>LR738711.1:526131364-526281749 GCA_902687465.1 Secale cereale | reverse complement strand
TAGTTTTTTTTAACTTAGTTAGGTTTTTATTTTTTTTGTTTGTTTTTCTTTCCTTTTATATATTTCTCTTTTCTGTTTTATTTTATTTAAAATACTTAGGCATTTTTAGAAACTGTAATAGCTACACCATAATTGATCTTGCAATATTTAGCACCGCCCGAACATTTTTATTTAACATTTTGAAAACTTATATTGTTTGTTTCTTTTTTTTGGATTCTTATTTCGAACGCGGTTTTCGATTAACATGATGTTATCAATAGTAACATGATGACGTGGCATCATTAGCGGGGAATTACTGTAGCGTGATTACCCGGGCGTTACAACAAGCCCCGCACAACGCGCAGTTGAGCTCCGTCTCTAAAACTATAAAACAGCTGGGTGAGCTATTGGGTCCCTGGTGTTAGCCTCTTGTTGTGTATTTTTTCTCATTTATTGACAACAATGACAATGGCGTGGGGCCTAGATGTCAAACCATTAGGAGGAAGTTTTTTTGGCTTGTAATAACGAGGCACCTGCTTGCGTACTGCAATGATCCTGGTGGGTCCCTAGTGTCAGCCTCCTGATACCTATAGGTTGTTGACCATGTTGATAGCGGCAGACGAAGGCGGGCTCACCATGAGTGAACCAAGGCGGAGAACGACGGCGAGGCCTCGGACGGGAGCGAACGGGGGCCGTGGAAGATGCGGTAGTGTATTGGCAGGCGGAGGGGAGTATGAGGGAAAAACATGTAACTCAAGCTTATAAACGGTACAAAATCCCAAGGATTAAATGTTCATCAAATTTAGACAAAACCTAGATTGAACATGGCAACAACATCTAACCCAACCACTAAATTTGGCAGTCATAAACAAATGGATAGGTTTGATCCATAAAATCAACATCCTATGCTAAAACAATTATTGGAACATGAGCACAAGTTGTTATAAATAGAAGCCGAGCATGTTCAGAAACCCATTTGTCCACCTATAACTTCTTTTTTGCTGTGAGAAATTTCTTGTTGAAAAACTTAAGCCTCATGGACAATAGTAACCTCGCATTCAACAGGAAGAGTGTAACAAAGCTTCTGTTCGCCTGGTTGGATGCATATCCTTCCATCGTTATTGTCCTCAAACAAATGTCATGAGAACTGGGAAAATCCCGATGCTTATTACGCCACTGATTGGTTATATGTTTTTCTCCATGTGTTATTGCCTAAGTAGATATGAAGATTGAAAACTGTTAAGGTCTAAAAAAGAGTATGTCGAAAGAGCGACAACAAAACTGTTAATTCTAGTACAATATATACAGGTTTTAAATGTGAATGAAATCATTACCTTTATATTTAAATTATCCAGACATGGAATGCATCGCAGCAAGCCAATAATTACGTTCAGATCATAACTAAACATTCTGATATATAAGATCTTGACAGAATCCAGCACCATTGATAGGTTATCCATGTGCGAACTCTTCATTGAGCATATAGCATAGTATCAGTACCCAAAGTGTGCTCCAAGATGATATAAAAGTTATTTGCACAAATGAAAAATGCAGCTTATGATTACAAATGTGTAGATGATAATATATGGTAGTTGAATAGGTGTGTAGCCAAAAACCAACTTGTGATAATTATACGGACCACGAATTACACCCAAGGTCTCCAGTTTGGGTGTAGAGACGACAGCTATCTGTGAAGGTATATAATAGTAATGAAGGAGACACCTTTGAAGTGAAGGGGCATCTTCGATGATGAGTTGATGTCCTTCAAAACAAATTTAAATGCTTATAAGGTGAGGCGATTTTATTTGGAGACAACTGATAGGGATTTCTATTCCCAAAACAATCAGCAAGCGCTCCAGGGCGGGGTAACTGGAGTGGATGATGCTTCGCAGTGAGGCCTCCGATAGATGAACCAATTCAACATAAAGTTTTTTTAGCAGTGGGAGTCGAAGCATTTGTACCAGATCGTCTGGTAGATGGCAGTAGGTGAAGGTGGCGGTGTGGAGAGAGGAGGAAAACCACTAGATGGACAACGTAGTATTGGCACAAATTCTTGGTGCTCGGTTTGTGGTATGCAACTTTTGTGGTAATGTAAGAACTCAAACTGCTGGAGATTTTGGAATACATGGGATGTCATCCAGGCGTCCACCGTGCTGGGTATGGACAGCATGTAGCATGTCGGGATGCAGAGGTGTTGAACGGATCCCTAGTGGGAGGAGATGATGGCTGTGAGGAGTTCAAAATCATGAATGACAGATAGTGACGACAGTCAAGATTAAGGGGCATGGCGCGCCATAGAGGGAGCCACCGAGTTGAGAGGACTTGGGTGCGGCAACACTCCTTGGTGGGGAGAAGCGATATGATATTCCCAAGGATGGCATCCGAGAGATCGTTGATGCAGTCCACCCAAGATTCTACGGGTTCCCTAGATCCAGTGGGGGTGATATGTCTCCAACGTATCTATAATTTTTTATTGTTCCATGCTATTATTTATGAAGTCTTGGATGTTTAATGGGCTTTATCATTCACTTTTATATCATTTTTGGGACTAACCTACTAACCCGAAGGCCCAGTCCAGATTGCTATTTTTTGCCTGTTTCAGGGTTTTGTAGAAAAAGAATATCAAATGGAGTCCAAACGGAATGAAACCTTCACGAGAGATATTTTTGGCGAAAATCACGCACGCGGAGCTTGAGAACCATGTCAGGGGATCAAGAGGTGGCCCACGAGGGTGGGGGGCGCGCCCCCCTTCCCAGGGCACGCCCCCTTGCCTCGTGGCCCCCTCGAGCGTCCCCTGGTGTCCTTCTTCTTCCTATATAAGTCTACGTACCCCAAAACCTCCGTGAACAGAGAGAAAACCCTAATTGCACCGCCGTACCTTCTATTCCCACGAGATCCCGTCTTGCAGGCCGTTCCGGAGCTCCACCGGAGGGGGATCCATCACAGAGTTCATCATCATCATCATCATCATCGCCCTCACCATGAGTTGTGAGTAGTTTACTACAGACCTTCGGGGTCCATAGCTAGTATCTAGATGGCTTCTTCTCTCTCTTTGGATCTCAATACAAAGTTCTCCTCGGTCTTCGAGGAGATCTATTCGATGTAATCTCTTTTTGCGGTGTGTTTGTCGAGATTCGATGAATTGTGAGTTTATGATCAAGGTTATCTATGAAAGATATTTGGTTGTTCTCTGAACTTTTTATGTGTGCTCATAATATCCTTGCAAGTCTCTTCGAATTATTGATTTGGTTTGGCCTACTAGATCTATAGTTCTTGCAATGAGAGAAGTGCTTGGCTTTGGGTTCAATCTTGCGGTGTCCCTTCCCAGTGATAGTAGGGGCAGCAAGGCACGTATTGTATTGTTTCCATCGAGGATAAAAAGATGGGGTTTATATCATATTGCTTGAGTTTATCCCTCTACATCATGTCATCTTGCTTAAGGCTATACTCTGTTCTTATGAACTCAATACACTAGATGCATGCTGGATAGCGGTCGATGTGTGGAGTAATAGTAGTAGATGTAGGTAGGAGTCGGTCTACTTGTCTCGGACGTGATGCCTATATACAATGATCATGCCTAGATAGTCTCATAATTATTCGCTTTTCTATCAATAGCTCGATAGTAATTTGTTTACCCGCCATAGAATATCTCTATGATGAGAGAAGCCACTAGAGAATACTATGGCCCCCGGGTCTATTCTCAACATGTCAATCTACATCTACTTTACTTGTATCACTTTTATTTGTTGTTCTTATAAACTAAAAATACCAAAAATATAAACTATCATCTCTATCAGATCTCACTTTCGTAAGTGACCGTAAAGGGATTGACAACCCCTTATCGCGTTGGCTGCGAAGTTCTTATTTGTTTGTGCAGGTGCGAGGGACTCGTGCGGTCTCCTACTAGATTGATACCTTGGTTCTCAAAAACTGAGGGAAATACTTACGCTACTGTGCTGCATCTCCCTTTCCTCTTCAAGGGAATACAATGCAAGCTTGAGAAGTAGCAAGAAGAATTTCTGGCGCCATTGTCGGGGAGGCTTATGCAAAAGTCTTATACCAAGTACCTATCACAAACCCTTATCCTTCGCATTACATTTATTTGCCTCTCGTTTTCCTCTCCCCCACTTCACCCTTGCCGTTTTCTTTGCCCTTCTTCTGCCATGTGTTTATCGTTCGCTTGCCTCTTGTTTGCTTGTGTTGCTATGTGCCCTCATCTAGCTTGCATCTTCCCTTGCTAAAGTATGAATCCTCGTCCACTTGCTAATCTCTTTAAGAAATCCAATTATGTTGAACCTATTGCTAGGGAGTTGCGCGCACTAGATTATCTTTATGGTGTTTTGCTTGAAATTTATGAATCTGAAAATTGTGAGGAATTTTTAAAAGAAAACGTGATTCATGTTAGCTCCTTAAATAAAAAGCATGATTGCAATGATGTTACTATAAATTCTATTGATGTCAATTGTGCTAATGATACGCAAAACCCTAAGCTTGGGGATGCTAGTATTGCTATGTCCGCTACTTGTTGCAATGATCATGATTGGGGTGATGCTTCTTACGATCTTGAAAATTTATTTCAATCCCATGATGAATATGAGATTGAAAATAGTGTTTGCAATAATATTGAAAGTGGGCTTGAAGAGGTCATGACTTTAGTCAATGTCAATCCCACTATTTTGGAAAAGTGTCAACTTTGCATGCATGTGGATCGTGTTGAGAATATGTTATGTGATAGCTATTTTGTTGAATTTGATCATGACCCTACATGCAATTATTATGAGAGAGGAAAATATGGTGGTAGAAATTTTCATGTTACTAAATTACCTCACGTTATGTTGAGATTGATCTTGTTTCTTTCTTATTCCTTCCATATGCTAGATCTTGCTTGTCTTGCTAATTTGTTTTCCTATATAATGCTTATGCATAGGAAGCATGTTAGACTTATATGTGTTTGTCACATATTTTTTGGTGCTCTCTTTGTTCTTCAATTCTTATCTTTCGTGTGAGCATCATTGAACTATCGTGCCTAGCTAGGGGCGTAAAACAATAGCGCTTGTTGGGAGGCAACCCAATCTTATATTATTTTTGTTGTTTTTGTTGCTGTTAGGGAATAAATATTGCATCTAGCCTCTGTTTAGATGTGGTTTCATGTTTTGTTCAGTCTTTGTGCCAAGTAGAACCTTTGGGAAGACTTGTGTGAAGTTTATGTGGTCTTGCTGTGAAAACAGAATCGTTAGCGCTCGCTAAAGTGGTCTTCAAATTTTACTGGAGCGTGATTTTTATTTGATTTTTTTTGCAGATGATTGGTAGATAAATTACGCAAATTTATAAATTTAGTTTGAATTTTTTGGAGTTCCATAAGTAGGCAACACCTGCAGATCACTACAGACTATTCTGTTTTTGACAGATTCTGTTTTTCGTGCGTTGTTTGCTTATTCCGATGCATCTATGAGTAGTATTGGAGGATATGAACCATAGAGAAGTTGTAATACAGTAGGTTTAACACCAATATAAAAAAATAATTAATTCATTGCTGCACCTTTGAGTAGTGGTTTGCTTTCTTATACTAACATAGCTCACGAGAATTTTTTTCTATGTTTTGTGTTGTGAAGTTTTCAAGTTTTGAGTATTGCTTTGATGGACTATGGAACAAGGAGTAGCCAAGGCCTTAGATTGGGGATGCCCATGGCACCCCAAGGAATTTAAGATAATCAAAAGCCTAAGCTTGGGGATGCCCCGGGAAGGCATCCCCTCTTTCGTCTTCATCCATCGGTAACTATACTTGGAGCTATATTTTTATTCGCAACATGATATGTATTTTGCTTGGAGCGTCTTGTATAATTTGATTCTTTGCTTGCTAGTTTGCCACAATCATCCTTGCTATAAACACCTATTCGAGAGAGTTAAATATGGCCCAGAAATTGTTAGAACGCTCTATGTGCTTCACTTATATCTTTTGAGTTGAATAATTTTTGCTCTAGTGCTTCACGTATAACTTTTAGAGCACGGTGGTGGTAATATTTTGTAGAAATTGTTGAACTCTGATGCTTCACTTATATTCTTTTGAGAGTTTATTAAAAAAGCATGGTAATGTGTTTAGGATATGAAACTAGTCTTCACATGATAGACATCCAATGTCAATGTAGTAAAAAAAATCACACCAAGTGCATTGAATAGAATGAGATGTTGGATGCTTGATAATTGTTTTGAGATATGAGGATAGTGATATTAGAGTCATGCTAGTGGAGTTATTATGAAATTGAGAAATACTTGTGTTAAGGTTAGTGATTCCCGTATCATGCACGTATGGTGAACCGCTAAGTGACAAAGTTAGAGCATGAGGTATTTGTAGAGTGCCAACCTTTTTGTGTAGGTCGGGGGCGCGCGATTGTTAACTCCTACCAACCTCCCCCCAAGGAGCATGCGTTGATTGCTTTGTTTTGATGACTCATAATTTTTTCAACAAGTACATGAGTTCTTATGACTAATGTTGAGTCCATGGATTATACGCACTCTCACCCTTCCACCATTTCTAGCCTCTCTTGTACCGCGCAACTTTCGCCGGTGCCATAAACCCACTATATATCTTTCCTCAAAACAGCCACTATATTATTCCTCAAAACAGCCACCATACCTACCTATCATGGCATTTCCATAGCTACTCCGAGATATATTGCCATGCAACTTTCCACCGTTTTGTTCATATGACACGCATCATATTGTCATATTGCCATGCATGATCATGTAGTTGACATCGTAGTTGTGGCAAAGCCACCATGCATAATTTTCATACATGTCACACTTGATTCATTGCACATCCCGGTACACCACCGGAGGCATTCATGTAGAGTCATACTTGTTGTAGTATCGAGTTGTAATTTCGAGTTGTAATAAAAAGTGTGATGATCATCATTATTAGAGCATTGTCCCATGTGAGGAAAGGCCAATAAAAAAAGAGATGGCCCAAAAAAAATTAGAGAGGGGCTAACAAAAAAAAGGAGAGAGAAAGCCCCTCCAAAAAAATGAGAGAAAAGAGAGAAGGGACAATTGCTACTATATTTTTTCCACACTTGTGCTTCAATGTAGCACCATGTTCTTCATTGTAGAGAGTCTCATGTTAGTCACTTCCATATACTAGTGGGAATTTTCATTATAGAACTTGGCTTGTATATTCCAACGATGGGCTTCCTCAAATGCCCGAGGTCTTCGTGAGCAAGCAAGTTGGATGCACACCCACTAGTTTCTTTTGTTTAGCTTTCATACATACTTAGCTCTAGTGCATCCGTTGCATGGCAATCCCTACTCACTCAAATTGATATCTATTAATGGGCATCTCCATAGCCCGTTGATACGCCTAGTCTATGTGAGACTATCTCCCTCCTTTTTGTCTTCTCCACAACCACCTCTATTCCACCCATAGTGCTATATCCATGGCTCACGCTCATGTATTGCGGGAAAGTTGAAAGGTTTGAAAAGATAGAGTATGAAAACAAATGCTTGGCTGAAATCGGGGTTGTGCAATATATGAATTTTTTGTGTGATGAAGAGGGAGCATAGCCAGACTATATGATTTTGTAGGGATAAATTTCTTTAGCCATAGTATTTTGAGAAGACATGATTGCTTTGTTAGTATGCTTGAAGTATTGTTATTTCTTATGTCAATATAGACTTTTATCTTGAATCTTTTAGATCTGAACGTTCATGCCACAATTAAGAGAATTACATCGAAAAACTATATTGGTTAGCATTCCACATCAAAAATACTTTCTTTATCATTTACCTACTCGAGGACGAGCAGGAATTAATCTTGGGGATGCTTGATACGTCTCCAACGTATCTATAATTTTCGATTGTTCCATGCTATTATTTATGAAGTCTTGTATTTTTAATGGGCTTTATCATTCACTTTTATATCATTTTTGGGACTAACCTACTAACCCAAAGGCCGAGTCAAGATTGCTGTTTTTTTGCCTATTTTAGGGTTTTGCTGAAAAAGATTATCAAATGGAGTCCAAACGGAATGAAACCTCCGCGAGAGATATTTTTGGAGAAAATCACGCACGCGGAGCTTGAGAACCACGTTAGGTGATAAAGAGGTGGCCCACGAGGGTGGGGGCGCGCCCCCCTTCCCAGGGTGCGCCCCCTTGCCTTGTGGCCCCCTCGAGCGTCCCCCGGTGCCCTCCTTCTTCCTATATAAATCTACGTACCCCAAAACCTCCGTGAACACAGAGAAAACCCTAATTCCACCGCCGTACCTTCTATTCCCGTGAGATCCCATCTTGAAGGCCGTTCCAGAGCTCCACCGGAGGGGGATCCATCACGGAGTTCTTCATCATCATCATTATCGCCCTCACCATGAGTTGTGAGTAGTTTACCATAGACCTTCGGGTCCATAGCTAGTATCTAGATGGCTTCTTCTCTCTCTGTGGATCTCAATACGAAGTTCTCCTCGGTCTTCGAGGAGATCTATTCGATGTAATCTTATTTCGCGGTGTGTTTGTCGAGATCCGATGAATTGTGAGTTTATGATCAAGGTTATCTATGAAAGATATTTGGTTCTTCTCTGAACTTTTTATGTGTGCTCATAATATCCTTGCAAGTCTTTTCGAATTATTGGTTTGGTTTGGCCTACTAGATCTATAGTTTTTGCAATGGGATAAGTGCTTGGCTTTGGGTTCAATCTTGCGGTGTCCTTTCCCAGTGACAGTAGGGGCAGCAAGGCACGTATTGTATTGTTGCCATTGAGGACAAAAAGATGGGGCTTATATCATATTGCTTGAGTTTATCCCTCTACATCATGTCATCTTGCTTAAGGCGTTACTCTGTTCTTACGAACTCAATACACTAGATGCATGTTGGATAGCGGTCGATGTGTGGTGTAATAGTAGCAGATGCAGGCAGGAGTCGGTCTACATGTCTCGGACGTGATGCCTATATACAATGATCATGCCTAGATAGCCTCATAATTATTCGCTTTTCTATCAATTGCTTGACAGTAATTTGTTTACCCGCCGTAGAATATCGCTATCATGAGAGAAGCCACTCGAGAACACTATGCCCCCCGGGTCTATTCTCAACATATCAATCTACATCTACTTTACTTTTATCGCTTTTATTTGTTGTTCTTATAAACTAAAAATACCAAAAATATAAACTATCATCTCTATCAGATCTCACTTTTGTAAGTGACCGTAAAGGGATTGACAACCCCTTATCGTGTTGGCTGCGAAGTTCTTATTTGTTTGTGCAGGTGCGAGGGTATGCATACTAGCTAACATTCACAAGCACTTAAGTTCAGCATGTTTACGCATCTAGATGATTTACAAGACTATAACCAAGACAAATCTGTGAGAAGGTGTTGAAATATAGAAAAATTATCGATGCTTCTCTGAGCAAAGGGCCTCCCTACGCACGCATTAATTTCTTGGGCATGCTTCTTTGTTCTCAATGTTGCGTGCACTTTGAGCATCTTGGCAACTCCACAGCTAGCTTGATGGCTTATCTTGCAATTTAAGTTGACACATCGCAGCAAACAAAGGAGGCAATAGAGATCACTGATAACCCACAAGTGTAGGGGATCAGTTGTAGCCTCTTTCGATAAGTAAGAGTGTCGAACCCAACGAGGAGCTAAAGGTAGAACAAACATTCCCTCAAATTATATCGACCACCGATACAGCTCTACGCACGCTTGACGTTTACTTTACCTAGAACAAGTATGAAACTAGAAGTACTTTGTGGTTTTTGTGGGATAGGTTTGCAAGAATATAAAGAGCACACAAATATAAACTAGGGGCTGTTAAGATAAAGACACAACTAAATTAGTTTTAGTAGAGAGATTTTTGTCACCAGAAAGTTATTTGTCCGTAGGCAATAGATAACTAGACCGGTAATCACTATTGCAATCTTAATTTAGGGAGAGGCATAAGCTAACATACTTTCTCTTCTGGTTCATATGCACTTACGATTGGAACTCTGTGCTTCTGTCACACACGCCACCCACCATAAGCAAATCATGAACATATTGCAAACCCTACAGTGGGGAGCCCTCACGCTTGCGCGACACGGAGAGCACCATAGGACAGCACCAATAATAAAACATGCAACTCAAACCAATCACGATCATCAATTAACCCATAGGACAAAATGGATCTAATCAAACATCATAGGATAGCCATACATATTTGGGAAATAATATATAGCGTTGAGCACCATTTTTAAGTAGAGATTACAGCGGGTAGAAGAGGGGTTACACCGCTGCATAGAGGGGGGGAAGAGTTGGTGATGACGGCGGTGAAGTCGTTGGTGTAGATTGCAGTGACGATGATGGCCCCGACGGCACTCCAGTGCCACTGGAAGCGAGGGGGAGAGAGCCCCTCCTCCTTCTTCTTCTTCCTTGACCTTCTCCCTAGATGGGAGAAGGGTTTCCCATCTGGTCCATGGTCTCCATGGCGTGGGAGGGGCGAGATCCCCTCCAAGATTGGATCTGTCTCTCGGTCTCTCTCTCTGTTTCTGCATTCCCAGATTCTGGCCCTTCACCGTTTCTTAAATTCCCGGAGATCCGTAACTCCGATTGGGCTGAATTTTGGAATCGATTTTTATTCAGATATTAGCTTTCTTGTGGCGAAAGAAGGGCATCAACCGCCTTACAGAGTGGCCACGAGGGCCCAGGGCGCGCCCCTCACCCTCGTGGGCCACTCAGGCATCGTCTCACGTTGGTTCCTCCTCCCAAAATTCACATATATTTCAAGAAAATCTCAGTCCGTTTTTATCCCGTTTGGACTCCGTTTGATATGGATATTCTGCGAAACAAAAAACATGCAACAATCAGGAAATGGCACTGGGCACTGGATCAATATGTTAGTCCCAAAAAAATAGTATAAAAAGTTGCCAAAAGTATATGAAAGTTGTAGAATATTGGCATGGAACAATAAAAAATTATAGATACGACGGAGATGTATCAGCATCCCCAAGCTAAATTCATGCTCGTCCTCGAGTAGGTAAATCATAAAAAAAGATAATTTTTGATGTGGTATGCTACCTAGCATAATCTTGATCATGTAATCTAATCATGGCATGAATATTAAGACACGAGTGATTCAAAGCAATAGTCTATCATTTGACATAAAAGAATTTAATAATCGGGCATCCCAACAAACAATCAAGTCTTTCAAAATATTAGTGCTAAAGAACGTTATCCCTACATAATCATATAGTCTTTTATGCTCCCTTTTCTTAACACAAGGTACCCCTCATGCCTATCCCGGTGTCAGCCAAACAATTATTTTCATACTTTACTTTTTCGAACCTTTTCAACTCTTCACGCAATACATGAGCGTGAGCCATTGACATAACACTATGGGTGGAATAGAAGGTGGTAGTAGACAAAAGAAGGGAGAACGTCTCACATCAACAAGGCGTATCAATGGGCTATGGAGATGCCCATCAACAGATATCAATGTGAGTGAGTAGGGATTGCCATGTAACGGATGCACTAGAGCTATAAGTTTATGTAAGCTCAAAAGAAAACTAGTGGGTGTGCATCAACTTGCTTGCTCACGAAGAACTAGGGCATTTGAGGAAGCCCATCGTTGGAATATACAAGCCAAGTTCTATAACGAAAAATTCCCACTAGTATATGGAAGTGACAACATAAGAGACTCTCTATCATGAAGATCATGGTGCTACTTTGAAGCACAAGTGTGGAAAAAATATTGTAGCATTGTCCCCCTTTTCTTTTCCCCTTTTTTTTCTTTTTTTGGCCTTTCTTTTTTTTTCTTTTTTCCAAGGGACAATGCTCTAATAATGATGATCATGACACTTTTATTTACTTACAACTCGATATTACAACTCGATACTAGAACAAAAATATGATTCTATATGAATGCCTCCGGCGGTGTACCGGGATGTGCAATGATCCAGCGTAGCAATGACATCAAAAAACGGACAAGCCATGGAAACATCATGCTAGCTATCTTACGATCATGCAAGGCAATGTGACAATGATGGTTCGTGTCATAATTTAGCGGAACGGTGGAGTTACATGGCAATATATCGCGGAATAGCTATGGAAATGCCATAATAGGTAGGTATGGTGGTTGTTTTGAGGAAGGATATAAGGTGGTTTGATGCACCGGCAAAAATTGCGCGGTACTAGAGTGGCTAGCAAGGTGGAAGGATGAGAGTGCTTATAATCCATGGACTCAACATTAGTCATAAAGAACTCACATACTTATTGCGAAAAATATATTAGCCCTCGAAGAAAAATACTACGATGCATGCTCCTAGGGGGGAGGTTGGTAGGAGTTAACCATTGCGAGCCCCCGACCTTCACGCAAAGATAAACAATCAAAATACAATGCGCGCCAATTTGGTTACATAGTTAGGAGACCATACGTGCATGCTTTGGGAATCACAAACCTTAACACCAATATTTTTACTAAACAACAATCATTCACTAGTACCTCCCACATATTAGCATCTCTATATCGCAAAACTATTGCAAGGAATCAAACATATCATATTCAGCGATCTACAAGTTTATGTAGGATTTTATGACTAACCATGTGAATGACCAATTCCTGTCAACTCTCTAAATAGATATAAGTGAAGCAAGAGAGTTCAAATTCTTTCTACAAAAGATATGCCCACGCTCTAACAAATATAAGTGAAGCAAAAGAGCATTCTACAAATCGCGGTTTTCTATGTGAGGAGAAACAGGCAATCCAAACTTCAAATGATATAAGTGTAGCACAAGAAGCATTCTATAAAGCCATACTCAAAAGATATAAGTGAAGTGCAAAGAGCATTATGTAAATCAACCAAGGACTATCTCATACCAGCATGGTGCATTTATTAAAAGAAAAAGTAAAGGCACACGGCGCTCCAAGAGTTTACGCATATCATGTGAACGAAACGAATCCGAAAACATACCGATACTTGTTGAAGAAAGATGGGATGCCTTCCGGGGCATCCCCAAGCTTAGATGGTTGAGTCTCCTTGAATATTTACTTGGGGTGCCTTGGGCATCCCCAATCTTGAGCTCTTGCCTCTCCTCCTTCTCCTTGCATCGAGACCTCCTCGATCTTCGAACACTTCATCCACACAAAACTTAACAGAAATTTTAGTGGCGGGGTTAGTGCATATGATCAATAAAATCCCATCATGTACTGCTCTAACATTATTGTGTAAGTATGAAAAAAACATTACCTCCTGTATTCTATCACAATTCTATGGCCCCAAGTCAAGGAGGCATCAACAAGAATTCAAACATATGCAAATAATGAAGCTATAACAACAATCTGTGAAAATAGGACAGTCTGTAGTAATCTGAACATTAACCATACTTATTTAACTCTATAAATTCTGGCAAAATTAGGGAAAAACAAAACTTTGTATAGCAAGACTTTGCAAAAACTTTCAGATCGACGTTCCAGTGAAAAACGTAAAATCGCGCACTACAGCCAAAGTTTCTGTTTTTGCATCGCACAAACCAACAAGCAGTTTAATCATCCTAAAGGAAACTCTTGGCACATTATTTTTATAATACAATGGAATTGTACAAGGGGATAATTATTTTTGTTGAAAATTTTCTGTAATTCAAGATTTGCCAGGTTTTTATGGGCATGAACAAAGTTCAAGGAGCTCCCCCATTTCAACAGTGCTAGTCCTTCTTACTTTCACTTTTCTTTTTGAAAAAGTTTTAGGTTCCCCTCTTTATTTTTTTTGTTTTTAAACTTTATAAAAGAACATAACGGAAATAAATGACTCTTTAAAACTTCCAGGTTGTCTCCCTGGCAGCGCTTTCTTTAAAGCCATTAAGCTAGGCATATAGTGCTCAAGTAATGGATCCACCCGGATCCCAAGGTATATCAAAGCCAGTTTTAATTAGCAATGATTTGGCATTTAGTAGTGAGCACAAAGTGATATGTGTCAAGCAAAAACAAAGTCTAACTCTCTTCATATGCATAGACATGTCATACAAGAACAATTCATGCACATCAAGTAAATGCCAATGAATAGTATAAACAGTTTCTTGCAATTTTATCATATTGGAAACATAGAGAGGCGGAGATGTAGTTCCTCTCTCATAATAATTGCAAGTAGGAGCAGAAAGCACATGCATATTATATTCATCAAAAACATCATGTGTGATGGAAAAAGGCAACCCATCAATATAATCCTTAATAAGTGCAAACTTCTCCGATATAGTGTAGTTTGGAGAGCTCAAAAAGATAATAGGACTATCATGCATGGGTGCAATAGCAACAATCTCATGTTTAACATAAGGAACTATATCAAGTTCATCTCCATAGGCATAATTCATATTGGCATCTTGGCCACAAGCATAGCAAGCATCATTAAAAAGGGGTACTTCAAAACAATCAACGGGATCAGAGCAATTATCATAGCAATCATCCTTCGGTAAGTAGGAAGGGAAATTAAACGATGTATGAGTTAAAGAGTTACTCTCATTAGAAGGTGGGCACGGGTAGCTAATCCGCTCTTCCTCCTTTTGTTCTTCGCTCTCCTCGTCATCTTCTTCATCTAATGAGCTCATAGTGTCATTAATTTCTTCTTCCATAGACTCCTGCAAAATATTAGTGTCTTCTTGGACAGAGGAGTAGTCCTCAATATATGGTTTAACATAGTCATTAGAAGCATAATTATCATAACAATATTTAAATATGGAAAAAATTCTAGATTTGTAAAGAGTAGCATCATACTTTTCAATCAAAGAAGCAATTTCATAAGCACCCTTAAAAGCAACAAATTCTTCTATTTGGTGAACATCATAGTAATTATAAACACCCTTAGCATACGAAGATACGATTCCATTATCACTAAACTCACGTTGGTAGGGAATGTGTTTCGTAGGGTCTTCAGAAAAACAAGGAAAATCATGTATTTCACATAAATTCCAAGCATAGCGTTGCAAACGATGAATTTGATCCAGTAAAAGTTTCCCTTTTTCAGATATGCGGTGTCGCACATAACAAGCATGCTCATCTAAACATTTTCCCTCAACTAAGCTGGATGGGGTTTCAACCCGAGCACATAGGGATCGAAGATGATCCAAGTAATAAGCTTCAGTAGTGTGATAGATTTCGAGTGGTTCTTCAACCATTGGTTCAGTAGGTACCACTATTTTTTTTTGGTATTTTGTGTTTCCTACCCATAACTAAAGATAGAAAACAACTTAGAACAGCAAATAAAATCTACTTACTGATAAAGCAAACAAGCACACACGAGAATATTCACCCCACACTATTGCTTCCCCGGCAACGGCGCTAGAAAAAGGTCTTGATAACCCACAAGTGTAGGGGATCAGTTGTAGCCTCTTTTGATAAGTAAGAGTTTCGAACCCAATGAGGAGCTAAAGGTAGAACAAATATTCCCTCAAATTATATCAACCACCAATACAACTCTACGCATGCTTGACGTTTACTTTACCTAGAACAAGTATGAAACTAGAAGTACTTTGTGGTTTTTTTGGATAGGTTTGCGAGAATATAAAGATCACGCAAATATAAACTAGGGGCTGTTAAGATAAAGACACAACTAAATTATTTTTAGTAGAGAGCTTTTTTTCACCAGAAAGTTATTTGTCCCTAGGCAATCGATAACTAGACCGGTAATCACTATTGCAATCTTATTTTAGGGAGAGGCATGAGCTAACATACTTTCTCTTCTTGGATTATATGCACTTATGATTGGAACTCTAGCAAGCATCCAGAACTACCAAAGGTCATTAAGGTAAAACCCAACCGTAGCATTAAAGTATAAAGTCCTCTTCATTCCCATACGCAAACAACCTACTTACTCGGGTTTGTGCTTCTGTCACTCACGCCACGCACCATAAGCAAATCATGAACATATTGCAAATCCTACAGCAGGGATCCTGTTGGGGAACATAGTATTTTAAAATTTTCCTACGATCACGCAAGATCTATCTACCAGATGCATAGCAACGAGAGGGGGGATTGTGTCTACGTACCCTCGTAGACCGGGAGCGGAAGCGTCAAGTGACGCGGTTGATGTTGTCGAACTTCTTCGCGATCCAACCGATCAAGCACCGAACGTACGGCACCTCCGCGTTCAGCACACGTTCAGCTTGATGACGTCCCATGAGCTCTTGATCCAGTTGATCTTCACGGGAGAGTTTCGTCAGCACGACGGCGTGGTGATGGATATGATGTGTTCACCGGCGCAGGTCTTCACCTAAGCTCCACGACGGTACGACCGAGGTGTGATTCTGTGGAGGGGGGCACCGCACACGGCTAAACAATTCAACTTGTGTGTCTTTGGGTGCCCCCCTGCCCCCGTATATAAAGGAGCAAGGGAGGAGGGGCCGGCCACCTCCTATGGTGCGGCTAGGGAGGGGACTCCTACTAGGAATAGGATTGCAATCCTATTCCTAGTAGGATTCACCGGAAGGAAGAAGGGAGAAAGGATTAGGAGAGGTGGCGCCCCCCCAATCGTAGTCCAACTAGGATTCCTAGGTGGGGGCGCCGGCCAGCCCTATGGGCTGCCTCTCTCTCACCCTTTAGGCCCACTATGGACCATCCCCTCTCGTAGGGGGTTCCGGTAACCCCCTCCGGCATTCCCGATAAATCCGAAACTTTTCCGGTATACTTTCGGTGTCCGCATATAGCCGTCCAATATATCAATCTTTATGTCTCGGACATTCCGAGACTCCTCGTCATGTCCGTGATGTCATCCGGGACTCCGAACTACCTTCGGTACATCAATACTAAAAAACTCATAATACCGATCGTCATCAAACGTTAAGCGTGCGGACCCTACGGGTTCGAGAACTATGTAGACATGACCGAGACTCATCTCCGGTCAATAACCAATAGCGGAACCTGGATGTTCATATTGGCTCCTACATATTCTACGAAGATCTTTTATCGGTCAGAACCGCATAACAATAATACGTTGTTCCTTTTGTCAAACGGTATGTTACTTGCCCGAGATTCGATCGTCGGTATCTTTATACCTAGTTCAATCTCGTTCACCGGCAAGTCTCTTTACTCGTTCCCTAACACATCATCTCGTGACTAACTCATTAGTCTTTTGCTTGCAAGGCTTATTGTGATGTGTGTTACCGAGAGGGCCCAGAGATACCTCTCCGACACTCGGAGTGACAAATCCTAATCTTGATCTATGCCAACACCACGAATACTTTCGAAGACACCTGTAGAGCATCTTTATGATCACCCAGTTACGTTGTGACGTTTGATATCACACAAGGTGTTCCTACGGTATTCGGGAGTTGCATAATCTCATAGTCATAGGAACATGTATAAGTCATGAAGAAAGCAATAGCAGTTAAACTAAACGATCATAGTGCTATGCTAACGGATGGGTCTTGTCCATCACATCATTCTCCTAATGATGTGATCCCGTTGATCAAATGACAACTCATGTCTATGGCTAGGAAACATAACCATCTTTGATCAATGAGCTAGTCTAGTAGAGGCATACTAGGGACATACTGTTTTGTCTATGTATCCACACATGTACTAAGTTTCCGGTTAATACAATTCTAGCATGAATAAAAGACATTTATCATGATATAAGGAAATACAAATAACATCTTTATTATTGCCTCTAGGGCATATTTCCTTCAGTCTCCCACTTGAACTAGAGTCTATAATCTAGATTACAAAGTGATGATCCTCACACCCATGGAGTCTTGGTGCTGATCATGTTTTGCCCGTGGAAGAGGCTTAGTCAACGGGTCTGCAACATTCAGATCCGTATGTATTTTGCAAATCTCTATGTCTCCCTCCATGACTAGATCGCGGATGGAATCGAAGCGTCTTTTGATGTGCTTTGTTCTCTTGTGAAACCTGGATTCCTTCGCCAAGGCTATGGCTCCAGTGTTGTCACAAAAGATTTTCATTGGACCCGATGCACTAGGTACTACACCTAGATCGGATATGAACTCCTTCATCCAGACTCCTTCATTTGCTGCTTCTGAAGCAGCTATGTATTCCGCTTCACACGTAGATCCCGCCACGACGCTCTGCTTGGAACTGCACCAGCTGACAGCTCCACCGTTCAATAAAAATACATATCCGGTTTGTGACTTTGAGTCATCCGGATCAGTGTCAAAGCTAGAATGGACGTAACCGTTTACGACGAGCTCTTTGTCACCTCCATATACGAGAAACATATCCTTTGTTCTTTTCAGATACTTTAGGATGTTTTTGACCGCTGTCCAGTGATCCACTCCTGGATTACTTTGGTACCTCCCTGCTAGACTTATAGCAAGGCACACATCAGGTCTGGTACACAGCATTGCATACATGATAGACCCTATGGCTGAGGCATAGGGAATGACTTTTATTTTCTCTCTATCTTCTGCAGTGGTCGGGCATTGAGTCTTACTCAACTTCATACCTTGTAAAACAGGCAAGAACCCTTTCTTTGACTGATCCATTTTGAACCTTTTCAAAATCTTATCAAGGTATGTGCTTTGTGAAAGTCCAATTAAGCGTCTTGATCTATCTCTATAGATCTTGATGCCTAATATGTAAGCAGCTTCACCGAGGTCTTTCATTGAAAAACTTTTATTCAAGTATCCTTTTATGCTATTCAGAAATTCTATATCATTTCCAATTAACAATATGTCATCTACATATAATATTAGAAATGCTACAGAGCTCCCACTCACTTTCTCGTAAATACAGGCTTCTCCAAAAGTCTGTATAAAACCATATGCTTTGATCACCTCATCAAAGCGTATATTCCAACTCCGAGATGCTTGCACCAGTCCATAGATGGGTCGCTGGAGTTTGCATACTTTGTTAGCACCTTTTGGATCGGCAAAACCTTCTGGTTGCATCATATACAACTCTTCTTTGAGATATCCATTTAGGAATGCAGTTTTGACATCCATTTGCTAGATTTCATAATCATAAAATGCGGCAATTGCTAACATGATTCGGACAGACTTAAGCATCGCTACAGGTGAGAAAGTCTCATCGTAGTCAACTCCTTGAACTTGTCGAAAACCTATCGCAACAAGTCGAGCTTTGTAAACAGTAATATTACCGTCTGCGTCGGTCTTCCTCTTGAAGATCCATTTATTTTCGATGGCCTGCCGATCATCGGGCAAGTCAACCAAAGTCCATACTTTGTTCTCATACATGGATCCCATCTTAGATTTCATGGCTTCAAGCCATTTTGCGGAATCTGGCTCATCATCGCTTCCTCATAGTTCGTAGGTTCATCATGGTCTAGTAACATGATTTCCAGAACTGGGTTGCCATACCATTCTGGTGCGGAACGTACTTTGGTTGATCTACGACGTTCAGTAGAAACTTGATCCGAAGTTTCATGATCATTATCATCAACTTCCTCACTAATTGGTGTAGGAATCACTGGAACAATTTCCTGTGATGTACTACTTTCCAATATGGGAGAAGGTACAATTACCTCATCAAGTTCTACTTTCCTCCCACTCACTTCTTTCGAGAGAAACTCTTTTTCTAGAAAGGATCCGTTCTTAGCAACGAATATTTTGCCTTCGGATCTGTGATAGAAGGTGTACCCAACAGTCTCTTATGGGTATCCTATGAAGACACATTTTTCCGACTTGGGATCGAGCTTATCAGGTTGAAGTGTTTTCACATAAGCATCGCAGCCCCAAATTTTAAGAAACGACAACTTTGGTTTCTTGCCAAACCATAGTTCATAAGGCGTCGTATCAACGGATTTAGATGGTGCCCTATTTAACGTGAATGCAGCTGTCTCTAAAGCATAACCCCAAAACAATAGTGGTAAATCGGTAAGAGACATCATAGATCGCACCATATCTAATAAAGTACGGTTACGACGTTCGGACACACCATTACGTT
Organism: Secale cereale; assembly: GCA_902687465.1. NCBI lineage: Eukaryota > Viridiplantae > Streptophyta > Magnoliopsida > Poales > Poaceae > Secale > Secale cereale. Next base: position 526,261,902 of record LR738711.1, on the reverse strand, counting down.
GTGGTGTTCCAGGTGGCTTGAGTTGTGAAACTATTCCACATTGTTTCAAATGAAGACCAAACTCGTAACTCAAATATTCTCCTCCACGATCAGATCGTAGGAACTTTATTTTCTTGTTACGATGATTCTCTACTTCACTCTGAAATTCTTTGAACTTTTCAAATGTTTCAGACTTGTGTTTCATTAAGTAGATATACCCATATCTGCTCAAATCATCAGTGAAGGTCAGAAAATAACGATACCCGCCGCGAGCATCAACGCTCATTGGTCCACATACATCAGTATGTATGATTTCCAACAAATCTGTTGCTCGCTCCATAGTTCCGGAGAACGGAGTTTTAGTCATTTTGCCCATGAGGCATGGTTCGCAAGCACCAAGTGATTCATAATCAAGTGATTCCAAAAGTCCATCTTTATGGAGTTTCTTCATGCGTTTTACACCAATATGACCCAAACGGCAGTGCCACAAATAAGTTGCACTATCATTATTAACCTTGCATCTTTTGGCTACAATATTATGAATATGTGTATCACACGATCGAGATCCAACAAACTGTTTTATTGGGTGTATGACCATAGAAGGTTTTATTCATGTAAATAGAACAACAATTATTCTTTAACTTACATGAATAACCGTATTGCAATAAACATGATCAAATCACATTCATGCTCAACACAAACACCAAATAACAGTTATTTAGGTTCAACACTAATCCCGAAAGTATAGGGAGTGTGCGATGATGATCATATCAGTCTTGGAACTGCTTCCAATACACATTGTCACTTCATCCTTTAACTAGTTTATGTTCATTATGCAACTCCTACTTCGAGTTACTACTCTTTAGCAACTAAATCAGTATCAAATACCGAGGGGTTGCTATGAACACTAGTAAAATACACATCAATAATCTGTATATCAAATATACCTTTGTTCACTTTGCCATCCTTCTTATCCGCCAAGTATCTAGGGCAGTTCCACTTCCAGTGACCATTTCCTTTGCAGTAGAAGCACTTAGTTTCAGGCTTGAGTTTAGCTTTGGGTTTCTTCGTGGAAGTAGCAACTGACTTGCTATTCCTTTTGAAGTTCCCTTTCTTTCCCTTGCCCTTTTTCTTGAAACAAGTGGTCTTGCTAACCATCAACACTTGATGCTCCTTTTTGATTTCTACCTCCGCAGCTTTGAGCATAGCGAAGAGCTCGGGAATTGTTTTCGTCATCCCTTGCATATTATAGTTCATCACGAAGTTCTACCAACTTGGTGATAGTGACTAGAGAACTTTGTCAATTACTATCTTATCTGGAAGATTAACTCCCACTTGATTAAAGTAATTGTAGTACCCAGACAATCTGAGCACATGCTCACTGGTTGAGCTATTCTCCTCCATCTTGTAGGCAAAGTACTGTCAGAGGTCTTATACCTCTCGACACGGGCATGAGTATGAAATACTAATTTCAACTCTTGGAACATCTTATATGCTCCGTGGCGTTCAAAACGTTTTTGAAGTCCCGGTTCTAAGCCGTAAAGTATGGTGCACTTAAACTATCAAGTAGTCATCATATCGAGCTTTTGTCAAAAACGTTCATAACGTCTACATCTGCTCCTGCAATAGGTCTGTCACCTAGCGGTGCTTCAAGGACATAATTCTTCTGTGCAGCAATGAGGATAATCCTCAGGTTACGGACCCAGTCCGTGTAATTGCTACCATCATCTTTCAACTTAGCTTTCTCTAGGAATGCATTAAAATTCAAAGGAACGGTAGCACGGGCCATTGATCTACAACGACATAGATATGCAAAACCTATCAGGACTAAGTTCATGATAAATTAAAGTTCAGTTTAATCATATTAATTTAAAGAACTCCCACTTAGATAGACATCCCTCTGGTCATCTAAATGATCACGTGATCCAAATCAACTAAACCATGTCCGATCATCACGTGAGATGGAGTAGTTTTCAATGGTGAACATCTTATGTTGATCATATCTACTATATGATTCACGCTCGACCTTTCGGTCTCCAGTGTTCCGAGGCCATATCTGTATATGCTAGGCTCGTCAAGTTTAACCCGAGTATTCTGCGTGTGCAAAACTGGCTTACACCCGTTGTATTTGAACGTAGAGCTTATCACACCCGATCATCACGTGGTGTCTCGGCACGACGAACTTTCGCAACGGTGCATACTCAGGGAGAACACTTATACCTTGAAATTTAGTAAGGGATCATCTTATAATGCTACCGTCGTTCTAAGCAAAATAAGAAGCATAATAAGATAAACATCACATGCAATCAAAATATGTGACATGATATGGCCATCATCATCTTGTGCCTTTGATCTCCATCTCCAAAGCACCGTCATGATCACCTTCGTCACCGGCTTGACACCTTGATCTTTATCGTAGCATCGTTGTCGTCTCGCCAACTATTGCTTCCACGACTATCGCTACCGCTTAGTGATAAAGTAAAGCAATTACATGGCGATTGCATTTCATACAATAAAGCGACAACCATATGGCTCCTGCCAGTTGCCGATAACTTTACAAAACATGATCATCTCATACAAAATCGTATAACTCATGTCTTGACCATATCACATCACAACATGCCCTGCAAAAACAAGTTAGACGTCCTCTACTTTGTTTGTTGCAAGTTTTACGTGGCTGCTACGGGCTTAGCAAGAACCGTTCTTACCTACGCACTACTAGAAAAAAGCTTATTAGTGGCGCACCACTTTTGGTTATTAGTGGCGCACCTCTGGTGCGCCACTATTACCACGCCACTAGTAATGGGTATTAGTGGCGCACCAGAGGTGCGCCATTACTAATCCAGATATCAGTGGCGCACCACCTGGTGCGCCACTACTAAGTATAAGGGTGCGCCACTGATATTTTTTCAAAAAAAAAAATTCAATTTTTTTTTCAAATTTTATTTCAGAATTGCTACAGGTGCGCCACTGATATTGCTACAGGTGCGCCACTAGTAACAATTTTTTTTTTCAAATTTTTTTCCAGAATTTTTTTTTTCAATTTTGGCGGGAATTTTTTTTCCTTAATCTCGGGTCACTATGGCTTAATCTCGGGTCAAATCGCACTCCGTGGTCAAACTTCCCAGAAGGTCACCCATCCTACACTACTCCAGCCCAAGCACGCTTAACTTCTGAGTTCTATCCAACCCCAGCACCGGCTCACTTAGCAGGCACTTATTGATATATCTATCATATCAATCCTATTAAACCTTGTTAATGTCTGGGAGTTTGTTCATGTTCATGAGTGTGATAAAATTTTGAAAAAATATTTCAAACTTCCCTGTCATTTTACATATCATATTTTTCAAAAAAAACTATTTTTTTTCAAAAAAACATTTTTTCAAAAAAAACATTTTTTCAAAAAAAACCATTTTTTTCCAAAAAAAAATATATTAGTGGCGCACCACACCCACGGTGCGCCACTACTATTTTTGAATTTTTTTGAATTTTTTCAAAAAATATTTATTCCAAAAAAAATAGTTTTTTAAAAAAAAAACTATATTAGTGGCGCACCACACCCACGGTGCGCCACTACTATTTTTGAATTTTTTTGCCTCTAGATCTTAAAAGCCCCGTATCTTTTATTCGGTTAGGTTTTTGGGGATTCTAAGAATCTTCAACGGGGTTCCCCCGGTTGAATTCGGATGTAACTTTTCGAGTAGATGCTTTTTCATATAAAAAACTTTTTCATCGGAGTTCGTATGCAAAAGTTATGCCCATTTTACAAATTCTCGAGAGATTTTGCAAAAAAAAGTCGAAATTCATGTTTGTAAATTTTGCTAACAACTAGACCACAAATCACATTGGAATCTTATTTTTTTATTTTTTTGACATTTCTATCATTTTCTTTTATTTATTTTTTTAACTGAAAAGGCGGTCCACGGGGGGGGGGGTGCATTTGGTGAAAATGCGTCCCAGGTTACCAGTGGCGCACCCCTTCACTGGTGCGCCACTAGTAGCCAGGAATACTAGTGGCGCACCAGTGAAGGGGTGCGCCACTGCTATGTTTTTTTTTTGGACCACCATGCCCAGCCTTACCAGTGGCGCACCAGGGCAAGGTGCGCCACTACGATCAAAAATAGTAGTGGCGCACCTTGTCCTGGTGCGCCACTGGTAAGCCTGGGCATGGCTGGTTACTGTTCAAAAACTTAGTAGTGGCGCACCCCACACCTGGTGCGCCACTAGTAATGTCACTATTAGTGGAGCACCTGTTTGTGGTGCGCCACTGCTATATAGTAGTGGCGCACCACATCTCTGGTGCGCCACTAATAGTGATATTACCTATAGCCTTTTTTCTAGTAGTGACGCATACAAAACCACAACGATGTTTCGTCAAGTATGTGCTGTTTTAACCTTCACAAGGACCGGGCGTAGCCACACTTGATTCAGCTAAAGTGAGAGAGACAGACACCCGCCAGTCACCTTTAAGCAACGAGTGCTCGTAACGGTGAAACCAGTCTTGCGTAAGCGTACGCGTAATGTCGGTCCGGGCCGCTTCATCTCACAATACCGCCGAAGCAAAGTATGACATGCTGGTAAGCAGTATGACTAGTATCGTCCACAATCTCATTGTGTTCTACTCGTGCATATCATCTACGCATAGACCTGGCTCATGATGCCACTGTTGGGGAACGTAGTATTTTAAAATTTTCCTACGATCACGCAAGATCTATCTACCAGATGCATAGCAACGAGAGGGGGGAGTGTGTCTACGTACCCTCGTAGACCGGGAGCGGAAGCGTCAAGTGACGCGGTTGATGTTGTCGAACTTCTTCGCGATGCAACCGATCAAGCACCGAACGTACGGCACCTCCGCGTTCAGCACACGTTCAGCTTGATGACGTCCCACGAGCTCTTGATCCAGTTGAGCTTCACGGGAGAGTTTCGTCAGCACGACGGCGTGGTGACGGATATGATGTGTTCACCGGCTCAGGGCTTCGCCTAAGCTCCGCGACGGTACGACCGAGGTGTGATTCTGTGGAGGGGGGCACCGCACACGGCTAAACAATTCAACTTGTGTGTCTTTGGGTGCCCCCCTGCCCCCGTATATAAAGGAGCAAGGGAGGAGGGGCCGGCCACCTCCTATGGTGCGGCTAGGGAGGGGACTCCTACTAGGAATAGGATTGCAATGCTATTCCTAGTAGGATTCACCAGAAGGAAGAAGGGGGAAAGGATTAGGAGAGGTGGCGCCCCCCAATCCTAGTCCAACTAGGATTCCTAGGTGGGGCGTCGGCCAGCCCTATGGGCTGCCTCTCTCTCACCCTTTAGGCCCACTATGGACCATCCCCTCTCGTAGGGGGTTCCGGTAACCCCCTCCGGCATTCCCGATAAATCCGAAACTTTTCCGGTATACTTCCGGTGTCCGAATATAGCCGTCCAATATATCAATCTTTATGTCTCGGACATTCCGAGACTCCTCGTCATGTCCGTGATCTCATCCGGGACTCCGAACTACCTTCGGTACATCAATACTCAAAAACTCATAATACCGATCGTCATCAAACATTAAGCGTGCGGACCCTACGGGTTCGAGAACTATGTAGACATGACCGAGACTCATCTCCGGTCAATAACCAATAGCGGAACCTGGATGTTCATATTGGCTCCTACATATTTTACGAAGATCTTTTATCGGTCAGAACCGCATAACAACATACGTTGTTCCTTTTGTCAAACGGTATGTTACTTGCCCGAGATTCGATCGTCGGTATCTTTATACCTAGTTCAATCTCGTTCACCGGCAAGTCTCTTTACTCGTTCCGTAACACATCATCTCGTGACTAACTCATTAGTCTTTTGCTTGCAAGGCTTATTGTGATGTGTGTTACCGAGAGGGCCCAGAGATACCTCTCCGACACTCGGAGTGACAAATCCTAATCTTGATCTATGCCAACACCACGAATACTTTCGGAGACACCTGTAGAGCATCTTTATGATCACCCAGTTACGTTGTGACGTTTGATAGCACACAAGGTGTTCCTACGGTATTCGGGAGTTGCATAATCTCATAGTCATAGGAACATGTATAAGTCATGAAGAAAGCAATAGCAGTTAAACTAAACGATCATAGTGCTATGCTAACGGATGGGTCTTGTCCATCACATCATTCTCCTAATGATGTGATCCCATTGATCAAATGACAACTCATGTCTATGGCTAGGAAACATAACCATCTTTGATCAATGAGCTAGTCTAGTAGAGGCATACTAGGGACATACTGTTTTGTCTATGTATCCACACATGTACTAAGTTTCCGGTTAATACAATTCTAGCATGAATAAAAGACATTTATCATGATATAAGGAAATACAAATAACATCTTTATTATTGCCTCTAGGGCATATTTCCTTCAGATCCCTCACGCTTGCGCGACACGGAGAGCACCATAGGACAGCACCAATAATAAAACTTGCAACTCAAACCAATCACGATCATCAATTAACTCATAGGACAAAACGGATCTACTCAAACATCATAGGACAGCCATACATCATAGGGAAATAATATATAGCGTTGAGCACCATGTTTAAGTAGAGATTACAGTGGGTGGAAGAGGGGTTACACCGCTGCATAGAGGGGGGAAGAGTTGGTGATGACAGAGGTGAAGTCGTTGGTGTAGATTGCGGTGACGATTGTGGCCCCGGCGGCACTCCGGTGCCACCGGAAGCGAGGGGGAGAGAGCCCCCTCATTATTCTTCTTCCTTGACCTTCTCCCTAGATGGTAGAAAGGTTTCCCCTCTGGTCCATTGTCTCCACGACATGGGAGGGGCGAGAGCCCCTCCGTGATTGGATTTGTCTCTCTATCTGTCTCTAATTCTGCGTTCCCAGGCTCTGCCCTTCACCATTTCTTAAATTCCCGGAGATCCGTACCTCCGATTGGGCTGAATTTTGGACACAATTTTTATCTGGGTGTTAGCTTTCTTGCGGCAAAAGAAGGGCATCAACTGCCTTACAGAGTGGCCACGAGGGCCCAGGGCGCGCCTTCCCCCCTGGGCGCGCCCCTCCCCCTTGTGGGCCACTCAGGCATCGTCTCACGTTGGTTCTGCTTCCCAAAATTCACATATATTCCAAAAAAATCTTCGTCCGTTATTATCCCGTTTGGACTCCGTTTGATATGGATATTCTGCGAAACAAAAAATATGCAACAAACAGGAACTGGCACTAGGCACTGGAACAATATGTTAGTCCCAAAAAATAGTATAAAAAGTTGTATAAAGTATATTGAAGTTGTAGAATATTGGCATGGAACAATCAAAAATTATAGATACGATGGAGACGTATAAATCACTCAACATCAAATCATTTTGTGTGGTTCCACTGAAATCATCTTCATTGTCCCGAATGTGAAAAGATATGAAAACACTGTACTTAAATAGTGTCGCAAACAAGTAGCATATATCAATAGCTCGGCATGACAAAACACGATCATTTGGAAGAAGGGGATACTGACCTGTGTGAGGAAGATTATGCATAATTTATAGGTGGTTAGTTATTTCCACCTTGGGATGTCCTATGATGGCAAGGAATAAATTCTATGCAATCGATGAGCACAATTCCTTCAGTGTGGATGTAGAAAATTTGTCTGACTAACCCAATATCATTTCTGTGTAGTTACACTAAAATGAACCACCGCTATTTGCACGACTCCTACTCGCCGGCTAGGCCATCAATGACTCGGTCTCTTTTATCCTGCATTGACGGCGCCGATGCAATGCTTGTTTGCTCCTCCACACGTGACATGCTCGTTACACACTTCAAACAGCAAGTCAACGTATGAATAAGCTTATTTCATATTGCGTGGGTCATTCTACCTAGTTACGAATGTAGGAATACCTGGTGCACCATGAGGTCAGCTGACAGCAGGTTCCACTAAAATTGAGGTTTGTGCTTTCATTTGCACAAATATACACCATATGGAGATAGACAACCCTATTTGCACAAATTTGTAAACGGCTAATCTCTTTGGTCGCCAACTGATCTCTTTCTCCTCCTCCAGCATCTAGCTGAAGAAGAATCATGCAAGACACTGGCTGTATTCGCCAGCGTCGCCTCGGCAATGGCCTTCATGGGATACAGTCGGCGGCGGCCTCCCGTGTTCTACTTCTCCTCGATGATGGAGGCGGGCGGGGACGTGATGGCCGTCACCTTGTCAACATCCACGTAGCTACGTCACCTCGTCGACATCCGCGGCGGCTTCTTTCTTTGTTCGCATGGCATGGCTATGCGCGCATCGACGGCTGATGGCGCGTTCGCAGGCACTGGATGCGTTGTACGATGTCGCACCATCGAGGGCAGCGACGGTGCCCGTGCCACCATGATCCTCGACAAGCCGGCATGGAGCAACTCGGCACTCTTCCTTGAGCTGGATTGGAGCAACCAGCTGCAAAACCACATGCTGGCTTAGGGGGGCAACTGGCTCCGTCGGGCTAGGCGAGGTAGGTGGAGTAGCAAGCTGCCAGGCTCGACGGGCCACCCAGACGACATTTATGTCAGAGAACTGCTCATCCTGCTCGTGAGATTCCATCGAAAGAGTGGAGAAAATGGTGGAAGGACGAGCTTCGCCGGCGTCCCGCTCTTGAACGGACGGGTGGCCAGAGTGGGTTTCTCGCATTCCACACGGGATTAAATGTAGGTGTTTGAATGTGGCGAGGAGGTGGGTACAACTGGGAGTGCTGTGGGCGGCGCCCTCGGAGGGCGTGCCACTTCAATAGCGGACGCAGTGAGGCTAGTCGTAGTGGAGCTGCCTATATTAATTATCCATGCTCTAAAAAGGTGACCCAACTTTGGCTATAGTATTGTACTAAAGGTTAATAATATAGCCGGCCATGGGCTATAAGGAGATGCCATCTCACTTAAAGCCTTCATAAAAAAGTACTCATATAATAAATTGTCTCTTAGATTGGCTATAAGGTTGGCTCTAAGCATTTAATATTTGAATGAGAAATGTATATGATTGGAAGAGATTTGCATGCATACTACTCCCTCTGTTCCCAAATATTTGTCTTTCTAGAGATTTCAAAAAGTGACTACATATGAAGCAGAATGAGTGAATCTACACTTTAAAATATGTCTACATACATCCGTATGTTGTAGTCCATTTGAAATGTCTAGAAATACAAATATTTAGGAACGGAGGGAGAACTTTTTCTTGATCAGTGTGCTATAGCCAGGCTGTAGAATAAGAACCTGCTTCACTTTCTCTCTTCTCTTCTCACTCCCCCAAGTAGGATTTTCTTGACATGCCAAGTCTTATATCCTGCTGACTAGGCCTTATTAGACTTGCTTTTATAGCATCAACAGTGTGGACTTTTTCCATCTCTAAGCCTTCCTCTAAGACCTTAGAGGCAAACGTTGTACACTGCAGCTCTTGCCTCTAACTGAAAAAACATTAGCATCGCCTCTAAGGTAAGAGGCTTCCTCTAATCCCTTAAACAATTCAAAAGAATCATGTGTTTGCATGGTTGGGTTGTCTCACACATGTAAATAGTTCTAAAGACTTGGAGTAATTACTTATTTACTTGTTGAGTGGGTCCCACCTTAGAGGCTATAGGAGATGCTATACATTGCACCATTATCGAAGAGCTAAGAGGCAAATGTGTGGGGCCCATGTTAGAGGCAATGCCACCTCTACACACTGTTGATGCCCTTAGTAGGTGATTGTGCGCTTGGCTCTTCGCCTCTTCCGGAAGTCGAATAATGATGATTGTACTACTGTATATATATCTGGCAAACTGACATTGAATGAACTACTGCACATCCACCGATTATATAAAGCCCACTATTGTAAGCAAAAGCTTCTCCTCGTGTTGCAAGCCACCACGTGTGCGTGGGCGAGGGAGAGGGCGTAGTAAGCAAAGCTTCTGACCGTTCTTGACGGGACACATCATAGTTATTTAGTACTCTCACCAGAAAGGGCCGACCATGTCCAAGGCTACCATCCCGTCCTCCGTCATTGAGTACGTGCACGATTCACGTGCCATTGGCTTATCTCCATTTTCTTGTATGACATGTGCATATTGATGCTAGATGTCCCGTGTCTTGGCAAAGGGATGAACAAAGCTCATGTCAAAAAAACTGGAAGAACATATATTCCCGATGACCAAGAAGGAGCAAGGAACCTCGTGGTGGAGCGTCTGCACTCATAATATTTTATATTATTCAGCGATATAAAATCAACCAAATCTCTCCACATTCCTATACCATTCTATAGTGGGATAATAACTTTGAATGTAAGCCATTAATTCACTCTATCCAATGGTCAATATTTAGAAAAATCCAAACAAAACCAGCCATTGGACCAACTCTTTAGCACACAGATTGTTGCCACCTTGCACATCCTGCTGCAATGCAGAAACTACCGCGCTTTGATTCGTCCACATGTGGTTCCCATGAACAACTACTACACTCGCCAAATTATCACGTGAGCTGCTTCTTCGTACATAAATGAGCTCATCGTGTACCGATGTATGAGTACTAGGGAAAGAGGTAAATAATACCTACATCGGTGCCTTCACCTCTTCACGTACTCCACCTACGTTCGTGACCGTTGGTGAGTCTCTCCTACTACTTAACTCAATTTTCTTGCATGACACGTGGACCAGGATGCTGGATGTCCCGCGTGTCGGCAAAACAAGAAGAACAACGCTTTTCGACGACTGAGAAGGTGCAAGGAACCTCGCGGTGGAGCGTCTGGACTCTTCATATTTTATATCCAGTGATATAAATCTACCCAATCTCCTCCACATCATAGTAGACCGGAAGAGTCTGAAACACGGTAGCCAAGTGTAGTTACATCATACATGGCCCATCTCATGCTATCACCATATTTCTTGGCCTCCGTGCGACACCTAGCTCAAGTAATCCACCAGCCCATATCGCTTCTCGCTCCTCGTCTCTCACAAAGTGTGGTGGGATGGCGATTCGGCCATCCATTGAAGTCAGTTAACTCACACTCGCTCCCACATGTTAGCGACATTCCAAGAGCATTTAAAAAATATTGTACTCTACTGTTAATGCCAAGAAGAGGAAGCCCTTTGACTTACAAACCAAACGAAATAGGCGTGCCCTGCCGTGAGTGGGTCCAGTTTCTTGTTTTGAACTTGTTTGGTGTAGTAGTAACACTTGATTTTACACCTTCATAGAACGAAGAATCCCCGCTAAAAAGGCGAGGAATAAAATCCCCGCTAAAAAGGTGATTTGCTTTCTTCTAATCTCGTTAACCGTTCTAGTTTTGTGGATTAAATTGTTAAGTGCTAATGACCCACATGTATAGGGGATCAACTGTAGCTCTTTTCGATAAGTAAGAGTGTCGAACCCAACGAGGAGCAGAAGGAAATGACAAGTGGTTTTCGGCAAGGTAATGTATGCAAGTGCTAAAATTGTAAGTAGCATAGTAGTTTGGTAGCAAGATAATTTGTAACGAGCAAGTAACGATAATAGTAACAAAAGTGCAGCAAGGTAGTGAAGGAAATATGCCCTAGAGGCAATAATAAAGTTGTTATTTATATTTCCTTATATCATGATAAATGTTTATTATTCATGCTAGAATTGTATTAACCGGAAACTTAGTACATGTGTGAATACATAGACAAAACAGAGTGTCCCTAGTATGCCTCTACTAGACTAGCTCATTGATCGAAGATGGTTATGTTTCCTAACCATAGACATGAGTTGTCATTTGATCAATGGGATCACATCATTAGGAGAATGATGTGATGGACAAGACCCATCCGTTAGCATAGCATTATGATCGTTTAGTTTTACTGCTATTGCTTTCTTCATGACTTATACATGTTCCTATGACTATGAGATTATGCAACTCCCGAATACCGTAGGAACACCTTGTGTGCTATCAAACGTCACAACGTAACTGGGTGATCATAAAGATGCTCTACAGGTGTCTCCGAAAGTATTCGTGGTGTTGGCATAGATCAAGATTATGATTTGTCACTCCGAGTGTCGGAGAGGTATCTCTGGGCCCTCTCGGTAACACACATCACAATAAGCCTTGCAAGCAAAAGACTAATGAGTTAGTCACGAGATGATGTGTTACGGAACGAGTAAAGAGACTTGCCGGTAACGAGATTGAACTAGGTATAGAGATACCGATGATCGAATCTCGGGCAAGTAACATACCGTTTTACAAAAGGAACAACGTATGTTGTTATGCGGTTCTGACCGATAAAAGATCTTCGTAGAATATGTAGGAGCCAATATGAACATCCAGGTTCCGCTATTGGTTATTGACCGGAGATAAGTCTCGGTCATGTCTACATAGTTCTCGAACCCGTAGGGTCCGCACGCTTAACGTTTGATGACGATCGGTATTATGAGTTTATGAGTATTGATGTACCGAAGGTAGTTCGGAGTCCCGGATGAGATCACGGACATGACGAGGAGTCTCGGAATGTCAGAGACATAAAGATTGATATATTGGACGGCTATATTCGGACACCGGAAGTATACCGGAAAAGTTTCGGATTTATCGGGAATGCCGGAAGGGGTTACCGGAACCCCCTACGAGAGGGGATGGTCCATAGTGGGCCTAAAGGGAAAGAGAGAGGCAGCCCATAGGGCTGGCCGGCGCCCCCACCTAGGGTTCCTAGTTGGACTAGGATTGGGGGGGGCGCCAACTCTCCTATTCCTTTCCCCCTTATTCCTTTCGGTGAATCCTACTAGGAATAGGATTGCAATCCTATTCCTAGTAGGACTCCTTCCCTAGCCGCACCAGGAAGGGCCGGCCGGCCTCCCTCCCTTGCTCCTTTATATACGGGGGCAGGGGGGCACCCAAAGACACACAAGTTGAATTGTTTTAGCCGTGTGCGGTGCCCCCCTCCACAGAATCACACCTCGGTCATACCGTTGCGGAGCTTAGGCGAAGCCCTGCGCTGGTGAACACATCATATCCGTCACCACGCCGTCGTGCTGACGAAACTCTCCCGTGAAGCTCAACTGGATCAAGAGCTCGTGGGACGTCATCAAGCTGAACGTGTGCTGAATGCGGAGGTGCCGTACGTTCGGTGCTTGATCGGTTGGATCGCGAAGAAGTTCGACAACATCAACCGCGTCACTTGACGCTTCCGCTCCCGGTCTACGAGGGTACGTAGACACACTCTTCCCTCTCGTTGCTATGCATCTGGTAGATAGATGTTGCGTGATCGTAGGAAAATTTTAAAATACTACGTTCCCCAACAGTGGCATCATGAGCCAGGTCTATGCGTAGATGATATGCACGAGTAGAACACAATGAGTTGTGGGCGATACTAGTCATACTGCTTACCAGCATGTCATACTTTGCTTCGGCGGTATTGTGAGATGAAGCGGCCCGGACCGACATTACGCGTACGCTTACGCGAGACTGGTTTCACCGTTACGAGCACTCGTTGCTTAAAGGTGACTGGCGGGTGTCTGTCTCTCTCACTTTAGCTGAATCAAGTGTGGCTACGCCCGGTCCTTGTGAAGGTTAAAACAACACATACTTGACGAAACATCGTTGTGGTTTTGTATGCGTAGGTAAGAACGGTTCTTGCTAAGCCCGTAGCAGCCACGTAAAACTTGCAACAACAAAGTAGAGGACGTCTAACTTGTTTTTGCAGGGCATGTTGTGATGGGATATGGTCAAGACATGATGAGTTATACGGTTTTGTATGAGATGATCATGTTTTGTAATGTTATCGGCAACTGGCAGGAGCCATATGGTTGTCGCTTTATTGTATGAAATGCAATCGCCATGTAATTGCTTTACTTTATCACTAAGCGGTAGCGATAGTCGTAGAAGCAATAGTTGGCGAGACGACAACGATGCTACGATGGAGATCAAGGTGTCGCGCCGGTGACGAAGGTGATCACGACGGTGCTTTGGAGATGGAGATCAAAAGCACAAGATGATGATGGCCATATCATGTCACATATTTTGATTGCATGTGATGTTTATCTTATTATGCTTCTTATTTTGCTTAGAACGACGGTAGCATTATAAGATGATCCCTTACTAAATTTCAAGGTATAAGTGTTCTCCCTGAGTATGCACCGTTGCGAAAGTTCGTCGTGCCGAGACACCACGTGATGATCGGGTGTGATAAGCTCTACGTTCAAATACAACGGGTGTAAGCCAGTTTTGCACACGCAGAATACTCGGGTTAAACTTGACGAGCCTAGCATATACAGATATGGCCTCGGAACACTGGAGACCGAAAGGTCGAGCGTGAATCATATAGTAGATATGATCAACATAAGATGTTCACCATTAAAACTACTCCATCTCACGTGATGATCGGACATGGTTTAGTTGATTTGGATCACGTGATCATTTAGATGACCAAAGGGATGTCTATCTAAGTGGGAGTTCTTAAGTAATATGATTAATTGAACTTTAATTTATCATGAACTTAGTCCTGGTAGTATTAGCATATCTATGTTGTAGATCAATAGCTCGCGATGTTGCTCCCCGTTTATTTTTCATATGTTCCTAGAGAAAACCAAGTTGAAAGATGTTAGTAGCAATGATGCGGAATTGTTCCGTGATCTGAGGATTATCCTCATTGCTGCACAGAAGAATTATGTCCTTGATGCACCACTAGGTGATAGACTTATTGCAGGAGCAGATGTAGACGTTATGAACTTTTTGACAAAAGCTCGATATGATGACTACTTGATAGTTTAAGTGCACCATGCTTTACGGCTTAGAACCAGGACTTCAAAAACGTTTTGAACGCCATGGAGCATATAAGATGTTCCAAGAGTTGAAATTAGTATTTCATACTCATGCCCGTGTCGAGAGGTATAAGACCTCTGACAGTACTTTGCCTACAAGATGGAGGAGAATAGCTCAACCAGTGAGCATGTGCTCAGATTGTCTGGGTACTACAATTACTTTAATCAAGTGGGAGTTAATCTTCCAGATAAGATAGTAATTGACAAAGTTCTCTAGTTACTATCACCAAGTTAGTAGAACTTCGTGATGAACTATAATATGCAAAGGGATGACGAAAGGAATTCCCAGCTCTTCGCGATACTAAAGTAGGCGAAGGTAGAAATCATGAAAAAGCATCAAGTGTTGATGGTTAACAACACCACTTGTTTCAAGTAAAGGGCAAAGGGATAGAAGGGGAACTTCAAGAAGAATGACAAGCAAGTTGTCACTCCCGTGAAGAAACCCAAAGCTAAACTCAAGCCTGAAACAAGTGCTTATACTGCAAAGGAAATGGTCACTAGAAGTGGAACTGCCCTAGATACTTGGCGGATAAGAAGGATGGAAAAGTGAACAAAGGTATATTTGATATACAGATTATTGATGTGTATTTTACTAGTGTTCATAGCAACCCCTCAGTATTTGATATTGGTTCAGTTGCTAAAGAGTAGTAACTCGAAGTGGGAGTTGCATAATGAACATAAACTAGTTAAAGGATGAAGTGACGATGTGTATTGGAAGCAGTTCCAAGATTGATATGATCATCATCGCACACTCCCTATACTTTCGGGATTAGTATTGAACCTAAATAAGTGTTATTTGGTGTTTGTGTTGAGCATGAATGTGATTTGATCATGTTTATTGCAATACGGTTATTCATGTAAGTTAGAGAATAATTGTTGTTTTGTTTACATGAATAAAACCTTCTATGGTCATACACCCAATGAAAATAGTTTGTTGGATCTCGATCGTGTGATACACATATTCATAATATTGAAGCCAAAAGATGCAAGGTTAATAATGATAGTGCAACTTATTTGTGGCACTGCCGTTTAGGTCATATTGGTGTAAAACGCATGAAGAAACTCCATAATGATGGACTTTTGGAATCACTTGATTATGAATCACTTGGTGCTTGCGAACCATGCCTCATGGGCAAGATGACTAAAACTCCGTTCTCCGGAACTATGGAGCGAGCAACAGATTTGTTGGAAATCATGCATACTGATGTATGTGGGCCAATGAGTGTTGAAGCTCGCGGCGGGTATCGTTATTTTCTGACCTTCACTGATGATTTGAGCAGATATGGGTATATCTACTTAATGAAGCACAAGTCTGAAACATTTGAAAAGTTCAAAGAATTTCAGAGTGAAGTAGAGAATCATCGTAACAAGAAAATAAAGTTTCTACGATCTGATCATGGAGGAGAATATTTGAGTTACGAGTTTGGTCTTCATTTGAAACAATGTGGAATAGTTTCACAACTCACGCCACCTGGAACACCACAGCGTAATGGTGTGTCCGAACGTCGTAACCGTACTTTATTAGATATGGTGCGATCTATGATGTCTCTTACCGATTTACCACTATCGTTTTGGGGTTATGCTTTAGAGACAGCTGCATTCACGTTAAATAGGGCACCATCTAAATCCGTTGATACGACACCTTATGAACTTTGGTTTAGCAAGAAACCAAAGTTGTCGTTTCTTAAAGTTTGGGGCTGCGATGCTTATGTGAAAACACTTCAACCTGATAAGCTCGAACCCAAGTCGGAAAAATGTGTCTTCATAGGATACCCAAAAGAGACTGTTGGGTACACCTTCTATCACAGATCCGAAGGCAAAATATTCGTTGCTAAGAACAGATCCTTTCTAGAAAAAGAGTTTCTCTCGAAAGAAGTGAGTGGGAGGAAAGTAGAACTTGATGAGGTAATTGTACCTTCTCCCGGATTGGAAAGTAGTACATCACAGGAAATTGTTCCAGTGATTCCTACACCAATTAGTGAGGAAGTTAATGATAATGATCATGAAACTTCGGATCAAGTTTCTGCTGAACGTCGTAGATCAACCAGAGTACGTTCCGCACCAGAGTGGTACGGCAACCCAGTTCTGGAAATCATGTTACTAGACCATGATGAACCTACGAACTATGAGGAAGCGATGATGAGCCCAGATTCCGCAAAATGGCTTGAAGCCATGAAATCTGAGAAGGGATCCATGTATGAGAACAAAGTGTGGACTTTGGTTGACTTGCCCGATGATCGGCAAGCCATCAAAAATAAATGGATCTTCAAGAGGAAGACCGACGCTGACGGTAATGTTACTGTTTACAAAGCTCGACTTGTTGCGAAAGGTTTTCGACAAGTTCAAGGAGTTGACTACGATGAGACTTTCTCACCTGTAGCGATGCTTAAGTCTGTCCGAATCATGTTAGCAATTGCCGCATTTTATGATTATGAAATCTGGCAAATGGATGTCAAAACTGCATTCCTAAATGGATATCTCAAAGAAGAGTTGTATATGATGCAACCAGAAGGTTTTGTCGATCCAAAAGGTGCTGACAAAGTATGCAAGCTCCAGCGATCCATCTATGGACTAGTGCAAGTATCTCGGAGTTGGAATATACGCTTTGATGAGGTGATCAAAGCATATAGATTTATACAGACTTGTTGTGAAGCCTGTATTTACAAGAAGTGAGTGGGAGCACTACAACCTTTCTGATAAGTATATGTGAATGACATATTGTTGATCGGAAATGATGTAGAAATTTCTGGAAAGCATAAAGGAGTGTTTGAAAGGAGTTTTTCAAAGAAAGACCTCGGTGAAGCTGCTTATATATTAGGCATCAAGATCTATAGAGATAGATCAAGACGCTTGATAAGACTTTCGATAAGTACATACCTTGATAAGATTTTGAAGTAGTTCAAAATGGATCAGTCAAAGAAGAAGTTCTTGCCTGACTTGTAAGGTGTGAAGTTGAGTAAGACTCAAAGCCAGACCACGGCAGAAAACTATAGAGAGAATGAAAGTCATTCCCTATGCATCAGCCATAGGTTCTGGATGACTCTAAGTATCAATCTGGATGCGTATTGAAAGTGGGAGCAATAAGCTAGAGTAGCTCTATGCAGAGCATTGTAGACATAGAAATTTGCAAAATACATACGGATCTGAATGTGACAGACCCGTTGACTAAACTTCTCTCACAAGCAAAACATGATCACACCTTATTACTCTTGGGTATTAATCACATAGTGATGTGAACTAGATTATTTACTCTAGTAAACCCTTTGGGTGTTGGTCACATGGTGATGTGAACTATGGGTGTTATTCACATAACGATGTGAACTATCGGTATTAAATCACATGGTGATGTGAGCTAGATTATTGACTCTAGTGCAAGTGGGAGACTGAAGGAAATATGCCCTAGAGGCAATAATAAAGTTGTTATTTATATTTCCTTATATCATGATAAATGTTTATTATTCATGCTAGAATTGTATTAACCGGAAACTTAGTACATGTGTGAATACATAGACAAAACAGAGTGTCCCTAGTATGCCTCTACTAGACTAGCTCATTGATCGAAGATGGTTATGTTTCCTAACCATAGACATGAGTTGTCATTTGATCAACGGGATCACATCATTAGGAGAATGATGTGATGGACAAGACCCATCCGTTAGCATAGCATTATGATCGTTTAGTTTTACTGCTATTGCTTTCTTCATGACTTATACATGTTCCTATGACTATGAGATTATGCAACTCCCGAATACCGTAGGAACACCTTGTGTGCTATCAAACGTCACAACGTAACTGGGTGATCATAAAGATGCTCTACAGGTGTCTCCGAAAGTATTCGTGGTGTTGGCATAGATCAAGATTATGATTTGTCACTCCGAGTGTCGGAGAGGTATCTCTGGGCCCTCTCGGTAACACACATCATAATAAGACTTGCAAGCAAAAGACTAATGAGTTAGTCACGAGATGATGTGTTACGGAACGAGTAAAGAGACTTGCTGGTAACGAGATTGAACTAGGTATAGAGATACCGACGATCGAATCTCGGGCAAGTAACATACCGTTTGACAAAAGGAACAACGTATGTTGTTATGCGGTTCTGACCGATAAAAAATCTTCGTAGAATATGTAGGAGCCAATATGAACAACCAGGTTCCGCTATTGGTTATTGACCGGAGATAAGTCTCGGTCATGTCTACATAGTTCTCGAACCCGTAGGGTCCGCACGGTTAACGTTTGATGACGATCGGTATTATGAGTTTATGAGTATTGATGTACCGAAGGTAGTTCGGAGTCCCGGATGAGATCACGGACATGACGAGGAGTCTCGGAATGTCCGAGACATAAAGATTGATATATTGGACGGCTATATTCGGACACCGGAAGTATACCGGAAAAGTTTCGGATTTATCGGGAATGCCGGAAGGGGTTACCGGAACCCCCTACGAGAGGGGATGGTCCATAGTTGGCCTAAAGGGAAAGAGAGAGGCAGCCCATAGGGCTGGCCGGCGCCCCCACCTAGGGTTCCTAGTTGGACTAGGATTGGGGGGGGGGGGGCGCCACCTCTCCTATTCCTTTCCCCCTTCTTCCTTTCGGTGAATCCTACTAGGAATAGGATTGCAATCCTATTCCTAGTAGGACTCCTTCCCTAGCCGCACCAGGAAGGGCCGGCCGGCCTCCCTCCTTTGATCCTTTATATACGGGGGCAGGGGGGCACCCAAAGACACACAAGTTGAATTGTTTTAGCCGTGTGCGGTGCCCCCCTCCACAGAATCACACCTCGGTCATACCGTTGCGGAGCTTAGGCGAAGCCCTGCGCCGGTGAACACATCATATCCGTCACCACGCCGTCGTGCTGACGAAACTCTCCCGTGAAGCTCAACTGGATCAAGAGCTCGTGGGACGTCATCAAGCTGAACGTGTGCTGAACGCGGAGGTGCCGTACGTTCGGTGCTTGATCGGTTGGATCGCGAAGAAGTTCGACAACATCAACCGTGTCACTTGACGCTTCCGCTCCCGGTCTACGAGGGTACGTAGACACACTCTTCCCTCTCGTTGCTATGCATCTGGTAGATAGATCTTGCGTGATCGTAGGAAAATTTTAAAATACTACGTTCCCCAACAGGTAGCCCAATACTTTTGAGGCAAAGGATGGGCCAAAACGGTCTCTTATAGTAAGCAAAGCGTTCTTGAGAGTACACGGGAATTTCTTCTAGTCACTTTCACCATGTTGATTCGATTTGTGTTCGCTACTTTAATAATTTGATATGTGGGTGGACTAGTGCTTAGGTGATGTTCTTACTTGAACAAACATCCTACTTGTGATTAACCCCCTCACAAGCATCACCAACTACGAGAAAGGTATTAAGAATAAATTCTGACCCTAGCATTGAACTTTTGGATCCAATCGGTCCCTTGCGGAATAGCGCATAAACTAGGATTTAAGCTTATGTCACTCTCGCAACCCATCATCTAATAACTACTCCACAGTGCATTCCCTTCAGACCAAATATGGTGAAGTGTCATGTAGTCGACGTTCACATGACACCACTAAGGAATCACAACATATGTATTATCAAAATATCGAACACATATCAAGTTCACATGGTTACTTGCAACATGATTTCTCTCGTGACCTCAAGAACAAAAGTAACTACTCACAATTGATAATCATGCTCAAGATCAGAGGGGTATTAAATAGATTGGATCTGAACATAAAATATTCCACCAAATAAACCATATAGTAATCAACTACAAGATGTAATCAACACTGCTAGTCACACACAGACACCAATCAATATTTCCGGTACAAATATTGAACACAAAATATGAACTAGGGTTTGAGAGGAGATGGTGTTGTTGAAGATGTTGATGGATATTGCCCTCCCCAAGATGGAGAGTTGTTGGTGATGATGATGATGATGATTTCCCCTCCGGTAGGGAAGTTCCCCAAGTGGAATCGCTCCGCCGAAGGGCAAAAGTGCTCCCGCCCAAGTTCCACCTCGAGACGGTGGCGCTCCGTCTCAAAAGTCCTCTCCTTATTTTTTCTAGGTCAAAATGACATATATACCAGAAGATGGGCACCGGATGTGGGCCTGGGTGAGCACAACCCAACAGGGCGCGCCTGGGCTCCCTGGCGCGCCCAGGTTGGTTGTGCCCACCTGGTGGGCGCCCTCTGGTACTTATTGGATCCAATATTCTTCAAATATTCCATAAAAAATCTTCATAAAGTTTCAGGTTGTTTGGAGTTGTGCAGAATAGGTGGCCTGACGTAGCTTTTCCAGGTCCAGGTTTCCAGCTGCCGGAATTCTCCCTCTTTGTGTGTACCTTGCATATTATGAGAGAAAAAGCATTATAATTACTCCAAAAAGCATTATTATGCATAAGAACAACATAAATAATAGTAGGAAAACATGATGCAAAATGGACGTATGAAGTCCCCCAAGCTTAGACCTCGCTTGTCCTCAAGCAAAAAACCGAAATCGAAAAACATGTCCACATGCTTAGAGAGAGAGGTGTCGATAAAAACAAAATGCGGACATAGAAGCATCATGTTGATTATTATAACAACAACAAACTTAAACGTAATACTTTTATCTTAAATTCTCATAAATAAGTGATAATTCATCACACAATTGAAGTATAAAGCATAAACTCTATTAGAAACCAACAAACTATGTTCTCAGTCAACTTTGCAACTACAATTCATCATCTTTTCAGGAAGGGTCACGTATCGGAGCCTTTAGGCAAGTCCACATACTCAACCATCATATAGTCTTCTATGATTTCTAACACTCATCGCATACACATGAGCAAAACGTTTCTACCGGACACTTAGGAAGATAGGGGCTTATAGTTTTGCCTCCCAATGCATTCACCTCAAGGGTGATGTCAACAATAATAACTCATGCCACCCATATTCAACTGTACATATGTGCCTAGATCTTTCCTCACTACATGATGCTTGCCAAAGGAGAAAATAAAAAGGAGTAGAGAGAGAAGAAACTTTGACTCATGCATAAAAGTAAAAGATAGGCCCATTTCAGAGGGAAGTAGAGGTTTCCATGCGCTTATTTGTTTGTATGCTCAACCCCTTAGTGCAAAATAATGTCACGTTGTATTGACCCTTGTGATAGCGACCTTTATTATGCAGTCTGTCGCTTTTATTCTTCGTCATCACAAGTTTGTACAACTCTCAATTTTCTCTTACACTAAATGATCTCACACTTTTAGAAGCAATTTTTATTGCCTTATTGCACCAATGACAACTTACTTGAGGGATCTTGCTCAATCCCTAGGTAGGTATGGTGGACTCTCAAAAATAAGATTTGGGTTTATGGGTTTTTGATGCACAAGTTGTATCTCTACTTAGTGCAGAATTTTTGGCTAGCAAAGGTAGGAGGCAATCATCACATGTTCAAGGATCTATGAAAATATAACTTCTATGTGAATTTGAACAAACATAAATCATTACATTTTCTTCCTTGTCCAACGTTAACTATTTTGGCATATAATATTTTGATGGGGGCTCACAATCAAAAAAGATTTCTAGGATAGTGTATTTATATCTGAATCTTCTCTTCCCTTATTAATTCTTTCATGAGTTGCATCATTGACCAATGCTATGTTTGACAATTCTAATAAAATTTCATACTTATACTTTTCCTTATGTGGTGTCATCACTTACCATAAGATTAGCATATGATTCTTTTAATTTATTTCCTTTCTTTTTATTGCAACATGAAAGTAAAGAGGGCAAAACTCAAACTAAACTTTATTATATATCTCGCACATGATTACAAGGATAGATCACTAAGCAAACTCTCAAAAAGAAAGGATCGAACTAAAAATCTATCCATCTAAAGCAAAAGATAACTATGGATCGAACTAGAATAAATAAAGGCAAAAGATAGTGGAGTTGATACGATACTAGGGCACCTCCCCCAAGCTTGGCGAAATCCAAGGGGGGTGCCCATACCCGATACTCAATTTTCTTTCGGTGATGAAGAGGAGGGCGGTGATGGTGGAGTAGAGGGTTTGTCCTTCTTCCTCATCTTATGCTTGAGGATAGAATTTTGCTCCTTCAGTTCACCAATCTCTTGTGCAAGCTCCAGTGCCTTTTTGCATAAATCTTGCTTACTGTCCTGCAAAACGCGGAAGGGTATAAACTGAACTTTAGGCCCCTTTGGTTTGTTTGGTAGTCTTGACTTCATGAAATCCACATGCATGTTCCCAGGCTGAGGCAACGGAGTTTCGTCCTCATCTGAGCTCGTCTCCTCCTTCTCCCTAGGATAAAAGTCTTCCTCTTCCTCCGTGGTTCAGCCATAGTGCTCCACATCCCCATATGACTTGGGGTTTATGATGAAATCTGCAGCATAGCTCTCACCCTCGGAGTCTTGGGATGACATATTGTCAGATCTAACAGGGAAATAGCAAGAAAAAAACAGAAGATTTCTCCACGATACGATGGTCAATAGATTCGGAGGGTATATACAGATTTTTTATCTTGGTAAACAAGCCAACAGAAGAAAAATGGAGTCCGAAAGGTGCCCAGGTGGGTAGGGCGCGCCTGGCAGCCAGGCGCGCCCTAGTGTCTTGTGCCCACGAGGGTACGCTTCCTGGTTGTTTCTTTTTTCCCTAATTTTCTAAATATTCCAAAACTAACAAAAAATATTTTTGCGGATTTTTCGGAGTCGGTTTACTTACTGTATCACGTACCTCCTTGTTTTCAGGATTCTGGAGTGTTCCAGAAGGACTCTTTTATGTGTTCTTCAGGTGTCAATGTTTGGATAATATTAATTTCAACATTAATGTGCGTACCTGAGATGTAATGTTTTATTCGTTTCCCATTGACAACCTTCAGGTTAGTACCTTCAGCATTATTTATTTTGATAGCTCCAGGCCGATAAACCTCCTCGATAACATACGATCCTTACAATTTGGAGAGGAGTTTCTTGCAAAGAACTTGAAACGAGAGTTGTACAAACCAACATATTCTCCGACTTTGAACTCACGCTTTTGGATTCTTTTATCATGCCATCTTTGAAATTTTTCTTTAAATAATTTAGCATTTTCATAAGCTTGGGTTCTCCATTCATCTAGTGAGATAATATCAAATAACCTATTTTCACCGGCAAGTTTGAAATCATAATTGGATTCTTTGACTGCCTAGTATTCTTTATGTTCTAACTCAAGAGGCAAATGACAAGCTTTTCCATTGACCATTTTATAAGGAGACATACCCATAGGATTTTTATATGCTGATATATAAGCCCAAAGTCCATCATCTAATTTCTTAGACCCATTCTTCCGGGACCTATTGACAGTCTTTTGTAAAATTAATTTTATTTCACTATTGCCAAGTTCAACTTGACCACTAGACTGAGGATGATAAGGTGATGCAATTCTATGGTTAACATCATACTTGGCAAGCATTTTACAGAAAGCACCATGAATAAAGTGTGAACCACCATCAGTCATTCAACATCTAGGGATCCCCACCTTGGGAAAAAAACTTCCTTAAGCATTTTAATAGAGGTGTTGTGATCAACACTACTAGTTGGAATAGCTTCTACCCACTTAGTAACATAATCAACAGCAACCAAAATATGTGTATACCCATTAGAGGAAGGAAAAGATCCCATGCAATCAAATCCCCAAACATCAAATGATTCAACAGCAAGTGAATAATTCATATGCATTTTTTGACGCTTACTGGTATTACCTATCCTTTGGCATTCATCACAAGATAAGACGAACTTACGGTCATCCTTGAAGAGAGTAGGCCAATAAAATCCAGACTGCAATACCTTGTGAGTAGTTCTGTCTCCACAATGATGCCCTCCATAAGCTTCGGAGTGACATTTCCGTAGGATTTGTCCCTGTACATGCTCAGGTTAACAACATCTAATAATACCATCTACTCCTTTTTATAAAGATGTGGGTCATCCCAGAAGTAATGTCTTAAGTCATAGAAGATTTTTTTTCTTTTGTTGGTATGTAAAGCTAGGTGGTAAATATTTAACAACAATGTAACTAGCGTAATCAGCATACCAAGGAGTATTATTAGAAGCATTTATTGCAGCTAACTGCTCATCATGGAAACTATCATCAATAGGTAGTGGGTCATCAAGTGCATTTTCAAGTCTAGATAAGTTATCAGCTACTGACTTCTCAGCTCCTTTTCTATGAGTAATATGTAAATCAAATTCTTGTAGCAAGAGAACCCATCGAATAAGTCTAGGTTTAATATCTTTCTTTTCCATAAGATATTTTATAGCAGCATGATCGCTGTGAATAATTACTTTAGAGTCAACAATGTATGATCTAAATTTGTCACAAGCAAACACCACTACTAGGAATTCTTTTCAGTAGATGCATACTTTCGTTGAGCAATGCCTAGAGTTTTACTAGCATTATGAATAACATTCAGTTTCTTATCAACTCTTTGCCCTAGAACAGCACCAACATAATCACTAGCATCACACATAATTTCAAAAGGCAAGTTCCAATCGGGTGGTTGAACAATAGGTGCAGAAATTAAGGCTTTCTTGAGTGTTTCAAAGGCTTCTAAACAATCATCATCAAAAACAAAAGGAACATCCTTTTGCAAAAGATTTGTAAGAGGCCTAGATATTTTAGAAAAGTCTTTGATAAATCTCCTATAGAAACCAGCATGACCTAAGAAACTACGAATACCTTTGTTATCTTTAGGACATGGCATTTTCTCAATTGCATCAACCTTAGCTTTATCCACTTCAATACCTCTTTCAGAAATTTTATGGCCCAAAACAATACCTTCATTAACCATAAAGTGTCACTTCTCCCAATTCAAGACAAGATTTGTTTGCTCGCATCTCTGCAAAACTCGATCAAGATTGTTTAAACAATCATCAAAAGACTTCCAATAAACAGAAAAGTCATCCATGAAAACCTCAACAATGTTTTCACAAAAGTCAGAGGATATAGCAGTCATACATCTTTGAAAGGTAGCAGGTGCATTGCATAAACCAAAAGGAATACGTCCATAGGCATAAGTTCCAAAGGCACAATTGAAAGTGGTATTTTCTGGATCAGGTTGAGAAACAAGTATTTTTGAAAAAACAGAATATCCATCAAGGAAGCAAAAGTGTGTTTGTTTAGACAGTCTTTCTAGCATTTGTTCAATAAAAGGCAGAGGGTAATGATCTTTTCTTTTTGTTTTGTTTAATTTTCTAAAATCAATTACATTCTATAGCCTGTAACAATTCTTTGTGGAATAAGTTCATTCTTATCTTTAGAAACAATAGTAATACCTCCTTTCTTAGGGGCACAATGAACATGACTTACCCATCTACTATCAGCTATAGTATAGATCATACCAGCTTCCAAAAGTTATAATATCCCCGTTCTTACCACTTATTTCATCTTTGCATTTAACCCACGTTGGTGATCAACAACGGGTTTAGCATTAGGTTCCATATTAATCTTGTGCTGACATAGAGTGGGACCCTTCAAATCATCAAGAGTATATCCAATAGTAGCTCTATGCTTCCTTAAAACTTTCAATAATCATTCTTCATCACGTTCTGATGGTTATCACTAATAATAACAGGATATATCTTCTTTTCATCAAGATAAGCATATATCAAAGTGTCTGGTAATTATTTTAATTCAAACACAAGATCACCTTTAGGTGGAGGAGGACCTAGAGTTTCAATAGGCAAATTGTGTTTGAGCAGAGGACGTTGTTCAAAGAAAATCTTATCTATTTCATTCCTTTCATGCATATGTAAATCATTTTCATGGTCTAGAAAATATTGTTCTAGTGGATTAGTAGGAGGCACATCAATAGGAGCAAGACCAATTATTCCATCCTTACTAGGAAATTCTTTTTCATGAAGCTTTCTACTAAACATGGAAAAATTAAACTCACGAGACTCATCACCAAAACTAACACTGACAGTTTGTTTCTCACAATCTATTTTAGCATTAACAATGTTCAAGAAAGGTCTACCAAAGATAATGGGACAAAAGTCATCTTGTGGGGACCAAGAACAAGGAAATCAGTAGGGTATTTTATTTTTCCACACAAGATTTCAACATCTCTAACAATCCCAATTGGTGAAATAGTATCTCTATTAGCAAGTTTAATAGTAACATCTATGTCTTCTATCTCTGTGGGTGCTATGTAATTCATAATTTCTTGGTATAAGGTAAAGGGAATAGCACTCTCGCTAGCACCAATGTTACATAAACCATGATAACAGTGATCTCATATTTGAACTGAGACAACGGGCATGCCAACAACAGGTCTATGTTTATCCTCTTTATCGGGTTTGGCAATTCTAGCAGCTTCTGCACAGAAGTAAATAACATGCCCTTCTATATTTTATTCCAAGAGATACTTAACCATAGCAACA
Organism: Secale cereale; assembly: GCA_902687465.1. Taxonomy (NCBI): domain Eukaryota; kingdom Viridiplantae; phylum Streptophyta; class Magnoliopsida; order Poales; family Poaceae; genus Secale; species Secale cereale. The sequence goes on along the minus strand of LR738711.1, from coordinate 526,234,771 downwards.
CTAGGCTCAACTTTAATTTTTTTCATCAGGTTTAGATGTTCTAATATAACTTCTGTTGACCACAGTCGATACTTTAGCGTGTTCCTTTATCCTAATAGGGAAACGTGGATTCTCAATATAAGTAGTAGGAACAACTGGATCAACATTATAAATTATAGTTTCCTCTTTAAGAGATACCGGTTCTTTAATTTCTTCTTTAATAGGTGGGTGATATTAAAAACACTTCTCTTTAGGGAGATCAACATGAGTAGCAAACGTTTCTCAAAAGGAGGCTACTATCTCAGAGTCAAGTCCATATTTAGTGCTAAACTTTTAAAAAGCATTGGTGTCCATAAAAGATTTAACACAATCATACTTAAGCTTAATACCTGACTCTTTACCTTCGTTGAGTTCCCAATCTTCAGAGTTGCATTTACTTCTTTCCAAAAGATCCCACCGGAATTCAATAGTCTTCTTCATAAAAGAACCAACACAGAAGTATCAAGCATGGATCGATCATTATGAGAAAGCCGAGCATAAAAATTCTGGATAATAATTTCTCTTGAGAGCTCAAGATTGGGGCATGAATATAACATTGATTTAAGCATCCCCCAAGCTAGTGCGATACTTTCTCCAACACGAGGCCAAAAATTATATATGTAATTCCGATCATGATGAACTAGACGCATAGGATATTTTTTTGGTGGAACTCCAATTTCCATCGATTCCAATTCCAGGATCCAATATCATCACATAGCCTATTCCATGACAATGCTTTTCCCTTAAAAGATAAAGGGAAAACTTCTTCTTAACTTCATCTATGGGTAAACCTGCAAGATTAAGCAATCCACAAATTTGTTCCACATATGTCAAGTGCATATCAGGATGTTCGGTTCCATCTCCTCCATAAGGATTAGCTAGCAGTTGTTCTATCATACCCGAAGGAATTTCATATTCTATATTTTCAGTAGGTGCAGTAGGTTGAGGGGTAGCTAATTATAGTTCCGGCCGAGGTGAAGATACCCCGAACAAACCCCTTTAAGGATTGTTTTCCATAGCAACAAGTGACAATAAATTTCAGCATACTATATAAATGTTTCCTTACGAAATTCCACTTACCAAAGGCGCTTCACTCCCCGGCAACGGCGCCAGAAAATTGCCTTGATGGCCCACAAGTATAGGTGATCAATTGTAGCTCTTTTTGATAAGTAAGAGTGTCGAACCCAACGAGGAGCAGAAAGAAATGACAAGTGGTTTTCAGCAAGGTAATGTCTGCAAGTGTTGAAATTGTAAGTAACAGAGTAGTTTGGTAGCAAGATAATTTGTAACAAGCAAGTAACGATAATAGTAACAAAAGTGCAGAAAGGTTGCCCAATCCTTTTGAGGCAAAAGACAGGCCAAAATGGTCTCTTATAGTAAGCAAAGCGTTCTTGACGGTACACGTGAATTTCATCTAGTCACTTTCACCATGTTGATTCAATTTGTGTTCGCTACTTTGATAATTTGATATGTGGGTGGACCAGTGCTTAGGTGATATTCTTACTTAAACAAACATCCTAATTATGATTAACCCCCTCGCAAGCATCCACAACTACGAGAAAAGTACTAAGAATAAATTCTAACCATAGTATTAAACTTTTGGATCCAATCGGTCCCTTGCGGAATAGTGCATAAACTAAGGTTTATGCTTCTTTCACTCTCGCAACCGATCATCTAATAACTACTCCATAATGCATTTCCTTAGGCCCAAATATGGTGAAGTGTCATGTAGTCGACGTTCACATGACACCACTAAGGGAATCACAACATACATATTATCAAAATATCGAACACATATCAAGTTCACATCGTTACTCGCAACATGATTTCTCATGTGACCTCAAGAACAAAAGTAACTACATATAAATGATAATCATGCTCAAGATAAGAGGGGTATTAAATAGCATATTGGATCAGAACATATAATCTTCCACCAAATAAACCATATAATAATCAACTACAGGATGTAATCAACACTACTAGTCAGCCACAAGCACCAATCTATAGTTCCGGTACAAAGATTGAACACAAGAGATGAACTAGGGATTGAGAGGAGATCGTGTTGTTGAAATGTTGATGGAGATTGCCCTCCCCAAGATGGGAGAGTTGTTGGTGATGGTGCTGACGTTGATTTCCCCCTTCAAGAGCGAAGTTCCCCCGGTGGTCCGCCGAAGGGCAAAAGAGCTCCAGCCCAAGCTCCACCTCGAGACGGCGGTGCTTCGTCCCGGAAGTCCTCTTTTTACTTTTTATAGGTCAAAATGACTTATATACCAGAAGATGGGCACTTGAGGTGGGCCTGGGTGAGCACAACCCACCAGGGCGCGCCTAGGCTCCCTGGCGCGCCCAGGTTGGTTGTGCCCACCTGGTGGGCGCCCTCTGGTACTTATTGGATCCAATATTCTTTAAATATTCCATAAAAAGTCTTCATAATGTTTCAGCTTGTTTGGAGTTGTGCAGAATAGGTGGCCTGACGTAGCTTTTCCAGGTCCAGGTTTCCAGCTACCGAAATTCTCCATCTTTGTGTGTACCTTGCATATTATGAGAGAAAAGGCATTAGAATTACTCCAAAAAGGATCATTATGCTTAAAAAACATCATAAATTACAATTGGAAAACATGATGCAAAATGGACGTATAAAGTGCTATGATTAAGAACTTAACCAATGCATGTAAAACATTCTTGTTTAGTGTTGTAGTACTCCTCACACATGCATGCATTGCGATTATCCCTTCATCCATGCATTGCGATTAGTAATGTATTCTTAGAGGTTGCTGTAGAAGTGCATGCTCTAGCCAATGCAACCAAAAGACCGATCTGATGGAAGAGACTAGGCGACACATTATACGTCAAAAGTTGCCTTTGGCTACTGATAAGACTTTATATATTTTAAAAATATAGCATTCGAAGATCCTTTCACGTACGAAATTGACGGTATGCTTTGAGCAGCTTGCATGTGAGTTAGTCTCAAAAACGCCTTAGTCCCTATATATACATCGGTAGACGGAGTACATGATACTAGCAAATGCTCACCATCTGGCAGTTCATTGGTTGGTTTCAGTTTTTGAATTGAGTAGTGCTAGTACACTTGATGTTGTGCTGCTACCGTCCAAATATTCGCGCCTGGTGGTTTCTAGAATTAAAAAAGGAGGTAGTACTAATTGTGGGAAAGGTGAAGCGATGGTTGGTTCGTCCGAGCAACTTATTACTATGGGAATATTGGAGTACCAGCGGATTTGACTAAGAGTGAAATGATGGTTGCTTCATCCCAGCAAGTTCCTCTAGCAAAGGTGGGGCTCTGTGATTTGACTGCTCACTAGTCATTATTAATGCGGCGCAACAACCGGGTTGAAACTCGACTGTAGTTGTGCACTCAATATTGGTGCATGGTAGGTGGAGCCAGATGAAGGATGTCCCACATGTCGACGAAACGAGGTTGAATGGTTTATGGCATTGATGTCAATCTTTCAGGACTTGTTTATATGTACGCATAATTTTCGTGAATAAAGAAATCGTACTGTAATGCTATGAAGGTTCCAACTTTGGTTCCCACAGAAAAAAAGGTTTCAACTTAGGATTCATGTGTCCTCTTGCATCAAGAGTGTCTCGTTACAACATTTCATCAAATACAAATGACACTGCCATGGCTGCTAATGCATCTCAATAATTCGCAGATCAGCACCAATATTCACATCACAACTGAAGACAAAGTTGTGAGAAGATGTACAAATAAAGAAAAATATATAATTAACCGATGTTGTTCGTAAGCATGGCTCCATTTCTTGGCCAGGGTGTTCATTGGTCGGTAGCTAGTTTCACGTAGCTCTATAAGAAAGAGGTGTATGGAGGACATCACAATCCGATCATTTTGTGCAGTTCCACTAAAATCGAGTTGATTATCCCTGTTTGCAAGGATATCCTATCAGTGTGATTACAATAATAGTGGAACTAGATGATGAAACATAACACTCACAAATAGAAGTCGATCCCCTCTATGATCTCTCTTTAAGACTAACTACTTCTTGGAGAAGATTAGGCTCGGAGTTGGATGAGGAGAATAGCAAAACCAATCTCCCTTTCTGCAGTCCAACATAAATGTAAAACGTTGCCCGTGTGACATTTTGGCGGAACTGCACAAAACATGCTTAAGAAAAAAGTGAATTGTGTAGTTCACCAAAATGTCACAATAGCAACGAGGTGAAATTGATAGCCGTGTTTGCAAAGGGAGGTAGAAAGGAAACAATTACTGCCCAATAACAGCTGAAGACACATACGGCGAAAAAGAATAAGCATATTCCATGTCATAAGGGAAAGATAGCAGCATGGTGGATTGTCAAAAACGTTTTGAGGACGAGATTGCAAGATGGAAAGTACGTCGGACGGGCTACGTTTTGGGCAAAGAACTAGGAAAGAGCCACATGCAGCAACGTGGGACTATGGGCAGTGGAGCAAGGTCGGAGGGGATACCTGGGCGTCGTCGGGATGTAGCTAGGAGGTTGGTGGCAGGCGGGATCTGCCCATACTGCAGCAACGACCAAGTGGTGTAGGCCCTACCGCACCCGAGCTTTGTGAAAGAGAATGGCGGGTACCACAGATTAGGACGTGCTACCTCGACGCTGTCGAACGAAGAAACAATGCACATCATCCCTTCCCGCCAGCGGACAGGATGCGGCCGGACCAGTGACCAACGGTGGGAGAGAGAGGCCACTGCCGCCTTGTGTGAGATACTGTGAAGAGAGACAAACCACGACAGGCAGGCTCCATTGTATATAGTGGAGCATACTACTTTTTTCTCCATAACAATCATTTTATATTATGTGTACGTGCCATTGAGCAATATAACTTTATTTAAAGTATAACGCGCCAGCACATCAAGTCGAACTTTGTTTCGTGCACACATGGTACAGGACCTCCGTAAGTAAACAACCGCTACACGCTCTCAAATTAGCGCGTGGGCTGCCATTTCGTACAGAAATGAGCTCCACCGTGTACCCGCGCGGGTGTGGCTGGGCATGAAGCATGAGTACGTGCCCCTATTCTCTTCGTGTACATACACCACCTACGTGGGTTTCTGTGAGAGAGATGGTGTGTGGGTTCATGAGTGTTTTTTTGGAGGGGGTAGTGTGAGAGATAGACAGGGAATATGTGTCGATGATATCTCAAACAAAAAATGCAACACATGCAATGTGTGTGAAATAGAGGTCTGGATATATCATATATATATAGAGGGGACGTACCACAAGAAGAGAGTGGAGGTATCATCCGCGTGAGATGTCCATAGAATCGAAGAGATGGATGAAGTGTGTGTGTGTGTGATCAATCAAGAGTTCCATCGAATTTTTGTATGCCCACGTAAAATATATAGGGTGGTTGGGCTACTAGAACATGAGAGGGGATAGGTGTAGTTTATCTCCGTGGCATGGATACCTACCTACAGCGTTCGACTATCGATGTGTGTGGGGGGCAGAGACCTAACTATATAGAGGTAGAACGACTGGTATATGTGTGAAGGAGGAGAGAGACCTACCTTATGTATTGAGGGAGATCAATCTACATCCATGCATATGTGTAGGAGAGAAATAAAGTTGGAGAGAGACAGAGCTAGAGCATCGGAGGGGTTGGTGGTGGAGTTGCTTCTCAGAAATGGTGGGAGAGGCCTGCTAGACAAAGGGAGGGCGCGCCTGCAATATCAATAAGAGAGGGGGTTCCTGCTTGTCTGTGCACATTCATGTGAGAGACTGGTCAGGAGGCATGCAAAAATGATAAGGGGGGCAATATGGCTTTGTATGCGTACATGGCTACATAGGAAGATCAATCGTCCTGTGTTAGAGAAATGGAGATACATAACTTGTGAGGTATGTCGATCGATGCGAGGGGAAAAAGAGTTATAGTCGACCTAGGTATATGTAGGGAGATCGATCGGTATACATGCATGCATGTGTTAGAAGCAAATAAGGCCCGAGTAGAAGGATAGAGAGAGAGAGATGCTGCTAGGAGGTGGTGCGGGATGCCTACTATATCGCGGGGAAGGACTCTGCGAGTATGAGATTGATGAAAAGAGGGGCAGGAGTGTGCATGTACGTGGAACCGTAATCAACAGAGGGGGCATGGACGGTGAGAAGAGAAGAGGGAAAGCTTGTGTTTGTGGTTGGCCAACCTGGCTAGAGAGGTATATCGTTTGGTGTGGGCCGGAAAGAAGGAGCTGGGGGGCTGTCGGGGAAACTGATCGCCCACGAACACCTATGGGACCGGAGCCCCTTTTCGGTACGGCAAGGGGGCGGAGGATGCACAAAGAGCGGATCGAAGCGTGCACGCGAGCAGTTTACCCAGGTTCGGGCCGCACGGATGCGTAAAACCCTACTCCTGCCTTAGTTTGTATTGTGTTCTTGGCTCGGGAGCACGAAGAGCTACAGTGCTTGTTGCTGGCTACCCCGAGCGTGAGAGTGATCGAAGATCGGAACCCCCTCTACGTTGCGCATGGGCCTCCTTTTATAGGTCGAAGGGGTCACCGACAGGTGGCAACGCAGATGAGGGTAGAAGTGTAAAAATGGTGGTAGTTGGAACAGTGTATGCATAGTGCTCTATACCTAACCCTGACGGCAGGGGACAAGGGCATTAAATGCCCGTCGCCGTCGCCCCAAACAATGCAAAAAAGCGTCCGTCAGGGCGTCTCCGTTCGCCACGATGGTGGCCTCGTCATCGCAGCTTGCCACCGTGTACCCCAGGCTGCACAGCCTTCCGCTACGTGCACCTGGAAGGGCCACAGGGCGACGCGTGGCCGGATGAGCTGGAGCGCGGGCACGTAGTGGAAGCTTGCCGCGGCTTGCACCTTGCCGCGGTAGTTAACTTGTCGCGCCCGGGAGCTTGTCGCTCTCCGGGCCTTGCCGGGACGCGCGATGTGCCACGGCAAGTCTCCTGAAATGCCATGTTTTGGCCTTCCTGGCAAGCTCCTCTTGCCAGGGTCTTGTGCCAAAGGGGTGGTTTTGAGCCTGGAGCGGCCTTCCCGGCAAGCTCCTCTTGTCGGGGTCTTGTTTCTTTAACTTGAATACTTTGTTCTTGAACGGCTCCAAAGGAACCATAGTGGGCCTTGGCGGGCACGTGGCAAGCCCTGCCACGGGACGCTGCTACTGCCCGTGCACCAGTCGGGATACTATGGTACCCCTACTTTAGTACACCGACAGGAGCCCCCGGGCCTGGGCCACACACGGTGCCGAGCGCTGTTGGGCCAGGCCCAAAACAGTGCACGGGCACACGCGGCCCACGGCGCGCCGCATCCCACTCCGTATCCGCCGCGCCCCTCCCTAACGGCACGCGTCGATTGCGGCGTCGTGGGAGAGATCGTGGCCTGTTTGTTTAATGGAGAAAATGCAGAACGTCCCCCTCTCCCCCTTAAAAGCAGGGGAAACAGGGGCAGTTCCTTCCATTCGCTCATTGCTTCTTCAACCTCCAGAAAACCTCGCTGCTCCCATCCTCCCCGAAGGTTGAAAGAGAGCAGCGCTCCGCCTTTCCTCCGCCGCCGCCAGCCTTCCCAGCGCCGTCGACTTCCCTCGCCGTCCTCGCCATGGCCCCGAAGGGCGACAAGGCGAAAGCCGTGAAGACTGCCAGGGCGCTGAAGCTAGCAGCAATGCGGAAGAAGATGGCGGTCTTCCCGCCGAGGCTCGGCGCGAGGGAGCTGAAGGACTCCTTCTACCTCTTCTGGTCGAGGGAGACAAAAGCGCACCCGCGCACCAAGGTACTCCCCGCCGAGGCCTGCGACATGTTTCCGGGAGGATACGCCTATTTTGCTCTGTTCTTCTATTGCAGACTCTGCCCACCATACTCTGAATTCTTCTGCGATATTATGAATACCTACGGGTTTCATCTCCTTGATTTCGCCCCAAACGCCGTCTTGACCATGGCCGTTTTCGCACATCTGTGCGAGAACTTTGTCGGTGTCTACCCCAATGTAGCTCTTTTCCGCCATTACTTTACGCCTCGAGTCGAGTCTGGGTCTCCTCTGTCCGGCGGGATTTCTTGGATCTTTAGGCTCCATAAGAAAGAGGCCTACTTGACTGGGGAACTCCGCGGCAAGTGGGAGGAGTGGAGGGCCAACTAGTGCTGGATCATGGAGGATGAACCCCAGCTGTTCAGTTCCCTGCGCCAAGTTGCAATAGTGCGCGGCAATGACTGGAGTGACCTGGCCCATGAGGACGACAAGCTGAAGATAGCCATCACTAGAGTTTTTCGCCTCCGGCAAGCCAGGCTCACTGCAGGGGCTGTCGGAGCAGATTTCCTTCGCCGCCGCATCGCTCCCTTGCAGGAGAGGAAAAGGCCTGCTTGGGAGTTTGGTAACGCGGCAGACTTTATGAGGCTGCGCCCAGGCCTCAACTACAATTTCACTGTCATGGAGCTCAACGGAATGCTCCATGAGCTATTCAAGCACGACCCCAAACTGTAGGATCGAAAGTAGGTCTAGAGGGGGGGTGATTAGACTACTTGACAATATAAAAAATCTGCCTTTAGATCATGCAATGTTTTTGGCAGTTTCACAAACAAGATCAGTTCAAGTAACACCCTACACATGCAATTCTAGAGTTTATGCAGCGGAAAGTAAATTGCACATGTAAAAGAGAGGTGGAGAAGATCAAACGCAGTTTGGTGACACGGAGATTTTTGTCGTGGTTCCGATAGGTGGTGCTATCGTACATCCACGTTGATGGAGACTTCAACCCACGGAGGGTAACGGCTGCGCGAGTCCACGGAGGGCTCCACCCACGAAGGGTCCACGAAGAAGCAACCTTGTCTATTCCATCACGGCCTACGCCCACGGAGGACTAGCCTTACTCGGGGTAGATCTTCACGAAGTAGGCGATCTCCTTGCCCTTACAAACTTCTTGGTTCAACTCCACATCACGACGGAGGCTCCCAAGCGACACCTAACCAATCTAGGAGGCACCACCCCCCAAAAGGTAATAGATGGTGTTGATGGTGATGAACTCCTTGCTCTTGTGCTTCAAGTGATAAACTCCCCAACACTCAACTCTCCTCACTGATATGACTGTGGTGGAAGAAAGATTTGAGTGGAAAGCAACTTGGGAAGGCTAGAGATCAAGTTTCATATGGTAGGAATGGAATGGCTTGATCTCAACACAAGGGTAGGTGGTTCACTTCTCAGAAAGTGTGTGGTAGAAGTGGTGGTACTTTCTGATGGCTCTCCTCACGAATGAGGAGGGGGTGGAGGGGTATATATAGCCTCCACACAAAATCCAACCGTTACACACACATTTGACCAATCTCGGTCAGACCAAAGTGAAAACTCGGTTAGACCGAAAGTTCAAATATAGTGAACGTTGGGATTTTCGGTGGGACCGAAAATACCATCTCGGTGAGACCGAAGTGAGTCAAAGGTTAGGGTTTGCCATCTCGGTGAGACCGAAAATATAAACTCGGATATTCCGAATTGATGTCAACTGATCACAGAAGGTTGGCAGCCCTTTTTCGGTGAGACCGAAACTCAGAATCGGTGTGACCGAGAATTTAGGGTGTGTGTTAAGTAGTGAATAGTGCTGATAGTTGAGGGAGTTAGATCACCAAGCACTTGAGCAACGAGAACATTAACACAACCTCATCCCCTTTTAATAGTATTGGCTTTCCTATGGACTCAATGTGATCTTTGATCACTAAACCAAAAATGGAGTCTTGAGCTTTTGCCAATGCTTGTCTTAGCATTTTGAGGGGTCCACTTCTTCAGACATTTCCATACCCACATCATCGAACTTTTCTGAAATGATTCTCAAGAGAATATTAGTTCAATGATATATATGTTGTTATTAATTACCAAAACCACCCGGGGATTAGTTGCACTTTCAATCTCCCCCTTTTTGGTAATTGATGACAACATATAGATCAAAGCTTCGACAAAAGATATAATCAAAGAATAATATCGTCGCTTTGAGAAGTATGTGATAAACAAGAGCTCCCCCTAAATTTGTGCATTATTTAAAATTTGCGTTTGAATGCAAATGCACAATCGATTAGGATTATGGGTCACTCTTCCATATCACATACATCTTGGTGGAGCGCACAAAATGATAAGAATGAATAACATGCACTCAATCACCAAGACAAGAGTAAATAGCCATACAATAAGAAATAGCACACATTAAAGCATAGTATGACTAAGCACTCATTAAGGTAGCATCAAACGTAGTAGCAAGCACACTTAAAGTATCTGGAACCAAAAGAAACCAATGTATCTCAAGGAAAACGGCAAAAGAACGAAAAGACGAAAGAGCACTCTCTCTCTCGAAGCCCTATGATCTATAGCAATTTCTCCCCCTTTGGCAACAAGTTACCAAAAAGTTCGAAAAGGTATAGAGCTAAACGTCACTGCGGGCTCGGCTGGCTGCTCCCGTCTGGGTCGATGTCGGTGTAGAGATAGCTGCGTCGGCGAAGACTTCTGCGGATGTCTGCGCTGGAGGAGTAGATGCTGGAGCTGAAGGAACTGCTGGAGCTGTAGCTGGTGCTGAAGTGGTAGCCCTGGAGTCTGTCACTGGGATAGCTGCAGACCTGGATCCTCTGGGAACCGGAGCAGTCTGGCGATGAGAGTCCTGGACTATATCATCCTGCATAAGCTCTGCCCTCTCCTGCCTAGTCTCCTCCATGTCTGCCTCAAGCTTGTTGACAGACACCTGAATCTCAGTCAGCTTCACGTCTAGAGCGTGGATCTTGTCCTCGACGATCCTCTCAAGGCTCTCCTGAGATTGCTCAATGCTGGCCAGGCGTTGTTCAATTCTCCGGGTTGCTTCAAGAATCTGATCTCCGAAGCTCTTTGGCTTAGCTGCTGCTGCTGCTGCCTCTCTGTCAGCTTTGGCTTTCTTTGCAGCTTCGATCTTGGCTTGCCCTTCAACTGAGGTGGGATCCTTTTCATCCATCACAACTACGTTGTCCTCATGCTCTGGCTGCAGTGGTAAGTGCTTCCTATCCAACATGAATTTGCCCGTGCCAAACTTGGCGTTGATAAGCATCTGTATCTGCGGTGCAAACCCACACGACCTCTTCTGGTCAGCTGCAGTCCTCTTGATGGTCTCTACCATCAAGTCCATCACCTTAAAAGGTGCCTTCTCATCGAGAATGTGCAGCATGTTGATAGAATAGCCTCGTATCATCCGGTGGTCACCTGACTTAGGCATCAAAGTATGCCTCAGGATAGTGTTAGTGGTGGTCAGACCTGCCTGGAGATAATACACTGAGCCAAGTTTCCATCCCTCCAAATCAGCAGCTGGGATCTCCTTGTACATATTCTTCATGGAATCATGACTCTTCTTAGGAATCCCATAGACATCAATGTCGTCCTCTCTCTGCACTGGAGCGTTCAGAAGTTCTGCCCATTCTGCAACAGTTGAAGAAAACCGTTGACCTTCAGTCATCCATGTGATCTTGCCATCGGGGTAGAAATGGGCTGTGGCATAGAACTGCATGATCATCTCGTCGTTCCATGCTGTCAGTTCTGGTGTCAGCAACAATGGGCTTCTTATCCATTAGCACGGTCTCATAGAAATCCTGCTGCTCTTTGGTGTGGAATCTGGGGTCCACAGCAGTCCTTCTTCTTACGGCATATGGATCAGATTGTCTCCATAGCCTGAGACCTTTGTCCTTCCTTGCCTTCATATCCTCAGCTTGAGGATGAGCATCATTGTGGAGTGGCAATCTGGGACGGAGCTTGAGCAACACATGCTCTTCATCTGACTCAGAAGGTGGCATCTCACCTTTGTTCTTCTCAGAAGCTGGAATGCTTCTGGTTGTCCTCTTAGGCTTTGCTGGAGCTGCCTTAGCTGGAGCAGGCTTCTTGGGCTTGGAGGAGGCTTGAGCCCGAATAGCATCACCCATGAACTTAGCTTTCTGAGGAGGAGGCTGGGGTGCATCTTCTTCTTCTTCTTCAGCATCATCAACTTGAGGTTCAGCATAAACAACTCTCTTCCTTTTGGAAGTCTTCTTCACCTTGCTTGGAGCTGGCTCTTCCAAGTTTAGCTTCTTGGCAACTGCAGACTGCTTCACTTTGCTCGTGCCTTTCTTTGGCTGCTGCCCTTGGAGCTCTTTGGCGACCACTTGCCTCTTTGGCTTGGAGGTAACTTCCTCAGCAACGAAATCGGAATCCTCAGAATCAGACGTTCTCTTCTTCCTGGTTCTCGTAGCAGCAGGAGGCAGACCACTGGGGGTACTCCTCTCACCATCATCACTAGAGCTGCTAGCCTCAGGACTTGTACCTGCCTCTAGAATCTCAGCAAATGGTGATTCGGACCTGTTCTGGCTGTCACTGACATCTGACATGGCTGAAAGACCTGTGAATAGATAAGGTATAGGCAGAATAGAAGAGTTATCACAACTGCAGAAGTTTTTGCAAAAAAAATGAGTTAAAAACTTAGTTTTGAGTTTTCACAGAATGTATTTCGGTCAAACCGATTTCAAGTTTCGGTGTAACCGAAGTGTTCAACAGAACCTACACACCACTTTCGGTCAGACCGAAATGGGTTTCGGTCCTACCGAAAAACTAGGGTTTCATAGAAACTTCACTTCGGACATTCCGATTTTCACAACTCGGTCAGACCGAACTGTGTAGTGCAATGGTCAGAGACCAAATCGGTCAGTCCGAGTTTCAGGAATCGGCTTCACCGAGATGCATTCCGTGGAAACCTAAACCTAAGAATTTTCCTCGAAACTAAACGATCTGAGCAATGTATTGGGATCATATCAAACGTGGATTGAATCAGGGCAGTCCTATCATGCAAGAATCAGAAGTGGAGCATGAATAGGGATTGAGACACACCCTAACTTGGTGGTGTCCCTCTACGGCGGCAACGGAGGAGAAGATTACCGTTGACGGCGGCGGAGACCTGCGGCAAGGGCACACAGGCGACGACGGCGACGATCCTTAGATCAGGGCGGCGGCAGCAGGGGTCTTGGAGGGCGAGCGGTTTGAAAGGAATAGATCGCGCGCAGCCCTCAGTATATATAACCCCGTACTATCGGTGGGACCGAGTTGAAAAACTCGGTGTCACCGAGATGTATTTCTGCTGTGCAGTTACACATATCGGTCAGACCGAGATTTTGAACTCGGTTTCACCGAGATGAAACCTTGATCAATCTAAGTGTTTCGGTTGGACCGAGATTGAGAAGCCGGTCAGACCGAAATAGACTTAGAAGGTTTTGGAAGTCAGCCTTAGACGAATCGGTGGTTCCGAGTGCTCCTCACTCGGACTGTCCGAAAAAGACTTGTTCAAAGTTGTGATATAAGCATGAATAGATTTTGAGATAAGAAAGCATAGATAGCTAGGGAAGGTGCTTAGGCATTCTTGTCCATCCATTTGGCCAGAAAAAGAAACCAAAACAATCAAAACAACAAATGGATGTCCTTGAATGGATAAAATCATGCATCCAACATGCTCACACAATAAGATAGCAACTGAAATATGTGTCAAACATGCACAACCAAAACTCTAGCTACTAGCACACAAAATGTCGATGACTAGGTCATCTATATATGAGTATATTGACTTAGGAGTCAAATGAGAACATTTGATCATAGGTCATACTCATCGTTTAAGCACAAGTGGGGTTACCACTTTTACATAAAGCATTTATGTGTTCACATCATTTGGAGATGTTTTAGCTCAATTTTTAGAGCAAAGCTCCCCCTAGATGTGAGAACCCCTTTTAAAGGGTCAAACTAACCTTGGGTTGTCGTAGAAGTCTTCATGTAGATGTTGAAGATGTGGATGCTCAATGTTGATGTAGATCATCATGAGTTGGGAGCAATCCTTTGGATTAGGGCACTTTCAATACCTACATGGGTTAGTCCCACAAGGAACAAACAAGAATATCCATGGACATAGAGTGAAGTGCACAAAAAAATGATGTCCATGAAAGCAATGATTACCTTGTCCCTTGACTTACCAACAAGAGGGTTTGTGACTCCATGAACAAGTGCATGATGTGGAAGTTGATTGCACAAGTTCTTGCCAAAATGAATATGAGTGAAGTTTGTTGGCGGAGTCACCCTCAAGAACCTACTAGTTCTTCTTCTTTGGGATCCACATCATCTTGATGGGAATCCTTGGTGTTGTAGTTGAGCTTGACGAAGTAGAACTTGATGTGTCCTTGGGAACCCACTTGACCATGGCTTGAGGTGCTTCAATGAATGCATCAATCTCCTCTTGAAGCTTGTCCTTGGCCTTTAGCTTGTGGTCTTGTGGTGGAAGGTCATCTTGAGCTTGTTCCACATTGGAAGAAGTAGGATCATACTTCTCCTTTTGTGAAACAAACTGTGGAGTAGGGTATTGACCTTCTTCCCACTCAACACCTTTGGCGTTGAACTTTTGCTCAAAACCAATCCCTTGATTCTTCCGGTGTCTTCCTTGTTTGCGAACAATCTCCTCAAGGTTCTTGCTTCCGGCAAGACTCTTGTAGACACCTTTCTCTATGATTTCCTTCAATAGGCTATTTTCTTGCTCAAGTGTAACTTGGCTTGGAACATTGTTAGTGGAATCAAGAGAACTACTAGAAGTAACAACATTGGGTTTAACATTGTTATTGTTACTACTAGAGGAAGAATTTTTCTTATGCTTGTCATGCTTAGTCTTAATAGGTGGCAAGAAATTAGACAAGAGAAGTCGTTTGGCAAGATATGAAGAACTCTTCTTTCGAAGATCGTCATTGATCGCTTTTAGAAACTCATGTTCTTGCTCTAGAGTGAGCTTCTCGAAGCGTAGCTTCTCATGAGATCTTAGGAGCTCTCTATGATCTTTTTGAGTTGTTTCATGAGCTAACTTAAGAGTGTTTAGTTCTTTAGTTAGACGCTCAATCTCCTTCATAGCATTGTCATTCGACTCTTCTCGACTATAAAGACTACTAGCATTTTCATCATTACTAAGCTCACTAGATTTATCATGCAAGAGCTCATCTTCACCAAGTAAGTCATCCTCATCACTATCAAAGTCAATGAACTCAGGGTGTGTTACCTTGGGGCCTTTAGCCATGAAGCATCTTCCAATTCCCTCATTCGGTGAATCAAATAAGTCGTAGGAGTTGGAGTTGGAGGATATGAGTGCAAGTCCGGCAACACCTTCATCTTGACTATAGTCGGAGTCGGAGTGATAGCTTCCATCGGATTGACTGTCAGAGTCGGAGCCGGAGACCCATTCACCAACATGAGCTTGATGTCTTCTTCTTGTGTAGCTCCTTGATGACTTGTCTTTCCTCTCCGAATCCTTGCTTCTCCGAGGAGGTCTTCGTTCATAACGATCATCTCTACTCCTTCTCTCTTTCCGAGGTGACTCATCTCTTGCCCTTCTTCTTGGAGATTCTTCTCTTCTCTTGTGGGGAGCCGTACACTCATTTGAGAAGTGTCCGGGTCTTCCACAATTGTAGCAGTTTCGATCACGACTAGAAGATCTTTTTCCATCATATGATCTAGACTTTGAGCTTCTCTCTTTGCCTCTATTCTTGTAGAACTTGTTGAAGTTCCTGACCATTAGGCTTATGTCTTCATTGGAAACTAACTTGTCACTTGAGGTAGTAGGAGCATCACTTGTAGCTTTGTAAGCACCACTTGACTTGTTGTGAAGCTCTTCCTTATCCTTAAGTGTCATCTCATGAGCAACAATCCTTCCAATGACTTCAGTTGGCTTGAGAGTCTTGTAGTTTGGCATCATTTGGATCAAAGTGCACACGGTGTCATACTTTCCATCCAAAGCTCTGAGAATCTTCTTAATGATGAATCGGTCGGTCATTTCTTCGCTTCCTAAGCCTGCAATCTCATTTGTGATGAGAGCAAGCCTAGAGTACATTTCAGCGACTCCTTCACCATCCTTCATCTTGAACTTGTCAAGTTGACCTTGAAGAATATCTAGCTTTGATTCCTTAACAGATTCAGTACCCTCGTGCATTTCAACCAAAGTATCCCAAATCTCTTTAGCATTCTCAAGACGGCTGATTTTGTTGAACTCTTCGGGACATAAGGCATTGAAGAGAATGTCACGAGCTTGAGCATTGTTTTGCAACATCTTCAATTCTTCGGGTGTAGCTTCGCGATCCGGAACTTTTCCATCTTCAAAGAAGTCACCTTGCATACCAACACAAATAATGCCCCATGCGGCTGGGTTATGACCAAGAATATGCATTTTCATTTTATGCTTCCAACTAGCAAAATTTGTACCATCAAAGTAAGGACCTCTACGATAATTACCCTCACTAGACGCCATACTC
This sequence comes from Secale cereale, assembly GCA_902687465.1. NCBI lineage: Eukaryota > Viridiplantae > Streptophyta > Magnoliopsida > Poales > Poaceae > Secale > Secale cereale. The sequence continues at coordinate 526,218,514 of LR738711.1, read as the reverse complement.
TCCTAGGTTGTGAAACCAAGCTTATGGAGTCCAATGCAATGGAAACCAAGGCAATGGAGACCAAAGCTCTGATACCACTTGTAGGATCGAAAGTAAGTCTAGAGGGGGGGTGATTAGACTACTTGACAAAATAAAAAATCTGCCTTTAGATCATGCAAAGTTTTTGGCAGTTTCACAATTAAGATCAATTCAAGTAACACCCTACACATGCAATTCTAGAGTATATGCAGCGGAAAGTAAATTGCACATGTAAAAGAGAGGTGGAGAAGATCAAACGCAGTTTGGTGACACGGAGATTTTTGTCGTGGTTCCGATAGGTGGTGCTATCGTACATCCACGTTGATGGAGACTTCAACCCACGGAGGGTAACGGCTGCGCGAGTCCACGGAGGGCTCCACCCACGAAGGGTCCACGAAGAAGCAACCTTGTCTATTCCATCACGGCCTACGCCCACGGAGGACTAGCCTTACTCGGGGTAGATCTTCACGAAGTAGGCGATCTCCTTGCCCTTACAAACTTCTTGGTTCAACTACACATCACGACGGAGGCTCCCAAGCGACACCTAACCAATCTAGGAGGCACCACCCCCCAAAAGGTAATAGACGGTGTTGATGGTGATGAACTCCTTGCTCTTGTGCTTCAAGTGATAAACTCCCCAACACTCAACTCTCCTCACTGATATGGCTGTGGTGGAAGAAAGATTTGAGTGGAAAGCAACTTGGGAAGGCTAGAGATCAAGTTTCATATGGTAGGAATGGAATGGCTTGATCTCAACACAAGGGTAGGTGGTTCACTTCTCAGAAAGTGTATGATAGAAGTGGTGGTACTTTCTGATGGCTCTCCTCACGAATGAGGAGGGGGTGGAGGGGTATATATAGCCTCCACACAAAATCCAACCGTTACACACACATTTGACCAATCTCGGTCATACCGAAGTGAAAACTCGGTTAGACCGAAAGTTCAAATATAGTGAACGTTGGGATTTTCGGTGGGACCGAAAATACCATCTCGGTGAGACCGAAGTGAGTCAAAGGTTAGGGTTTGCCATCTCGGTGAGACCGAAATATAAACTCGGATATTCCGAATTGATGTCAACTGATCACAGAAGGTTGGCAGCCCTTTTTCGGTGAGACCGAAACTCAGAATCGGTGTGACCGAGAATTTAGGGTTTGGAGAAACAACTGAAGTGGTTCATCTCGGTGGGACTGAGTTGGAGAAATCGGTGTGACCGAGATTACTTATGGGTGTGTGTTAAGTAGTGAATAGTGCTGATAGTTGAGGGAGTTAGATCACCAAGCACTTGAGCAACGAGAACATTAACACAACCTCATCCCCTTTTAATAGTATTGGCTTTCCTATGGACTCAATGTGATCTTTGATCACTAAACCAAAAATGGAGTCTTGAGCTTTTGCCAATGCTTGTCTTAGCATTTTGAGGGGTCCACTTCTTCAGACATTTCCTTACCCACATCATCGAACTTTTCTGAAATGATTCTCAAGAGAATATTAGTTCAATGATATATATGTTGTTATTAATTACCAAAACCACCCGGGGATTAGTTGCACTTTCACAAACATCCAGAGTGGTTCGCATTGCCGCGGGGCGTGGTTCCGCTGTGCAACAATTCATCGCTCAGCGCCATCCGCGCGGCGATGTCGTGGTGTGACTCCCATGGGATTGACCCTACTTGGCGGGAGCCTTCTGACGAAGCCGTGCAAGCGTTCTTCGACAACTTGGTGGAGCTGCCAATCAATCCCGATGAGAAGAGAGGCCTCACCCGCGACACCACCGACCAGGAGATGGTTTATATTGCCACCAGGTTGGAGGAGGCAGCTGCAGCCAGGGCCGCGGGCGAATTCGGATCTACTTTGGAGGAGGCGGATGCAGCGGAGGCGGTAAGTCTGGCCGAGGAGGAAGAGCTCCTCAAGGTGATAAAGCCTGCCGGGCAGCCTGTCGGGACGAGCGAGGCCACCGAGCAAGGCACAGAGTCGAGCGGGCCCGCCGAGCAGGGCGCTGAATCAGGCGATTCTGCTGAAGACTCAGGCGGGTCTCTGAATCTCGACTCCTCTTCTTCGTCCTCGGGGAGTTCGCCGCCACCGGCAAGTCCTCCGGCCCCAGCGAGGAGGCGCCTTCGCAAAGCCGCAAACGTGGCGGGGCAGCCGGCGAGCCGGCAGCTGCAGCGCCGTCCGACACGCGCCACCGCGGCGGGCAAGGCCGCCAAGGTAGTGCCCCGGGCTTCAGCAGCGGCTGGAGGAGGATCTTCCCGCGCTGGCTCCACTGCTCCTTCCGCCCCTCGGGCCTCGGCGACGACCGGAGCAGGGTCTTCTCAAACCACCACTCCAGCGCCCGCCAAGCGCCCGAGGGAGCCTACTCCTCCAGCTCCTCGCGCCGGGACGCGCGAAGCGGACTTTGATTTCTCCGTGCTCAGCTCTGACGAGGAGGAGGAAGAGTGAGCACTGTCAACTCTTGTTTCTTTTGATTTTTGTTGCTCTTGTCTTGAACTTTCTTCGTCTGATTCTGTTTTGTCTGTCTTCCAGGACCCTGGCCCAGAGGGCGGCGAAGAGGGCCAAGATCCCAGTGGTCGACCTTGAGGACGAGCCCGTCGCAGCAGCAGGGGATGCGCCTGCGACAGGCTTGCCGGACCAGCCAGCTGCTCCGCAGAGCAACCCCCAGCGCAGCCCCCAGCGTAAGTCTTCTGACCACTCTCCGCTTGTCGGGCGCGTGTGGGCTTTTCTTCCTTGTTAATGTTTTATTTGTTCGTTGACTTGTGCAGAAGCAGAACAGCAGCCTCAGGAGCGCCAAGAGGTTGCTCCCGACGAGCCGCGCATCTCGACCCCTCCGCCAAGGAGAAGCTCCCCGGCGAGGGAGGACACCCCGCCAAGGGCGGGCACGCCGCCAAGGGCGAGTACTCCGCCAAGGGCGAGCACCCCGCCAAGGGAAGGCGCCAGCGGCCCTCCGCCGGCGGGGGCTACCACCACGCCGCCGAGGGAGGACTCCCCGGCGAGGAACCCCGTTGAAGAAGAGGCCCGCGCAGGTAACCTTTGTACATTTATTCTCTTGGATTTCTCTTTTTTGGATATTTGCTTGATAATTACTTTCTTCTTTCTTCTTCTTTTCTTGTCTTCAGACTCGTCCGCTCCAGAGCCTATGGAGACGGAGGCCGCCACCGAGGAGGCCGCGCGCGGCAACGCTGGTGACGCCGTGGCCACCGAAGAGGCGATCGGTACTGACGAGCCTGCCGTCGAAGAGGCAGCCAGGGCCGCCGACACGGCAGCTGAGGAGGGGACCGGCGGTCGCATTGACGGCCCTAAGGCCGCAGGAGCGTCTGACGCTGCGCCGACCGCCGACCCTGCTGCTGCCGCGGCCGGAACTGGTGCCTACCTGGAGGCTGGAAACGGGGTCTTCATTCAGCTCTCGTGGGCATCTACGTCAAGGGCGCCCGCGGAGAGAGAGGTCTTCGATGGGGATGTCCTTGCGTCCGCCGGGTTGAAGTTTGTCGACGCGCCCGACAGCAGTAGCGAGCCCGAGGAGGAGCAGCTTCTGCGGAGGCTCCTGGCCCTGTACCGCGCCAGGCAGGCCAAGCTGGAGTCCCGAGAGGCTCTGGCCGCCAAGGCGGGCGTCGATTTGGAGAAGCGCGCCGAAGAGCTCCAGGCCGCCAACCAGGCGGCCCTCAGATCCTTGGCAGAGGAGCGGGAGGAGCTCGCCGAGGCGCATCAGGCGTTCATCCTTGAAAAGGCCGAAGCAGAAGAGCAGCAACGGCTCGCCGCCGAAGAGCTGTCTCGGCGGGAAGGTGAGCTGACGCAGCGGAAGGTCGACCTTGATAGCCATGAGGACGACCTTGCCGCGTGTGAACAGTCCCTTGGCGGAGCTCTGCAGGAAGCGAGGGACGCCACTGCAGCTGCAGAGACCGCCAAGAGAGACTTGGAGGCGAGGGTGGCACAATTGGAGATCCACTTGAAGACGAGCGAGGAGAAGGTTGCTGCGCTCACATTGGAGAGGGAGAAGGACGCCCACAGCCACTCCGAGCTGCAGGTCCATCTCTCCGACAAGGGCAAGGAGCTCGCCATCGCCAAGGATTCTGTTGCAGACTTGGAGTTAAAGCTGTCCACCCTCACCGCATCACTTGACAGCGCCAGAAATCGGGAGACGAAGCTGAAGGAGGACCTCAGGGCTGAGAGGGCACTGTTGGACAGCGCCGCCCTCACCCAAAACAACTTCAGGCAGACGATGGAGCAATGGACCGAGGGGCTGGTCGCCGCCGCCGCTGACATCGATAGGGAGTTGGCGGGGCTGGGGACGGAGCACCTCAGGTACTCCACCGACGAGAACCTCCCTCACAGTGCCAAGCTGAGCTTATTCTTCAGGGGAGTGGAGCCGGCCCTCCAGCAGCTCCGAGAAAGGATCCCCACGCAGCTGGCGAGCGAGGCGCGCAGGCCTTGCACGGGAGTCATGGAGAGGGTGCTGATGAAGATAGCCTACCGCAACCCAGGACTCAATCTCGAGAACGTCCTCAGGACCTTGCCGCCCGACGCCGACCAGGAGGCGCTCAAGACCCTTGTCGCACCCCTCGTGGCCAAGGTGGGCAAGATCAAGAGAGTCGACGGCGACCGCACGGACTAGGCTGTTTTCCTTTTTGCTTCCTTTGTCGCTGCCAATCACGTTATGGACAACAGTTTATTAGAACAGCGACAAGTCATTTTGTATTATAACTTTATCTTGGGTAGTTAATGCAGTGTTATTTCCTTTACTCGACTCCTTTTCTTTGTATGCTTTTACCCTACGCTTTTAGGGAACTTGCCGGCAAAGGGACCCTTGCCGCGAGCGCTGAGTGCGGAACTTCAGCAGCCTGCTGGCAATGCCGCTACCGGCAAGAAACCTTGTCGCGGCTAGTCGCAGCACACTTAGGTTGTTGAGCGAACTCGAAAACGAAGTAAGGGCGCGACACTTGTCGCAGCACACTTAAGCCGTTGAGCGTGCTCGAAACAAAGCAAGGGCGCGGCTAGCTACGAGTAGGTTCCTCTGCGCACAGGTTTTCCATACAAAGTGTGGTCGTTCAAGGAAGATAACTTTAAAATTTAAAAATTTGATTACTCAAACTTTGGCAACTTAGCTTTCGTGTCGTCTGCTTCCCGGCAAGGTGAGGCTTTCTTGAACGGCACTTGGTACATACCACTGTCTCCTTCCCCCCTGGCAAACTTGTGCGCGAGGAAAAACTTCTTCTGCTTGAGAAAAGAAAAGAAAAAGGGAGGAAACATAGATACGGGGCCTTGCGGCTCGTTATTGCTTACCGGGGGGTGCGTGCTGCACAAAGTGTCAGATAGTACATGCGAGAAAAACGAAAAGGCATGAATCGACAAGTTGTGCGAGGCACATGAGTTTTACTAATGCACGGGGTCTGCGCCCGGCTTTGTACAAAGGTTTACATGCGGCAGCGGCAAGACTTGTACAAAAGGTGGTTGCCGGAGCGGATCACGGCAACCGCGCCTTATGGGTAAAACTTGCGAAGGTGCTCAATGTTCCAGGAGTTGCTCACCGGTAAGCCCTCTTCGGTCTCAAGGCGGACAGCGCCGGGCCTTGTGACTTGTTTCACCCGATAAGGGCCTTCCCACTTCGGCGTCAACTTGTTGGAATTCTTGGTGGACTGAACACGCCGAAAAACAAGGTCGCCTTCCTCGAGACTTCTGGCTTTAACTTTGCGGCTGTGGTAGCGGCGCAAAGCTTGCTGGTATCGAGCAACTCGTATAGCAGCCTGAAGATGGTCCTCCTCAAGGAGCAGTGCGTCATCTTGACGCAGCTGCTCTTGCTCGAGCTCATCGTAAGTGAGCACTTGAGGCGACCCATATACGAGTTCCGTGGGGAGAACTGCTTCTGCTCCATAGACGAGAGCAAAGGGTGTCTGTCCAGTGGCTCGATTTGGTGTCGTCCTGATTTACCAAAGAGCCGCGGGCAACTCTTCAATCAGTTTCTTCCGCATTTGTGCAGCTTGTCGAAAGTTCTTGTCTTGAGCCCGCGCAGCACTTCAGCGTTTGCCCGCTCCGCTTGACCGTTGCTCCTCGGGTGAGCAACAGAAGCGAAGCAGACCTTGGCGCCAAGGTCTTGGACGTATTGCATGAAGGTGCGACTCGTGAATTGTGTGCCGTTGTCGGTGATGATCCTGTTAGGGATTCCGAAACGGCAAACAATTGATGTGAAGAACTTGACTGCTGACTGTGCGGTCACCTTTCTCACTGGTTCCACTTCCGGCCACTTCGTGAACTTGTCGATGGCGACGTACAAGTACTCAAAGCCCCCGGTTGCGCGGGGAAAAGGGCCGAGGATGTCGAGCCCCCAGACTGAAAATGGCCAGGACAAAGGGATCGTCTGGAGAGCTTGAGCTGGCTGATGTATTTGCTTGGCATGGAACTGGCACGGTTCACACTTGGTTACTTGTGCAGTTGCATCCTGGAGGGCTTCTGGCCAAAAGAAACCTTGCCGGAACGCCTTGCCGGCAAGTGCTCTTGCGCCAATGTGATGACCACATATGCCTCCATGTATCTCTGCCAACAGATTTGGCCCATCTTCCCGGGAAATGCACTTCAATTTGACACCGTTGAGCCTTCTTCTGTACAGTTCATCGCCGACGAACTGATACATACTTGACTGCCGGGTTATTCTTTCTGCTTCTTCTGGCTCTCGGGAAGTTCTCCAGTTTCGAGGAAACGGACAATCTGTTGCGCCCATGCTGGAGCCTGGGGCTCAACAACAAGGACTAAAGGCATCAGTGCTGCTGCGGGAACGTCAGCTTCTACGGCAAAAACTTGTGGCTCGACCGGAGCTTGACATTCCCCGGCAAGCTTGCCGGGGCAAAGCTTGTCGGGAACGCCTGCTTCAACTGTACAAACCCCAGGGTCCGCAGGAGCAGACTGTTCCTCAACAAATTTGTCATTGATCTTGGGGACCTTGTTGGCGGCGGCTTCGGGAAGCTCTGCCGGTAAGTAGTCACCAGAGACCAACTTTCTCTTCTTACTTTGTCCAATTGATGGTGTAACGGATGGTTGAGTTAACTTGAGCACAAAAATCCCTGGTTCCACGGGTAGCTTTAGTGCAGCACACTTCGACAGGCCGTCTGCGACGTCATTTTGAGCTCTTGGAACGTGCTCCATCTGTAGGCCTTCAAAGTGCTCTTCAAGCTTTCTCACCTCGTCGACGTAAGCTTCCATCAATGGACTCTGGTAGATCTTGTTCACTTGGCGGACAACCAACTACGAATCACCCCGCACAATCAGCTTCTTGATCCCAAGCTCTGCTGCGATTCTGAGGCCGGCAAGCAAACATTCATACTCTGCAGTATTATTCGTTGCTTGCTCCTTGGGAAAGTGCATCTGGACGATGTACTTGAGGTGTTCGCCGGTGGGCGCGACAAGCAGCACGCCAGCGCCGGCGCCTTGCAGCAAGAAGGCACCATCGAAGTACATTATCCATTCTTTGATTGCTTCTTTGACGGGGATGCTTGTCTCTGGAATTTCTTCATCTGGCGTTGGTGTCCATTCCGCTATGAACTCTGCCAATGCTCTGCTCTGGATAGTAGAAGTACTTTCAAACTTGAGGCCAAAGCTTGACAGCTCCAGTGCCCACTCGACAATCCTACCAGTTGCTTCTGGATTTTGCAATATCCTTTTCAGCAGGAAGCGAGTGACCACCGTTATTTCATGTGCTTGGAAGTAGTGGCGCAGCTTTCTCGAGGCCATGAGGAGGCCGAAAAGCAGCTTCAGCACCCCAGAGTATCTTGACCTAGCCCCCTGCAAGAGGGAACTGACAAAATAAACTGGGCGCTGCACCATCTTCTTCTGCACCTCTTCTTGCATCTGCGCAGACTCATCCTTGTCGGGGCCAGAGCTTGTCGGGGAAGCCCCCTGCTTGTCGCTGGATGTGCTTGTCGGGGTTGTGGGTTCCTCATCTGCCTCCCTTTCCGCTACCAACGCAGCACTAACCACTTGATTGGTTGCTGCCAGGTACAGCAGCAACTTCTCTTGTGGCTTAGGTGCGACAAGTATAGGAGTGGAGGACAGGTACCCTTTCAGGTCTTGCAGTGCTGCCTCCGCTTCCGGAGTCCATTTCATTGGACCTGCCTTTTTCAAGATTTTGAAAAATGGCAGGGCGCATTCTGCAGACTTAGAAATGAACCTGCTGAGAGCAGCCACACAACCGGCAAGCCTTCGTACATCCTTGACGCGCTTCGGAGCTTCGAACTGCTCAATGGCTTTTATCTTGTCGGGATTGGCTTCAACCCCCCTCTGGGACACAAAGAACCCGAGAAGCTTGCCGGAGGGTACTCCGAACACGCACTTCTCGGGGTTAAGCTTGAGTTGTATCTTGTGCAGATTCGCAAAAGTTTCATCTAGATCTTGAATCAGAGAATGCTTGTCCTTGCTGTTGACCACTATATCATCCATGTAAGCTTCTACATTCCTGTGTATCTGTGGCTCAAAGGCAGTGTGGACTACTCTCGCAAACGTTGAACCGGCATTCTTCAATCCAAAGGGCATACGTATGAAGCAGTACATGCCACATGGAGTAATGAACGCCGTCTTCTCTTCATCTTCTTCAGCCATAAATATCTGATGGTATCCGGAGTATGCATCAAGAAACGAAAGCAACTCACATCCAGCCGTGGAGTCAACGATATGGTCAATGCGCGGCAAGGGAAATGGATCTTTGGGACAAGCTTTATTCACATCGGTGAAGTCTATACAAAGCCTCCAATTCCCATTTGCTTTGCGCACGACGACAGGGTTGGCCAGCCACGTGGGATGAAGTACGCCTCTGACAAGGCCAGCTGCTTCCAGCTTCTTGATTTCTTCAGCGATAAACTCTTGGCGTTCCACCGCTTGTTTTCTGACCTTCTGCTTGACGGGCCGCGCGTGAGGACAAACGGAAAGCTTGCGCTCAATCACTTTCCTGGGAACACCGGGGATGTCAGACGGTTGCCATGCAAACACGTCGACATTCGCCCGCAGGAAAGCAATGAGCGCGCTTTCCTATTTAGGATCGAGCGTGGCGCTGATGGTGAAAGTACCACCAGTGCCGTCCTCCTTGGCGGGCACCTTCTTGGTTGCAGGTGGAGCTGTCATTCCCTTCTTACACTTGCCGGTGGAGCTTGATGGTGCGTCCTCGACGGCAGCACGGCACTCCGAAAAGGTGCGTTTGCCGGAGTGGGCCCCAGAGCTCTTGCCGGACTTGGTCTTGTTCTTCCCCCCGGGAGCTTCAGCGGCAAGTGCCTTGCTATCTGTTGCAGCTGCTGTGTCCCGGTAAATCTTGTCGGCGCAAATAAGCGCGTCCTTCTTGTCGCCGGGGACAGAGATGACGCTTATCGGGCCTGGCATCTTGAGCATGTTGTAGGCATAATGAGAGGCTGCCATGAACTTGGCGAGCGTCGGGCGGCCAAGTATCCCATTGTATGGCAACGGGATATCGGCAACGTCAAAGGTGATCCTCTCAGTTCTGAAATTTAGCTCTCCGCCAATGGTTACTGGCAGTGTGATCTTCCCCTTCGGCTTGCTCCTTCCCGGGTTGATCCCTTGGAACGTACCGGTTTCTTCAAGCTCGCTGTCGGGGATCTGTAGTTTCCGGACCACAGCAGCGGAGATCAGGTTCAGGCCGGCCCCGCCGTCAACCAACATCTTGGTGACCTTGAGGTTGCGAATGGTTGGTGAAACCAACATCGGCAAACAACCGACCGCAGTTATGCGATCGGGGTGGTCCTCAACGTCGAAGATGATAGGCGTGCTGGACCACTTCAGAAGCTTGCGCGACTCGACGGGTGGCTCTGCTGCATTAACTTCCCGCACCCATTGTTTGAGTTGGCGGTGGGAAGTATGCAGAGAGGCACCTCCATCGACGCACAGAACTTCTGTGGCCTTCTGGAACTCCTGTTCGCTGTTGTCCCCGTCGTCCATGTCTTCATCGTCGTCTTCGTCTTCGTCCTTGTCGCGACCGCGGGGAGGTCTGTCCCCTTTCCGCTGCTTGGCCTTGCCGTGGCGTCCTCCCCGGCCGTTGAATGGCCGCTTCTTGCCGGACTCTCCTCCACTTCCCTGGGCCTTCTCTTTGTCGCGTCGCTCGTACTCAGCCTTCTGCTGTTCGACGAGGTACTCGACCCTTTTGCAGTTTTGGAGGTCGTGGCCCTTAGTGCGGTGGATCTTACAGTATTGCTTGTCGGAGCCGTCCTGCTTGTCGGCTGCCGCTACAGTGGCATCTTCCTTGCCGGAGCCACCAGCCTGAGCTTTCTTGGCGCCAGCCTCCTTGCCGGACTGCTCAATGATCAGTACTTCCTTGTTCTTCTTTTTCTTGTTGTTCAGCCGCCGGTTCTTCCTTGCCGGGGCGGCATCCTCACTATTTATCCCTCCTGCTCCAGCATCCTCTCCGGGGAGTCTCCTCCACTCTTCAGCGCGTGCGCACTTGTCGGCCAGGGCATAAAGCTCACTGACGTCTCGGATCTTGCACATCGCCATCTCCTCCCTCATTCGGCGGTTGCGCATGTTCTGGTGGAACGCGCTGATAACCGCGGCAGGGTGGACGTCTGGGATGTTGTGCTGGATGCGGCTGAATCTCTGGATGTACTTTCGCAGGGACTCTCCTTCCTTCTGGGCAAGTATATGAAGGTCGCTCTCCTGGCCATGGGGCTTGTGGCCACCTGTGAAGGCGCCGACAAACTGGTGGCACAGGTCGGCCCAAGAAGAAATAGAGTTCTCCGGCAAGTGCATGAGCCAAGATCTGACATTTGGCTTGAGCACTAGCGGGAAGTAGTTCGCTAGTATCTTCTCGTCTCGTCCCCCGGCAGCCTGCACCGCGATGGTGTAGATGCTGAGGAATTCTGACGGGTGAGTCTTGCCATCGTACTTCTCGGGTACGTCGGGCTTGAAGTTCTTCATGCTGGGCCACTGGACTTGCCGTAGCTCACGGGTGAACGCAGGACAACCCGCCGCGTACGGCAAGTCGCCTGGTTCTCCGGGCGCGTGCACGTCGACAGCGGGCCCAGCGCGCTGGTCGGATTGCCGCCGCGCTTCTCTTCGACGCTCGATGCGAGTTCGAGCGTCTTCTTGTCGTCTGTCGTCGAGGACTTGGCGTTGATCGCGGCGAGCTCGTGGATCCGATGACGCCGTGGAGTTGTCGTCGATGTAGATCCGACGAGTCGGCGATTTCGGCCTTCGGGGCGGGGAGTGCATGGTAGTTGCACCCCCGGCGGTCTTGTCGCCATCGGCCCGCGCCTGGCTAGCTTGCCGCGGCCGCGACGTCGTCGGCTGCTACGGCGAGTCGTTGTTGGCGCAGGCGATGAGGCTTTGGATGGTGGCCCTCCAGTCGTCGGCCTTGTCTGCCGCTGGAGGGAAGTCGAGGAGCAGCTGAGCTCGAGCTAGAGCTTCTGTTGGAGTGGAGGGGAGCGGTGGCGAGCGGTGCGAGGAGCGAGATATGCTCGGACTTCTAACTGCGTTAGAAGGAGCAGGGTCTCGTCCCGGCGACCGCGCCTTGCTCGTGCCAGCACGTTGGCCTTGAGCGTCCCGCGACCCGCCAGCTTGACCTTGTCCAAGCAAGCGTATGGTACCTTGGGTACCACGCCGCTGCCGGTCCGGCACCTCCTGAGAGGGGCGCGGTGCATGCACGGACGCCGAGGTCTTGGAGCGCGCTCGGTCGTCCGTCTTATCCTTGGACTTTGCGGCGCCGTGAGTTTCCTCGCCGGCGTCCGTCCTTCCGCCGGCGTCTACCCCACCAGCCGTTGGCTCCGGTGGTGGTGGGATCGACGCGGATGGGCCTGCTACCTCCGAAAGCCTTCTTCTTCGGCGGCATGCTGACGTAGTCGATGAAGTTGATGAAGTCGCTGAAGTTTTCGCTCGCGTGAACACTGGATCGGGTTCACACAACCTCGACGCATCCCCCTACCTGGCGCGCCAAAGATGTCGGGGAAACTGATCGCCCACGAACACCTATGGGACAGGAGCCCCTTTCCGATACGGCAAGGGGGCGGAGGATGCACAAAGAGCGGATCGAAGCGTGCACGCGAGCAGTTTACCCAGGTTCGGGCCGCACGTATGCGTAAAACCCTACTCCTGCCTTAGTTTGTATTGTGTTCTTGGCTCGGGAGCACGAAGAGCTACAGTGCTTGTTGCTGGCTACCCCGAGCGTGAGAGTGATCGAAGATCGGAACCCCCTCTACGTTGCGCATGGGCCTCCTTTTATAGGTCGAAGGGGTCACCGACAGGTGGCAACGCAGATGAGGGTAGAAGTGTAAAAATGGTGGTAGTTGGAACAGTGTATGCATAGTGCTCTATACCTAACCCTGACGGCAGGGGACAAGGGCATTAAATGCTCGTCGCCGTCGCCCCAAACAGTGCCAAAAAGCGTCCGTCAGGGCGTCTCCGTTCGCCACGATGGTGGCCTCATCATCGCAGCTTGCCACCGTGTACCCCAGGCTGCACAGCCTTCCGCCACGTGCACCTGGAAGGGCCCCAGGGCGACGCGTGGCCGGATGAGCTGGAGCGCGGGCACGTAGTGGAAGCTTGCCGCGGCGTGCACCTTGCCACGGTAGTTAACTTGTCACGCCCGGGAGCTTGTCGCTCTCCGGGCCTTGCCGGGGCGCGCGATGTGCCACGGCAAGTCTCTTGAAATGCCATGTTTTGGCCTTCCTGGCAAGCTCCTCTTGCCAGGGTCTTGCGCCAAAGGGGTGGTTTTGAGCCTGGAGCGGCCTTCCCGGCAAGCTCCTCTTGCCGGGGTCTTGTTTATTTAACTTGAATACTTTGTTCTTGAACGGCTCCAAAGGAACCATAGTGGGCCTTGGCGGGCGCGTGGCAAGCCCTGCCACGGGACGTTGCTACTGCCCGTGCACCATTCGGGATACTAAGGTACCCCTACTTTAGTACACCGACAGGGGCCTACACACACCATGGGTGAACGGCCTAAAGAGAAATGACGAATGTGCTCGATGGAGCTAGAGAATACCGAGGGAGGGTGAGAGAGGGAGGCGGGCGTGTGCATGCATGAGAGAAAGTTAGAGCTAGCTACAAAGATAAGATGATTGTGTGGTTGTAAAAGACAAATAGAGATCATAATTCATTATAAAAGTGGATTCGTCTATTTGAACAAGAGTTCACAATGTTTTAAACCGACACATGCATGAATATATATAATGGTGATACGCATGATGATGTTATGAACATGTTATACTACATATAATATATTGAACATTTATTTGAATTTGTGATAATGTGTGGCTTTTGCAGCTCAGGGCTAAATACTTGTCATAATATAGGGGGGGCACTATACTCTGTGTGATAAACACAATGTACGTATGAAACATCATTTAGATTATGAAGATCTATCTAGTACATCAAATGCACTATTACTTGGAATCAACATCAAGTGTATTAAAAAATTTGAATTCGAGTTCATATAGTACACCTAGTTCATATCTATTTGTATAGTAATCATGTGGTGTGTTATTAAGATAATATATGAACGATGTTTAATTTGGCAACAATCATGATTGTAGATTCTTATTCAAATAGAGAAACGAATTCAAATTTAGTTCAAATTGCAGCGATAGTATAAACATTTGGGATGCACTAAAATATTCGTATGAGTAGGTTACATGCATTATACAGCCAGCGGAAAAAATTTAATTGGAGATAACATGGATTCATAGCTTTGAATAGCATCTCTACAGTAAAATGGGACAAGACTCTCTCTTTGTGTGGTGCGAATAGTTTTATTTATTTTTCGTTTTTTTTTTGAGGGAAGTGTGAATTGATTTGGTACGTACATTATAAAACGTTAGGCTTGTCCCCAAATTTCAGCCCGAACCTTGTTATCCCAAAAATTCAGACATCATGCTCCCAAAACTCGCGCCTTCACAACCCGCGCCTTGCTATCCCGAAATTATGACAAGCCTGAAAAGTCTCTACAGCTAACAAATCCTGACATATGGAATCCCCCTTTTAACCCTGAGCCGAAAGAGCCGCTAGTTCATATTAGTGAAGGTACTTTTGTAACACACCCTACATTTTGGATAATCGCATCCCTAAGTCATGGTGCCCCCTCCCATCACCTCCTTTTCGCCATTCAAAATCCCAGGCCGCCATAACCTCTAGGCTATAACAGCGAAACCCCACCCTCCTCCATCCGCCACCTCACCGCTGCCCAGCTAGAGCCTCTTCCCCGACGACGTTGTCCACCGCAACAGCTCGACGTCCCTCATCCATCTCCCCGGATGACCATCCGTCATCAATCTCGTCGTCCCGATAGTCCAGCCGCCCGTCCTCCACCTCCAAGGAGTTGCTCCGACGATCGCCTCATCTATCGCGGCTGATCAATCCCCACAACACTGCCATAATCTGCTCCACCGGAACCACATCATCCTCACCGACTCCTGACGAAGCCGAGGCCTACTCGGCGCCACCAAAGAGGTTGTACACTCTTCGCATTGCACCTTCTCCTTAACTCGACCTCTCGACGTAGATGGTTCTCGATCCCACACCCCATGGTGCGGCTACCTTGAAGCCGGCTCTGCTAGCGACATCTCCATGGCCGCTCTCCCCCAGTGCAAGGATCCCTCGGCGGCGACGTCCATACCAGCCGAATCTGCTACTGCTGCTCTGGCCCTCGCTCGCTCGCTCGCGCTGCTGCTAATGCTCCCGCTCTCACTCGCTCGCACTGCTGCTGCTGCTGCTCCGGCTCTCGCTCGCTCATGCAGCTGCTCTGCTCTTCCCCTCACTCGTGCTGCTGCTCTGCTCTCGCTCTCGCTCGCACTACTAATGCTGGTACATGGACTAGTATAGCTACACGAGTTGCTGCTCTGGCTCTAGTTCGCGCTGCTCGTCCAGCCGCAGCTTCTCTGGCTGCTATCTGCTACTGTATTCCCTGTCGATCGCCTGCTGATTTAGATCACTATTTCTCTACTACTAGTGCTCGAGCGGCCTAAAATAGTACATGTGAAGTGCCTCTCTGCTACCAGTGCATTCGGTTTCAACAATAATATTCAGATACCATAGTACATTTCAGTTTCAACAGTTAAGTTCAGAGTCAACAGTTTTTACCTCATCTGTTGTAGTCAAGTGTTTTTTGATGATGTAAATTTTACATTTGTCGCTTTTTGGTAATGTTTTTTTACATCATCTATTGGAGATGCTATTAGAATCCCACTTAAGATTAATGATGTTTGTATTGTACTGCTTCAGCCTCGACATCTTACGGCTCACCGGAGCTACTCCAACGATGGAACCATCCATCACAACAGAGCAGTACGCTGGACGCTGTCTACAGACGCCTCAGATCCTCCTCCACACCTCCGACTACCACCTCTGCTGCAACTTCTTCAATAACCAACCCAATGATGCTGAGGTCGACACGGCTACGCCCAAGAAGTTGTACACTTGTTGCATCACTTATTACTCTACATTCATGTCGATCCATTAGGGCTATTTTGGTTCAAAGGAAAAAGTGAAGGGAAAACATAGCAATAGGAACTTTTCATATGGCACTCTACTATTGAATTATTCATGCATTTCGTTGAAAGGAATAGAGCAAAACAACCACCTGGACCTACTTTTCATCCTATGCATGAAAACAAGACTAAGTGCGTTAGTGGCAGAATAACATTCTAACTGTACACACTTTCATATGGTTTCACTTTAATTTGGACATGTTTCTTTGCATTCCTCTGCTCTTCCAATTCCTATGAATCAAACACCCAAGTTGACAGAAATCCTATGTTTACAAATGCTCTGTTTCCCACGTGCATTCCTATCCTATTCTGGTGTTTTTCCTATCCCTGCATCTGCAAGCCAAAGGAGCCCTTACAGAATTACTTCAGTTACCGATAGGTATCAATGAAAACTTTCTGTGGTTTGTCCTACTCCTGCCGCGACGTCGTCCACCTCACCTGAGGTGCTCCATCGACAGAAGCATCCACCATACCAGACATCACGACTCCTAGACGTCTTTCGCCTCCTCAGATCACGTTCCTTGCCGCCGGCTCCCATCGCAACTGCATCACCATCATTGACTCAGAAGATGAACCTGAGGAGTACACGGGTCCACAAGAGAGGTCACACTCTTTTGTTTCTGCTTATGTTATGCATTGCTTAATATTACGTGCTACTTTATTGTCATGTTCACCTCTTAGACTCCAAGTCAGGTCCAAATTAATGTTGAAACTTGAGTTTTAAAATGCTTGTGGGGCACATATGGAGGCAGCAATGAATAATATCTCTGTCTAATATCTAGTTCACCTAGGGTATGCGTATGTTGTTCATCTTGGGTGGGAAACAAACAGTAAAGCAATCATCATCTTTCTTTTTATTAAATTAAAGCTATCATCAACCTGCTATCATTATTTTTGGATCTATCCACTCGTTGTTACCATCACTCGAGATTTCTGCATGCTCTCCTTACATAATCTCACTATATTTTTTGTATGCATGTCAGATATTGTACACAGTCATGCTGAACATGTAGAGAAAAAGAGAAGAGTTTTGCGTGGCAATAATGTGTCATGCAAACATCGCTCCATGGTGGGTGCAATGGCAAACCCTCCCCCCTGAATGTAATCCAGAGGAAGATATCTGTTCTAAGGCGGATTCAGATGGAGATGTCCACTCCTATTACCCCACCCCCATAGGTGTTTGCTCTAACTTGGCATGATGATGTTGGTCATATCATGCATATGTTGCCTTGCAATGCCTACTTTTGACATCATATGTCATCTGCTTAGTTTAGACATGTTCTGTAATGCCACATGTTTAGGTTCTATATCATATATGTGAATTATGCAATCTCATCTCTTTTAGCCAGCCATAATATATGTGAAATAGGCAATGCCATCCTGTTTAACCAGGCATCATATATTTGAATTATCTTGCCAAGCCTTTTCTTCATTACATTTCCATTTGTCGACAATGTTTGTACATTCAACTACTCTTCCTGTGAATTAGCCATTTGAGTGTGCGATGGAAAAATCTGTAGTGAAAACAAGATCTTGAGAGCAGACAGTGCTACCTGTTGAAGCAGATCTCTTGCTGGGCCCCGATAGCTCCTTAGAGATGGATTCAGAAATAGATGACCAGTCTTATTGCCCCCCCCCCCGAGGTGTATGCTCTAGCTTGGCACGGTTATACTTCTCATATCATGCATATGGTATCTTGCATTGCATAGTTTAGACATCATATACACAATATTCAACACCATATTCTTAGTTCAGACATCGTATATGTGTATGCCCTTTGCTTAGTATATAAAACACATATGTAAATTATGTGGTGCGGTCTTGATTACTTAGATAACATGTATGTGAATTATGTCATGCAAACCTGTTTACTAAAGACATCATATAATTATCTCATGCCATCTTGTTTAGTTAGTCATCATATCTTTTTATTATGTCATTCTATGCTATCCAGTTTAGATACACATCATATATGTGAAATTATATCATGCTACCCTTTTTAGTTAAACAATATATATGTGACTATTTCATGCCCTCTTTTTTCCACACTATCTATCGCATCTGTCTCTGATACGTCTCCAATGTATCTATAATTTTTTATTGTTCCATGCTATTATATTATCTGCTTTAGATACTTAATGGGTTTTAACATACACTTTTATATGATTTTTATGACTAACCTATTAACCCATAGCCCAGATCATGTTCTGCTTTTTCCCTTGTTTTCGAGTTTCACAGAAAAGGAATACCAAACGGAGTCCAGTTGACCAGAAACTCCACGGAGATTGTTTAGGGACCAGAAGAAGCCCACGGAGTACCGGAGATGGACCAGAGGAGTTCCGAGGCCACCACGAGGGTGGGGGCATGCCCTACCCCCCTGGGCACGCCCCCCTATCTCGTGGCCGCCTCGGGGACCCCCTTTAATTGTTCCCGACTCCAACACCTCTTATATATACCCAAACTTCCAGAAAGAAACCTAGATCGGGAGTTATGCTGCCGCAAGCCTCTGTAGCCACCGAAAACCAATCTAGGCCCGTTCTAGCACCCTGCCGGAGGGGGGAATCCCTCTCCGGTGGCCATCTTCATCATCCCAGCGCTCTCCATGACGAGGGGGGAGTAGTTCACCCTCGGGGCTGAGGCTATGTACCAGTAGCTATGTGTTTGATCTCTCTCTCTCTCTCTCTCTCTCTCTCTCTCTCTCTCTCTCTCTCTCTCTCTCTCTCGTGTTCTTGAGATGGCACGATCCCGATGTATCACGGGCTTCGCTATTATAGTTGGATCTTATGATGCTTCTCCTCCTCCATCTTCTTGTAATGGATTGAGTTTTCCCTTTGGAGTTATCTTTTCAGATTGAGTCTTTAAGGATTTGAGAAGACTTGATGTATGTCTTGCGTGGGATGCCCGTGGTGACAATGGGGTATTCTTTTGATTCACTTGATGTATGTTTTGGTGATCAACTTGCGGGTTCCGTGACCTTGGGAATGTATGCATAGGGGTTGGCACACGTTTTCGTCTTGACTCTCCGGTAGAAACTTTGGGGCACTCTTTGAAGTTCTTTGTGTTGGTTGCATAGATGAATCTGAGATTGTGTGATGCATATCGTATAATCATACCCACGGATACTTGAGGTGAAAATGGAGTATCTAGGTGACATTAGGGTTTTGGTTGATGTGTGTCTTAAGGTGTTATTCTAGTACGGACTATTGAATAGATTGATCAGAAAGAATAACTTTGAGGTGGTTTCATACCCTGCAATAATCTCTTCGTTTGTTCTCCGCTATTAGTGACTTTGGAGTGACTCTTTGTTGCATGTTGAGGGATGGTTATATGATCCAGTTATGTTATTATTGTTGAGAGAACTTGCGGTACTGAAAGTATGAACCCTAGGCCTTGTTTCAACGCATTGCAATACAGTTTTCGCTCACTTTTATCATTAGTTACCTTGCTGTTTTTATATTTTCATATTACAAAAACCTATATCTACCATCCATATTGCACTTGTATCACCATCTCTTCACCAAACTAGTGCATCTATACAATTTGCCATTGTGTTGGGTGTGTTGGGGACACAAGAGACTCTTTGTTATTTGGTTGCAGGGTTGTTTGAGAGAGACCATCTTCATCCTAAGCCTCCAACGGATTGATAAACCTTAGGTCATCCACTTGAGGGAACTTTGCTACTAGCCTACAAACCTCTGCACTTGGAGGCCCAACAATGTCTACAAGAAAAAGGTTGCATAGTAGACATGAATCTCATTTCTAGCAACGTTGCCGGGGAGGTGAGTGCTTGAAGGTATATCTTTAGATCTTGCAATCGAATCATTTAGTTTCTTGTTTTATCACTAGTTTAGCTTATAAAAGAAAACTACAAAAATGGAATTAAGGTTGCCTCATACGCTTCATCTTTTTAATATCTTTCGTGAAAATGATGGGAAGGAAAATTGTGCTCAAGTACTAGAAGAATAATTACATACAATGCTTGGCATAAAATATGCGAATGATGAGCATGATTGCAATGTTGTTAGTATGAATCCTTTGAATATCCATGATGCTAATGATATGCAAAGCCACAAGCTTGGGGTGCTATGTATGCTATGTTTGATGAAGATGATATTTTTTGTCCCCCAAGTTTTGATGAGCAAATTTATTATGATGAAAGCATGCCTCCTATTTATGATGATTATATTGATGAAAGTGGATTTGGAGAGGTCATGACTTTATTTAGTGATGAATCCACTATTTCGGAAGAGGTTCCAATTGATTTTGAGAACAAAGTTGCTACCTATGATGATTATTGTGATGACTTGTATGCTATTAAGAATAATGATAACCAAGAAACTTGTCATCATGATTTTAAATTTCAATTGGATTATGCTTCACATGATAGTTATTTTGTTGAATTTGCTCCTCCCACTACTATGAATAAGAAGAATTTTGCTTATGATGGGAGTAGTAAAATTTCTATGCTTATGGATCATGAAAATAATACTTTATGTGGTGGTTATATTGTTGAATTCATTCATGATGCTACTGAAAATTATTATGAGGGAGGAACATATGCTTGTAGGAATTGCAATAATATCAAGTTCCCTCTCTATGTGCTTGAAATCTTGAAGTTATGATTGCTTTGCCTTCTTATGCTAGTTGATTATCGTCCCCATAAGTTGTTTGCTCACAAAATCCCTATGCATAGGAAGTGGGTTAGGCTTAAATGTGCTAGTCATATTCTTCATGATGCTCCCGTAATGTTTCAATTCTTATATTTTATGCGAGCATCATTGAAATCATCATGCCTAGCTAAAAGGCATTAAAGAAAAGCGCTTGTTGGGAGACAACCTAATATTTACCCCTACTGTTTTTGTGTGTTCACATGATCAAGATACTGTAGTAATCATGTTTTATAGCTTTTGTTTCAATAAAGTGCCAAGTAGAACCTGTGGGAAGACTTGGGTGAAGTCTTTGCGATCTTGCTGTAAAAAAATAAACTTTTGCGCTCACGAGATTAATTGTCATTGTTTACTGGAGAGTGCTTTTAAGTTAATTCTTTTTGCAGATGATTAATAGACAAATTCCTCACGTCCATAAATTTATTTCGGAATTTTTAGAGTTACAGAAGTATTCGAAAGTTACAGACTGCTATAGACTATTGTGTTTTTGACAGATTAGGTTTTCTATGTGTTGTTTGCTTATTTTGATGAATCTATGAGTAGTATCGGAGGGTATGAACCATAAAGAAGTTGAAATACAGTAGATATTGCACCAATATGAATTTATAATGAGTTCACAACAGTACCTAAGTGGTGATTTTATTTTCTTATACTAACGGAGCTTACGAGTTTTCTGTTGAGTTTTGTGTTTTGAAGTTTTCATGTTTTGGGTAAAGATTCGATGGACTATGGAATAAGGATTGGCAAGAGCCTAAGCTTGGGGACGCCCAAGGCACCCAAATGTAATATTCAAGGACAACCAAGAGCCTAAGCATGGGGATTCCCCGGGAAGGCATCCCCTCTTTCGTCTTCGTCTATCGGTTACTTTACTTGAGGCTATATTTTTATTCACCACATGATACGTGTTTTGCTTGGAGCATCATTTTGTTTTATTTTGTTTTGCTTGATGTTTGAATAATATCCCAAGATCTAGAATTCTTAAATATTAGAGAGTCTTCACATAGTTACATAATTGTTCAACTACTCATTGATCTTCACTTATATCTTTCGGAGTAGTTTGTCATTTGCTCTAGTGTTTCAATTATATCTTTTTAGAGCACGACGGTGGTTTTATTTTGAAGAAATTAATGAACTCTCATTCTTCACTTATATTATTTTGAGAGTCTTTTAAAAAAGCATGGCTATTTTCTATGGTTATGAATTGAGTCCTAATATGATGGGCATCCAAGATGGGTATAATAAAAACTTTCATATAAAGTGCATTGAATACTATGAGAAGTTTGATACTTGATGATTGTTTTGAGATATGAGGATGGTGATATTAGAGTCATGATCGTAGATTAGTTGTGAATTTGAGAAATACTTGTGTTAAAGTTTGTGTTTCCCGTAGCATGCACGTATGGTGAACCGTTATGTGATGAAGTTGGAGCATGATTTGTTTATTGATGGTCTTCCTTTGTGTGGAGGTCGGGATCGCGCGATGGTTAACTCCTACCAACCCTTCCCCTAGGAGCATGCGTGTAGTACTTTGTTTTGATAACTTGTAGATTTTTGCAATAAGTATATGAGTTCTTTATGACTAATGTTGAGTCGATGGATTACACGCACTCTCACCCTTCCACCATATACCTTCCTCAAAATAGCCACCATACCTACCTATTATGGCATTTCCATAGCCATTCCGAGATATATAGCCATGCAACTTTCTATCATTCCGTTTATTATGACATGCTTCATCATTGTCATATTGCCTTGCATGATCATGTAGTTGACATTGTATTTATGGCAAAGCCACCATTCATAATTTTTTCATACATGTCACTCTTGATTCATTGCACATCCTGGTACACCGCCGAAGGCATTCACATAGAGTCATACTTTGTTCTAGCATCGAGTTGTAATTCTTGAGTTGTAAGTAAATAAAAGTGTGATGATCATCATTATTAGAGCATTGTCCAAGTGAGGAAAGGATGATGGAGACTATGATTCCCCCACAAGTCGGGATGAGACTCCGGACGAAAAATAAAAGAAAAGGAAAAAAAAGAGGCCATAAAAAAGAGAGAAAAGTCCCAAATGAAAAAACCAAAAAAATGAGAGAAAAAGAGATAAGGGGTAATGCTACTATCATTTTACCACACTTGTGCTTCAAAGTAGCACCATGATCTTCATGATAGAGAGTCTCCTATGTTGTCACTTTCATATACTAGTGGGAATTTTCATTATAGAAATTGGCTTGTATTTTCCAATGATGGGCTTCCTCAAAATGCCCTAGGTCTTCATGAGCAAGCAAGTTGGATGCACACCCACTTAGTTTATTTTGTTGAGCTTTCATACATTTTTAGCTCTAGTGCATCCGTTGCATGGCAATCCCTACTCACTCACATTGATATATATTGATGGGCATCTCCATAGCCCATTGATACGCCTAGTTGATGTGAGACTATCTTCCTCCTTTTGTCTTCTCTACAACCACCACTCTATTCCACCAATAGTGCTATGTCCATGGCTCACGCTCATGTATTGTGTGATGATTGAAAAGGTTTGAGAATACTAAAGTATGAAACAATTGCTTGGCTGAAACCGGGGTTGTGCATGATTTAAATATTTTGTGTGATGAAGATAGAGCACATCAAGACTATATGATTTTGTAGGGATAGCTTTCTTTGGCCATTCTATTTTGAGAAGACATGATTTCTTTGTTAAGTATGCTTGAAGTATTATTATTCTTATGTCAACATTAAACTTTTGTCTTGAATCTTTCGGATCTGAACATTCATGCCACAATAAAGAGAATTACATTGAGAATTATGTTAGATAGCATTCCACATCAAAAATTATGTTTTTATCATCTACCTACTCAAGGATGGGCAGGAATTAAGCTTGGGGATGCTTGATATGTCTCCAACGTCTCTATAATTTTTAATTGTTCCATGCTATTATATTATCTGTTTTTGGAAGTTTAATGGGATTTAATATACACTTTTATATGATTTTTGGGACTAACCTATTAACCCAGATCCCAGTGCCGGTTTCTGTTTTTCCCTTGTTTTTGAGTTTCGCGGAAAAAGGAATACCAAACGGAGTCCAATTGACCTGAAACTCCACGGAGATTGTTTTTGGACCAGAAGAAGCCCACGGAGTACCGGAGATGGACCAGAGGAGTCCCGAGGCCACCACGAGGGTGGGGGCATGCCTTACCCCCTGGGCGCGCCCCCCTATCTCGTGGCCACCTCGGGGACCCCCTTTACTTGTTCCTGACTCCAACACCTCTTATATATACCCAAACTTCCATGAATAAACCTAGATCGGGAGTTCCGCCGCCGCAAGCCTCTGTTCCCACCGAAAACCAATCTAGACCCATTCCAGCACCTTGTCAGAGGGGGGAATCCCTCTCCGGTGGCCACCTTCATCATCCCGGCGCTCTCCATGACGAGGGGGAGTAGTTCACCCTCGGGGTTGAGGGTATATACCTGTAGCTATGTGTTTGATCTCTCGCTCTCTCGTGTTCTTGAGATGGCACGATCTTGATGTATCGCGGGCTTTACTATTATAGTTGGATCTTATGATGCTTCTGTGCCTCCATCTTCTTGTAATGGATTGAGTTTTCTCTTTGGAGTTATCTTATTGGATTGAGTCTTTAAGGATTTGAGAACACTTGATGTATGTCTTGCGTGGGATACTCGTGGTGACAATTGGGTATTCTATTAATTCACTTGATGTATGTTTTGGTGATCAACTTGCGGGTTGCGTGTCCTTGGGAATCTATGCTGTCACACCCTAATTTTCATGCCACATTGCTTAAGCTGATAATCATGCTAAAAATGCGGATTGACAAAAACTTTTGAGTGTTTTTGACTTTGCTTGATTGATTCTCTGTCTGCTGTTTGCTAGTGCTCTAAAAATCAAATATATCCTCCAACTCTTATACTTCATCTCCTTGATCCAAAACCTTTTCCCAATGATCATGCCATGTGTATAGAACAGTATAGTATTTTCTTATAAAAATATTTTGGCCAAATAGTATTTTCTAAAATTAGTTTTCCAAAAACCCCTGAATTGAGGTTTGCACTACAGTACCTTAATTAGGATGTGAAAAATCTTTCAAAAAAGTTTATTTGAATCCTATTAGGTATAGGACTCCCAGAAACCACAAAATTATAATTTTAAAAGTTATTTTTATAATTTATTTTAAAGCTTTTTCTTAAGGCCAGAAATGGTCTTTAATAGGAAAAAATTATTTAATTATTTAAAAAATATTTGCCAAAATTCAGGGAAACTCAGAGGACATATATTGTCCATATATAAGAGTTTCAACACATGGTCATGTTCAAAATATTGGACAAATCCTTCCAAAACCCTTTATGGATATTTCAAGCTTTTGAAATATTTACAAAGGGAATATTCTCCAAAAATTCCAGGGAAATTCTATCATGTCATATATGACATATTTGATTATCTTGCCAAGCCCCATGCCTTGGGAAGCAAGAAAACATCATCAAAGCACTCCAAAACCATTATGTCCATATCTGAAGTTTGAGCAACTTTACATTGCCAAACTTATCCAAATGCTCTCAAACTTGGTGCACATGCTAGAATGGTCTAATAAGGCATCTAGACCAAATGGCCCATGTTTTGGAAAAAGGTAACTTGATCATAATACCCCAAAACCATTTCTGTTCAAATTCAAATTTGAACGACTTTACATTACCAACTTTTTACCTGGGGCTTCAAACTTTGTGGGCATGATCATAACCCCAAATGATGACACTACACCAAGTGGTGCATCAAGGGGAGATGGTTAGCTTAACTCAGACATGATGAAACCATTTCTGTTGATTTCTAGGGTTCATCAAAGTTACATTGGCAAGTTTCTTCAAACAAGCCCAAATTTGGTGAAACACCATATTTCCATGTGCCATTTAATCCTGTTAAGTGTCATAGCCTGTGGAGATCATTTGCTTGCCCAAAACATGATCAAACACCTTCTGCCATTTTTCTTAAACCATTGATTTGACCACTTTTACTATTCCCCTTTACCTCAAATTCTTACCACGGGTAAACCTGATCATCTTCTACCTCCAGTAACTCACCCATGCCTCAGCTCAATCATTGGAGAGGGTAAAACCCCATTTTACTCTTCTGGACAGCAGCAATCTCCTTCTTCCTCACCTCCCTCCTCATTCCAGTGGCTCCCCAGAGCATCTAGGACACCATTGGCCACACCCTGGACGCCACAGCAATGCCAATGGCAGCCATATGCGTGCTCTGGAGCGCGCTACACTGCTCTGGCGCACTGTAGCCGCCCCCAATCCCGATGCCCCGACCACCTCGGGCCTCCCCAGCACGCCATACAACGTCCCTCGACGTCCGCGTCACGACCAGGCACTATCCCCCTCCTCTCTCCCCCTCTCTCACCCCTGCTCGCACGCGCGCCATGGCCGCCCAGGCGCTCCAGTGGGCAGCCCCACACACGCGACGCTCTGACCCTTCCCCACTACCTCTCTTCTCTCCACTCGCCCTAGACCAACCCCAGGAGCACCCCAGACATGCCCACGCGTGCCCCCATGGCTTGCAGCGACGGCAACGGCCTCGCCGGCGCACGAGTCCACGGTGGACCATCGCCCACCTATTTATAGGCCACCCCCGAGCCCCCTTGCTGCTCCTTTGGCCCTCTCCCTCTCCCGTATGCCCCCCAGGCCAACCCACTGCTCCTCCCGTGCCCCCATTCTGGTCCACGGCCGGGAATCTTGCCGCCGGCCATCGCTCAAATTCGCGCTGCAGAAAGCCCCTCCTTCCCTCCTCTTTGCTCCAGGGCAACACATGAGCCACCGCCAACTCTCCCCGCGCACCAGTTCTTCCTACCTGTGCCTTCCTCGCCGTGCCCATCTTCACCGTCGCCGGCCTTCGCCATGGCCAACGTTGCGCTTGCAGCAGACCACTCTCGAGGGCGTGGCGCACCTCTCCAAACGCGGCGCGCCCTCCTGAACCCGTCGGTGTGCTGGGCATCGCCGGAGGTAGCTGGGATCGCCGGGGGGAAACGCCGGCGCCGCTCGGCCTCGCGTCCCCTGCCTCTGCTCCGTTCGAGCGGGAGGTAGGCGACGGCCTGAGCGCTGGGGCCCGCACGTCAGTCAGCCAGCGGGAAGGCCCCGCCCGTTTAAGTGGAAGCGGCGTCAGGCGAGCCCGTCTCCCCCGCGCGGAGGCGCACTTGCGGGAAGCCGCCTTCGATGTGGCCTGGTCCCCTGCGCGCGGCTGTGCAGTTGGGCCGGCCCAGTGCACTGCGGCCCAATACTACGCCCTGTGCGCAGTAAAGGGTAAAACCCCTCCCCTTTTTCCCTTTTTCTTTTTTGTAAGCTTCATAAACCCTTAAATAAATCAAATGTATTCCAAATTTGATGATTCAAATTTCTAGGGGTTTCTAAAATCCTGATCTACCTGTTGGTGCAACATGCACATTTTTCCAGAAACTTTTCCTTCACAAATAATTATCAAATGTCATTATTCCATTTTCTGTGATGAACTTTAGAAAATCACAGAGGGCTCAAATTTGATCCAAATGCAGTGGTTCAAATTCCTAGGTGCTTGTCATATCCAAAGTTAGTTTTGGAACATTTTTATTAACACTTTTTGTACCCCACCAAATAATGAGCCATTTCTTCATATTTATCAACTTTGCAAAATCCTAGGGAATTCATTTGAATTCCAAATCCAGTGAAACCAACTCTTAGATGCTTCTAAAATCATGACTTGATGGATAGGTGCCTTTGCTCATTGTTCAAAAATATATTTCTGTACACTTCTTTCAAATCCATAAACCCCTTAATCCCGTCATATTGAAATGTGCCAAACCATCCACTGATCATACTCCAATGAAACCACCTTGGTTATTTTTCATATGACCAGAGGTATCCTAGAAAAGTCCAACTCCTATTTTTGGAGCACTTTTATTTTTGCTTTGTTGTGTTGCTTATTATGATTGTTTCCATCGATTAGTTGACGAAATAAACGGAGTACTCAGAGATGGACCTGAAGGTTTGAAGACTTGGAAGGATAAGGCAAGCAGCCCTTTGACCATGATACCGTTGTGTTCTTCGGAACCCATTTATTTCCGAATGCATGATGATAAGAGTGACGGTGGTGACCTAGTTGAGAACCACCACATGATGCATGCCTTACTCATGATCTTGCTATGTGCTAGATGCAATGCAAATGACTAGTAGTGATGCTTAGTGATGCATGTGTGACATGAAACCTTCGTGGTTGCATTCTTTTGAAAAAAACCATCGGGTGCCCCTAATGCTCGAGGGTGATGTTGAGTTAGGTCGTCACTTGAGGAAGAAGTGATGTGCCAATAAAGATCTTGAGCATGGGTGAAATGATGGATTAGATTTATGTGTGACTACCGTCCCAACCAAACATGTGCAACCACTCTACCCCTTATGGGACGGGGCATTATTGATTACTTAGGCCGATACTAGCAAGGTGCCCGCATTACTAGTGACAGGAAGACTTGAGGTCTTTCCCGGGACGGGGTCATGCTTGGATAGACGACCATGACTGTTTTCACAGGGCACCGGACACACCGTTGGTCCCTTCGTGTACGCGTGACATTGAAAATAGGGCAAGTCCCATGATCTATTGTTGTACTCGAGGGCTGTGCACCAACGAGTGGACCCTATGTTAGTGTCATCTAAGGAAAGATAATGACCGGGTGCTTCCGCCGAGTACTTGAGGTACTGCGGGATCGTGGGTGACATGAAAGCTTCCCGGATCTTGTGGGTAAAGTGCGCAACCTCTGCAGAGTGTAAAACTATTCGAATAGTCGTGTCCACGGTCATGGACAGTTGGGTGGTGCTACTTAAACTATGTCCAGAATTTTACTATATCAGTGAAAGTATGTGTGTGTGATGAGTCAAGGTGGTGACTTGACTCGTTGAGCTGAATCCTATTCATGTTGATATCGGTAACGTGTCCTCGAGGTTACGTGAATTTATTGATGCATATACTTGATGATAGAATATCTATTCTAGCTCGTAGCTAGATTACTCATTGTTGTACAATTGCATTGTTACCTTGAACCAAGTCATGGGTTGCTTGCGAGTACATTCAAAGTATTCATTGGCTTGCCACTGGTTATTTTATTGGCCAGGCAGGAGAGAACAAGATATGATGAAGATTTCTTGGTGACGAGCATGCGAGCTAGGACGCTTCCCAGTCAGAATGCCTGTAGGGTTAAGGCAGATGGCATGTGCCCAAGTTGTCATTGAAGATTTCCGCTGCGATGATATACTCAAGTCTTGACCATTATGGTCCTATTTGTGTAATACGGTATGTATGGATGTAAGACTCTTGTTATTCAGCTTCTGTGTGTTCAGTGAGAATTGATCTCTGGGATCACTGTACACGTGCATTCGGTGATCACGACTTACGAGTCGGGGTCCCCACATATGCATAGGGGTTGGCACACGTTTTCGTCTTGACTATCTGGTAGAAACTTTGGGGCACTCTTTGAAGTTCTTTGTGTTGGTTGCATAGATGAATCTGAGATTGTGTGATGCATATCGTCTAGTCATACCCACGGATACTTGAGGTTACTATGGAGTATCTAGGTGACATTAGGGTTTTGGTTGATGTGTGTCTTAAGGTGTAATTCTAGTACAAACTCTAGGATAGATCGAATGGAAAGAATAGCTTCGTGTTATTTTACTACGGACTCTTGAATAGATCGATCAGAAAGAATAACTTTGCGGTGGTTTCGTACCTTACAATAATCTCTTTGTTTGTTCTCCGCTATTAGTGACTTCGGAGTGACTCTTTGTTGCATGTTGAGGTATGGTTATATTATCTAGTTATGTTATTACGGTTGAGAGAACTTGCACTAGTGAAAGTATGAACCCTAGACCTTGTTTCAATGCATTGCAATACAGTTTTCGCTCACTTTTATCATTAGTTACCTTGCTGTTTTTATATTTTGATATTACAAAAATCTATATCTACCATCCATATTGCACTTGTATCACCATCTCTTCGCCGAACTAGTGCACCTATACAATTTGCTATTGTATTGGGTGTGTTGGGGACACAAGAGACTCTTTGTTATTTGGCTGCAGGGTTGTTTGAGAGAGACCATCTTCATCCTACGCCTCCCACGGATTGATAAACCTTAGGTCATCCACTTGAGGGAAATTTGCTACTGTCCTACAAACCTCTGCACTTGGAGGCCCAACAACGTCTACAAGAAGATGGTTGCGTAGTAGACATCAGTCTCTCATACAAGGTATGTACATTCAACAATGTTTCTTGTTTATTAGCCATTTGAATTGGAGTGGGTGATGGCAGTATCTAGCGGAGCAAAAACATGGTCTTCAAATAAAACAATACTACATCTTCGTGGAGATAGCACCCTGGTTGTACATGCACGAGAACTGGGCCTACCACACATAACCCAGACACTCGCAGATTGTGCCCCTACTGCGATGAACAGGGAACTAGCTTCACCCAATCTAACCCCAACCCCAATAGATTGTAACCTAGTTCCAGTTGACACAGCACCATCTCCACCACAGAGCTCCCAAAGAAGAACAGTTAGTAAGGCAGATCCAGTGCCCAAAGCGCCAGTACTACCACTAAGAAGCCCAACTCCACCAGTTAGTACATCTATTGATGTGGACGATGCACAACCAGCCATTAGTAGTTTAGCATCTATCACATTTGATGTTGTTAAATACTATGTGCGTATCTTCCCATCATGGAAATATTATACTGAAGATGAAGGAAACTGCCAGTTGAAGGTGTTCGTCCAGGAGTTATGTGTAAGTAATGTTATTCATGTCAATTATTTTCCTTTGTCCCATACAATCTACCTCCATGCTGGTTATAATACAACAAATGTTCCCATTTTTCTCTGTCTTTAAGAATGAGGTAACCTGTGCTAATACCTCTGCTATCTTCAAGAATGCTTGGTGGCAGTATCGGAATTACCTGAAGAAAACATACTTCATTAGCAAAGAAACTCATCAAATTCCCTTAAGTTCTCCTGAGATACATTTACAAGACGATGACTTGGAACGCCTTGTTCTGTACTGGTCCCGAACCAAGAATGTTGTAAGGTCTATGAGCTCATTTTTTATTTTTTAACTACCATATCCTCCATCTTAATGTACTCTATTTGTGTAGAACAAGTGTTTAAACCTGAAGAACAATTGTTCTCATTTAAGATTCCATTTCTATGGTGCATACTGATTTGCTCTTGTATCACTTTATTTACTCATACAAACTTATTTTTAAATTGAAGGATCCAATCGAAACTCCAAAGGCACAACCGATATGTTTAAGCATGTTTCTTTAATAGGTTTGCTCTTCTAAATTGCTCTGTTGATTTCAATTTCAATTGTGTATACAGTTGACATCTCATATCATGCACATTACTAGCATCACAACGGAGCCAATAGTGTTGTTGTACATGTACAACCGTGGTACCCATCTGAAATCTTGTTGTGTCGTGTAGTTTCCCACACTTGTATTCTTACAATGTTGTTTTGTCTTGAACTGATATGATTGAACCGTGTCCCTATTTTGATTTGGCAAATGAAAGCAGTGACCACAGGACATAGATATATGTTTGTTTGATGCTTCTATTATGTACTACTTGGCAATAGAAGACTTGGTAGTTTAATCATGTCCACCATACTACTAAACTGGTTCATCAAAATGAGTTTCATATACTACATGCTAAACCTGTTATGTGTCTGCTTGTTAATTATTTTAGAATGCTAACAGAATATTTGGGAAGAGTACCTTATTAAGCAATGGTAAAGGAAGTAATATAGATAAGGTTCAGGATAGTGAGACATCCTTATTGGTCTCCATAAAAGATGATAAAACATCTAAGGAAAACTATCTTCAAGATAGTGAGACAACCCTAAAGTCATGTCTTGGTGTAGTGTTCGACTTACTGGCCACTACAGCTGCCACAAGCTCTTTCAACTCACTATCTAATTCAGTTTGGTTTCTTGAGTCTCAACTACAAGATGAAAGACATCTATCAGTTGTACTGTGACAAGTAGCCGAAGGACTACGAAAGTCCCGAGAGAATTCAGATGCATACTTTCTCATGAAACAACAAGTGTTGGAGGATTTTAGCGCCAAATTGGAGAAAGCTAATAAGCCTGCTAAGGTTATTGCCAGAATGCTGGATACCCAGGATAACATGTCTTGAGCTCTTCTGATGTTGTTTTCGTTATAGACTTGTTTTGCTGCCGCGTTTATTTGCACCGTTGGCGAAGTTTGATGCCAAGTGAATGTAATATGTGTAATAGCTATAATAGCCTAGTGATAGTTGCTTATTTATTTCTTTATTGTCTTTTTTAGTTGTTTGCTTGTAGTCACCACAATTATTTTTCGGCATTTTCTAGTGACCACAATAACCTATTTTATATAACTAGGCCAAAGTAACCATGTGCTATATATGGACCGTTGTAACCATGGTCCTTCTACCTGCTGTAGTGACCATGGTCCTCCTACGGGCCGTAAGATCCATGGACCTTCTACGGGCCGTAGGATCCATGGCCCTTCTACGAGCCATAGGATCAATTGGCCTTATACGGGCCTTATAATCAATGGGCATTCTATGAGCCGTATGGTCAATTTGCCAAACATGGGCCATACTATTAGTTGACCAATAACGGTCCGCAAAGTGGAACATAAACGGGCTAGAGTGGAAATCATCTGTTTATGGCTCGACCATAATGGGTCGTTAATATGCTGAAATGTATAACGGGCTTAATTCTATCAACAGGCATCACGGCTCGTTAATGGGCCATATTTTATGACGCTATTCCCAAGGGGTTAACGATCCACAAACAGGTTGACAGTAACCACGAGCTGAATTTGGCCAACAAGCGGAACATGCCAGTAACGGACCGTAAGTAACCGAATGCTAGAAATAAGTGAGGGAGTCCTGGATTTGGGGGTCCACGAGTGTCCAGTCTACCGAAGCTGGGCCAGATAGATGGGCCATGAAGATGAAGATAAACTGACATCCCCCGTGTCCAGTTAGGACTCTTGTGTATGTAAGAAGGCAGGATAGATGTTCGGATGTAATGATTCCTTTTTTCCAAGTAATCCTGGTAATCCTAGGTCTCCTCCAGTGGATATATAAACCGGAGGGTCTAGTTTGTAGAGGGTAGCAGAATCATAGTTGCATAGGCTAGACTCTTAGGGTTTTAGCCATTACGATCTCGAGGTAGATCAACTCTTGTAACCCTATATTCATAAAGATCAATCAAGTAGGAAGTAGGGTATTACCTCGATCGAGAGGGCCTAAACCTGGGTAAACATCGGGTCCCTAGTCTCCTATTACCATCTGTACTTAGACGTACAACTTGGGCACCCCTACCCGAGATATGCCGTTTTTGACACCGACAATGGTGATTTCATTGAGAGCTCCGATGTGCGCTTGCGAGGAGCGATCGATGGCTCGTCTCATCATCAATGACGATATCACCCTCGGAAACAACCTGGCTTTAGGCGAGATCCTCCAGCTCGGCGGGTTCGCTGTATGCGCCTGTGTGGCCGCCAGGCCAGCAGCGCTCCTGCGGTCATCGAGCACCACTCCTATATCAGCTCCTAACACTCCGAAGACACGAGTTCGGCAGATTCCTCCTCCTTAAATGAGTTGCTAGATCGTATTGCCGCCATGGGGCTTTCATGGCCTAATGATTAGACCGGGCTTAAATCTGGTCAGGATGAAGTCAGTTCCACTCCGATCACTCACCTGGTGGCAGCCATCGAGGACCGGAGCGAAGATATTTCCCCTCCCGAAACGGAGACCGACGCTATTCGGATCTCCGAACGCTTCGAGCCGAACACACCTCTTTTAGGTGGCACTCTGTGTCTTTCGAGCTCAGGGTTAGGCGCCAGGCCCGCGGGATATTTAGATCCCGCATGCCCTGGATTGTTCACATCGGAGGTTGTACGAACCCCGGACACTACATTGGGCCAGGACGCAAATTTATCCACACCCACCCACCACAGTACATGCTCTCCAAGTAACTCTGGACTTTCACACATAGGTGATCTCACGTACATACAGCAGCAGCCCCACGAGATGGTTCATCACTTCTGGGCCAGATTCCTGCTTGTCAAAAACAAGATTAAGGACTGCTGCGACAACGACATGGTTCCCATATTTCACCGCAATTGCACGGACGAGGGAGTCTTGAATGCCCTCAACCGCCATAGAATACAGAGTTTCACTGAATTGTCGCATTTAGTACGAAAGTACTGCGCTATGGAAAATACTTGGTAAGCCCAGAGCTACTGTCGGCTTTCTGGGAACCAGGGTACCCAGACTTGCCTGCCTATAGCCCGCGATGTGGCTCCTTATTGGGCCTGGTACGACCCATCTTCAGCATCAACACTCAAGACCCTTGCGAGGGGCCAAGCCTCGCGGGGCGGATGAAACCAAGACGTCCGGAAGGGGCAGCCTCCTCTGGCTAGCTCCTGAGGAGCGGAGAACTCTATGCAACCTCCCACCTCGCGAGGTTTGCATGACGCAAGCCATGATGACCAAGGCCAGGCGGGCGCCAGCGGGCGCAGTACATCAGTTTCCCCTTTGCTGTTAAGGAAGGGGGATCAGGCGCAGAGTCCCGAGGAATCTGCCAAATGTTTCCATTCCAGTGCAACAAGACCAAGATCGCCAGGATGGCAGGACGGAGGTCATCACCAAGCTCACCATGGCGTCAGGATCAGAGGCTTTGCAGGCGAAGACCACCTTTAGTCAGGATAAGATGTACTAGTTGTCTTCCTTCAAATTTGGTCGTTGTGCGATCCCTTCCCGCCAACCTTTCGGGGGAAGAGGACCAAGGCCACTATAAATATAGGATAGCCACCACCATGGAGGGGGGATCGGATGGGATCGGATCAGATCGGTCAGAGACCAGATCACTTAGACCTTACTCTCCACCACAAGGCAAGAACACACCTCCGAAGGTTATTCGTGCATTGTACTAGTTCATCCATAGCCCATCTCAAGGCTAATCCACCACATTGTTGAAGTAGGGCCACTCACCGCTAGGTGGCCTGAACCAGTATAAACTGCCTCGTGCCTCTTTTTCATTCAAGTTCGTCGAGCTAGTTCGTGAGATAGCGAGTAGGTACATAGGTGAGGTTGAGTTCTTCGCACGCACCCCAGAGTTCGAACCTAGTAGGGTTTTGCGGATCCCTGAATCCGACATTTAGCGCGCCTGGTAGGGGTGCGTTGAAGCTTCCCTTCGTCCATTCGTTTCGTCGTGATCTCAGCGTCCCATGGCCGACACTCGCCGCGTCCGTGTTGAGCGTCGGGCCGCTCTCGCCGCTCGCGTGGCCCAGACGACACCTCCAGGCGACGGCATCCCCCGTCGCTCTCCATCACCGGTGGCAAACATTGCCACCGGCCCCGCTGCCGGCGAGCAGCAGGATTTGTCGCTCATGCTCTCCGCGTGGCGTGACGGCCGCACTGCAACCCCGTCACTAACTCTAGCGGCTGCTTCTTCCTCCCATGCCCTTAGCGGGCCGCCAAACTCACAGTCCACGCTTCTCATGGCGCGTGAGCTCCTGCGCTACCGACCGGCCAACGACCTCTACAAAGACTGGCTGGACCGCATCGCCGAGCTCGTCAACGCTGCAGGAGAAGCTCCAACATCGTCCCGTTTGCTGCCTCTTCCACAGCCCCAGGCGGGCGATGATGCCCGTGGCGCACCCCCTCCACCGCTCTAGAGAGACGTCGTCCCTGAGCCAAGGCACAAGGCCTCCCAACGTGACCAACCATGCAGGGTGGCCACGCATTATGAAGAAAGGTGTCAAGTGGTGCAGCGGCCTCAAGGCGAGGCACGCGTGCTTCTTACACTGCTTAGTCAAGGTCGTGCGCCTCCCCATGCGGTGGCACGCGAACACCTAGACCAGGCTCCACCTCAACAGTGTGCACCAGTCAACACGGCGGGCTGCCGATCGTTCACCCTGGAGCTCCATCGTGTCATCTGGCCTGGCAAGTTCAAGCCAGATCTACCCGCATGCTATGATGGAACACCCGACCCTGCCGATTTCCTGCAGCTCTACGATCTGAGCATTGAAGCGGCCAGTGGCGACAAGAAGGTCATGGCCAACTGGTTCCCCATGGATCTCAAAGACGGCGCTCGTCTGTGGCTCCTGAACCTCCCGAAGAAATCAATCTCCTCCTGGAGCGAGTTGCATGAACGCCTCATTTTCAACTTCGAATGGAATCACGACTGTGCCCCGACGATGGGCGACCTGCGGCGAATCAAGCAGCAGCCAGGTGAGACCCTACGCAAGTACATACAACGCTTCACCAACGTTCGCCTCAAGATCCCCAAGGTATTTGATGAAGACATCATCTTGGCGTTCGCTGATGGCATCTGAGACGTCAAGATGAAGGAGGAGCTCGCCATTCAGGAGGATCTCTGCTCAGCACTGGAGATGTTCAACCTGGCGATCAAGTGCACAAAGGCAGAAGAGGGTCGCCTCTCGCTCGTCGAGCTTCCCAAGGTTGATCCAGAAGACAAGAAGGCCAAGACCAAGGAGGCCAAGCGCAAGGGACCAACAATACTCACGGCTGAGCCTGATATGAAATGCTGGTGCGATTACCTTGAGTCCTGTAAGGGTAGCCGCCCATTCTGCGCCTTCCACAATGTGCACAGGCACAACACCAACCAATGTCAGGAACTCATGGCCATCCTTGACGGATGCTTCGGACGCCGCCCCAAGCGTGGAAAATGAGGCTACGGTCGCGGAGGTGGCCGTGGAGGAGGACACTGGGAGAACTGAGACTCTCGCTAAGGCTGGCGCGAGCGGCCTCGCGAGGACCACTGGCAGGGCCCGCCTCAGGAGGGCCCATGGCGAGACCAGCCTCGTGAGGATCACTAGAGGGACAAGCCGCATGAGGATCGCCCCCGAGACAACGCAACCCTTCCTCCACTGCCACCACCACTGAGAAGGAATGACGACCGCCACCAAGATGAACGGGCTGGGGGCTTTCAGTAACTGCGTGCCATGGCATGCATCCTGGGAGGCGCTCATGCCCCGGCGTCTCATTGCGTCTTCAAGCAGTTCGCCCGAGAGGTGAATGCAGTACTCCACAAGCTCGAGATAACGCGTCCTCTCACATGGTCCAAGTGCGCCATCACCTTCGACTTTGCTGACCAGCTCAAGTACGCGGCTGCGGCATGCACCCTCCCTCTGCTCTGCTCACCTACCATCAGCAACGTGCTCGTCGCTGATGGTGTCATGGACTAGGGGGTACTCACCATGCTGTCTCCCGACCAGCTGGATCAGGTCGAGGACCCCCATGGCGGTTTACTCATGGGCCACTTCGGGTAGCCCAGGTAGCATACAAGGAGGTTTCCACAAGACTTGGCGCCCAAGACAAGGACTCTCCTAAACCCTAGGCCTCCGGTGTGTCATATAAACCGAGGCTAGGCTAGTTAATAAATAATCTGATATTCATTATATCAATCTCGTGGTAGACACATGTAATCTGTACTATACCCCATATGAATACAATCGAAAGCAAGGCATAGGGTTTTACCTCCATCAAGAGGGCCCGAACCTGGGTAAAATCTCGTGTCCCTGTTACCATCGCTCCAAGATGCCTAGCTTAGGACCCCTACGATGAGATATGCCGGATATTGAACCGACGGTCACCAAGACACGCATTGATGACGGAGCATCGCTCAACATCCTCTCCATCGAGACCTTAGACATGCTCCAAGTGCCATACGACCAGCTCCAGCCCACCAAGCCTTTCTCTGGAGTAACCAACGAATCTACAACACCGATAGGGCAGGTCCGCCTTCCTGTCACCTTTGGCGACTGCAAGAACTATGGCATGGAGCTCATCGACTTGGACGTCGCCCAAATCTGGCTTCCATACAACGCCATCCTCACCTACCCGGCCTTGGCCAAGTTCATGGGAACGACCCACCATAGCTACAACGTCCTCAAGATGCCAGGAAGCGGTGGCATCATCGTGGTTGCCTATAATGAGAAGGCTGCGGTGTGCACTCTTGAACGCGCCTACCAAGCTGCGGTGGTGGAGAACTTCGATGCCGAGGGCTTTGCCTACCCTCCTGAAGCCGTCCCGAAGAAGAAGAATCAACTGCTCTCCCTGAAGCCACACGAGGAAGCAACACCCGACGACCGCACATCAGGATCCGCACCCATGAACGGGGCGCCTTCCTCCCTCGCGTAGGAAGGCGCGCCCGACACCCCTCTCAGGCTGGGCTCGGGGGCTCTCCTCTAGAGGGCCTCTGACCTAGCCAACGCCACGAGGGAGGCGCTCGTGCACCACCTGGAGGCGTGCTTCAGCGCACGTTTCCGCTAAGAGGGCGCAAGGAGTGAGGCGCAGAGTGCTTAGGAGTTCATCACCCAGATCATCGAAGGCCTGCAAGTACCAAGGGAAATGCAGGGCGAGCATTGCCCCATACCACTGAGTGCAGCTTCCGTCCTAAGCTCGGGTGGCAAGCTGTGCGTCTGCGTCAACGTCCCAGGGCTAAACAGAGTCGCATCTCAGGAGCTCTACTGGTCGTCTCAGGTGGGCCGGTGCGAGGGCCCTCCTCACAGTTATGTTCGCTTGCCTTTCGGCCTGCCGAACCAAGCTGCCCTGCTCCAGCGCCACATGCGGGACGTCCTGGCGGCTCAAGAGGCCAAGCATCAGGAGATCCTGGCAGAGGAGGCACTAGTCCTCCACGAGCTCCCAAAACCTCAAGAGCCTCGGGTGGTCCCGAAGCCAGGTGACTGATGAGGAGCAACTTCTAAGGCACGCATCTTCAGCTACTCCAACACTTCTCCAGCAACGGTGCTAGCTGACATTTTCCATTTTGTTCAGTTGGGGGCTGCCTTCTGGCTGCATCATCCCCAGGCCGCGTGGGTCTGTCCCTGCAGCATGTCTCGTCTTTTCGTTTAAATTCAGTTGGCGGCACCCCTCGGGCTACATCATCCCCAGACCGTGTGGGTCCATCCCTAGGGCATGTATTATTTACGCATCTATCAGAACTTGCCTTCGCTTGCCTGAGTTATCCTATGGTTATCACTGGTGCCTCAGCACCCCTCGCGGTCCCCGCTCGTTGCTGACATGCCAGTTTCGCATTCCAAGAAACCATCGGCACGGTGCCTGTGCTTGGGTCCATCCGTGTAGCGTCGAAAAACCTAAGAGATTGAGCTTTGGCTCACGACCAACATCGTGCACGTCACCTCATTGGGTCCTCAGTGCCTTTCCATTCTTACGGAAATACCAATGATAGCAAAGAAAGTGCTGCCGTGCACTATGACTCCTTTTCTAGATTGATTCGCAAGAACCTCCAAGCCGGACTAGGAGTGGCCCCGCATGCCACCCCCTGATGCAACCAGCTTGCACGCTAAAGGGGGTGCTCCTAAGCATCGCGCCTCAGGAGCTCCTAGTAGCTCTCGAGCCCTCACCCCTGACCTTGACCACGGTATCATGACTTGGCATACCGAGGCGGCTGAGCCTCGCTCGAGGGCCGGGATCCGGGGGTAAATAGCGCCCATGTGAGATAAAGGGGAGAGGCCGGCGCGGGCCCTGCCTAGGAATGCTATAGCAATGACATGGACAACCCACTCCACGAGGATCCATAGCAAGATAAGTCACCCTAGCACATCGGCTAAGACCTCACGGCCGAATGTTTCTCTTCTTTCCTCTCGCAGCCCCGCTTGGGCAACGTCCTTTTCCTTTCTTCAGCCACTAGGGAGCCGCCTGCGCGCTAAAGGGGACCCCTCGAGCATCGCACCTCGGGGGCTCTTACCGAACCTCGGGCTGCTCACCTCCTGGCCTTGACCATGGCATCGCGACCTGGTATACCAGCGATAGCTAAAGCCTGCCTGGGGACTGGGTCCTTTCAGCGTAGAGCATCAAGCTATTTCGAGAACGAAAAAAGGGGCGGTGCCCGAGCGAGATGTGCGATCGTAGCATTAAGCAAAAAGCAAATACATTAAAGAGAAAGCATTTCGATTTTTACACGCCCCCACGGGGCTCGACATGATTCTGCGCAGGGAACAAAAGAAGGAACCCGAGGAGAGCATGGCCAAGAACGTCACCGGCGGTGCCTGACGGGAGCTCGGAGGCTCGTAGCTTTCATCATTGCTGGTCTCGGGATCGCCGCTGGACTCTGGCAATTCACTGCTGGTGGAGGAGCCGCTGACAAGGCCAAGGGCAAGTTCGGTGCCCGTGGCCAGGTCGCGTGGGCCGATCCTCTCGGGGCGGCAATCTAGGCGTTGGCCATCTTCACCGAAGACCTTGAAGAAGAGCGTGGAAGCTCTGTCGTACTCGAAGTGAATGATGGAGGCTCCTTCAGTACGGCAGGCGCGGGCAATTTCACCCCATCCTCGAATCATGAAGACGGCGGCTGGGAGGACGACCTCGACCTCTGCCTCGGAAGCCTAGCTGCAGCTCCGAGCATGCTGCAACCACAGCTCAGCAGGACACTTCGATGGCATCAGTTCAGTGAAGAACCACGGGAGCTGGATCCAAGAAGGCGGTGGCATCACCTTCCTCACCACGAACCCCAAGAAGTGCCCTCGACATGGGCACCATTGCAGACCAGCCGCCCAGCCTTGGCTGGTCTTGTGCTGACACCTCCAAGGCGAAGGCGGGCATCACCCTCTCGCCCTTGGCCTTGCACATACAAGGGGATCGGGAAGCCAGGCGGCAGCCGTTCCAGCCAAGGCCGCATCACTTCTAGCCCTTCGGCAGCATCACTAGAGCGGCCAGACCTCTTCTTCGGCGAGAGTGGCCCAGGCCCCTCCGCAGGGGCTTTGCCTTTCTCTGCCGGGGAGAACCTCCGAATCGGTGCCATGAACGCAGCGTGAAGGTGGAGATGTGAGAAGAAGCAAGTAGCGAGGAGATGGAGATGAGTGGAGGGGACTCTGCCCCTCCCCATTTATAGCAAGAGGGAGGCAAACCATCAGCCCCCACGATCATATGTAATGATGACCTTTTTTTCTACATGCAGTAGGCTCCAGTCAAGTAGAAGGTTGTCGACGCGACATGGGGGAGTGGAGACGCCCACATCCAATCCAGGCACCACGCGTCGACCAGGTCCGTAGGCGGTTGGGGCATGCGGTGCTTCGCCCTTGCCCTTTGGCTTAACCTTGAAGCCAAGTCCGAGCGCGCCTTGGGACCCGGGACTACTGTCGGCATTTTGGGAACCAGGGTACCCATACTTGCCTTCCTGCGGCTCGTGATGTGGCTCCTTAACGGGCCTGGTATGGCCCATATTCAGCATCGACACTCAAGACCCTCGCGAGGGGCCAAGCCTCGTGGGGCGGACGACACCAAGACCTGTGGAAGGGGCAGCCTCGTCTGGCTGGCTCCTGAGGAGCGGAGAACTCTACGCAACCTCCCACCTCGCGAGATTTGCATGATGCAAGCCATTACGACCAAGGCCAGGTGGGCGCCAGTGGGCGCAATACAACAATTTCCCTTTGGTGCTAAGGAAGCGGGCTCAGGCGCGGAGTCCTAAGGAATCTGCCAAAGGTTTCCATTCCAGTGACAAGACCAAGACCGCCAGGACGGTAGGACGGAGGTCATCACCGAGCCCACCATGGCATCAGGATCACAGGCTTTGCAAGCGAAGACCACCTTTAGTTAGGATAAGATGTACTAGTTGTCTCCCTTCAAATTTGGCCGTTGTGGGATCCCTTCCTGCCAACATTTCGGGGGAAGAGGATCAAGGCCAATATAAATATAGGATAGCCACCACCATGGAGGGGGGATCGGATCGGTCAGAGAACAGACCACTTAGACCTTCCTCTCTACCACAAGGCAAGAACACACCTCCGGAGATTGTTCGCACATTGAACTAGTTCATCCATAGCCCATCTCGAGGCTAATCCACCACACTGCTGGAGTAGGTCCACTCACCGCAAGGTGGCCTGAACCGGGATAAATTGCCTCGTGTCTCTTTTACATTCCTGTTCGTCGAGCTAGTTCGTGAGATGGCGAGTAGGTAGATAGGCAGGTTCAGTCCTTCGCACGCACCCCAGATTCGAACCTATTAGGGTTTTGCGGAGCCCTGAATCCGACAAAGTCCATCTTCGGACAATACTCCTCTAAAGCGAAACAGACATACCTTAGCAGGGCATCCGATAACATGCCCATTGGCAAGAAAAACTGACATTTCATGGGACACAGGTCCATTCTGGATGAACTGTTAGATAAGCCTTGCCAAATACATGTCGCCCCGAACATTATTCAAACCCACTGCCTTGGAGCATGTTGGGTACTCTGGCAGGTAGCGAAAAGCGGTGAGGCAATCCTCGTCACCGCAACTCCAGGGGAGACAAATTTTGATATCATTACTGCCTTTGAGACATTCTCCTCCAACAACTGGCGCAAGAGAGAAAATCACGAACTTGCCGAGGTTCATGCAATCAGCACTGCAAGCCCATGGAGTGACATGGCAATCACTTTTTCCGCCAATGATGAACCACAAGTCCGACCAGTCTGAGCCACAGCCGCTCTTGTACTAAACGCAATAGTAGAAGGATTTCGCCTCACTAAAGTACTCATGGACGGTGGCAACAGACTCAACCTCATATATGAGGACACGCTTGTAGAAATGCAGGTTGATAAATCCCGCATTGAAAAAAGTAATACAACCTTCCGAGGAATTATTCCCAGCCGAGAAGCCCGGTGTTTGGGAAGCATTAAGTTTGATGTAGTATTCGGTACACCCGAGAACTATAGGTCGGAGGAACTGCTCTTCCACATTGTCCCCTTCAATAGTGGATACCACGCCCTTCTAGGGCGGGACGCTTTCTCACGCTTTCAAGCCATACCCCATTACGGGCACATGAAGCTCAAAATGGCAGGGCCCAATGGAGTAATCACAGTAGCAAGTGATCCGGACAGAGCACTCCGTGCCAAAAAAAAACCGCATCCTTAGCCCTAGAGGCACTATCCGAATCCTTCGCGGCCAAAGAATTAACCACCTTGCGATCTAGGGAGGACAAGGATGACGTAGTCCTTGACAAGAGATCGAAATCTACCTCCTTCAAGCCAGCAGATGAAATTATAAAATTTCAAGTGCAACCAACGGACCCCAACAAGACGACATCCATTGGGGCATAGCTGGACCCGATGGTAGACAACGCCTTACGCGCCTTCCTTCGCGAAAACTGGGACATTATTCGCCTGGCATCCTTCAGACATGCCAGGAATCCCATGCAGGCTGGCCGAACACAACCTTAACATCATCAAAGGGTTCAAGCTAGTCAAGCAGTCATTATGACGATTTTCTGAACCCAAAAGACAAGCGATATGGGAAGAGCTTGTCAAGTTCCTGGAAGCCGGATTTATAAGGGAAATTAAAAATCCAGGCTGGCTAGCCAACTTAGTCATGGTACAAAGAAGGACAAATCCTGGCGCCTTTGTGTCGATTTTACGGACTTAAACAAGGCTTGCCCTAAGGATCCTTTTCCACTGCCCCGCATTGATCAAATTATTGATGCAACCACAGGACATGACTCGTTGTGTTTCCTCGATGCTTACTCCGGATACCATTAGATGAAAACGAAGGAATCCGACCAAGCCGGGACGGCGTTGATCACTCCGTACGGCCCCTTTTGTTTCAACACTATGCCACTTGGGCTCAAAAACACTTGTGCCACACATTAACGCATGATTCAACATGCTTAGAGAAACAAATTGGCAAGACAGTGGAGGCATACATCGACGATATAGTCGTCAATACCAAACATGTCGAAACATTGGTGGATGACCTCCGGCTCGCGTTCGATAACCTCCAAACATATGACATACAGCTCAATCCGGAAAAATGCGTCTTCCGCGTTCCGGCCGGAAAGCTGTTAGGGTTCGTCATACCCCATAGAGGAATTGACGCGAGCCCAGCTAAAATCCGGGCCTTGTCACAGCTAACTACACCAACTGTTCTAAAACAAGTGCAAAATCTTGGAGGTTTCATAGCGGCTTTGAGCCGCTTTATCTCCATATTGGAAGAAAAAGCATAACCACTTCATAGACTGCTGAGGCGCACACACAACTTCGAATGGACGGATGCAGCCACAGCCTGATTGGAGGAGATAAAAAACCCTATTAGTGGGCAACCCAATCCTAGCCGCTCCAGGTGTTGGCGAACCCATGCTCCTCTATATCTCACCACTCACTAGGTAGTAAGTGCGGTACTCGTCGTCGAACGAGAGGAAGAGGGACATAAATTCCCCATCCAAAAGCCAGTATACTATGTATCTTAGGTTCTCACACCATGTAAATCACGATACCCCTACTATCAGAAAATTGCCTATGCAGTGTTCATGGCATCTGGGAAGCTCCGACACTACTTTCAAGAATGTTCGATCATAGTGGCATCCAAAGTACCACCCAATGATATAATAAACAATAAAGATGCCACAGGACGTATAGCCAAATGGGCCATCCCATCGAGCTCGTGCCGTTTGAAATAACATACAAACCACACCGGACTATTAAGTCTCAGGTGCTGGCCGACTTTGTCACAGAATAGACTGAAGCCGAACTCCCTAAAGAGTACGGCGCATACTCCCACTGGACCATGTATTTTGACGGCTCCAAAATGCGAGTCGTTCTGGGGGCCGGCGTCATCTTGATATCTCCAATAGGGGATATAGTTTGTTACGTACTGCAAATCATGTATACAGACTCAAACAATGCGGCAAAATATGAGGCACTACTACATGGTCTCCGCATGGCCGTATCCATGGGCATTCAATGCCTCTAGGTTCCCGGAGACTCAAACCTCACAATATCTTAGGTAAACGGAGAATCTTATGCGAAGGATTCAAAGATTGTAGCTTATCGAAATGCCAGATTAAAAATGTCGGCTCGATTTGAGGGGTTGGAATTTCACCATGTAGCTCGGGCCAGTAACCAGGCAGCGGATATAC
Source organism: Secale cereale (assembly GCA_902687465.1). Taxonomy (NCBI): domain Eukaryota; kingdom Viridiplantae; phylum Streptophyta; class Magnoliopsida; order Poales; family Poaceae; genus Secale; species Secale cereale. Next base: position 526,174,431 of record LR738711.1, on the reverse strand, counting down.
TCGCTCGTATGGGCGCTAAACATGACCTAGTCCCGCCAAACAACTTTGTAGAAAGGTTGTTCAAGCCAGCAATGACATGGCACGACGAGAGCGAAGCTACTAATATGGACCCGAACACGCCCCCACCAGCCGAACTCAATACAGACGTCATCAGGGACTCAGACATGGAAATAACATCCTCGGCTCATGAGATCATGGCTGTCATAGCCCCCTGGACTGAACCTTTCCTGGCTTACCTCAATAGGCAGGAGCTCCCCAATGACCAAAATGAGGCACGCCGTATAATTCGGCGTTCAAAAGCCTATAAAGTTCACAAAGGTGCAATTTACAAGAAAAGCACTACTGGTGTTCTCCAAAGATGCATTTCCGAAGAGGAGGGATGACAACTTCTAACCAAAATACACGCCGGCATGGGCGGCCATCACGCCGCAGCTCAGGTGCTCATAAGCAAGGCTTTCTGAACTGATTTTTTCTGGCCAACTGCCCGAGCAGATGCTCAAACCCTAGTCCAACATTGTGGTGGATACCAGCTTTTCGTAAATCAAAGTCATATGCCTCCCACTTCTCTGAGAACCATCCCCGTTACTTGGCCCTTTGCAATGTGGGGGCTGGATATGGTCGGACCTCTTAAAGGGGGAAGCCACAAAAAGAAATATCTACTGGTCATGGTGGATAAATTCACTTAATGGATAGAAGCCAAGCCAGTCGGAACAGCTGAGGCAGGGCCAGTGATAGATTTTATATCTAGTGTAGTACACCGTTATGGTGTCCCACACGGTATCATCACAAATAACGGCTCGAACTTCACAACCAATGAGGTGAAAAACTGGTGCGCCAAGTTAGGCATTAAAATTGATTACGCCTCCGTGTACCATCCTCAACAAATGGTCAAGTCAAAAGGGCCAATGGCTTGAGAATGTGCGGCATTAAACCCCGACCGGTGCGCTCCCTATGAGAGTCAGATAAACACTGGGTTGAGGAGCTCGACTCCGTACTCTGGGGGCTACGGACCACACCTAACCGGACAACCGGATATACACCTTTCTTCATGGTGTACGGCGCAGAGGCTGTTCTGCCCTATGATATTATTCATGACTCACCTCGAGTGCGCATGTATGAAGAGTGATAGGCCGAGCTCGATCAGCATGACGACCTAGACGGTCTCGAAGAGGAGTGCGATATCGCGCAGGCTCGTTCTGAATTCTATCAACAGCAGGCCAAGCGATACCAAAGCAGAGAAGTGTGGGCCAAGACATACAATGTTGGCGAAATCATTTTGCGCCTCCCGGAGAAGAAAAATGATAAGCTCAAACCAAGATGGGAGGGCACCTTCATTATCGATGAAGTAGTCACGGGAGGAGCCTATCGCCTTCGAAATGCATCAGACAATCGCCTTGAGCCGAATCCATGGAACGCTGCTAGGCTTCGACGATTCTGCAGATAGTTCGGCAGCACCTTTTATTCTCCTTTTCAATTTAGGTCTTATCCTTTCTTTTCTTTTAGTTCATCTCTTCATTTCTTATTTTCCCTACCGGAAAGTGTTCGGCTGAACCGAACTATAAAGGGATGAACATCCTCGAATGTATATACCTCAAAATACATCGGGACTTCTATAAGAAGCTCATTGTTACAAGCTTATTGCTTACAGTACTCATGTCGTCTGTTTTATACAGTCTATTCGCCATTATATGAGCCTTTATGACTTAATTTTTTGCCAAGCTTGGTTGCCTGGCTCCTGTGTTTATACCCTACATTCCCGATTGTTCGGCTAGGGTGTAAAGGGAGCACCTTTGCGATTGTTACAATCGGGTAATCCAGACCTGTACCTCAGACGGGTGAAGCTGAAATCTAGGTTTCTTAAGGGAATTATTGGTCGGCGGACAAACGACGAGTTGCTCTTTGTGCACATAATTTTTCAATCTCATAGGATAGGCTTCCTGTAATCCTATTCTTAGGATCAAAGCCTAGGCTCACATACATACGCATGCTGACCGAGGGAAAGGAATTCTTAACGGAACTATTCTCTCTGGAAGATGTTTCTTACGTTAAATAGTAATATAACATAACTCCTCGTACTGTTTGTCTGTTAAAGCAAAGATGACCGGATTGCGTGGTTTCCGAACATACTACGTGTTTACCACATGTATAGTATTCGGAAACACTCCAACCCTTGGGTTTCGGAGGTTAAAGCGGAAGGTCTGCCATGACAATCTTTTAATAAATTCGGTCGGAGATAAGTTTGATGATAAAGTACATCGTACATGGAATCAAATGCCTACTCTTCATCTATTCCATCTATAAGACTGTCTAATTTAAAGTCTTCTTGTGAAAATTTGGCGGTTGTCTTTACTTGGTAATATACCAAGCTCACGGGAATTTCTTGTCCGTCCGGTCCTCGAGTTCCATCCTGGGCCATATGATTCGGATCAAGTCCAGTTTAGCGTGTCTTCACCATAGCCCGGGCTTCTCGAACACCTTCTCGATATGTTGATGCCTTCCATAGTTCAAAGCGGCACAGAGCCCCTTTGAAAAAATTTATCAGTTCCTCCATAATTTGTGGAGGTGAATCGGCTGGCCATAAGGCTTTGGCCATATTCTTCATGGCTTTCCGAGCTCGCTTGTGTACCTTGGAGAGCTCTTGCAGCAGGCCGCCTTAAAATCTGGGCACCTCTCTCTCGGGCCGCACAGATAACAAGCCTACAAGAACAATTTTATAAAGACTCGAATCAGGGGACGATACAAAAGCTAGGTTCAAGGTCATATTGAATATGACACCTTTTAGCTTCCTGTTCTCTTTCAAGGCATCTGCGAGTTGTGGTCATATGTCCTTTAGCTCTTCGTCTTGCTTGATATTTGTAGCATGCTGTATGTTCTTCCCCTCTATGGTTCGTGTTAATACGCATTGACCAGCAGTTGCTTCCCCTTCGGCATGTTTTTTATCCGCTAGAGCAGCCTGCAGCTTCTCCCCCAGTTGGTCTGTTGACCCTGCTGCTGCAGTTCAAACAATGTATATTTAAAAATCATTGGTTGGCGCAGGATTATACCATACGGACACTATTGTTCTTACCACAGAGCCCTTCTTGGACCTCTTCGAATCTTCCAATTCGGTAGTGACAGCAGTTAACTTGGTCCGGCATTCTTCAAGTTCCTTGGATAATACATTATTCTTTTCCTTGAGTACCTAAGGATATAGCGATCCCTAAATCAATTCGGCCAACTGCTTCAAGTCTAAGGGGCTACTGGCATATGATTATTGAATCTACAGGTTCTTACCCGCATATCCTTTGAAAGTTGGTGAGTGGCTCCGGCAAGTCCGTCTCGGGCAGCTCGGATATATGCATCCGCAGAACTGAAGGCGTTGGACACCTCTTCAGTAAAAGTTGGATCGCGCATGGCTGCTTTTCGCTGCCGATGATTCATCGCGCTTTCCACTTCCGAATTGGTAACAGATACCTCATCCGAATCCTCTTGGAGGGGACAGTCCGGCGTTACGCCTGTATCAACCCTAGTCCCGGTGGATGGGTCCAGGGCCAAATTGGTTGAAGCATGGCCAACAGGATCACCGGACACAGTCCGGCATATGCTCCTCCTAAAGTAAGACAAAGCAAAAAATATTACAACCTGGCTTTGCCATCGAGCACATGTTGAAAAGTTATGCCTCTTCGATAATGGAGGAGGTTCGGTGGTGTCTCCGGTCTCCTTTTGTTTCAAAGACTCACCCTGCGCGGGCGTCGCCTTCCTAGAAGACGCCCTTGATGAAGTACGACGGGACGATCGCCGCCCCTTTTGAGCACGAGATAGTGCGGTGTGCGAGGCGTGATGGGAAGGTTCTATTTGAGGAAGTGTCTCCTTGGTACTTACGTGGGAGGAAGGAAGAAGACTGATACGTCCAAAACGTATCTATAATTTCTGCTTGCTCCATGCCTTTTTTGTGTGATATTGCTATGATATTTATGCACTTCCATACACTTTTGATCATATTTGGACTAACCTACTAATGGTTGCAAAAGTGCACAATGTTCTTGTTTTACACTTTATTGTGTAGGAATTACTTGGAAATTGACAAAAGCACAAAAGGAGTCGTATTGGAGTAGGACTCTGACTTTCCTGAAATCTGTCTGAGAACGTTTTTTAAAGATGGTCACGTTCAGGCCCGAAGACGACGTCAAACGGAAAAAAATCTAGTTGCAAAAGTTGTGGGGAATTTCGAGGCGATGCTTCTGGATATAAAATTCGTTCAAATCGGAGTCCGGACGGCCGAGTAATGCCCGTTTTACTGAGGCCCAAAATCTGATGACGGGAATTAGAGAGTCTATATAAAGAGAGGAAACCTAGGTCACCAAGGGCCACGAATTTTCCTCCTCTAGAGCCGCCGTCTTGGAGGGGAGGACCAGCACCATTGCAGCACCATCCACAAAGAAGAAGGGGGGTCAAGGAGCCGCTGCCCCCTAGGGCCGCCGCCGCCGCCTCCGTGGCTGCCGTCGGCCATCTTCTCCTCGCGGGGCTGCACCTCTCCATCAACACCATCATCAACCTCCTCCTCATTATGTCCATGTGTGAGTAGTCTTCTCCGGGGCCAAGGGCTCGTACGTGTAGCTATGTGGTTATCTATCTCTCCCATGATGTGATCTTCGTTGTGATCATAGGCTATGTTAATCTAGGATGATCCCATGATATTTCCCCTTCCTCTATGTATTGGATTGATGTACTCACTTGTCTTTATCTAGTATAATTCCCGAGACCAACGTGACAGCGGTCTATTGGACATGGATTAGAAAAATATTTTCATGAGTGATTTCCTCTCTTGTGTGTTGATTGAAGATTGAGAGTCTCTTGGTGCTTGTCTTTGACTATCCTTTAGATATGTTGTGGTGATTGTGGGACTCTCTTTGGATGGCCACGATGACATTGCGAAATCCTTAGATTGAGAACTACGAACTTTGAGGTGTGCTTTTGTAGCCCTACATAATTCTCGTCCTCTCTTGACCACGGAGGAATGACCTCCGGATGCGTCTCCATTGCATGTTTTATGGGAAATATCATGTGATTCGATTATGTTAATGTTGTTGAGAGTTGCCACTAGTGAAAGTATGAAGCCTAGGCCTTGTTTCCACCATTGCAATACCATTTGTGCTCACGTTTACCACTTGTTTGCTTGCTGCACTTTTTATTACAGATTTATATTACTTTGTTTTGCCATCCATATCACTTGCCATTTAACATCTCTTCGCCGAACTAGTGCACCTATACATCTGACAAGTGTATTAGGTGTGTTGGGGACACAAGGGACTTCTTGTATCTTAGTTGCAGGGTTGCTTGAGAGAGACCATCTTCAACCTCTAGTTCCCTGAGTTCGATAAACCTTAGGTCATCCACTTGAGGAAAATTGCTGCTGTCCTATAAACCTCTGCGCTTGGAGGCCCAACATAGTCTACAAGAGTAGAAGCATGTGTAGACATCAAGCTATTTCTGGCGCCGTTGCCGGGGAAGTGAGTGCTTGAAGGTATATCTTTAGATCTTGCAATTAAATCTTTTCGTTTCTTGTTTTTAGTTTCACTAGTTATGTTTATGGAAAACCGTGCTATTGGATCGTTGCTTATGGGAAGACGCCCCACACCTGTGCTGGTTCCTCCTCCCCCTACTGAAATTGTGCCCTATAAAATACCGGCTGGTATTATCGATTATATTTTGGCTAATCGTTATGCAGGAGACGGACATCCCGGTGAACACTTGTTATATCTGTCACAACTATGTTCATTATTTAAGCTTGCAGGTGTATCAAGGGAGTTTGTCATGAGGAAATTATTTGCCTTGTCACTGAAAGGAAAAGCATTGGAATGGTATAGGCTACTAGATGACTCTCACCTGCTGGATTGGGAAGAGATCCAGTCTCTCTTTTACTCCAAGTTTTATCCTCTTCATGAAGTCCATGAGAATAGGAATTATGTTTATAATTTCTATCCTCATGACGGAGAGAGCATAGCTCAAGCTTGGGGGAGACTGAAAACGTTAATGCTAAAATGTCCTAACCATGGGCTCCCCAAAGATATGATTATTACTAATTTCTATGCGAGGCTTTCTCGACAGAATAAAGATTTGCTCGACGCATCCTCTATGGGTTCTTTCACAAACGAAAAGATTAATGCTAAATGGGAACTCCTTGAAAGAATTCAATGCAACACTGAAAATTGGGAGATCGACAAAGGTAAAGAGTCAGGTATAATTTATGAGTATGATTGCATTAAGTCCTTTGTTGAAACTACAAGTTTTGATAAGTTTAGTGCTAAGTTTGGGCTTGATTCTCAACTCCTTGTTGATTTCCTCAAATCTTTTGCTTCACATATTAATATGCCTAAGGAGGATTGGATCAAGTATCATAAACCTTTTAAAGAGACTTGCAAAGAAAATGAAATTGTTCATGATGATTGCAACATGCATGATCCAATTCCTAAAAAATGAAGTTTTATATAAGCATGTTAATTTTTGTGGAGTGGATAGACCTTGTGAAAGGCCTATGATTGAAAAAGAGAAGTATTGTAAGCAACATAAGCATGAATGAACAATCACTTGGGTCAGAGATTTAAATGAAATTGCTAGAGAATTGTGTGACCTTTATCCTTTTACTTGTGAACTTTGCTGTATAGAAGGTCACTTTAATTTTCAATGCATGCATTTTCAAAACATAACTGTTAACCGGTTGTGTGATAACATGATCACCTCTGATCTTTATGATGAGCTTATGTTATTTTTGATGTGTGAAGAGTTATCAGAAAAGACTTCTTGGCTGGATGTTAATGCCATAGGGATAAAAAACACTTTGCGAAATTGCCATCTCTATTGTGTTGTTAATTGCCATGAAAATGATTACATAAGTAAGATTAGAAAGGAGGGAACTTTACCAAAGTATAAAAATGTCTCTTATATTTCTGCTAATAGAAAGGAGAGTTTCTCCCAAGTTTCCCCTATTGTTTCTAATGATAAACCAGGATATGTGGAGAAGCTTCATCTCCAACCACTCCCTCCTAAGGTGAAGAAGAAGAAAAAGAAGAGGAGGAGGAAGAGGAGCAAGAAGGAAGAAGAATGGGTATCAACCTGGCCTGAGCATATTCCTCCCATCAACTTTTATCCTAACGGTTGTAAGTTTAAAGAAGAAGGTGAAGTTTATTGCCTTAATTATCATCTTGATGATACGTCCGTAGGTACTATTGAAGATGATTTTGATTATGATATGCATGTTACTTATTGTGATTGGGAAAATGATGATAATGCTACTTATGATCTTGAAAATCTTTTTGGTACCAACTCTGAAAGTGATGATATGGAAAGCTCTAAGCTTGGGGATGATAGGATTGCAAATCCTTTACCCACTAGTGATGTGACAATTGATAATTCTTTTGCTAGTAAGAATAAAGACAACATGATTACTAATATAGTTGCTAGCAATGATAATGCTCTTCTCTACTATGATGATGTTATAACTCCAATCTATAGTGATTATAAAGGTACCTATGACATAAGGAGAAATTATCCTTATGAAACTTGTCATAATCATGGAGGGAATTACTCCCTTGTTGAACACCACCCTCCTAATACACAATTAATCTATAGTGTTCAAGTTGTTTATGATAGTCCTACTCCCACTATTACCAATGAGAATGATTATGCTTATGTGGAGAGTAAGAGTACCTTTTTGCATGTGGATCATGGTAACAATGCTTTATGTGATGCTTATATTGTTGAGTTCATCCATGATGCCACTGAAATTTATAATGAGAGAGGGAGACTTGGTTCTAAATATCTTAATAATAAGAAGTTTCCTCTCTTTATGGTGAATATTTTGAAGTTATGCTTGTTTTGTCTTCCTATGCTTATTGCTTTGTGCTTCAATGAATTATTCCATTGCAATATTCCTATGCATAGGAAGCATGTTAGGCTTAAATGTATTTGGTATTTTCTTCTTGATGCTCTCTTTTGTTCTTCAACTCTTATTCCTACGAGAGCATCATTAAAGTCTTAAGCCTATCTTTATGGCTATAAAGAAAGAGCTATAGGGAGACAACCCTTGTTATCTTTGTTGTCAGTTTGTTCTTTCAGTTTGTAGTGGTCTTGATGTTTGTTACTACAGTAGCATCATCATTGTATCTTTATTTTTCAGCTTTGTGCCAAGTTTAGCCTCTGATTGCAAAAAAGTTCAAAAGTTGTGACGTGCTGTCCAGGAAACAGATTCTGTCCTTGGATAGAAAAATTCGTATAAAATCACCAGATCATCTTTTTGGTCTGAATTTGTTCGACAGCGTGCTCTGTACAATTGGCTTTCGGGCGTCTGTTCTGAGTTTTTTGATTTGAGTTGCAGAAGTGCCCCGAAAAAATTAGTTACTACCTGTTGGTCTGTTTTTCACAGATTCTATCCTGTTTTTCCTTTTCTTCATTTTGCAAACCTTGAGCTTGCTTTTTCTTTGCAAAAACCTTTTGGCAATCTTGAGAAACAGTAGACCTTCAAGAATATCCTTATTTCCAGCAAGGAAAATTATTTTATTAAGGTCACTAACCTCGCTAATCAGATTATGATGAGTTATGTATGAAGGGAGTTTCAAGTGTACGAGGGAAGATGATAAAAAGATTCAGGAGCGTCAAAAGCTCAAGCTTTGGGATGCCCCCGTGCACCCCCAAGAAATATTCAAGAAGACTCAAGCGTCTATGCTTGGGGATGCCCCCGTGCATCCCCTTCTCCATCAACAATTATCAGTTCGTCTTTTGTTCCACTATATTTTTATCACTTCATGTGTGATCTATGCTTGGAGCGTCTTGCTTTTAGTTTCCTTTTTAGTTTTCTTTAGCTTTGCTTGCTTTTCATAACGAGTTGGAACTCAACTTTCTTTGTGTGGGAGAGAAACACGCTCCACTTCAACCTAGAACACAACATAGAATTTTCATGTCTATCTTCGCTGTGTGTGTTCTTTGTCTTTCAATAGCTACTATCATGCTCGGCTCTTAGTTTTCATGCTTTACTTTTTAAAGATCTTTTATTTAGTTGGTCGCTGGAACTCTCTTTAGTTATCATGCTTATCTTGTTAAGAGAGTTGGCTTCTGTTGCACTGGTCGATATGTCTATGATAAAAATGCTATGTGCTTAATGGTGCTTAGTAGTTCATGTTTTCTTATGGTTAGTGTCAAATAGCCGGGGGTTCCCAATGTGTTATTGGAGTACCAACATGATTTGTTTGCCTATGATGTGGTATGGTTTAGTGATATCTTCCTCCGAGAATTTATTTTGATTGACTTGGCGTATGCTCACGCATATTTAAGACTGTAAAGAAAGTTTGTCAAGCCTTGATGATCTTTAATTTCTGAGTAGCGATATAACTTCCATGCCTGATTCAATGTTGCTTTGTCGCTCTGCATGATTATGACCGTCATTGCTCTTTTAGTTGGTCGCTCCCAGTCTTTTGCTAACCTTCGCCTGAACTAAGCGGACTGACTGCTTATGCATCCAAAATCCTTTAAACCAGTTATGCCATATGAGTCCACCATACCTTCCTATACATGGTATTTACCTGCCATTCCTAACGAAGACTTTCATGTAACATCTCGAAATTATTCAAAAAAGCATTTCTATTTTGTGCCTCTGTTTTAGTTCATGAGGAAGTAGTAGTTAATTCATGATCTTTTTAAGTTGGACAAGCTTCACCCCGGGATTGCATGTCTAATGTGCAAACCCATAATACGAGAAGGAACTGGCATAGAGTGCGCCCGGCTCATTAAAAAATATACAACAAACAAACCCTCCTTCACAGTTTGTTCATGAGAAATCAGAAAACTTTGGCAGTGATAAACAAAGGAGATTAGGAGGATGTGATCGTCCTCATGCGGGAGCCGTTCCTCGAAACTTGTCCAGCTCAAGAAGTGATTGAGTTATCTGCTAGCATTCGTTGACGAAATATGCATATTCTAAAAAATAATTATTACCTCCGTTTTTAAAACCAAGAGCTCTGGTACATGTTTAGTTTTTGTTTCCGACCACGGGTTTTCAACCTTGCCATCAAAAGCCACGGTTCGAGAGTCTCCACCTTCTTTAAAGCACCAACTATTGAGAGCATGATTGTCATTCTGAGTGTAATGTGCATTGTCCCAAAATACCATTGTCTTTTGTATGATTATGATATCGTTTATTCTGAAATCATTGTATCTAGTCGTCACTTAAACCTTGGAGGTGCCCCTGCATTTATATTTTGCTTCACTAAAGGGGGCAAGCGAGGTATCACTTTATCATATTTGCACACCATGCTCACTACAAATCTATTTGATGTTTCAGTATCATATTGTAAAACTTTCAGTTCTTTGTGATTTTCTCATTAGACAACCTAATTACTACAGATTCATTGTCTCAGTAAGCTTTTGTCATGTGACTGTGAAAAGTCCTTATATGGTTAATAGCATGTCATCACAGAAATTATGCTTGTTATCATTTACCTACTCGAGGACGAGCAGGAATTAAGCTTGGGGATGTTGATACGTCCAAAACGTATCTATAATTTCTGCTTGCTCCATGCCTCTTTTGTGTGATATTGCTATGATATTTATGCAATTCCATACACTTTTGATCATATTTGGACTAACCTACTAATGGTTGCAAAAGTGCACAATGTTCTTGTTTTACACTTTATTGTGTAGGAATTACTTGGAAATTGACAAAAGCGCAAAAGGAGTCGTATTGGAGTAGGACTCTGACTTTCCTGAAATCTGTCTGAGAACATTTTTTAAAGATGATCACGTTCCGGCCTGAGGACGACGTCGAACGGAAAAAGTCTAGTTGCGAAAGTTGTGGGGAATTTCGAGGCGATGCCTCTGGATATAAAATTCGTCCAAATCGGAGTTCGGACGGCCGAGTAAAGCCCGTTTTACTGAGACCCAAAATCTGATGACGAGAATTCGAGAGTCTATATAAAGAGAGGAAACCTAGGTCACCAAGGGCCACGAATTTTCCTCCTCCCGAGCCGCCGTCTTGGAGGGGAGGACCAGCACCATTGCAGCACCATCCACAAGGAAGAAGGGGGGGTCAAGGAGCCGCTGCCCCCTAGGGCCGCCGCCGCCCGGAGGGCCGCCGCCGCCCCCTAGGGCCGCCGCCGCCGCCGCGCCACCAAGGGCCGTCGCCGCCGCCTCCGTGGCTGCCGCCGGCCATCTCCTCCTCGCGGGGCTGCACCTCTCCATCAACACCATCATCAACCTCCTCCTCATCATGTCCATGTGTGAGTAGTCTTCTCCGGGGCCGAGGGCTCGTACGTGTAGCTATGTGGTTATCTCTCTCTCCCATGGTGTGATCTTCGTTGTGATCATAGGCTATGTTAATCTAGGGTGATCCCATAATATTTCCCCTTCTCTATGTATTGGATTGATGTACTCACTTCTATTTATCTAGTATAATTCCCGAGACCAAGGTGACAGCGGTCCATTGGACATGGATTAGAAAAATATTTTTATGAGTGATTTCCTCTCTTGTGTGTTGATTGAAGATTGAGAGTCTCTTGGTGCTTGTCTTTGACTATCCTTTAGATATGTTGTGGTGATTGTGGGACTCTCTTTGGATGGCCGCGATGACATTGGGAAATCCTTAGATTGAGAACTACGAACTTTGAGGTGTGCTTTTGTAGCCCTACATAATTCTCGACCTCTCTTGACCACGGAGGAATGACCTCCGGATGCGTCTCCATTGCATGTTTTATGGGAAATATCATGTGATTCGATTATGTTAATGTTGTTGGGAGTTGCCACTAGTGAAAGTATGAAGCCTAGGCCTTGTTTCCACCATTGCAATACCATTTGTGCTCACGTTTACCACTTGTTTGCTTGCTGCACTTTTTATTACAGATTTATATTACTTTGTTTTGCCATCCATATCACTTGCCATTTAACATCTCTTCGCCGAACTAGTGCACCTATACATCTGACAAGTGTATTAGGTGTGCTGGGGACACAAGAGACTTCTTGTATCTTAGTTGCAGGGTTGCTTGAGAGAGACCATCTTCAACCTCTACTTCCCTGAGTTCGATAAACCTTAGGTCATCCACTTGAGGAAAATTGCTGCTGTCCTACAAACCTCTGCGCTTGGAGGCCCAACATAGTCTACAAGAGTAGAAGCGTGTGTAGACATCAAAGACCAGGGCAGCTAGCTACAATGGCCACTTCAGTGCCATCATGGCTGGCCTGGTAGAAAACCCCTTCCATAAGCTCTATGCATATGTCCGAATCTTCTTCAAATCCGGGGTCCATGTCTTGAACATGGTCCTCTGCCTACGGAATAGGGCTATGAATTCCTTCAACAACTTTCCTCCATTCCTATTAGAGATAGCCGGATTTAGTTTGCTTAGCATGTCTCACAAAAGAAATTGAGCAAAAAACTAATAATCAAAGAAAGACTCACCCAGTCAATGGGGTTGTACATTGAGAAACCTTCCCAACATTTCAAGCGAAGAAAGTCCTCCTTCTCCCCTCTGTAAAGGTCTGCTAACATGGCAGCCAGGGCGGTGGGATTGTCTGGACCCTTGCGAAAATAGCGTGAGGCATTGTCCTACCCATTATAATGCCACATAGGAAATCCTCTGGACTGGAGTGGTTTAACGCACCGCGTTATTGGGATCTCCATTACCTCAATTATTGTCAGCTCGGAGTGGGCAAGTACTCTGATATTGCTTACTAACCTCTTAACCTCCGCACTATCTTCCTCCTTGAGGCTACGAGGACGCCAATTGAAACGCTTCTTTAAAGGAGCATTTGATAATTCGGGAAGGCCGCGCCGGATTGGGTCTGGAAGAATGACGTCTTCAATATAAAACCATTCCGAGGGCCACTCTTTAGATACCTTCTTCGGATTGCTGGACAGGTAACATGTCCCTGCTATGCGCCACACTTCTGCGCCGCCCACCTCGAATATAGATCCCTTTTGGGAGCAGGGGACGAGGCAGAAGAATTTTCTCCTTAGCTCGAAATGAGTCTCACAGCCCAGAAATAGCTCACAAAGAGTGACGAAGCCCGCGATATGCAGAATAGAGCCTGTCGTAAGGTCATGCAGTTGGAGACCATAGAACTCCAAAAATCTCCTAAGGAAAGGATGGATAGGAAATCCTATGCCTCCGAAAAGTGATGAGACGAAGCACACCCGCTCCTCTTTGGTAGGATTGGGGAAATTTTCCGCCAAGGCTTCACCGTCGATAGAAATAAATCCAGCCCGGACGGGGACTAGATCCGTGGAAGGGAGATATCCCTGCATCTGAAGTTTACTCAGATGCGCATGGGATACTGAGCAGCTTTCCCAATCGCCTGCTCGATGGCCATGCGGGCGTGAGGAAGAACTGGGAACGCCGTCCATATTGAGGAAATTTTCCGTGGCAAGCTCTAAGGATTTACACGTCGTATGGAATGGCATCTGAGATTTAGTCTCCTTAAATAGGCGCCTTCCTTGCACGGTCAAGGCACTAGTGCGTGTCGGTCTTAAACAAATGGTTTAAAACCGCTTTCCGTGACAGCATTTGGAACCGTCGCCAAGTGAGTTTGGGCGATAGGGGGTCCTTCCTACACGACCCAGAAACCGTCGCGGATAGGCCGCCTTGATGCATACAGTTATCCCTATATAACCGTTTCTGATATCTCGAATATCCCAAATGCTTCATCATTGTTACTCATTTGTGCTGGCATTGTCATCACAGTCGGAGTTTTGTGGTTCTGCCTAAAACCAGGCAGATTCTAGGCACAGGAGCTTTCTAGGCAGATTCTAGGCAGATTCCAGGCATGGGAGATTTATGATGCGTAGCACACCACAAACAGTTCATGATTATAAACCATGTACGATAGGTAGACAATGACAAACATTTAGTTTTCCCGCACCGTATGTGATAGTGTCTGATATCACACATGCTTTGCGAACGACAACTGTGTGCATGCTTGCACATGTTTCCTCTCTGTGAACCGTCTCGGATTATGGTGTATATCACAAACATTTTTGTTTTACCAACCGTGTGTGCCGTAATGACCTGCACAACGTAATTTTCCCTAATTTAATTGCTACTATTTGAAATTGTACCTAATTTAAACTTGAAAGTAGGCTATAGCTTTATTCATATCCATTAGGTTCAAACAACCAATGCATTATTCGATTCACATGTACATATGTTTAAGAATTACAGAAGCACCAAATAAAGAATGATGTACTAGGGATCTATACTTGTACTATTACAGATGGTAAAGAAAGAGGCGACAGACATTCCAGTTGCTTAACAAGATGAAGCGGGATGGCCCTATTGTGCTCTCCTGGATGCATAAGGCATGTAGGACTCTAATCCAACCCCTTGTGATTGTCGGCCGCCAATCATATAGTTTTAGTGGTAATCTTGTGTAAACTGCTTCACGATCCACTGCAAAAGAAAAAAGATTCAGATATTGTCATCTAACACAACTCATTACATGTAGTAAAAAGAAGGGTACAGAGTTCCTACTTACCATCCCGCAGTTCATTGTTGTCTTGCATAAAGTGTAAACAAATAGTTCCATTGGCATATTTTGACCCATTTTAGTAACAATCTTTATCAGTTTCCTCACTTGATGCTGGTTCATGAATATCTCATTGCCCCATACGCAGAAAGGGTCGAAGTGTGGATCTTTGGCAATGATATATGTACCTAAAAGCACCAAGTTAATGTTAGAAGCTAAACAACAATTGAAAAATGATGTAGTACAACACTCCATCCATCCCATTATATAAGATTTTGTTACATGTGTATCTAGACATCATCAGAACATTAAGGTAACACTCTTCCTTGTTGCTATGTAGCCTGGGATTGCATATTTAGTCATTCAGTACAATGCATGTTGCTAAACAACAATTGAAAAATGAAAAGGCATGTTAACTGCAATATCCTTAACAGCAACCAAATATCGTAATTCATAGTGGTATTGTTGAAACTTATATTGATGAAATTGAACTCCACAGCAAATAGTTGCACATATAGAGCATCACATTATGAAGAACTGAAATAAACAAGTCATAAGGACATATCTAGGCGATCCTTAAAAAGTTAAAGGACTAAAACCCTTAGTGGATATATATATAGTCCAGCAATTTTTGGCCTTTACTAGTCGGTCCCCTAAACTTAAGGTTGTAAACTTCAATTTGATCAAGTTCAAAGCAGGTTCAACCGAAAGTAGCGTGCATTCAAACATAAACATAGATAGTTTTGCATAATCGAACATAAAACATAAATTTAAACTAAGCTAAACTACTTTCGGTCGAAGTAGAGGTCGAGCCAATCCTTCCTCGTCATGTAAGGTGTGCCGCGAGCCGGGTCCGGGCCAGTACCGTCGTCGGGGTCGTTGGGAAAAGCACTCCTCCACTCGTCGACGTTGATCTCCTCGTCCTCGGGGCCTTCCTTGACGCCCTTCGCACCACTGTCACCGCCGACTTCGACCTCGTCATCAGAGGAGAGCGTGATAACCTCGCCTCCCTCCGCGCCGCCGTCCTCGCCGCCTTCGACCTCGTCATTAGAGGAGAGCGTGATAACCTCGCTGCCCTCCGCGCCGGCAAAGATCGCCCGCTCTGCCTCCATGAGCTTCGGGTGCTGGCAGCGGAGCTCTTGCATGTAGGCCTCGTCGGCGGCCTCGGCCTCGAGGCACTCCCACGCCTCGTGGTCCTCCCACGCCATAGCCGAGCTCACCATCCTTGGCTCCGGCGGAACAAGGTGGACCAGACGTGTGTCGAAGGGAAAATTGATCCTAGCCGCCGCGCCGTGTTAGCGGAACTGCCAGCGGTCCTACTCCATGGCCGCAAGCTCGGCCATGTGGAAGCTACCGTGCCACCGGCGGGTGTGGGTCTCTCGATCTATAATCTCAGCAACCTACGTCCCCCACCGCTCCTGCTGGACCACGAGGTAGGACTTTGTCGGCTGCCGGGTGCGAGGGCGGATGTGGAAGTCCTCGAACCGGCGTAGGGGCGCGGCGGCGGGCATATCGGGGGACCGCTGATGGCAGATCGGGCTCGCAGAGGACGACGGGGACACCTCGCCCGCGTCGTCGATAAGGCCGCGATAAACCTCTTTTGGCCATTGGCACCTCGAGCTCCCCGGCACACAAGCAGAGGTTTAGGTTGGAGGCGCTAGTGATGGCGGCGACCTACCAATGGTTTCGAGGGTTGTGTGTGTCTGTGTGAGTGGAGGTTTTGGGGTATGTGTGGAGGGGGGCAAGGTTGTGTTTGAGGAAATACTGCGAAAACTGAAAATTTTACTAGGCGGGAGTAACAAGGCGGGGCTACTGAAAATTTGGATCAAGGGCGAGCAGATATTTTTGAGATTGTGAGGGCTGCAGAGGCGGGAGTAAAATGCCGGGGCTACTGTCGGCCTCCTGGGACCCAGGGTACCCAGACTTGCATGTCTGCAGGCCGCAGCGCGCTCCTGCCATGGCCTGGTATGGCCCAGCTGATCGACCAGCTACTCAAGACCCTCACGAGGAGAACGATGTCAAGACCCCCTCGGGAGCGGCCTCGGTTAGGTTGCTCCGGACGGGCGGAGAATCCAAGGCCAAGCTTGCCTCAGGAGGAGGCAGTGATGCAAGCAATGACGCACCACGCTAGCGGGTGCCAGTGCATGCCAGCGGCGCAGTTGCCGTTTTGGTGCAAGGGGGGCAGCACAGGCGCAGGTTCCCGAGGAGCAAGACAAAGGTTTCTCCATTGGTGCAACAAGACCGAAGACCGCAAGGACAACCAGGAGGATGTCACCACCGAGCCCACCACCGCGTCACCGCCTGATCCTTTTGCAGGCGAAGACTGCTTTTGTCAGGATAAGAACATCCTTGTGTTCCCCCTCAAAATGGACGTTGTGGGATCCCTTCCTGCCTAAATATTTCGGGGGAAGAGGACCCTGGCCGCCTATATAAGTAGCTAGGATCCCCAGTATGAAGAGGGGGGATGATCAGATCCAGAAACTCTGCCCTCGGACAAAGGAGCAAGAACTCTTGCCTCTTCACCCTCCTGAGCTTAGGAACTACTGTACTCATCCATATTCAAGCCCTCCCGAGGCCAATCCACCAAAGCAGGAAGTACGATTTTACACCACAAGGTGGCCTGAACCTGGGTAAACTCTTGTGTGCTTTACTCGTCGTTCGCTTGAATCTCCTCACTGGGCGAGGGCGAGACGCTAGGTAGGCGTGAGTGGGAGAGATCTTCGTTCACGCCCCTGTGTTCGAACTTCTTGGGTTTGCGGAGCCCGTAATCCAAAATTTGGCGCACGAGGTAGGGGGCGTGACGAAATCTCACCTCTCCGACGACCTCGTCCTGCTCTCGTCCATCGACCCCGCGTCACCTAGCCTCAACGGACCACGGCACCGATGGCGGAAGCGCATCAGACGCGCGTGGAATCCCGCGGCGCTCGCACCGCTCGAGCGTCGCCCTTCGGCTACGGGACTCGCCGTCACCCGACCCTGATCGTGACCGACAGCACGATGAGCACCAGTGACCCGTCGCTTGGGGACCGGCAGCACCCACCGCCCACACGATGCCAAAGCCGTGCAGCAGCGCGGGCCGCCGAGCACGTGGCAGCAAGTTTGCGGGACCGGTGCGAAATGGCGAACATGAGGGCCGCGCTGCTTGTCGGATTACGGGCTCCGCAAACCCAAGAAGTTCGAACACAGGTGCGTGAACGAAGATCTCTCCCACTCACGTCTACCTAGCGTATCGCCCTCGTGCAGTGAAGAGATTCAAGCAAACAACAAGTGTAGCAAGCAAGAGTTTACCCAGGTTCTGGCCACCTTGTGGTGTAAAACCCTACTTCCTGCTTTTGTGGATTGGCCTCAGGAGGGCTAGAATATGAACTAGTATAGTGGTTCCTGAGCTCAGGAGGGTTGGAAGGCAAGAGTTCTGCGCGGTGGTAGAGTTTATAGATCTCCTCCTCTCATAGTGGGGATCCTAGATACTTATATAGGCGGCCAGGGTCCTCTTCCCCCGAAATGTTCAGGCCGGAAGGGATCCCACAATGGCCATTTCGAGCAGGAACACAAGGACGTTCCTACCATGACAAAAGCAGTCTTCGCCTGCAAAAGGACCAGGCGGTGACGCGGTGGTGGGCTCGGTGGTGACATCCTCCCTGTCGTCCTTGCGGTCTTCGGTCTTGTTGCACCAATGGGGAAACCTTTTTCCCGCTCCTTGGGAACCTGCACATGCGATGTCTCCTTGCACTGAAACGGCAACTGCACCACTGGCGGACGCTGGTACCCGCTGGCGCGGTGCATCACTGCTTATGTCACTGCCTCCTCATGAGGCAGGCTTCGACTTGGATTCTCCGCCCCTCCGGAGCACCTTGCCGAGGCCGCTCTTGAGGGGGTCTTGACGTTGTTCTCCTCGCGAGGGTATCGAGCAACTGGTCGATCGGCTGGGCCATACCAGGCCGTCGCAGGAGCGCGTTGCAGCCCGCAGACAGGCAAGTATGGGCATCCTGGTTCCCAAGACGCCGACAGTAGCCCCCGGGCCCAAGCCTTAGTCGAGGACGAAGCGCCGCGGGCCCCAAAAGGCTGCGGGTCAGGCTGGCGCGTGACGGTTGGATGGGACGTGGCGACTCCGCTCCACACGCAGTCTTGGTAATCGTGTGACTTGACAACTCCCCGGCTAAGACGAGGGGCTGTTATGGCTGCGACACCAGTGGCTGCCCTATAAATGGGACTAGGGGGGAGCCCCTAAGCCATCTTGAAGCCAGCGCCGTCTTCCTCCTTGCTTGTTCCCTGCTCTTCCTCTTGCTGCGAGATCTCCAAGGCGCCGCCGAGGAAGCCGTCCGCCGCGGAGAAAGGGAAGGCCACGAAGGATCTGGCCCTGCTGCTGCCGAAGAGGGGCCGCGGGCGTCCCCGCAAGCATGCCGCTGCGCCTGCAGTGACTTCTCGGGGAAGCGGGCATGGCTTTCTGGGTCCTGTCACGACCGCTGGTTAGAGGCGCGGTACGTCTTCCCGTGGTGAAGGTGGTCGTGGCCGTGGTGGGAGAGGAGGCGCGAGGCGGCGCATGGTGGTCGAGCGTCCTCCGCACCCGCAGCTCCACTCCTTCAACATGTCGTCGGAGTTCTTGGTGTGGGCGGAGAAGCCTGGTGGCTCGTGGCTCCAGCTTCCCGGCTCGTTCGGCAATGTGCTGCCGGCCAGAGGCCCCGACGGCGTCTGGCTGCAGGCTGACGGTTGCTGTAGTGGTGCGTCCTGGGTGGAGGTTGATGTGGCTCCCTCGGGCGATGTGTTCCTGGAGCACGGCTGGCAATCATTTGCTCGTGCGCGCTGGCTGCAGGGGAGGTGTACGCTCCACTTTAGGTTCGATGGAGCCTCCACGTTGTTTGTCAGCGTCTTCTCGGAGGAAGGGAGGCGCCTTGGGTGCTGTCCCGAGGCCGATGGCGAAGAGGACGGTGAGGACGGCGTCCGGATGAGCAGCTCCTCCTCCGTTGATGATCCTTGTCCTGGGGGGCGCCGCGGGTCCCCCCTCTGTTGCAGCAGCAGCTCCTCCAGCAGCGACGGCCGCGACGAGCCACCATGCCGCCGAGCTCGGCCCGGCGAGGGGAGGGGATTGCCGCGGCGCTGTGGCTCGGTGAAGCCGGAGGAACTGGGAGACTCCGACTGAGCGGGAGCGGCCTCTGTTTCTCTCCTTCTTTTTCCTTCATGTCCTCCCTGTGTCAAAATTTTAAGTTGCCTCGAGAAGGCATGTAATGGACTATGATATATGTATGAAGTGAGATTTGCTGTCATGTTTTCTGGCCTTGGTGAGATTACTTAGCTTTATGCATCGCGATGTCTTGAGGCGGAGTGCTCCTGACTATTTGGCGTCATGAGCCCCCATCGGGTCGTGAGGACGGCCGACTCCAGAGAGCTCGTGCAGTCCCCGAGCATGGGTGAGCCGCTGAGAGCTGCTGAGAGTGCCGAACGCGGGTTAAAGCACCAAAGCCTAAGCCGGCTCGGTAGGATAGATTGCGTGGACTGAGAAGCCCGACGCCAGAGCCTGAGCAGGCTTGGCCAGGCGAGGTCACGGGGCCGTGGCAGACGAAGGCCGGTGACCGACCGTGCCCCAGCCCCCACGCACGAGGCGCGCAAGGAAGAGCGTGCGGCGCAGCCCTGCTCAACAAACTAAATTTAAAACCAGCGAGAAATATCCCAAACAAGACTTTCAAGAAAATGCAAGAAATGCGAGAAACACGAGAACTTCATAGCATGGGGTAGAGGAAGGGTTGATAGCCAAGGAAGTAGAAAAGGCTGACAGCCAAACACCAAGCCAAAAAAGGAAAAAGGTCATGTCCGGCCCCTACACTACGTCTTCTTCCCAGCGCGGACCTAAGGACTGCCACTAGGGCGAGGGTGGGAGCCCCATCTGAGGGCCTATAGGCAACGAACAGGAGACTCTAAGGCGTGTACAGCCCCAACTCATTATTACGTGAGAGTGTCACGAGCAGAGACCTTCACGGGCACGGAGCCTTGATTACGGATAGAACCTCCTGACGTGTTCAATGTTCTAGGAATTCTGGATAGGTATCCCATCCTGCGTCTCCAGGCGCACAGCACTGGGCCTAGAGACATGGGCGATTCTGAGCGGGCCCTCCCACATGGGCGAGAGCTTGTGTAACCCCTCCCTAGAGAGGACCCACCTCAGGACCAAGTCACCAACGTCAAGTGTTCTTGCGCGGACACCATGGCAGTGGTACCACCGCAGCGCCTGCTGATATCGTGCCGCCCTGAGGGCAGTTCGGCGGCGGCCCTCCTCGCCGAGCACGAGGTCCATCCGCCACGCGGCGTCCTGGCATTCCTCATTGAAAGCCAAGACCCATGGGGAGCGATGCTTGACCTCGTGAGGGAGGACCGCCTCTGCCCCATAGACGAGAAAGAAAGGAGTTTCCCCCATGGGTTTGGTGGCAGTGGTTCGGGTTGACCACAGCACGGACTGGAGCTCGTCGATCCAGCCCCTGCTGCAAGCCTCAAGCTTCTTCTTAAAGCTACGCGTCTTGAGGCCACACAAGACTTCCGCGTCGGCGCGTTCGGCCTGACCGTTGCTCCTGGGGTGGGCCACCGTGGCATAGCAGATCTGTGTTCCAAGGTTAGCATTATATGACCTGAAGAAATTGCTTGTGAACTACGAACCGTTTTCAGTGATGATGCAGTTGGGGACCCCGAATCGCCTCACGAGGCCCTGGATGAACTTGACAGCCGACCCGGCTGAGATCGCGCGAACGGGCTTCACCTCTGCCCACTTGGTGAATTTATCGATGGCGACATACAGGAAGCGGTAGCCCCCTGCTGCCCGGGCAAATGGACCCATAATGTCCAATCCCCTGACCGCAAAGGGCCAGGAGAGCGGGATCGTCTGGTGGCCCTGCGCCGGTTGGTGGATCTGCTTGGCATGAAACTGGCACGCCTCACAAGCCCGCACAAGCTCCATGGCGTCGTTGAGCCCCGTGGGCCAGTAGAAGCCGCTCCGAAAGGCCTTGCCTACGAGGGTGCGGGACGACGAGTGATGACCGCAGTCTCCACCGTGGAAGTCAGCCAACAGCTCGCGCCCTTGCTTCCCCGAGATGCATTTTAGCGAGACATCATTGGGGCGCCTCTTGTAGAGTTCACCGTCTTGGATGTAGTAAGCTGAGGCCTGTCGGACCACGCGCTCTGCGTCTTCTTCCTTGTCCTGCAAGGTGTCGTGTTGCAGGTACATCTTGAGCTCTTGAGTCCAGCAACCCTCCTCGGGCTCAGCGGCGAGCAGCAGGCGTGCTCCGGAGGGCGATCCCCAGGGCGGGGCGCCGTCCGTAAGCGCCGCAGGTAACCCCTACTGAGGGGATGCCGGCTCATGAACTGGTGGTGCTGCCGACGGTTTGAGCAGCCGCCCCTCGAAGACGCCCGGCCTCTGAGGCTCTCGCCTGGAGGCTCGTTTGGCGATGTCATCCACTTCCTTGTTGGCGCCCCTCGGTACGTGCTGCACCTCCAGTCATTGGAATCGCTTCTCCATCTTGCACACCTCCTCCAGATATGCCTCCATGTGCTTGTCCTTGGGCTTGTATTTCTTGTTGGAGAAGTCGACGAGGAGTTGCGAATCACCCCTGATGGTGAGACGCTTGACCCCCAGCGTGGCTGCGGCCATGAGCCCAGTGATTAGGCCCTCGTACTCTACGATGTTGTTGAAGACGTTATCGCCTTGCTAGAAGCAGAGCCGCACAATGTAGTAAAACTTCTCCTGAGCGGGAGATACTAACAAGGCGCCTGCCCCCGCGCCAAGGCGCGAGAAGGCGCCATCGAAGTATACCACCCATCCATTCGGGGCTCGACCGCGGGTGCCTAGGAAGTTGGCGACAAAGCGCTCACGAAGCTTCCCCCAGGAGGAGATGGATCCCGCGGGGAGGTTCAGGAGCCAGGAGCGTGCGCCATCCTTAAGAGCCCTGGGGAACCAGTTCGCCATGACCTGCTCAGTGCCGTTGGACGCCTCGATGCTCAGCTCGTAGAGTTAGATGAACTCCGTGGGGTCGGTGGTGCCGTCGTAGTGCGGAGGCAGGTCCGGCTTGAACTTGCCTGGCCAGAAGAGGCGCCGTAGCTCAGGAGCTAAGGCACGACATCCAGCTACGCTCATGATTGCGAGCGCTCCCTGCGCCTGCGGTGCTGGTTCTTGGGGCGTCGGCGCCACCACCTTTTGTGGTGCGCGGTCTTGACGCTGTGGGCCAGGAGGCCCGCGAGCCCCTGCCTGGGGATGTGAAATCACCTGGCAGCTCTCCTCGTCGCGCGCATGGGCTTTGTGGGGCAGCTCGTGCCGCAGAGCCGCGCGCCGGACCTCCTGGCTGGCGCCGTTGAGTGGAGGCGGAGCCAGGACTCCGTGGCCTTCGCTCCCCACCAAGGTCGATGGGGGATGGGAGGAGTGCGTTGGTGCAAGTGCTTCCCCAGCGGCGTTGACGAGCTCGATGATGCGGTGGAGCCGCTCGTCGTAGAGGTCATCTACCGGGAGGCAGCGAGAGAGTTCCCGCGCCATTAACAACGCAGGCTGCTGATGGACCGGCCCGCGGCAGACCAGCAAGGACGACGCCGCGGCCGGCGAGGGTGAAGGCGTCATCGTGCGACCATCGTGCCGCATGAACAGCGACAGCGACAAGTCCTGCTGCTCATGGACGGCCGGGTCGGTGGCGGCGTTGGCGAACGGCGAGTCGGGGCGGGGCGGCGCACTGTTGCCCGCGGGCGCCATCCGAGCGACGTTCGCGGTGCGGCGGGCGGCGCGAGCTCGGCGTGTGTCCACCATTGCTGTGGAGCGAAGCCAATGACGAGAACGGGACGAGGTCGTCGGAGAGGCGAGATTTCGACACGCCCCCTACCTAGCGTGCCAAATGTCGGATTACGGGCTCCGCAAACCCAAGAAGTTCGAACACAGGGGCGTGAACGAAGATCTCTCCCACTCACGTCTACCTAGCGTCTCGCCCTCGTCCAGTGAAGAGAAGCAAACAACAAGTGAAGCATGCAAGAGTTTACCCAGGTTCAGGCCACCTTGTGGTGTAAAACCCTACTTCCTGCTTTTTGTGGATTGGCCTCAGGAGGGCTAGAATATGAACTAGTACAGTGATTCCTAAGCTCAGGAGGAGAGCTCAGGAGGGTTGGAAGGCAACAGTTCTTGCTGCTTTGCGCGGTGGCAGAGTTTATGGATCTCCTCCTCTCATAGTGGGGATCCTAGCTACTTATATAGGCAGCCAGGGTCCTCTTCCCCCGAAATGTTTAGGCGGGAAGGGATCCCACAACGGCCGTTTTGAGCGGGAACACAAGGACGTTCCTACCCTGACAAAAGCAGTCTTCGCCTGGAAAAGGACCAGGCGGTGACGCGGTGGTGGGCTCGGTGGTGACATCCTCCCTGTCGTCCTTGCGGTCTTCGGTCTTGTTGCACGAATGGGGAAACCATTGTCCCGCTTCTCGGGAACCTGCGCCTGCGCTGTCTCCCTGCAGCGAAACATCAAAGGTGCGGCTGGCAGACGCTGGTACCTGCTGGCGCGGTGCGTCACTGCTTATGTCACTGCCTCCTCCTGAGGCAGGCTTGGCCTTGGATTCTTCGCCCCTTCGAAGCACCTTGCCGAGGCCGCTCCTGAGGGGGTCTTGACGTTGTTCTCCTCGCGAGGCCTAGCCCACTCACGAGGGTCTCGAGCAACTGGTCGACCGGCTGGGCCATACCACACCATGGTAGGAGCATGCTACGGCCCGCAGACATGCAAGTCTGGGCACCCTGGTTCCCAGGACGCTGACACTGCTGGTGGCGAGGGAGCTGCTAAGGTGCTGGTTACTCGATACCGGTCACGGCGCGCTACTCCTCAGGGTGACCGAGCTCCTTGATGTCGCCAGCACCGGAGCCGAGCCATTCTGCTTGCATGCAACGACGCTAGGAATCGGGGACCATGCCTGGTCGCTCGTGTGGTCGAGACCTGCGGCGACATACGAGGGCGACATGGGGTACGACCCCCTGAACACTGCGTATGACGCCGCCCCTCTGCCTCAAAGCCCTTTGTACTTAGGTACCGTCCCCGCCGAGGAACCGTCAGGCAACAACCACAGGACTGCGCCCGACGTTGGATGCGATCAGGCACCGGCACGAGAGGGCTCAGGGCCAGAAGGTCGAGGGGCAGACCTCCCGCTCTTAGCCCTCGACTCTCCGCCGTTGCCACCGACGGCCATGGAGCATGAATGAAGCGTCGTGGGTGCCTGCAAGGGCCGGCACTCGGGGCACTGGCCGTAGGTCTCGGGCTTGCGACATCTCTGGCTCCGGGCCTCGGCAGGCCAAGGAGACACCCTAAGTACCGCGTCAAGACATAAAGGGAAGGGAAGGCTCGGGTCAGGCCCTCGTCCCCACACGCGTGACCCGTCGCGCGTGAGCCTGCCATAGATTTCACCAGGGGCTCGCTGGCGGTGGGTATGATGCGCGTTGGAAGGGGCCTTATCTCCCTCCATTCAGGATCAAGACGCCGCGCCTCCCGGCGCACCATCCCCCGGGCTGCGGAGGGTGCGTCTGGAGGCGGTACGGCAGCCTGTCCTACGCACACCAGGAGGGCCCAAGACCGTGGCTCCGTCCCCCTACTCACGTAATCCCGTATCCGCTGGGCCCGACCCTGATCAGGAAGGTCTCAGGGGCCATTAGGAGTGTGGGTAGCACGGGGACCCCCTCGCACCTCATGACGCCGCGTCTCCGGACGACGTTAGCCCCCAGGGGCGAAGCGCACTCGGAGATCGCGTAAGCGGTGTACCTAGTGCTCGGTAGAGGGGCCTATATCGAAGGTCCCATCCCCCCACCATGCGCAGTGTCCCACCTCATGAATGCCGCCTTCTGGTGAGTTCATGGCGGGAGCGGACTAGTGCGGGGCGCGGCCCTCAAAGCGAAGGGGCGGGCAAGTTAGAAGATCTCCGCTGGTGACACTCTCACGTAATAATGAGTGGGGCTATACATGCCCCGGAGTCCCCGAAGCGTCGCCCTAGGGCCTCGGGGGCTCCCTCCCACATCTTAATGGATGCACCATGTTCCGCGCTGGCCGTCGACAGTGCCCTCCAATGGCTATGCCCACACCCACCGGTGGTAGCCCTACGCTCCGCGCTGGGGAGAAGACCTTAAGACCTGCTCGGGGGCCGGATGTGGCCCCTCCTTTTGCCATTTTCCTTTACCTCCTCTGTATCTTCTTTTTCAAACTGATCCCGCGGCAGCGCGACTCGTTTCGTGAAATAAAGGGGGATGGTTTTTCGTTCGTGTTCCGTGATTTTCGCTGAGTTTTCCTTCGTCCAGTCCATTTTTCACCTTGCTCGGCTAAGACGGACTACATCCGCGACCCCGCCCTCACTCCTCGCGAGCAGGGGCCGGGGCGTGGGCACACGTCCTGTCTGGTCTGCGGCCAAACCGCCAATCACTCTTGCGCCAACTGCAGGTACTCGCGAGACACGCCCGAACGAGGTCAGCGGACGCTCCTCTCGGAAACGCAACAAGGGCCTGAGGTCTTAGCCTCAGGGACAAACGTCACAAGGGAGTGCCTAAACCATTCTTACATCATCCAAAGCTTAAGTCTTGTGACATTCATCTTACCCGGCTCTGGAGCCACAACCAAAAACAAACCTACAGCAGGAGATGGACTAAGCATCGGCATCTTCGTCAGGACCGTCGGCGTCGACCCCCTCAAGCAAAAGCGCATCATCGATGGCTGGAACGAGCTCCATCACCAACATGTCCACGTTATCGCTCACCCATCTTTCCAAGGGGCCAGCGACCGCCTCAGGCGCAGGCTCCAGCAAGGCCCCGAAGTCCATACGATAATCAAGACGGAGCAAGTAAGCGAAGATGCGGGAGACCGCACACCTGAGGACGTCGCGGCTCTGCTCGTCAACAAGCTGCCGAGCCTTCGTGGCCCCGCCTTCAAGATGCTCCACCACTTTGGTGAATAACCCGATATATCCAGCGTCATCATCAACCAGAGGGTCGTCGACCGTCGAGTCAAGGAGCTCACCCAGGGCTCGGCCGGCCCGGTCCCGCAGGGCCTCGAACATCTTCGAGCGGGTGTGCTGCATTCCCCGAGCTTGCGCGGCCTCCTCGGAGTTCCGGGCCGTGGTGGTGGAAATGTCTTCCACTTGCTTGTGAAAGCAGGACAGTTCCGCCTTGGCAGTGGTGCAAACCTTCTCCGATGCCCGCTCGCGGCACTCCGCCGCGGCACAGGCCTCCCTCGACACCCGCTCACGACACTCGGCTGCAGCGTGAGCCTTCTCCGATGCCTGCAGACGGTGCTCGACATCCACCAGTTTGCCCTTGAAAGCCGAGACCTCCTTCTGGAGTTCCTTGCGCTTAGCAGCAAAGCGAGTCTCATGAAGCCCCAGCTTCCCACGGTAATCCTTCCATAGGCGCTCTGCCTCCTTGGCAGCCTTCCTCATGACGTCCTCGCGATCATCAAGGTTGCCCTCGACTTCGGCTACCTGGGGCTCCATCGTCTCCGGGCGCTCGCGCTCCATGTTCAGCTCCATCACCTCGAGTGCTAGCGCCTCCTCCCACGCTGAGAGGCCCGCTGGGCTGTCATCATCGGCCGCGGGCGCGGCGAGGGTGGTCCTTCGTGTACGAACCTGACGCTCGAGCGCGGCGTTCGAGGCTTCCAGCTCGCGCTCATGCTCCTCAGCTGCTGTGCGGCGGCGGTCGGCGTCTCGGGCCTCTTCCAGGGTGCGGTCGCAAGCCTTCTGAGCCGCTGCGGCGGACGCTTCCGCCTTCTTTAGAGTGGTTTCGTGTTGCAACTGGCTCAGGTTAATGGCGGTCCTCAACTGGCGCCAGCCATTCGCCAGAAGCAGACCATCGGCCTCGATGCGCCTATCCACTTTAGCAACCTCGACCTCGAGGCGCTTTAGGGTGTCTGACTCCTCCCGCACAAGATCATGATGAACCACGCTCCTGCGCAGCACAAGTTCCAGGAGGCGACCGGGCTCGTCCACGACATCCGCGCTGCCCAAAGGGGGTTCTCCTTCTCCCTCTCCTTCAGCATGCGCCTCGGGGTTAACCCCAGGAGCGCGTGCTGCCTCCGGCGCGAGGGGCAGGCGTGGTCCTGATGGGTGGTCAGCCGTCCGTGGCGCCTCAAGAGCTTGCTGATCCACGATGAAGACAAGCCCCAAGGCACGGTACGGCCCTCGACGCACCAAGAGCTGCCTTGCCCCAGAAGCACTCGGGGCAGGTAGCATGACCCACGTAACAGGGTCCAGGCGCAGACCTGAGAACCCGCGAGAGGCCTTCCGAAGACCCAGCATGGTCCGGAGGAGGGACGCGGGCAGAAGCTTCTGCGAGCCTCGCAGAGCGGCTCGAGAGTGAGCCAGAGGAAACCCTGCGGAGCAAGGGGTCAGGAGAACCATATTGGGAAGGACAGGAAGAGCTGAGGAACACACACCTGCCTGGTACAGTCAGCTTCATCCTCTTCAGAGCCCTCGGGGCAGGGCCCTAACTGCCCGTCAACCTCCGCCTCTTGCCTATCGCCGCGTAGGACAACAGGAGGACGCTTGAGGCAGATGCGCCTAGGCTCGAGGCAGGGCCGCGGTGGACGGCCGCGGCCGGCGCTCCATTCCCCGATGCGACATCCTCCGGTCTCGCCTCGACCGGAGACTGCTGTGCCTCCCCTTCAGTCACCTCAGGAGCCAGCGGCGCCTCAGTACCTTCTGCCACCTCCGTCGACACTTGCGCCCGTGCTTCATCCGCTTGCTCCGGGGGCGGAGTGGACCCTAGACCAGGGGCTCCGCTTGACGCGTCCGCCCCGGAAGGGAAAGTTGGGCTCGCGAACCCTGGAACCACCACCAAGGGATCGTCATGACGATCAGAGGCGCCCCCCCGCCAACAGTCCCCACGCATCGAAATGGGGCATCTTTTCAGCAAAAGCTCTTCCGGCCACAGGAGCCAAGTACAAGGGAGTCACGGAGACAGGGCGTGCTTCGGGCACTCCGTTGACGAGTAGCTGCAGCAACCCCTGGAGTGTCTCAGGGGGGAGCTGCTTCCGCTGAAGATGCGCACGATCATCAAGACCTGAGAGGGCCCACATTGGTCGAGAATGGCGCTGAAGTGGCGCGACACGGAGGACAAGGAAGTCCCTCACCACCATCGGTAGAGTTAATCCGTTCCTCCTCAAGCTGGCCAACCGACGCATAACTGGCTCCGCTCGCGGATCCGAGAGGGCCTCATGCCCCCAGCCCAAGTTCGGCACCACCGGCGCGTCGTGAAGGTGGAATTGGGGGCTGTACGGAACAGCATCAACGTACACCCACTGCCGGCGAAACCCTGTTGTGGACGGGTGGAGCGATAAGTCGATTCCGGAGGCAGCAGTCGCCTCCACCACGTGCAGCGACACGCACCCCGAGCGCTGCCCCCTGTCGACCAGGGAGAGGGCGAAGAAGTGGTGAAGCAGGGCCACAGACGGGGAAACAGCGATGAAAGCTTCGCATAGAAACGCGAAGCCGGAGAGGAGGATGATGGACCCAGGGTCCAGGTGTAGCGCCCGAATCTAGTAATGCGTGAGCACCGCATAGAAGAAGGCGGAAAAAGAGGGGAGGAGACCCCCAAAGATGGCGTGGACATGGATCTGGATGTCATTGGCGCCTAGCTTCGCCGTCGGCCGGGAGGCAAGCCAGACCCGGGTCGGCCCCCACTCATTAGATGCGTCGGCCAAGGCACGACGCACCTTGTCCAGACCCTCCTGGTTCACCAGAGTGACGCAGCGCCGGCTCGAGCACCGGCAGCGGTGTGGCAGACTCGCCGTCTCCCCTCTTCTTCGCCCTGCGTGGCATGGCGGCAAGGAAGGAGGGGGCAGAGAAGGTAAGTAAAGAGAGAAAGCGATTGAAGGGCAGGAAAGCAGGGGCCACAACAAGAAGTCCGCCTATCGGTAGTGTGATTGGCAAAACGCGCGACTGCCAAGACTGCGTGGGAAGCGGAGTCGCCCACGTCCCATCCAACCGTCGTACGCCAGCCTGGCCCGCAGCCATTTGGGGCCCGCGGCGCATCGTCCTCGACTAAGGCTTCGCCTCGAAGCCAACTCCGCGCGCGCCTTGGGCCCGGGGGCTACTGTCGGCGTCCTGGGAACCAGGGTACCCAGACTTGCCTGTCTGCGGGCCGCAGTGCGCTCCTGCCACGGCCTGATATGGCCCAGCTGATTGACCAGCTGCTCAAGACTCTCGCGAGGGGGCTAGACCTCATGAGGAGAACGACGTCAAGACCCCCTCGTGACCGACGTCGGTTAGGTTGCTCTAGAGGGGCAGAGTATCCAAGGCCAAGCCTGCCTCAGGAGGACGCAGTGACGCAAGCAATGACCCACCACGCCAGCGGGTGCCAGTGTGTGCCAGCGGCGCAGTTGCTGTTTTGGTGCAAGGGGGACAGCGCAGGCGCAGGTTCCCGAGGAGCAAGACAAAGGTTTCTCCATTGTTGCAACAAGACCGAAGACCGCAAGGACGACCAGGAGGATGTCACAACCGAGCCCACCACTGCGTCACCGCCTGATCCTTTTGCAGGCGAAAACTTCTTTTGTCAGGATAGAAAAGTCCTTGTGTTCTCGCTCAAAATGGCCGTTGTGGGATCCCTTCCCGCCTAAACATTTCGGGGGAAGAGGACCCTGGCCGCCTATATAAGTAGCTAAGATCCCCACTATGAAGAGGGGGGAGGATCCGATCCAAAAACTCTGCCCTCGCACAAAGGAGCAAGAATTCTTGCCTCCTGACCCTCCTGAGCTCAACTCCTAAGCTCAGGAACTACTGTACTCATCCATATTCAAGCCCTCCCGAGGCCAATCCACCAAAGCAGGAAGTAGAGTTTTACACCACAAGGTAGCCTGAACCTGGGTAAACTCTCGTGTGCTTTACTTGTTGTTCGCTTGAATCTCTTCACTGGGCGAGGGCAAGATGCTAGGTAGGCGTGAGTGGGAGAGATCTTCGTTCACGCCCCTGTGTTCGAACTTCTTGGGTTTGCGGGGCCCGTAATCCGGCATCTACTAGAAATTTGAATCAAGGGACTGAAGCAGAGCGGGACTAACAAACATCGCACACGGTCCGCACATAGTAATCGTCTGCTATCAAACATTAAAACCTTCCAGGAGGTAGATATTTTCGATATTGCGAGGGATGCACAGGCGGGAGTTTTTCGGGAGTGAGCTAGTGTGCTTGACACGCCAGCTGTGGACTATAGCCGACGCACCTTCTCGCGTACTATAAACCGACTGTGCAACAAGATATTTTGTACAACATCTCACACGGTTGGTGATAATAAACTGTGTGGGACATACTTGATTTGAATTACAAAATGGGGTCACAGCGGCAATGGACACTGTTTGAATTGCTAGACCATTTATCTGCAGTGAACATGCAACTATATGTGTGTCGTAAAAGAATTGGAATTATTCAGGGTTTGTTTGGACATTTTATACATTAAACTAGTTTTCTAGCCATTTCACGTGCACAATTCAAAATTAAAGTACATGCACATGCTCCGGTGCATACAAATTGGATGAAAATTAAATCTGTGTCCTTCAGTGCATGCTTAGGTCCCATGAAATTAATGGGAATTAATTTTTTGGGTTTTGTTTGGCATTTTATGTGCATAATTCAAATTTGAACTACAAGCACATGCTCCAATGCACCAAAGTTGGTTGAAAAATCACATGCCTGTCCTTGGGTGAATTTCTAGGTCCCATGCAAGAGATGGGGATGAAACTCAAACACCAGGGAACTGTTGATTGCCGGCAAAATATTTAGATGCCTAGTAACATATGAGTTTTCGTCTGAAACCTTGATACTTCGAAAGAGATTGTCCATTTTCTACATGAAGTGCATCCAGTTTTTGCCGTAACCCTCTCTACTTTTTTCCACATGCTATGTGGGTGAAATAATGATACCATGCCAACTTTCAACCTTTTTAGAGTTCATTTGAAGTGTTTTTCAATTTCAGGGGCATTTAGCTCTAAAAAATTACGTAAAGGCATGAAAAATACCAAATGAACTCAGAAAGGGTTTATAATTGATGATGTGGATTTGAATGGTGCATTTTGAACACACAAAAGTCTGGACTTTAAATAAGTTCAAAAAAATGAGATGCCTGGCAACAGATGAGTTTTCGTCCGAGACCCTGATATTTCGGAAGAGATTGTCCATTTTGTACACGAAGTGCATCCAGTTTTTGTCGTAACCCTCTCTATTTTTTTGCACATTCTATGTGGGTGAAATGATGATACCATGCCAACTTTCAACCTTTTCAGAGTTCATTTGAAGTGTTTTTCAATTTCAGGGGCATTTAGCTCTAAAAAATCAGTAAATGCATGAAAAATACCAAATGAAATCAGAAAGGGTTTATAATTGATGATGTGGATTTGAACGGTGCATTTTGAACACAAAAATAGTCTGGACTTCAAATAAGTTCAAAAAAAATGAAATGCCTTTGTAACAGAAGAGTTTTCGTCCGAAACCTTGATACTTTAAAAGAGATTGTCCATTTTGTACACAAAGTGCATCCAGTTTTTGTCGTAACCCTCTCTTCTTTTCTGCACATGCTATGTGTGTGAAATGTTGATACCATGCCAGCTTTCAAACTTTTCAGAGTTCATTTGAAGTGTTTTTCAATTTCAGGGTCATTTAAATCTAAAAAAACTGTAAATGCATGAAAATACCAAATGAATTCAGAAAGGATTGATAATTGATGATGTGGATTCGAATCATGCATTGAACATACAAAAAGTCTGGACTTCAAGTAAGTTCCAAAAAATGAAATGCCTTTGTAACAGATGAGTTTTCGTCTGAAACCCTGATACTTCGAAAGAGATTGTCCATTTTGTACACGTAGTGCACCCTTTTTTACCGTAACCCTCTCTAATGTTTTGCACATGCTATGTGGGTGAAATGATGATACCATGCTAACTTTCAACATTTTCAGAGTTCATTCGAAGTGTTTTTCAATTTCAGGGTCATTTAGCTCTAAAAAAATTAGTAAATGCATGAAAAATACCAAATGAATTCAGGAAGGGTTGATAATTGATAATGTGGATTTGAATGGTGCATTTTGAACACACAAAAAGTCTAGACTTCAAATAAGTTCAAAAAATGAAATGCCTTTGTAACAGATGAGTTTTCGTCCCAAACCCTGATACTTCGAAAGAGATTGTCCATTTTGCACACGAAGTGCATCCAGTTTTGGTCGTAACCCTCTCTACTTTTTTGCACATGCGATGTGCGTGAAATGATGATATCATGCCAACTTTCAACCTTTTCGGAGTTCATTTGAAGTGTTTGGACATTTTTATGCATTGACTTAGTTTTGAATGCATTTATGTGTATCATTCAAATTTGAACTACATGCACATGCTCCAGTGCATATAAATTGGCTGAAAAATCAAATCTGTGTCCTTGGGTGCGTGCTTAGGCCCCATGCAAGAAATGGGAATGAATTTCAAACACCAGGGCACCGTTGATTGCCAACAAAACATTGAGATGCCTGATTTTTAAATTCTAGTAAATCCAAAACTCATCTGAAACTCATGAAACTTGGCATGCTATCATGGAATGGCACCCGACATGTTGTGGCATTTTTGTGTCCCTTTTGATAGAAGGCGCACTCGAATAAAGACAGCCAACAGAGGCATTTTGAAAAAATAGCTGCCACTTTAATATCTCAAACGTTTGTAGAATTCAAACCATGTGTGTTCTGTTAACCATTCACGTGACGCCATGTGTCTTGGTTTTAATGGTTGTAGGAGGTGCCGTGCGGATAATTGCTTGACCTTGACTGAACGAGAGGCGTGCGAGCGCAGTCCGGTGCGCAGGCTGACCGAGAGGCGTGCAAGCTGTCGTCCAATGCGCAGGCTCACCGGGAAGCGTGTGAGCTGTATGCTACGCATGCTCACTAGGAAGCGAGCCCTTTGGCTTCCATGGCCGCTCGCCTTCCTCTCCATTAATGGCGCCCGAGGTGTTGTTTAATACGGGCGGCCTTACTGTTCGCCTCCCATTCCCCTCCCTCCCGCAGACCTCCACCAACGCCATGGCACATAACGATCATCTGCCACTAGTCGTCAAGTTTGGTGAAGTCGACTCCGAGCCAGAGGAGATAGAAAATAAGGAGGAATGGAACCTCATGGACATGGCCCAGAATTCGCTGGCCGCGGCGGTTTCTTTTGTGTTGCCTAATCACAAACAGTTGATCTGAGTGAACCGTATGCTATATATCACACACACCTTCATATGGCTGCCCATTCCTTTTGTGTTGCCTAATCACAAAAAGTTCATCCGAGTAAACAGTATGATGTGTATCGCACACTCCTTCATCTGGCTGCCCGTTTCTTTTGTTCCTCCTCATCGCAAACAGTTAATTGAACTGAACCGTATTCCCTTCATCGCACACGCAACTAAAATCTGAACCGTGTTTGATGCATCCGTCTTCGCAAACGTTTTACACATTTTTGACGGTTTTCATTCACCACCGTTTGCGATGATTGCATCGCACATAGTTCCTCGAAGGGTCTCTTATCGTAGTGTCGCATTAGCAGCAACCTGTAGTAGTGAGGGGTTATTTGTAAAAATACCCAGATGGTTCGCATTCGTCTGACACATGGAAGCCGAGACGACGACGACAAGGAATTGACATGATATAATATTAAATATGGAGCCAAACTATAATCTATTCCAAAGAAGAACCTACCTTGCAAGACCGAAGACATGAAGCCGGATACAACCACGTCATTGAAGGAAAGTTCGGGGGCTACTGAGGGAGTCCTGGATTTGAGGGTCCACGAGTGTCCGGTCTACCGAAGCTGGGCCGGATAGATGGGCCATGAAGATGAAGATAAACTGACATCCCCCGTGTCCGGTTAGGACTCCTATGTATATAGAAACGCAGGATAGATGTTCGGATGTAATGATTCCTTTCTTCCCAAGTAATCCTTGTAACCCTAGGTCTCCTCTGGTGGATATATAAACCAGAGGGTCTAGTCTGTAAAGGGTAGCAGAATCACAATTGCATAGGCTAGACTCTTAGGGTTTTACCCATTATGATCTTGAGGTAGATTAACTCTGGTAACCCTATATTCATCAAGATCAATCAAGCAAGAAGTAGGGTATTACCTCGACCGAGAGGGCCTGAACCTGGATAAACATCGTGTCCCCAGTCTCCTGTTTCCATCGGTCCTTAGACGTACAGCTTGGGCACCCCTACCCGAGATCTTTCGATTTTGACAATGACAATGAGCCCAAGAATAAATTGGCCCTTCGAAGGCCGAAAGTAAACATGAGCTGGAAGCGGCCCAATGGAATAATCGGCCGTTAATGGGTTTAAAGCATTACACTGTTCATTATGGGCCAGTTTCGCCATAGGCCTTTAATGGGACCAGATTTACAAAGGGCCTCGTATGGGCAGAAAGTCGGCATGGGCCATACATGGGCCGGAAGTTACAATGGGCTGGAATCATATTGGCCGGCCCAGATGACGCTACTGGGCCCAATTTGGATAGGTCATAACGGGCCATGATTTAGCGGGCTGTAAATGGGCTATATGCGAACATGCCGTTAACAGGCTTTCCGTGGGCCGGCCCACTGCCTTTTGACCAAGTGAAACGGGCCGCCTTTTCACCTGAATGGGCCTCTCTTGGGCCGTGTCACGTCTCGATGTATCGTAGGCGCCTCTCGTCCATGAGTGAATGACATCTATCCCATCGCCGAGGCGACACGTGGACACTCCGGCGAATCAGAATTTTATATGTGGAAAATCCCCACTGGCGGGTTGTTAATGGGTTAGCGGATCCAAACCGGCGTCGGATAGCTTAACGGTGACCCATTATGGTGGATACCACGTGTCAGTTACCCTTGTCGAAAGCACTTTCATGACACGCCATTTATCGTCATGGAAGTGGACACTTCCGTAATGATAATTTGGTATTGTCATG
This sequence comes from Secale cereale, assembly GCA_902687465.1. Classification (NCBI taxonomy): domain Eukaryota; kingdom Viridiplantae; phylum Streptophyta; class Magnoliopsida; order Poales; family Poaceae; genus Secale; species Secale cereale. The sequence goes on along the minus strand of LR738711.1, from coordinate 526,139,044 downwards.
CAACACTTCTACGACAACACAGGTATGACGGTCTTGATTCTAACATAAAATCGTCATGGATGTAAATGTGTGACAGAAAACATGACCTACTGTGACAAACACGTATTATCACGGAAGTGGTTTTTTTGTAGTGCATGTACCTACCCCCTCCTTCCATGTATATAGGGCTTAATGTTTTTTTCGAGGCTAACTTTGCCCACATGTAAGAGCGATAATATATGACAAGCAAGTTACACAAAGCACACCATCAAATTCATATGTTGAAGGAGTTTGTAATGACATAATTTTCACATTGTACATATCATCTATTATTAATCTTATCAATAGTCAAAGGCGACCTCTAAAAATGTATTAGGCCCTATATATATGGAAGGAAGGAGTATATGGTTCCGGCTAGTGAAATTAAGAATCTGGCAGTATTAAGTCCCCATGATCTTTTTACGTATAAATGTATTGCCTAATGATGGTGTCCTGGATTGGGGGTACTAACCCACTCTGTGTGCATCCTTCTAAAGGTGTACTCCAGAAGCTGCACATTAGGCGCATAATCAAGACTACATCTGTCGAAGCTCCTACCGCCTGCACGCCTTGATACCAACCTTGTAACCCTAGATACGCTACCTGGCATGTATATAAGCCAAAGGGTTTAGCCCATTCATGAGTCACAAGTATAGGGGATAAATTGTAATCCTTTCAATAAGTAAGAGTGTCGAACCCAACGAGGAGTAGATGGAAATGACAAGCGGTTTCCAGCAAGGTAATTTCTGCAGGCACTGAAATTGTGGTAACAAGTTGTTTGATAGCAACATAATTTGTAACAAGTGACAAGTAGCAATAGTAACAATAAGTGTAGGAAGGTAGCCCAATACTTTTGTGGCAAATGACGGGACGGAACGGTTTCTTATAATAGGCAAAGCGTTCTTGAGGAGACACGGAAATTTCGTGTAGTCACTTTCATCATGTTTGTTTGATTTGTGTTCACTACTTTGAGAATTTGATATGTGGGTGGACTAGTGCTTGGGTGTTGTTCGTACTTGAACAAGCCTCCCACTTATGATTACCCCCCCCCCCCCTTCGCAAGCATCCACAGCTACAAAATAAAAATTAAGATAATATAAAACCATATCATTAAGTATATGGATCCAAATCAGCCCCTTATTGAATAGCGCATAAACGTTTAAGCTTCTGTCACTCTAGCAACCCATCATCTAATAACTTCTCCACATTGCATTCCCTTAGGCCCAAAGATGGTGAAGTGTCATTAGTCAATGTTCACACGACACCACTAAGGGAATCGCAACATACACATCATCAAAATATCGAACGAATATCAAATTCACATGATTACTTATGACAAGACATCTCCCATGTCCTCAAGAACAAAAGTAACTACTATTAAAGCATATGCATGTTCAAGAATAGAGGGGTAATAAATATCATAATGGATCTGAACATATTATATTCCACCAAATAAACCAATTATCATCAACTACAAGAAGTAATCAACACTACTAGCAACCCACAAGTACCAATCTGAGATTTTTATACAAAGATTGAATGCAAGACATGAACTAAAGTCTGAGATGAGATGGTGATGGTGCAGAAATTGATGGAGATTGATCCTCCCATGATGAGAGGGTTTTTGATGCTGACGATGGATTCGATATCCCCCTCCTAGAGGGAACTATCCCCTGCGGAATCGCTCCGCGAGAGAGCAAAAGTGCTCCTGCCAAAGTTCCCCCTCGAGATGGCAGCGCTCCACCCCGAAATTCCTCCCTTTATTTTCCCAGGTCAAAAGAGCTTATGTACCAGAAGATGGGCGTCAGAGGTGGGCCTCGGCCCCATTACCCACCAGGGCGTGTCTAGAGGGGGTGGCGTGCCCTGGTGCCTCGTCGACGCCTAACTTACCCCCTTCGGTGGTTCTTCTCTCCAATATTTATTATATATTCCAAAATAATTCTCAATAAATTTTCAACCCATTTGGATATATGCAAAATAGGTATCTCTGATGTAACTTTTTCAGGTCCAAAATTCCAGCTGCCGATATTCTCCCTCTTTGTGTAAACCATGCAAATTATGAGAGAAAAGGTATTAGAATTACTCCCCAAAGTGTTATAATGAATAAAAATACTAAAAATAACAGTAAGAAAGCATGACGCAAAATGGATGTAAGAACTCCCACAAGCTTAACCTCACTTGTCCTCATGTGAAAACCGATATCGAGAATCATCTCCACATGTTTCGAGAGAGAGGTGTCGGTAAAAACTAAATACGAACATAGAAGCATCATGAACATTATTATAACAGAAATAAATATTATCACAGGACTTCTCATGAACAAGTAACAATTCATTACAATAGCAAAGAATGAAGCATAAACTTTCTTGAAAACTAAAAAACTATGTTCTTAGTCAACAATGCAATTGCAATTCATCATATTTTCAAGAAGAGTCACATGTCGGAGCCTTTTAGCAAGTCCGCATACTCAACTATCATTTAGTCTTTGCTACTTGGGATCTGTGTTAGTAATTCTCCTGCGAGGAGAGGATGATGCAGCATAATGACCGTAAGTATTTCCCTCAGTTACGAAACCAAGGTATCAGTCCAGGAGGAGAACCAAGCAAATTATGTAAGTGGCAAATACACACAAACAACAAATCATCCCAACACGACGCGTAGAGGGGTTGTCAATTCCTCTTTCGATAAGGTAGTATGATAAATAGATAGATGGATAGATGCAAATAGGATAAAAGCAAATGAAACACAACAAGGTATCTTTGGGTTTTTGATAATATATATCTAAAAATTAAGGAAGCAAATGATGGGAAACACGAATAGCAATATAGATATGCAAATATATGATGTGAATAGACCCGCGGGCCATAGGTTTCACTAATGGCTTCTCTCGAGAAAATAGCATACGGTGGGTAAACAAATTACTGTTGATATAAAAGTGAATATTTATGACGATATCCAAGATAATGATCATGTATATAGGGCATCACGTCCAAGATTAGTAGACCGACTCCTTCCTGCATCTACTACTATTACTCCACACATCGACCGCTATCCAGCATGCATCTAGTGTATTAAGTTCCAAAAGAAACGGAGTACTCCTTGAAGAATGATGACATGATGTAGACAAGATCTATTCATGTAGGACTAGACCCCATCATTTTATCCTTAATTGCAAAATACAAGCGTGTCATGTCTCCTTCTGTCACTGAGATTGAGCACCGCAAGATAAATCAATCAAGTTGGCCAAACAAAACTGAAATATCGAAGAAGAAATACGAGGCTATAATAATCATGTATGATATAATTGCAAATAGATTTGGTCATAAACTCACAATCCATCGGATCCCAACAAACACACCGAAAAAGAGTTATATCAAATACATCTCCGAAGAGAACATTTTATTGAAGATCAAAAAGAGAGAAGAAGCCATCTCGCTACTGCCTACGGACCCGTAGGTCTGTGGTAAACTACTCACACATCATTGGAGAGCCACTTCTACTTCTTGAGATTGCATTGATTTTTCACTGGAAGAGGAAATGGCGATGCAGAAAAGTAGAGGTAAGTATTTCCCTCAGTTAAGAACCTAGGTATCAATCTAGTAGGACGCACAAACAAGTCCCCAATAGAAGCACCTGCAAAAACAAACAAACTCTTGCACACAACGCGGAAAAGGGGTTATCAATCCCTTCACGGTCACTGGCAAGAGTGAGTTCTGATAGAGATATATTTAAAATATAAGTAAAAGGCAAAATAAAGTAAACACAAATAAATTGCAGCAAGGTATTTTGTTTTTTTTGTTTCATTGATCTGAAAATATATGATGGAAAATAGACTCGGGGGCCATATGTTTCATTAGAGGCTTCTCTCTCTAAGTAAGCATACAGTGGGTAAACAAATTACTGTTGAGCAATTGATAGAAAAACGCAAAGGTATGACGATATCTTAGGCAATGATCATGAATATATGCATCACGTCGGTGATAAGTAGACCGAAACAATTCTGCATCTAATACTATTACTTCACACATCAGCCGACTCCTGCCTGCATCACTACCAGAAATGTGTCAACTTGTGACCTTCTGTCAGTGACCTTGGAAGAATTGGTCAAAAGTTGTTCGTTGGGCTACAAACCCTACACTATAACGACCATTTTGGTCAGAAAGGTTGTTATTCACAAAATTCCAAAAAAATCTCATAAATTCTTTGGATCATATATTCGTCAAATATGTCAAAAAACTTGCTCGCCTAGTTCAAATATAATTCAACAATATTCATTTTCCTATTCTGTTTAGAACAGCACTTTGTGAAGGAAGTGCTATTTATATATTCTTGATTACCCTCAAAAATTTTGAGCAAACTTTCATATCCAAATCATTGCCTAATGACAAAATTCAGCTCCATTTGCCTAGTAAATGTTCCTCGGCAAATTTCCAAAGTTTTTGTTCACCTAGAAGCTTTGTGAAGGAAGTACCAGCTATGCATATCGTAATGAGTTGAATTTTGGCCACATCCTCTATATGCCCGTATCATAGCTCTCCAAAAAAATTTAGCTACATCTAACAATCCATGAGAGCTCACCATTCAATCTTTGTTTCTAGTAATATTTTTAGTTCGTGAAGCAAATACATTTTATATTGCTTTATAATTACTACCAATTTACCAGGGTATTACCCTGGCCATAGAAACTCCCTATACCAAATTTTAGCTCATTCAATGTAACCAATGTCTCTCAACATTTTTACCAATTTTATGTTTAGTGGAGAACATTGTGAAGGAAGTGCCATTTTTATATATCCAAATGGCATGAAATTTATATAGTCCCTTCATATGTCAAACTTGTCATCATACTCCAAATTGCAGCACAATCCAATCATCTATGTGAGCCCAGCTTCAATTTCTATTTTCTGTCCAGATTGGCACATTGCAAAGCAAGTGCTATCTAGACACCTCCAATTGCCCTCAAACTCTTTATTCCATCTTACATATCCAAATAATTGCCACATTCCAATATTCAGCTCCAATTGCCTGTTAAATCTTCCTCAGCAAATTTCCAAAGTTTCTATCCAGAGAGAAGCTTTGGGAAGGAAGTACAAGCTAGGATTATCCAAATAGTATAAAAAAATTACAGTGCTTTCCCATGCCCAAATGACCTTACTCCACAAAATTTTAGCTCAATCCATTTATTCATTTGACCCAAGTTTCAACATTCATATTTTTGCCCGATGGGGTACTTTGCAAAGCAAGTGCTATCTAATCTCCTCCATTTAAGCTGAAAATTTACCAAGACAATCTCCCTAATAGATGATCATCCTCAGCCAAAACTCAGGCCCATTGGGCATGTGCATTTCCCGTACCACTAATCAAACACTTGGCTGCTAATTCATGTTTGATCATATTTCGGTCTCCTCGTGAAATTCTTCTGTTGTCATTATCTTCCTAGCACCTACCTGGGGAGTGACCAACCCACTAGACATGCCTAGGCCACTCAGAATGTGTGGCAACGCCACGGTCATGCGGTGACCACGTGGCGGGCATGTGACTTTACGCGCTCTGCAGTGGGGGCCCTCAGCCTCCATCCAAACCTCAATGTATCGCCACCAAACCATGTATTTCTGATTAAATAGATACTTATGTACCTAGAAATGATTTTTGGAAAAAATAAAGAGCAAACTACAAGGCAGCTGCAGTTCAAATTTGACCCGTTTCCAACTGGATCGACGGAAATTTGTCTTTTTCACCATAGGTGCATAAAAAGCTTTGGACACCCAACCATTTTGTCAATTGTGCATTAAATATGTCCTAGTATTTTATAAAAATGATTTGGTACAAATTTGTAACAAATATATGGTAGGTCCTTCACAAAAAAACTCATTTCGGACAATCCGGAAAATGGAAAATGGATTTCGTCCAAAGAAAATGAAAACTTCATTAGGCAACATTGTTTGCCATTCCAAGATGCCCCTTGTGCACGATATGAGATCATTTGAACAAACTATGCCATGAATGTGGCCATAAGAACGATCTTTGGCTTGAAAGCCATGAATCTTCACACATGATAGCTCATTTCGGAGAACACTTTTTAAAAAGAATTGCCATATTACAAGTTTATTATTTTTCTGATTACTTGGTCACATATAATGACACAATACGAAGATTTTCCAAAATTTTTATATTTTTTAAATTTTTTATGCCCGTTTCAAAATGCAGTCAAAGCGACGGCCATGACCGTTCCTAGCTAGTGGTTGTATCTTGGAAAAAAATTTGGTTTTTCTATGATTAAATATATACTTATGTACCTATAAATTATTTTTGGAAAAAATAAAGAGCGAACTACAAGGCAGCTGCAATTCAAATTTGACATGTTTCCAACTAGATCGGTGGAAATTTGTCTTTTTCACCAGAGGTTGATAAAACCTTTGGACACCCAACCATTTTGTCAATTGTGAATTAAATACGGCCTAGTATTTTATAAAAATGATTTGGTACAAATTTGCAACAAATATAAGGTAGGTCCTTCACAAAGAAAAAACTCATTTCAGACACTCGGAAAAATGGAAAACAAATTTTTCGTCCAAAGAAAATGAAAGCTTCCTTAGGCAACATTGTTTGCCATTCCAAGATGCCCCCTTGTGCACGATATGAGATCATTTGAACAAACCATGCCATGTATGTGGCCATAAGATTGATTATTTGGCTTGAAAGCCATGAATCTTCACACCTGATAGCTCATTTCTGAGAACACTTTTTTTAAAGAATTGACGTATTACAAGTTTATTATTTTTTATGATAACTTGGTCACATATAATGACACAATGCAGAGGTCTTCCAATTGTTTGATTTTTTTGAATTTTCTATGCCCGTTTCAAAATGCGGTCAAAATGGCGGGCATGACCATCCCTAGCTAGTGGTTGAATCTTGGAATTTTTTTTTGGTGTTTCTCTGATTAAATAGATGCTTCTATACCTAGAAACGAATTTTGGAAAAAATAAAGAGCAAACAACAAGGTAGCCGCAGTTCAAATTTGACCCGTTTCCAACTAGATCGATGGAAATTTGTCTTTTTCACCAGAGGTGGAAAAAAGCTTTGGACACCCAACAATTTTGTCAACTGTGCATGAAATACGGCCTAGTATTTTATAAAAATTATTTGGTACAAATTTGTAACACATATATGGTAGGTCCTTCACAAAAAAACTCATTTCGGGCACTCGGAAAATGATTAAAAATAGCAAGAAAGATAAAAAATGCATACGAATTGGTGCTGATCCATAAAATGTGGACTAACTCTAGTGAAAATTTGTGTGGTGCCCTTTTGCAAAATATTTTTGATAGATGCTTCACAATATCCATTTATATTTAGTATTTGGATACTTACCTCTAATTGACTGCGACCAATTTAGATGGACATAAAGTCTTCAAATTCTTTGTTGCGTTCTAATTGGTTCATATGCATCTCACACGGATTGTGCATCGAACACCGCCCGATCATCCCAGAACGAACGGCAGCCTTGACCCCTCACCGTCTCACCAACTTAACCCTAACACAACCTACCCCTCGGCCCTCACCCTCTCGTCCGCCTCCCTCCTATGCCCCCGACCCCAACCCCATCCCATCACCCCTCAGATCTCATATCTCCATCCGCCACCGCCCCCAACCCCACCC
>LR738711.1:526079627-526131176 GCA_902687465.1 Secale cereale | reverse complement strand
CCTACGGCAGCGAGGGCGGCGCGTACTATGAGCGGAGCCCTACAGAGCTGCCCGCCTCTTCCCCACCCCCGATTCCTCTCCAATCTCCGCCGCCATCACCGATCCAGATCCCTCCCCTCGAAGTGAACCCTAGCGCTCCCGATCTAGATCCCTCCCCTCGTCGCCACCCACCCTCCCCACCTCAGATCCTCTCCCCTCTCCCCACACTCAGATACAACTGGCCCGAGATGGAAGCCGTCGTGGACATGGTCGCCAACACCGACCGTGAGCGGAGGTCCTGGTCCTCACCCTCGTCATCCTCGGCGGCGGTATCTGGCTGAGCCACCGAGCCACCGCCACCGACTGCGAGCGTTTCCTGGAGCGGCCGGTCATCGCGCTAGAGGCGATGCTCCTGGAGCCCTCCCTCGCGGGGTCCCTCTGCCACGTCTTCGTCGTCACCAATCGCGGTGTCTGCTCTGTCATCTCCGGTCGCGGTTACCCGGAGTACCGCATCGGGGAGCACTCCACCTGGCAACATGGTGTGGACTACTTGATGATGGCGTCCCTGCTGGTGCGACAGCAGGGAGGACGGGTGGCGGAGGTCGTGCAAGTGTGGGATCCCAATGCTGCCGATGTCTTCTTCATGCCCTTCTTATCCTCGCTCGGCTTTAATGTGCACCGAGGTCGACAGCCTCCTTCAGGTAGCAGACACTCCTCCACACTCCCTTATCTCAATGCTTTTGCTGGCAGCTGTCATGTGGCCTAGAATGGTTCATCTCGGCTCTGATTGACACGTCTCTGCTCTTAATTGCGTTTTGTGCTGTGGAAAATTGTTTGCATACGACCATCAATGAATAGCCAAATTATCTGGTGAAAACTGTACTGCTACAAAACACAATAAACGGGCAAAAGATCATGATAGATTAATGATCCATTGAACACTGTAAGCTCATCAAAGATAAACACCCTGGCTTTGAACATTGCTCTCATAGACGGTGTTCCATTGTTGTCGACCACAATATTTCGCAGTGGTGGTCTCCCCAAATTATGTTAGACATGACAGCCCACTATCTCCTTTACTTACAATGTCGCTTGCTTTGAAAGAAAAGAATGTTTAGGAATTAGCAAGTATAATTTGTGAGGTGTAGTGCTATAGATTTGTTTGTACATTTGAAATCGATGAGTGTAGATGTGATCTTTGTACATTGTGAGGTTCAAAACAAATATCTCCTTTAGGAAAAAAATATTTTAGAAGGCCTGCTCTGCTTTGAGTTGGTTCAAATTTGAATGGTGCATTAGCTATATCATGATGTTGTATGATGTATCATTTGCATATACTCCTGGACATCAGCTCCCATGATGTTGCATTAGCTATAATCTGCACTACTAAAAAAGGAGTATAAACTAGAGTAATTTTTTCAGCCATTATCTTTGTTTTCTTTTGGGCGGATGCTCTCCACTGGTATACAGCTGGGTACTGCATCTCTTTTTGCATTCGTTTTTCAGTCAGTGCTTGAACATTTTTTTAAAAGGTGAATTGGAATACTCCTGGACAGCAGTACATGGAGTATAGCTGTAACTTCTTATAGTATAGTTGTAGCAGTCCATTAGGTGTAGTTTTGCATCAGTAGCATTAGGAATAACTTCTTGCAGAAACTCTTTGACACACATATTGTCATGCATCAGTAGCACGTTTCCTTGTTTTGGAGCAGCGATTAATTACTTGTAATTTTATTTCTTGTCTAAGAAACATGTCGAGCTGCTTTCCAACCCTGTGGAATGTTGCAATCAAATATTCTCTGATGTCCTTGATTTTTCAGCTTTGCAATCTTATTCTGGAAATATTATTTCAATCTCAAATTCTTAGTTTCAGAATCTCTATTCAAATTTATTTATTCCCTGGTTACTACTATGTAGGGGATGTTACTGTTCAGTCAAAAACCTGCATTGCAAGATATACTGCAGTGCACGTTCTTGTGGTACTATTGGATTTATTAGCTGTTTGGAGTTGTACTCATATTGTGCCATGTATTTTATTAGCTATATGATTACACATGTCAGCTTTATTATCAAAATCTGAACTGTAGTAGTCCTAATATTGGGCTGTTGGAAGCCTCACCTTTTTGTGCACAGTACATTTAGCAGACATATCCACACTGAGTGCTTATGAAATAGCTATGTGTCCTGCACAATAAGTGCATGTTCATGTTTGGTTTGCCCTAAACTTTGTGTGTATGCTTGAGAGCAAATTTAGTTGACTGTTCGATGGAGCACTAAGACTATGTGTGAACATTAGTTTGTAAGATCTAAAACAACTCATCGTTCCTGTGATGATGTAGTTTAGTATATCTCAACTGAATCATGACGTACTGGTGCAATCCTTGGTGAAAATTGTACGGGTAAATGATCACTAAACTAAGGAGGCTTAACCTGATAATAACTAGTGCATGTATATATTTGGGTGCTAGTCAATTAGAGAATGTATGTGATACCATGTCTGTAGTATGTGCAAATGTAGCTATACTAATGCTTTGGTTTTCATCCGTGCAACAGAGGAAAAGGGCGTCATTGCCAACCAAGGCGCATGGTGCTCGCAAGGGACGAACGGAGGCTGTTTGACATCAGCACGGAGGAGGAACACGGGCATGGATGGAGGAGGTCATAGCACCTCTCTTCTTCCAGGTTCTTCTCCTTATCTTCACTTAATGTATGTGCATGTTCTGCAGCTCACCCATGGTCTTGTTTGTCCTACAGGTTAGTGAGCAGCTTCAGGAGGAGTTCAAGCATGAACACCAAGAGGCACCACCGCAGCAACAGGTAGCACGTCCATCTCCACCTCCCTCTCCCTCTGCTCCCAATCCTTTCAATTAGAATATATTGAGTACATTCTGAACCCCGTGATGTGACACAAGTATATGCACATGCTATGGTTTAAGTGTTGCTTGTGTGTGGTAAATAGGTTGAGCACCCACCGCTGTTTGATACTATTTTGTTTAGGATTTTGTTCCTCTATGCGTGTAATGTCGAGACCATGATCAAGCATACATACACGGTTGATTTGCATGGAACGATTATTATACTAACTAAAGAAGGAAGTAGACTTCTTCACATAAAGGAAGATATGTCTGCATTAGTAATATAAACAAATAAAAAAAGGATTATTTGCATTAAATAAGATCATTCTCACTTATTAGTTAAGTTCTAAGTACATAGAATCTTGAGTTCTCTGGTTATATTATAGATAGAATTATACAGTGTGACAATCTTTAGTTACCTCGGTATATTATAGTCAGAATTATACTATGTGTCTGAGTTCTGTTGGGAGTGTGCATGATTCTATCCATAGCTGGCACCATGGATAGAGCTTAGTGTGTAATCTCGAGTTGTTCCCGTCATTGTTCTATCCATTTTATTGGTGTTACATGTGTAGGCAATAACCAGGACCTGCACGTGTGCCATGCATATTCATATTGTCTCTATTGTCTTGTATGAATATCTCATTCTAACTAGCTCGGCTAAAAAAGCTCGGTACTAGCTGAAGTCTGTTTATCATTTTATAAAGAATTGTCCTTTACTCCTTTACTACTTTTTTTGAATGGAATGTTCATATTATATTGGCTCTAGTTTTTCTGATTCTTCTTAGCCGATTCATGTAATAGGGCGACTGTGGAAGGCATGTTGTCATTCTGTTAGCCCAGTCCTGACTGGCTGTTGGTACGTCTTCAACGTATCTACTTTTCCAAACACTTTTGCCCTTGTTTTGGACTCTAACTTGCATGATTTGAATGGAACTAACTCGGACTGACGTTGTTTTCAGCAAAATTGCCATGGTGTTATTTCTTGGCAGAAATAAAAGTTCTCGGAATGACCTGAAAATCGACGGATAATATTTTTGGAATATATAAAAAATACTGGCGAAAGAATCAAGACCAGGGGGCCCACACCCTAGCCACGAGGGTGTGGGCGCACCCCCTATCTCCTAGGCCCCCTAAGTCTCCACCGACCTAGACTCCAACTCCATATATTCACTTTTGGGAAGAAAAAAATCAGGAAGAAGGATTCATCACGTTTTACGATACGGAGCCGCTGCCAAGCCCTAATCTCTCTCGGGAGGGCTGATCTGGAGTACGTTCGGGGCTCCGGAGAGTGGAGATCGTCGTCGTCATCATCAACCTTCCTCCATCACCAATTCCATGATGCTCATCGCTGTGCGTGAGTAATCCCATCATAGGCTTGCTGGACGGTGATGGGTTGGATGAGATTTACCATGTAATCGAGTTAGTTTTGTTAGGGTTTGATCCCTAGTATCCATTATGTTCTAAGATTGATGTTGCTATGACTTTGACATGCTTAATGCTTGTCACTAGGGCCCGAGTGCCATGATTTCAGTTCTGAACCTATTATGTTTTCATGAATATATGTGAGTTCTTCATCCTATCTTGCAAGTTAATAGTCACCTACAATGTGTTATGATCCGGCAACATCGAAGTGACAATAATCGGGACCACTCCCGGTGATGACCATAGTTTGAGGAGTTCATGTATTCACTAATTGTTAATGCTTTGGTCCGGTAATCTATTAAAAGGAGGCCTTAATATCCCTTAGTTTCTAATAGGACCCCGCTGCCATGGGAGGGTAGGACAGAAGATGTCATGCAAGTTCTTTTCCATAATCATGTATGGCTATATTCGGAATACATGCCTACATTAGATTGATGAACTGGAGCTAGTTCCGTGTCACCCTATGTTATAACCATTGCATGAGGAATCACATCCGACATAATTATCCATCACTAATCCAATGCCTATGAGCTTTTCACATATTGATCTTCTCTTAGTTACTTTTCCGCTGCCACTGTTACAATTGCTACAAAACTGCTATTGTTACTTTGGCCACCGTTACCGTTAATTCCATACTACTTTGCTACTAAATAGTTTGGTGCAGATATTAAGTCTTTCAGGTGTGGTTGAATTGACAACTCAACTGCTAATACTTGAGAATATTCTTTGGCTCCCCTTGTGTCGAATCAATAAATTTTGGTTGAATACTCTACCCTCGAAAACGGTTGTGATCCCCTATACTTGTGGGTTATCAAGACTATTTTCTGGCGCCGTTGCCGGGGAGCATAGCTATATTCTTTGAGTCACTTGGGAATTATATCTGTTGATCACTATGAAGAACTTGAGAGACAAAAAAACCAAGATTTATCCCTCAACTACGTGGGGAGGTAAGGAACTGCCATCTAGCTCTACACTTGATTCACCCTCTGTTGAGTAAATTTGCGACACATGCAGCTGCTATTGAATCTGATATGTCGCATGTTCTTGATGATGCCACTTCTGCTATGCATGATTCTTATGATGAAACTACTTCTATGTTTGATAATACTATGCCACTAGGTGAATTTCTTGATGAACAACTTCTATGACAAGAATTGTGAGAAAACACGGTATCATCATAGATGTGGTGGGGTCCTACTTCTATGACAAAAAATCATGACAGAAAATGGGCTTTTCGTCCTGGGCGGGCCGGAGACGCAGCTGCATGACATTCTTTGGGTCGTCCATGACGGAAAAAACCGTGGTAGAAGAGATGGCGAGGAAAATATCGGGGTGTTCCCGGTTACGGTGGGTGGTCGGGGCCGAGCGATGCGCGTTTCTCTCGTACACGCACGCGCGTGGGTGCGAGGCATTGGGATCTAACTAAACCCGAGCGAGGTGTTGGGCTCTAACTGAACCCGAGCGATTGCACTACAGGTTACGCGTTACTGAACCCGAGCGATCGATCGATGGATGTTAACTGAACCCGATCGAGCGATTCCTTCGCTACTGCTGCAAACTTAAGCCGATCGATGCTGCCTCTGCATGAACAGTGAGCGTTGCTGGTGGGTTGAATGAATAGTTCCCGGTGGGGGTGGCTGAACAGGACCCCGAGGTGTTGCCTCTGCATGAACAGGACCCCGTTCAATCGAGCCGGTTGGGGCTGCATGAACAAGACCCCGTGGAGGGCTGCATCAACAGGACCACCCCGTGGAGGGCTACATGAACAGTAGACTGTGGAGGGCTGGATGAACAGTAGCCCATGGACGGGTGGTTGAACAGGAGCCCGTGGAGAGGGTTGGTTGAATAGTAGCCGCTGGAGTAGCACGCGGTGGAGGCTGAATAGTCACAGGTGGAGGCTGGAGGAGGTCGACGGTGGATGAACAGTAGCCCGTGGAGGTTGGAGGGGGTTGACGGTGTTGATGAACGGTATCCCGTGGAGTCCCGTTTTGCGGTACGCCACACCCCTCCCGATGAACAGGACCCCTGTTTCGACCGTAGCGCTCCAACACAAGTCCGTTTCCTTCGTTTTGCGGTACGCCACACCCCTCCCGATGAACATGACCCCCGTTTTGACCGTAGCGCTCCAACACAAGTCCGTTTCCTCCGTTTTGCGGTACGCCACACCCCTCCCGATCAACAGGACCCCCGTTTCGACCGTAGGAGTTCCACTTCCTCCGTTTTGCGATACGCCAGACCCCTCCCGATGAACATGATCCCGTTTCGAACGTGGTCAGTCGAACACAAGGCCGTTTCCTTTGTTCTGCAGTACGCCGGGCCTAGTTTCCATCGGCTGTTCCGTCCAAGCCCTCCTAGTGAACACAACGACGCTTCCGTTCTGACCCAGCCGGTTGGCTCCCCATGAACACGACGACGATGATGTTTCTCCGTTCCGACCCAGCCATGTACACGAGCCCCGGCCGTACGTATGCGCGAGTAGGCGTTCGAGACCCTGCCCATATGTACGTACGTGGCCGTATTTTCTTTCTTGCACACTGGCCGTTGTACGTAGGTGTACATGCTACATGCGCGCCTGTACTACGACACGTGCGTGCCTCTACATCGACCAGTATGTACGTACACGTTCGCGACCAGAATGACAACGCTACATACGCTTCGACCAGGTGGGTCCCGACTGTCAGGCACTTCCTTGCGTGCGAAGATGTAGCTGGTGGGTCCCAACAGTCAGGGAGGCAAATCGTTTTTTTGCCCGGACGCACTTCCTTGCATGTGAAGATGTAGCTGGTGGGTCCCAGTAGTGAGGGGGAAACGTCTTTTTCGCGAAATACGATGGCCCGTCCGGTGAGTCCCTGCTATCAGGTGGAGGAATAATTATTTTGCACGTAAGAAGGAGGCACTTCCTTGCTGCGGCCGTGGACCCAGCTGTCAGCTTCTCCGCGTACAGTACTCTTCCGATGGAAGCCGTACCTTGACCACGTTGACCACGCCGCGCCGAGAGCACCAGGGCGGTGAACGACGGCGAGGCCTAGGAAGGGAACGACGCGGAGCCGGGGAAGACGCGGCAGTGGAAGCCTGCACGGAGAGGAGTACGAAGGTTCACTGGTTCGGCTGCGATGTGAGGCCATCGTCCCCGCAGGGCCTGGCCAATGGTGGGAATAGTAGGGGGCGGTGAGGCCTCCGTGGCAGCACAGTCGGCCATGGGAGGCAGGAGCATGCGCCACGATCGGCGCTGCTTTGGGCGGCTGGAGCAAGAAGACCAGAGGTTGAAGAAGCACTACGGCCGTTGGATGGACATCGTATGGTCACTGGACCTAGAATCATTCATATTCACTAACTTGACAAAGCACTCCATCCCCATCAACTTAGTAGGCCCACAAGTCAGCCACCCACAAAGGTGGGTCCCAACTAGCAGGGGGAGTATACATTTTTTAGTGCGTAATAAGGCGGCACTTCCGGTGGGTCCGAGCTAACAGCGGGGGGAACATTTTTTTGGTGAAATATGGTGGCCCATTCAGTGGGTCTCAGCAGTTAGGGGAGAAACTTTTTTTTCGCCAAATACGGTGGCCCGTCCGGTGGGTACCTGCTGTCAGGTGGAGGAATAATTTTTTCCACGTAATAAGGAGGCACTTCCTTGCGGCTGCCGTGACCCAGCTGCCAGCCTCTCCACGTATAGTACTCTTCCGATGGAAGTCGTTCCTTGACCACGTTGACCACACCGCACTAAGAGCACTAGGGCGGTGGACGACGGCGAGGCCTAGGAAGGGGACGACGCGGAGCCGGGGAAGACGCGGTAGTGGATGCCCACGCGTAGAGGATTATGAGGGTTCACTGGTTTGCTGCGGTTTGAGGCTGCCGTCGCTGCAGAATAACAGGGGGTGTGGGTGAGTAGAGGGATGGCCTGGCCAGCGGTGGGAGTAGTAGCGGGTGGTGAGGCCTCCGCCGCATCGCAGCCGGCCACGGGAGGCAGGAGCACGAGGCACGACCAGCACTGGTTTGGGCGGCTGGAGCAAGAAGACCAAAGGTTGAAGAAGCACTAAGGCCGTTGGATGGACATCGTACGGTCACTGGAGCTAGAATCGTGCATATTGACTAAGTTGACAAAGCCCTCCGTCCCCGTCAACTTAGTAGGTCCACAAGTCAGCCTGCCAGTATACTGGGTCCCAGCTAGCAGGGGGAGTATTCATTTTTTGTGCGTAATAAGGAGGCACTACCTTGCGTGCGAAGATAAAGCTGGTGGGTCCAAGCTGTCAGCGGCGGTAGCGTTTTTTCGCGAAATACAGACGCCCTTTTGTTTTTCCCAGATGTCAGGTGGAGGAATCATTATTTTGCGCGTAATAAGGAGGCATTTCCTTGCGTGCGGCCGTGGACCCAGCTGTCAGCCTCTCCACGTACAGTCCACTTCATATGCATGTCGGTCGTTGACCACGTTGACCAGGCCATGCCGAGAGCACCAGGGCGGTGGACGACGGCGAGGCCTAGGAAGGGAACGACACGGTGGCAGGGAAGACTCGGCAGTTGTTTTCCACGTGGAGGGGAGTACGACTGTACGAGGATTCATAGGTTCGTCTGCCTTCGCTGGAGAATAATGACAGGTGTGGGTGAGTAGAGGGATGGCTAGGCCAGCGATGGGAGTACGGTGGGCTGGTGAGGCCTGCACGGCAGTACAGCCGGCCGTGGGGAGGAGGGAGGAGGCAGTCCCGCCGGTGCTTGTTTGAGCGGCTGGAGGAGGAAGAGCAAAGATTGAAGAAGCACGACGGCCGTTGGATAGACATCCAACAGTCACTGCTTGTGCGTCAACCTTTTTTTAGGAAAGCCTCAAATCTGTGGAAAACATCATAGAGCCCATCTGCCATTATTTCTAATAATTTACAGCCCATTTGCTAATTCTTAAGGTTTTTTTGGAGCCCATATTCTTTTTGTAACCATTACATCCCATATTGTGGCCACGGTTAAAAAATTATATGAAATTTTGCATATTTCAGTGCGGTCCGAACTGTTTTTAATCCCAAAATTTCGAGTCACATTCAAACTGATTTTAAAAATAAATGATTATCAATATAAAATCCAACAAATGGTCCACGCATAAAAATCAATGCAATTTAAAATTTCGAAATGAGAAAAAGAAATTTGAAAATAATTGCCGGTTTGATGTGTTTTAAAAATGTACAGCCCATTTCTCATTGCTGATAGGCCATTTCGGCCAGCCGAATGAAGCTCTCCTCGTCTTGAAAGATTTGCAGCCCAACAGGCCTGACAAAGCGACTTAGTTGGCAAATCACAAAAAAACTGGGTTGCGGCCGTGGACCCAGCTGTCAGCCTCCCCACGTACAGTACTGTTCTGATGGAAGTCGGTTGTTGACCACATTGACCACGCCGCGCCGAGAGCACCAAGGCGGTGGACGACGGTGAGGCCTAGGAAGGGGACGACGCGGAGCCGGGGAAGACTCGGCAGTGGATTCCCACACGGAGAGGAGTACGAGGGTTCATTGGTTCGGCTGCGGTGTGAGGCTGACGTCGCCACAGAATAACAGGGGGTGTGGGTGAGTGGAGGGATGGCCTGGCCAGCGGTGAGAGTAGTATGGGGCGGTGAGGCCTCCACGGCAGCATAGCCGGCCACGGGAGGCAGGAGCAGGAAGCACGACCGCGTTCCTTTGGGAGGCTGGAGCAAGAAGACGAGAGGTTGAAGAAGCACTACGGCCGTTGGATGGACATCGTACGGTCACTGGAGGTAGAATCGTTCATATTGACTAAGTTGACAAAGCACTCCATCCCCGTCAACTTAGTAGGCCCACAATCAGCCTCCCACTGTGGTGGGTCCCAACTCGCAGGGGGAGTATTCATTTTTTGTGCGTAATAAGGAGGCACTTCCTTGCGTGCAAAGATATAGCTGGTGGGTTCGACCTGTCAGCAATGGGAACTTTTTTTCGCAAGATACAGAGGCCCTTCCGGTGGGTCCCAGCTGTCAGGTGGAGGAATCATTATTTTTGCGCGTAATAAGGAGGCATTTCCTTGCGTGCGGCTGAGGACCCAGCTGTCAGCCTCTCCACGCACATTCTACTTCCGATGGTGTCGTTCGTTGACCACGTTGACCACTCCGCGTCGAGCACATCCGAGGTGGTGGACGACGGCGAGGTGTACGAGGGTTAACTGGTTCTGGTGCGGTGTGGTTCGGTAGTCGGTGGAGAAGAACAGGAGGTGTGGAGGGGTGGAGGGATGGCCTGGACAACGGTGGAGTAGCGCTTCACAGCAAAGCGTGCTAAGCAGAGCTGCTCGCAGCACGAGGCATGAGCAGTTGGTCACGACGGCGCTGGAGGAAGAAGACGAGAGATTGAAGATGGATGCTGGTCGTTGGATGTAAATCCAACGGCTAACGATGTCAGAATCATTTGTTGACTAAGTTCACAACAACTTGCATTGGCTTCGGCCTACTGGCCCACATTTCAGCCTCCAAAAATGTCGCACGTATTCAACCCATTTTTCAGAATTTACAGTCTTTTTTTTTCGGGGTAGAATTTATAGTCCATTTGATCTTCTTCTTTTTTGAATTACAGTCCATTAGCTAGGCTGGGTGAACAAATAATGTAACGTCCATGCGGCCCATTTATGTTTTTCCTAAAAATTACAGGCCATTTGCACTTTCTCGAAATACACGA
The DNA here is from genome assembly GCA_902687465.1 of Secale cereale. Classification (NCBI taxonomy): domain Eukaryota; kingdom Viridiplantae; phylum Streptophyta; class Magnoliopsida; order Poales; family Poaceae; genus Secale; species Secale cereale. Next base: position 526,120,264 of record LR738711.1, on the reverse strand, counting down.
TTTTGCTGGGCTGATTCTAATTATAATGTTGGGGCGGGCGCAGCAATGTTATCAAAAAATAAACAAGGGCTGAGATTTATATATATATATATAAGTCATTTATTATTACATTGGTGCTTAAATCTTACCAAGCTTTTGTACACAATCACCAGGATTTTCGTTGCCAAAAAAATCAGGATTTTATTGTTAAGAAATTATTTTTCTAAGCAAACAAGATGTGGGATATTGTTTTCTTAGATATGTAAGTATCTGTTAATAATATGATGACAATAAAAATAATATATAATAACATACAAAATAATTTAAATATATATAATATAGTTAGAAGGAAAACATAAGTTGGACCAGACGTTCCTATTCTTATATAGAAAAATAGAAGAGACCTCTGCGTTTTCTTTAAAAAAATACATAAATTGGGCTACCGACGTTTCATGAAAAATAAAACCTCGGAAGGGAGGTCCATAGGCCGGTCGATACATGACGGCCCTCAAGAAAATACAAACATGCCTATGGACCTCCCATCCGAGGTCGTGGGTTGCGCATGTTAAAAAAGAAAGCCTAGACGGGGCAGCCCAAAACCCAGCTGATACTTGCTGCCCCACTGATATTAAATGATATCGACCAGCTCCCCGGCTTCGTTGTGAATTTATCTCCTATAGTAACTACGTTGAAGCACCTAAAAAATGTAACTATGTTGACAAACCCGTGGGCCCCAACGTCAGTATAGCATTAGGAGGAAGTATTTTTTCGATGAGGCACTTGCTTGCGTACGGCCATAGACCTGGTGGGTCCCGACTGTCCGCCTCTCCACGTACAGTCCTCTCCAGATTTTTCTCATTTGTTCAGCATGTTCACAACGGCAAACAGCGGCCTCGCGGCGAGTGCACAAAGGCGCAGGAGGAGATCCGGCCACCTGAGGAAGTGCCTTATTAGTAAAGAAACAACTAAACTAGCCCAGTGGCCGAGTGACACTACCCGAGAGCTGTTCTGCCCGGGTTCGATTCCACCTGTGTAGAGAAAATATCTCCAAATTTTTTGCCTCTGCCTTTATTGACATGTGGATCCCAATTGTCATATACGCACACCACGTCCTACACTTGCCAAAACTTCGTCCCTCGTTTTCTCTGTTTTTCGCACACTCGACATTGTGTGGGCATTCTGAAAATAGCATATCTTTTTGACTGTGCATCATACGAAGATGTGCTATGCATGAATGTTGATCAGTATGATGTTAACTGGCTGGTAGTTCCAATTTCGACCATGAATAAAACATGCAGCATGATGTTAACACTGTTTAAAAGTCCGTGTTAATATAAATGCTCTGCCTCTGAAAGTTGTAGTTTCTTATCTAAAACTGAACTTGGAGTTTCTTATGTGAAACTGAACCTTGCAGTTTCTTCTTTAAGAATCACATTGTCTCCACTTTTATACTCCTATGAAACTACATTTTTTGAAGTGTAGAGAAAATATCTCCAAAATTTTTGCCTCTGCATTTATTGACATGTGGGTCCCAATTGTCATCAACGCACACCACGTCCTACAGTTGCCAAAACTTTTTACCTCGTTTTCTCTGTTTTCGCACACTCGACATTGTGTGGGCATTTTGAAAATAGCATATCTTTTTGACTGTGCATCATATGAAGATGTGCTATGCATGAATGTTGATTAGCATGATGTTAACTGGATAGTAGTTCCAGTTTCGACCATGAATAAAACTTCCAGCATGATGTTAACATTGTTTCAAAAGGCCTTCTTAATATAAATTCTCTGCCTCTGAAAGTTGCAGTTTCTTATCTGAAACTGAACTTGGAGTTTCTTATGTGAAACTGAAACTTGCAGTTTCTTCTCTGAGAATCACATTGTCTGCACTTCTATACTCGTATGAAACTACATTTTTTAAGTGCTAAAAATAGATCTCTAGAATTCATAAAATACTTCATATGCTCAATACTGAAAATCTGAAATTCAAAAGACATTCATATCTGAAAGTACTCTCAAAATACACAGCACAAACCAGAATTCACAACCTGCAAATACTAACAACCCTAAGCTCCTCCTGACAATTCACAACCTGCCCGACTATTGGTCTAGGGGGGAATCCCTCCTATTCCTCGGCGGCAGACAGCCGCCCCGTGAGACGATGTGAACGGCGAGGGAGAGGATGGCGGGGAAGCGTCATTGGGCCAACTGTTTTTCTCCTCTTGAAGTTGGGTTCAGTCGACGAAGACTCCACCAGCTCGCTCTGGCACGACACCCTCACAAACGGCACCCTGTAGATGCTCAATCCTGCAATCTCTGGTGGATGCTCCATCTGGGATCAATAATCCACAATGAGCGCCACACATCCCACAGATGGTGGTGGATGCCAATTCTTAGATGGATCAGGGTTGGTGTTGGTAATTTTTACTTGGCACCTCTCACTCTGCATATATGCCGGTTCCATCTGTACATTTGTGCAGTTCCACTAAAATGCAGCTGAATAATCCTGTTTGCATAGATAATGAAAAGGCGTGATTAGATTATAGTGGCACTAGTTGATGAAAGATACACTAATAAACAAAAGAAAATATTACATCATACTGGAAATCGACCCAAGTCTCCCCGATACACCTTCTGCCAGTGATGAACATCAGTATACAGCGGCAGTACAACGAGGGGCCTTGAGACATTCAAATCTCTATTTTTGTGCAGATCAACTAAAATTAAGCACCCCAGTTTGCAGAAACGGTTAAACATTAGTAATGGGACTAGTTGATGAAACATACATTAACAAAGAGAAGCACTTTCTTTATCTACATTGAAAATGAAATGATAGAGAGGACACTCGCTCTATTTTAAGTTTTTAATTGTATTATTACTTCATTTTATCAGTGACAGTAGGGTCGAGCAGGTGGCAAATGAGGTGTACCGTGCGTCGCAAGGATGAAGGCCGGGGTGCTTAGACTGGGATGATGAAGCTGGATCTTTCAGTTCCTATCTTCCCCCTGATGTTTCTGTGGTAGCATTTCGGTTGTAATCCAAACTTGGTCGAGCTGGTGCTGCGTCCCCCTACCTGCCTAGCTTATGTGGCGAACTAGTCTCCTGTTAGTACTCAGTCCGTTCTAGTAGTAGTTGCATAACTGCCCGTTTACACTGAGATGTTGTCGGATAATGGTTCTCTATAGCGGGGTTTCTTTAATGAAATCATAGGGAACCCCCTCTTTCGATATATAAAAAAACAGTGCCACTAGCAGTGCCAAAACGTTACCTCAAATTAATAGTGCCACGAGATTAAGGTGCAAAATAATAACACTACTGCTTTATCATGGCAGTGCCAAAACAGTAGCACAAGAGCAGGATCTTTGGCAAACAGTCAGACCAAAAAGGAACATACCTCGTGATGGGAACCATATCTGCAGTCAACGCCATCGTAGAAGGGATGACACCGGTGACCAACATGGATGATTCAATTCATGGGACCTTTTGGTGTAGTTCACCTAAAATGAAGCAATGTCCCATGAGCTAGTAGCTTCTTCTTCTTCTTCTTTTAGGAAAAGGGCTCCAGCCCCGGTTCCATTTCCATCAGAAAACGAAAAGAAGCAACTTATCTTAATGGGAAATTTAGCAGGACATGAAAAAAAGTGCCATTGATTCATATTACTGGAGGCATTACATTGAAAACAACATTGGTTTAACGTGTCCTTACTTTTAACATAAGAGCGGCTCGGGGCAACAAACATCAGAAGAGGATATCTTGGTTGGTCCCATTTTTGTTTGGTATATAGCCACCTTATACTGTGTGACGCTAGCAAATCTAGTGTTGGACGTACTCTGTTGACTTGTCCCCCAGTCCCCATGTTCTTTCCTTTCTCAACTAATAGATCGGGTTTATATTGAGTTTGTACTGCGTTCCCTTTATTTCCCTATTAGACCTAGAGACCAGTTGGATAGCCAGTCTCTGCTACTTTTCGCCCCCATTATTTCCTCTTTCGACCAAGTCCTAGATTCAGGTAACAAATCTTCCCCCACCCCCACCCCCTTTCTTCCTTGTTTGAACCAAGTACTACTAGATTCGAGTGCATGAACTAGTTTTACCTCTTAACAGTAAAAAATTAGGTGGTTTTCGAACAGCCGATCGATCCTATCTACACGAGGGGGCCTGAGAAATAGTAAAAGATACAAATGCAGCAACGTCAAGAGCTCGAGAAGTAGAGCAAGGCCGGTTTCGAAGGAAGTTATACCTGAGGGTTGCCGGGATGTCGCTAGGTGGGCGGCGGGAGGCCGGATCTGCCCACACTACGGCAGTGAGGAAGAAGGGGTGGGAGGCCCTCCCTCGCCAGCGATGCTTGGGAGAGAACGGCAAGGCACGCTGATCGGGACGCGCAGGTAGTGGGTAAGTGCCGTCACCGAGGACGACCGTGTGAATGTTGCACCTTCTCACATTCCCCGACGGAGAGGATCCGGCTGGATCTGTGACCAGTGGTGAGTCGAGAGAGAGAGTGTGGCCACCATTGTCATGTTTAGATTTGGAGAGGACGAGACAGTGCGAAGAGAGAAACACTAGCAAGCAAGCGCGGAGGCTCCTGCCTATATAGTGGAGTACAAGTTTTTTTGTCTAACGACCGGAGCCGGCTTGACCTCGGCAATGACTGTCTAGAAGTCTTCATGCACGTGCCCCGGAGGTCCAGTTGTCGTCATTTTGATCTGAAGCACTGGATCATAACATATAACATGAAAAAATGCCACATGATAAGAAATCATAACTTCACTGCCCAAAGGAGACAAGATGAATCCCAACGGACAAATTAGACGAGGATCAAAGTTCAAATTAAAGTAAACTCATAGAAAAGGGCTCCGTCGATAGATGTCCTAATTAACATAGCCGGCTTGACCTAGATGGAAGCCAAGTAGTCTTCGTGCATGTGCCCCCAATGACTAGCCCAACTCAGTTGTCGCTGTTTAACCCTCGCAGTGATCCGAAGCACATGACACCTAATTTTGCGAGATGACAAGAAACCTTTTTTTAGATTTCTCACCAGAACTACAGCCATGTACAACACAACCTGCATGATATGTAGACGATAGCCAAACCAGGCGTGTCTGCTGGAGTCTGGTCACATGCATGGATGAACTAATCTTCCGTGTCTTGCAGGGATCGTCCAGGTACCAACGTATGTACTTCTATTAACTCACCCGACTTGCGGGGCCGGGGAGTGTGCCTATGGTCGGTTCTCAATTGCGGTCCCACATGTGTGTGCAAACACAATATGATGCGCATTCCATTCGGAGAGCGGCATGCCAGACCGACAGACCGTCTGGGGTGCGACGCAAACGCGATGGGCGTGACGTATACTCCATACATGTGTACCGCCGTTTTCTTGAGGCTTTGCTCCATGGCGCAATCCATGGATACAAAATTAGTATACTGTACTATTTAAAAGTCGAGGGCGGGGCTTTTCCCACGTGGTACGCGGGGCAGTTTCGCCTAGTCGGTTCAATAGAGACGCGAGAAGATGAGGGAGTAGGCTGCTGCAAACGTAGGGCTGTGTGATTTGACAGTGAGTTACTATGGGGCCCGATGAGTTGACTTTCCATTATCATTTGAACTGCCAAGCCGGATTCCTGACCACCTCCATACAGGTGCCTCTCCCGATGCTCCACCACGTAGAGGCTGGCTCTTGCTTGAGAGCCCACTCCTCCACTTTTTCCTTCCCTCTTCCCCCCACATATGCAAAAATGCCATGTAAAGCGGGCTTATAGCCCACTATTGTACTTGATCCTACATGTGCTAAGCCTGCCACATAGGCATAAAGTCTGATGTGCCAAGTTAATTAAGAAGAGAGAGACTAGCTTGGTGACCCCAGAAAGAAATGGTGATAAGCGCGTGTACCTAGATGAAGCAAACTTAGCAACAAAAAACTAAGCACCTATGCATTGGGGACTTGAGTTGCTAAACCATTTAATGCCCATATCACCTCATCCAAGCACCATTTCATTGGAAGAGGTCACTCCTTGGCAGATGCAATAAATACTACGAAGAAAGAGATAGAGAGAAGTAAACAAAAAATACTTTTATAGCCAACCTTATAGCTAACCTTTTTGTATGAGTGACTAAGGCTACCCGTAATGGTAGTATCATACGTAGTATCACGCATGCCAACTAGGCAGTTTTGATGAGGTTTCATAGTATTTAATGAAGTAAGAGAGGGTTGAGTATCATATCATGATACCGTATCATATTAAATGATGTGCTACTATGTGTCATGCATGGTAATAAATGAACCATTCTATGATACCAAATTTGATACTATGCACTACAGATGTAGTGTCAAACACTAGTATCATATGCATGATACTAGTATATGATACTCCCCACTATGACCAGCCTATGTGATGACTATATATGACATGCCAACATCAGATAGCCTAACGTATTGTGTTAAATCTCCAAGGGCGCGACCGCGCGAGCGAGGTGATGGTCGTGGTAGGCGCGACCATGATACGGGCTGCTGGCAGCCCTTTGATCTGAGATCGAACGGTCGCATGCTAAGTTGCTAAAAATTTGCAGAATAACCCTCCAGCATAGGATATTCACCCATAGGTCTAGAATCACGCCATGCAACCGTTTGATCTCAGATCCAAGGGCTCTCGGAAGCCCGTATCATGGGAGAATGGAAAGCTTCGTATCACATGTAATTTTCCCGATGCTTGACATGACATCGAAAGCAATTTAATTGTGCGTCGAGTAGACATGACATCTAAGTGGGCCCACATAGTACTGTGCATGAATCCATTTATCCACTAGGCAAGCCACTACCCTGCCATTCGCACGCGCCCCCCTACTCGACATTTTTACAATCGATAAACCACTCCTAGTCGTCCCGTCCTTTCACATTACGGTAGTTCCACTAATCCTAACCCTCCTCCCAAATTCATGGCGTCCCAAATCTCCATGATCGGTAGTGAGTACAAGGTTAGAACCATCACCAGCGATGAGTTCGATATCATCTACACCCGTTCTTTCGCAACGGTGAAAGAATGCCTTGCTCGCTTCAAACGCATGTTCGAAAACTCAAATGATGAGTGGGTCGCTGGGCTAGATGTTGAGTACACCACAGTCCTGGGAAGCGAGAAGAAACTAAAGGAGGAAGAGAAGAAGAAGCCCTCCGTGATCCAGGTTACCGTGCATGACTTATGCTTGGTCTACCACATATGCCATGCCGACGTTGAGTGCGAGGAATTTAAGAACGTCCTCCAGGGCAGACGAGTCAAATTCGTTACTGTAGACTTTAGGAACGACAAGGATATCCTGGGTCGGATAGGCCTCATTGTAGGCCAGCCCTTCGATCTACAGAAGGAGAGCCTGTTGTCCTCCTCTCAGCCTTCAATGCTGACCCTGGCAGGAGCCATGGTTCATCCTATGTATGGTGAACTGAAGAAACCTCTGCACACTTTTCATCGTGCATGGCATGGACCGTACTACATATAGACCACATCCACTACACTGCAATGGATGGCTACCTTTGTTTCAATATCTACAATGGTGGGATGAAGAGCAAGAGCCAAGTGTGCGGTTCAAGCAAAGAAGTATCGCCCAGGAGGAAGAGGGACAAGGACGAAGTCGAGGACGTGGACGAGGACTCTGAGTAAGGTGGCAGTGTCATTGCTCATGGTGGTTCTAATGTAGTGTCTACCGGATTAGTTGCTTAGTTTAATTTCTGGTGTACATAATTTTATTTGAGGGGTGTGTTGTGTTGAGCCCCCAGCAGAACTATGTTATGTTTCTTCTCGTTATATTTCGTACCTTTCATCTTTTAGTTGGTATAGTACTACTACTCGTTTCTTGACATTATATTAGTACAACATATATATGGCCAACATCATATAGCCAGCAGTTTAGTTGTCAAAGAATTTCAGGGTGCTTAGTTGTGTCAAAGAATTCCAGGGTGCTTAGTTTTATTTGAGGGGTGTGTTGTGCTTGACACCATTAAGTTATCATTGTGAGAATCAGCTTATTTTTGTCATGTAACATGGTCAACAGGTTTGACATGAAAAAACAATGTTTAATGGCATTTCTAAGCAAACATCTAACTTAACGATAGCATTTTTTAGATATCTAATTGCATTTTTGAGCAGGCATCTCATGGATCGATGGCATTTTTTGAGTAGTTCTAACTTCTAATGGCAAAACTGAGTAGTGATACACAACTAGTGGCATAAATAATAAGAACCCAAGAATTAAGTAGGGATAATCTTTTTATTTCTTTATACCTTTGTGTGTGAAACAATATACGTTGCCTCCCGCCTGATTTTCTTTACAGAGGCAACATAGAACTATATGAGTGACCTGTTAAATTTTGGAATTATTCCGGGTTCATTTGGCCTTTTTTATACATTAATTGAGTTTCTGGTCATTTAATGTGCATAATTCAAATTTGAACTACAAGCACATGCTCCCGTGCACCAAAGTTGACTGAAAAATCACATGTGTGTACTCGGGTGAATTTCTAGGTCCCGTGCAAGAAATGGGAATGAAATTCAAACATCTGGGCATCGTGGTTTGGCCGAGAACATTGAGAAGCTTGGTTTTATAATTCTTGTAAATCCAAAACGCGCCTGAAAATCATAAAACTTGTCATGGTGTCATGTCATGGTACTACCATGCTGTGGTAAAAAAATTGCAGAGTAGGAACAAGTTTTGGTATAAGTTTCTTGCAAATCGGAGCTTCTCTCAAGAAGGCTCATGGTTCTGAGAGGGAACGTGCCACCTTTGTGTGCATAATTCAAATTTTAAATACAAGCACATGCTCGAGTGCACCAAAGCTGGTTGAAAAATCACATGTGTGTCCTCGGGTAAATTTCTAGGTCCCATGCCAGAAATGCGAATGAAATTCAAACATCTGGGCGTCATGCCTCGGCTGGAAACATTGATAAACTTGGTTTTTAATTCCTGTAAATCCAAAACATGCATGAAAATCATGAAACTTGGCTTGGTGCCATGACATGGCACCAACATGATGTGGTAATTTTGCTGTCCGATTTGCGAAGGCGCACACATTAACAATCAACAAAGTCATTTTGGAACAAGTGTTGTCAAGTTACAATGGAAACACAAGTATTATTGAAACGTCAGCGTTCTATTTACCATTTACGTGCCGCCACGCATCCCCTTTTTTATTAGCTAGGAGGCGTCGTGCAGGGTGGCTATTTGAGTACGGGAGGCGTGCGATCAGACCCCTGTGCGTGCATATCAGGAGGAGAGCCCTTTGACCTCTATCTGCCGTCCACCTCTCTCCCAAGGTCTCTATTAATGGCGCCCGAGCCTCTGTTTAATGGTGTGGCAATGTCTCACTCGACTGAGATTTAAGAGAGAAAATATAAAATCTGAAAAGAAAATTTTGCACGGATCTTGATGTAAGATCCGACGGACTTATGTAGCATCTACTACGACTTATAGCAAGACTGATGAATATATATAAGGACGACGAGAGTGGATAATAATTGTCTTACATAATTATGAAGATAATTAGAAAAGCCACATGCGGCTACACCCGAAATACACAAGGGCAAAAGAAGAAGGAAGACGCATACAACGATCTGGCTCGCTGATCTCTAATTTTTTTATGCGCTGTAGCTCGCGGAGACTAGTTCTCACGGCGGGCGATGATCTCTTTCATTAGTTTCATGTCCTTAATACGCTGCTTGGCAAAATCCATGGATTCCTCCACCAGCCTGTTGTGCGTGATTCGGAGCATGGCATTCTCGTCCATAAGTTTCTTGATGATGACGCCCGTCCTTTGCAACACGGCAGCAGTCTCCTCCTCCTGCTTCGCCCTTCTAGCGATCTTGGCCCTCAGCAGGTCGCGCTCACCCCGGAGCTTCGCATTGCCCTCCCCCAGTTGTCGGATGACGCCGCTAGCCTCATCCTGCATCCTCACCCAGCCGGAGATCTGATCCATCTAGCTATGGACTATCGCATGCATGATCCTGTAAGAGTGCTCGCCTGCCCATGAGAAATTTTCCCAGGCCGCCATGGCGCGGCGGGACGTCCCTGCTGCTTTGGCGGCGTGGCGGGACATCTCTGCTGCTTCCGCAGCATGGCCGGACCAGTCTGCTATATCGACGACGCAGCGTGACCTCCTTGCTGCTTCGACGGCGTGGCGGGACCTCCTTGTTGCTTTCGCGGCGAGGCGGGACATCTCTCGTGCTTCCTCCTCCATGCTCACCTCTCCCTGGTGGAAATCTCTCGACCCAGAACTCACGCTGGCTATGGCTTGATTGACTTGATTGTTTTTTGTGGATGGGGAGTTGAGGAGGAATGTGCAGTCATCTTATAACCGAGTACTACTAATACGGTCCTAAGTGGGAAACCGTTTAGGTTGTGATTGGTGTGAACAGGCTTGCAATTAAATATAGCGTGGTAGTAGTAGTAATTTGGAATGTGACGAGACGCGCTCAAAATTTATTAGAGGGCTAGAGGGTGGGGCAGTCTAGCTTGGTCCTTTTCACGAGAGGCGAGGGCCTTTGTGATTTGACGGCTCATTACTGCTGGAAGGCGGGGCCTTGTGATTTGACTGCTCGTATAAATGTGCCAACGACCTGAGGAGGAGCAAAAAACCATGCGGAATACTCAAGTTTTCCACTGGACTACGACGGAGGAGCATGAAACACGGCATCCCAGTGCCATATCCTCTACTCTCTACTCTTATTATATATTACTAGCAAGAGGCATTGTTCTATTGGCTATAAGGAATGATCTAATTTGCTAGTCATCTCATTTTTAACATTGTTCTATTCATGCCTCGCAGAGAAGGTGACACGTGCGGCGAAACACCCGAAGCAAAATAAGAAACACAGGAGCCAAAGAAGGAGGATTATCACCCCCAAAAAAGAAGAAAGACGCACACACAAGTCTGGGGCACTACTCTCACTACATGAAGGGTTGCTGGCCGCGGAGTCTTAACTGCTTCTTCATCGCCTCCACGACCTCCATCTCTGTGCGCGCCTCCTGCGCCATCTTCATCATTGTGTCCATGATGCGGGATTTCTCGACGCGAGCCTTCATCATCTGTTCCACGGCCGCATTACGTACCTTGACAGCAGCCGGGTGCTCGATGCGGAGCTTCTCCAACTCCTCCTTCTGTTCCATGACGAGGGCCGGCAACATCTTCATCGAGGAACTACTATTCTCATGCAGCTTCTTCCAGTCGACGTTCTCCTCCTTCAGCAGGTCAAGCTCGTGGTAGAGCTTCGCCTTGTCCTCCTGAAGTTGCAGGATTTTGCCGGTCGCCCTCTTCTCCAAGGCAATGCTCTTCTTCAGCAGCATCACCAAGCCGGCGGTCAACTCCCCCTGCTCATTGAGCTCAGCGGGCATGTTGTCGAAGCTCTCCTTCAGCAGCTCCACCAAGCCGTGGATGAACTCCTTCTGCTTATTGAGGTGCTTATTGAGCTGATCAGGCAGGCCGTCGAGGGATAACAACTCCAGCGCCGCCAGCTCGGCATGTTCGCCTCCGCGTCTAGGGCGCTCCTGGGAGCCATCGCCTGCCCGTGAGAGATCTTTCGAGGTCTCTGCGTGGCGGCGAGCCCTCTTTTTTCGCAGCCATGGTTGCCGCTCCCTTGTTACGAGTAGTTCTCGACCTAGAGCTCTGCACACCGGCCATCTCAAGGACAGACGAAGAAGGAGGACTTATGAGGAGGAAGCTAGAGTAATTTTTGGTTAGGTAGTTCCTCTTTTTATAACCTAAGTACTAGCACTAGTACTAAAACCTGCATGGAGCACGTTCAGGTTTGGTACGTACTGGTAGGTGTGAGCTGGCTTGCACTTAATTGTAGCACTAGTACTTTCGAATGTGATAGGAACAAGGTAAAGATTAATCGATGGTTTCTGGTTTCGAGGCCCGAAATGGCTCCCGATGAGTTTAGTGGAACATAAATTTCAAGTAGACTACACTGCTCAGATGCGTAAATATTATGTTACTGTCAAAAATTGGCACAAAATACGAAGGAGACCAATGGAAGTACTATTAGCAACCCATGATTTAACTACTTGCATGCGCGCAATGGAGTAGTAATGTCTTTCTTCCGCCCTCACGTCCACTTAATTTGCATGCGTTGTATTAATTGATCATCAATGAAGTGAAGGACTTTACACGCATCAAATTATCACATGGGGTGGATCTTGGTACAAAATTGCGTCCGCCCATATACCCACGTGTGCGTGTGAGGGAATGAGTGTGTGCGTGCGTGGCATGCGTGCACATCTTCGCTTCATGCATGTACCGCTAGTGCGGCTCAGGGAGGACGACTACATTCTTCTGGAAACAGCAGCACGTCACTGTGATCAATCCACACAAGGATGTCGCAACAACGCCTCCACATGTGCAATGTGGCTTCATGAACTGTAAGAGAGACACTCTGTAGCATACCATTGTGTTTTGCACATACTCGAAGTACTAGTAAGGTACACGTGCATTGCACGCGTCAGATTTTGCAACCAAATTACAGATAAATACCACACAGTAGCATGTAAGCTCTGAGTCATATATGCCTGATGTAAACCTTCATTTAATTCTTATAGTTCATATCATTCAATATCAATTAGTTTTTATAAAAAACCTAGGGCCCCTTTGATTCGTAGGATTTCCAAAATGCGGGAATAGGAAGAACATGGGATTAGAGTGGAATGTCGTCTTGAATCCTACAGGATGGTACGAGTGTTTGATTGTGCATAGAAAAAACGCAGAATTATTTCAAAGAGGTTTGAGTGGATTGGATGTTTCCTATGAAATCTAGTGCAAAGGAATCATATGGAAAAATTCCTATGGTTTACAATCCAACGAATCAAACAACCGAGATAGGAAAAATTCCTAAGGATTAGAATCCTCCAAAATTCCTTCGAGAATCCTTTGAATCAAAGAAGCCCTTAATCTATTTTATGATTCATGGAATTGTGCGTTGTAAAGCATAAAGTAAAAACAAATAATGGCAGTTCAACTAGAAAAAAGTTTGGGTAGTTATGATACGGAAGATTCTAGAACAAAGGACAACCACTGTTGTTTTGAGATTTGTGCATTATGCTTAAGTTCAACCATGGAGTCTGTTAGATTGTACATGTGGCAAAATCCAGTGGGGGCCTAGAAGATGGTGCGAGGGGCCGAGTGGAGGGAGACTATGAAGGAGTGCACAACTGCGAGATCGATATTTAGAGAGAGGGGGCGAGAACGTGCGCTGTTGCGCGCAGTGGCGGAGCCATGAAAAATGTCCCATGAGCTAGGGGGCCAAGCATTGCTAATCCTTTACAAGGAGGGCCAATTCATCAGCTTAAACCATTTTTACCAGCAATTGTCTAATGATCACATTCATATTAGCCTCGATATATAGGGATGTTAGGGGGGCAGGTCCCTTGTTGCCCCTGTGTTCTCCATTGTGCGCGCGTCTGAGACATGAAGCGGAAGGCATGGATGATGATAGGGGGGCGTTGGATATATAATTAATGTGGGTGTATTAGCTATATATGTAATCCTCTACAGAGAGGTATAGATTGATCGATGTGGACATGGGAAAGAGGGTGAAACCTCACTAGATATATAGACTGATCGGTTTATGTGAAAAACTATGAAAGACCTAGCTATACACACACACACACACACATAGAGGAACATCGATCGTTGCGCATGCACGTGAGAGATAAAGAATGCCCGATATGATGGAGAGGGGGATGTGTGTGTGTGTGCCTTCATGGGAGACCGACCTGAAGAAAAAGATTGCATGTGTGCGATTGATAATGCCGACTGGTAGTGTGTGTGCATGCATGCACGAGAGAAAGTTAGTAGTAGAATTATAAAGAGAAGACCAATGTGTGGGTGTAAAAGACTAGGTGAGGTCATAATCTATGTAAAGTTGAATTCAAATATTTGAATAAGAGATCATGTTGATTGAAACCCATGCATGCATGAATATAACGGAGATCTGCGCGGTGTGGTTTGGAAACGAGCATGTTGCAATGTATACACATTGAACAAGGTCAGATTGGTTTGAATCTGATATACCGATGGCATACATCATTTGGCCACATTGCATCCGTGCATGGACACACTATTCTAATTGGAGATATTGGGTGGCTTTCGCATCACATATCTATATCTATACCCCTATATATATATATATATATATATATATATATATATATATATATATATATATATATATATATATTTAATTTTATATTTTTTATATAGTGTGCGGATAACTTTAAATTTGAAAGATGGTCGTTGGATGAGGCCAATCCGATGGTGCAGAGCTGGCAAATTTGAGCACTACTGGCCATTGGATATCACCTAGATTCCACCAGATTTTGCCACATGTACAATCTAGAAGACTCTATGGTTGAACTTAAGCATAATGCACAAACCTCAAAACACAAGTACTTCTTCTTTGTTCTAGAATCTTTCGTATCAGAATTTCCCAAATGTTTTTCTACATGATTTGTTTTTACTTTATGCCTTACAACGCACAATTCCATGAATCTTAAAATAGATTTGCTATCTTATAAAAACTAGATGATTTTGAATGAAATGAACTATAAGAATTAAACGAACATCTACAACATGCATATATGACTCAAAGCTTACATGCTATAATGTGGTATTTATTCAGAATTTGGTTGCCAAATCACATGCATGCAATGCACGTGTACCTTACTAGTCTAAATGGTGTATGTGTGTGTGTGTGTGTTGTGCGTGTTAAACACATTGTATGTAGTATATCATACTTTTCTAAATTGTCTTTTTTTGGGTACACGTTAAGCTTGTTCTCCCGAAATTTCAAGCCGCGCCTTGTTATGCCAAAATTTCAAGCTAGCATCTCTGTCTATCGTGCTGCGAAACTCCCACCTCTTCAACCCGCGTCGTGTTAACCGAAATATTTAAGATATAGCTTTGTCTCGTTGTGCTCCGACAACTCCCTCCATCTCAACCAGCGCCTTGCTATTCCAAAATTTCAACGCGTGCGAAAACTCCCACCTCCCGTGAAATCCCGACACGCAAAATGCCCGTGATACCCCTGAACCGAAAGAACCGCCTCAAATCGTTGGGGGTACTTTCGTAACTTACCCCACATTTCGGACAAGCGCGTCCCTAAGCCATGGTTCCCCACTCCCATCCCATTCGCCCACCCATTCATACACCGAGGCCGGCAAAACCCGTGAAGCCCCACACCCTCCTCCGTCCGCCACCCAGCCGGAGCCTCTTCCCCGACGATGTCGTCGACAGCAACACCTCGACGTCCCTGATCCACCGTACCGAATGAGGATCCTTCGTCGATTTGGTCGTCCCGCCGGTTCAGCCACCCCGTCCTCCACCTCCAAGGAGATGCCCCGATGTTCCCCTCGTCTTTCGCGCCACCTCCATTCCCACATCGCTGTCTCCACCTGCACCACCGGAAGAGCATCATCATCACCGTTTCCTCGGATGAAGCTGCGGCCTAATCGGAGCCACCAAAGAGGTTGTACATTAATCGGTGCATTTTCGTCTTGATTCGATCTCACGGTGCTGCCGGCGCTCGGTCCCGAGACGACATGGCGCGGCTCCATCCACGGCGGCGTCGCCGGCCACTTCCTCCAAGGCGTCGCTCCCTCTGCGGCGACGTCCACATTAGTAGGAGTTGCTGCTGCTTTAGCTCTCGCTGCGCTGCTGCTCTGCTCTTGCTCTCGGTCCCCTGCCTAGTCTGCTCTTGCTCTTGCTCTTACTCGCGCTGCTGCTCTCGCTCTTGCTCTTGCTTGCGATACTGCTCTGATTTAGCTACACTTCAGTCAACTAAATCGACTTTTGGGTCAGTTGATTTTCAGGGGGTGGGGGGCTCGCCGGAGTTAAGGAAGAACCAGCCGCAGCCGGGAGGGGGGCTCACCGGAGAGGTGCCCCACTATCTATCTGAGGGTTCAGGGTGGGGGCGATGGTCGCCAGCGGTGGTGGTGTGGTGGCGTGGGGATCGCCGAAGAAAAAGCTCGGCATAGGGGGCCTACACGGATGGTCGGGCCGGCGGCGGACCTGCGGTGGGGAGTGTTTTCGGGGCGGGTGGGGCGTCGCACCGCCGGCCGCGGGCAGTGGGGGGCGGCTGTTTGGCTGGTGGTGGCTGGCGGCTCAGGGGGTGGAGGTTGAAGATGAACTGTAGGCCCTTGATTTCGTATCCAATGGCTGCAAAATCAACTGACCAGAGATGAAAAAGTCAGTCGACTGACATGTAGCCTCACCTCTAGTGCGTTCATTTTCGACAGCAAAATTCAGTTTCGACAGTTAAGTTCAGTTTCGACAGTTAAATTCAGTTTCGACAGAAAAAATTAGTTTCGATAGATAAGTTCTGTTTCGACAGTTAAATTCAGTTTCGACAGTTAAGTTCAGAGATGAGCGACTGATGTATACATCTAGCACTTTGTGGTTATGTATTTTACGTCATCTATTGGAGATGCTATTAGAATTCCACTCAGGTTAACGTTGTCTCTCTTGTCCTGCTTCAGCCTCGGCGTCGTACAACTCACCGGAGCTGCTTCAACGATGAAACCCTCCATCACAGCGGAGCAGTACCTCGGGCTCCATCTCTAGACGCCTAAGATCTTCTTCCCCTCCTCCGACAGCCAAGTCAGCCAGAGCAACCTCACCGGCCAACCCAATCACGTTGAGATCGACATGACTTCGCCAAAGAGGTTGTACACTTCTTGTGGTTTGACTTAATCTCACCATGCTTCTTTGCATCCTGTGATCTTCCAATTCTTGTGAACCAAACACCCAGATTGGCAGAAATCCCGTGTTTTTAAATTCTCTGTTTTGCATGTGCATTCCTATCCTATTCCTGTCTATTTCCTATTCCTGCAAACAAGCCCTTACACAATTACTTCTATTATAGATATGTGTCAAAGAAAACCTTGTGTGGTTTGTCCTACTCCTGCGATGATGTGGTCCACCCCAGCTGAGCTGCTCCAACGAGGGAAGGGTTTACCACAGCAGGGATCCGCTCTCCAGACTGTCTTTCGCCGCTTCAGATCTTCTTCCCCACCGTTGGCGGCCACGACAACTGCATTACCATCATCAACTGAGCAGATGACCTTGAGTACTACACGGGTCCGCAAGAGAGGTCACACTCTTCCGTGTCTGCTTACGTTATGCATCGCTTAATATGACGACATGCTACTTTATCATCGTGTTCACCTACTAGACTCCGACACAGGTCCAAACTTATGTTGAAACTTGAGTTCTTAAATGGTTGTGGGGTACATATTGGGCCAGCAATCAGTACTATCTGTCTACTATCTGGTTAATCTCGAGTGTCTACTATGAGTTTCATGTTGGGTGCAAACAAACATTAAAGGAGCCATTATCTGTATTTTTTAACTAAAGCTATTATCTGCCTGCTATCATTGGTTTTGGGTCTATCCACAGTTTGCTACCTTCACTCTAGATTTGTGCATGCACTCCTTAAATAATCTAACTATGTATTATTCCTATGCATGTCAGTTATTGTACACAATGGAACTGAACATGTAGAGAAAAAGAGACGAGCCTTGCGTGGCAATAAAATTTCATGCAGATGTCGCTCCATGGTGGGCGCAAAGGCAGCCCCCCTCCACCCATTTCGGATCGTAATCAAGAGGAAGATAACTCCTCAAAGGAGGATTCAGAGACAGATGGCTAGTCCTATCCCCCCACGAGGTGCATGCTCTAACTTCGCAGGGTTAGGTTGCTCATATCATGCGTATGGTATCTTGCATTGCTATGTCATTTGCTTAGTTTAGACATGATTTGTGTGAATGCCACCTGTTTAGTGTCTAATTACCATATATGTGAATTATGCAATGCCATCCTTTTGCAAGACATTATATATGTGAATTATGCAATGCTATCTTGTTGCAAGGCATTATATATTTAAATTATGCAATGCCATGCTGTTTAGCCAAGTGTCATATTTGTGAATTATATCATGCCGTCCTATTTTTGTATTTCTCATTGCTTTTGTCGACAATGTTTGTATATTCAACTGCTCTTCCTATGCATCAGCCATTTGAATTGGTGATGGAGAAATGTGGAGTGAAAACAAGGTCTTCAGAGCAGACAATGCTACCTGGTGAAGCAGATATGTTGCTGGTTACAAATAGCTCTTCAGAGGAGGATTCAGAGGCAGACGACCAGTCCTATTATCCCCCTGAGGTGTATGCTCAAACTTGGCAGGGTTATATTACTCATATCATGCATATGTTGTATTATAATGCTTAGTTTTTACATCATATACACGATATTGAATTCCATATCCTTAGTTGACACATCATAAATTCTATTGCCCTCTGCTCACTTCCTTAGTATATAAATCATATATTTGAATTATATCATGCCATGATGTTTACATAGACAACATGTATCTGAATTATGGCATGCGAACCCATTTTCTAAAGACATAATATAGTTATATCATCTCATCCTGTTCACATAGTCATCATATTTTGAATTATGTCATTCTATCCGTGAATTATCAGGCCATCAAGTTTCCATCGACGGCATGTTTGTGATTTATGGCATTCCAACCACTTTAATAGACACATCATATAGTTATATCATGTCATCCTGTTTACATAGTCATCATATTTTGAAGTATGTCATACTATCATGTTTAGTTAGGCATCAAACATGTGAAATTGTGTCATGCTATCATGTTTAGTTAGGCATAATATATTTGAAATTATGTCCTGCTATTCTGTTTGGTTAGACAACATAAATGTGATTTATTCCATGCCCTGTTTTCCTCCCGACTATCCATTGCACCTGTCTATATTACAATGTCTGTACATTCAATTACTTTTCTTGTTTATCAGCCATTTCAATTGGAGGGGTGATGACCGTATCTGTGGGAGTAAAAACACGGTCTTCAGAAAAGATCATGCTACCTGTCGATGGAGATAGAACCACGGCTGTACTTGCCCAAGAACCAGCCCCACCACGCATAACCCAGACTCACGTAGATTGTACCTCTACCCAGTTGGACAGAGAACCAGCTACACCCCTTCTAACCCCAACCCTAGCAGATAGTAACCCAGTTCCCGTTGACACAACACCGTCTCCACCACAGAGCACCCAAACACGAGCAGTTAGTAAGGCAACTGCAGTGCCCAAAGCATGAGGACTACCACTCCGAACCCCAAATCAATGCTTAAAGCAGACGAAGAATTGTTCTCAGGTCGGGTTCTGTAGCTATGGTTCATACTACTTTGCTCTTGCATCACTATATTTACTCATACCAACTAATTTCAAATTTGAAGGATGCAATTGAAACTCCAATGGCGCAACAGGTATGTTTTAAACCTGTTTCTTTACCATGTTTGCTGTTATAACTTGCTCTATGTTGATTTAAGTTTCAATTGAATAAACAGTTATGTTCTCATGCCATGCACATTACATGTGTTGTTATTGCTATGTAGTTTCCCACACTTATATTATGTCTATGCTGCTTTGTCTTAAGTAGATATGATTTGAACTGTATCTATCTTGATTTGGCAACACAAATTAGAATGATATACACCATACAGTGACCATACTACATAGATATATGTTTGTTTCATGATGTTATCCTGTCCACCTTACTACTGAACTGGTTTACCAAAATGAGTTTCATATACTACATTGTAAATATGTGATGTGTTTGTTTGTTTCTCCTTTAGAACATGGATAAAATATTGGAGAAGAGTACCCCGTTATGCAATGGTAAAGGAAGTAATGCAGATCAGGTTCAAGATAGTGAGACATCCCTATTGTTCTCCAAGAAAGCTGATAAAAACTATATTGAAGACACTGAGACAACCCCAAAGTCCTGTGTTGATGTAGTGTTCGAGTTACTGGCTACTACTGCTGGCACCAGCTCTTCGAACTCGCTGCCTGAATCAGTTCGGCTACTTGAGTCTCAACTTCAAGTTGAAATACATCAATCAAATGTTATATGATAGGAAGCCGAAGGGCTGAGGAAGTCCCTGCAGAATTCAGATGCATACTTTTTGGTGCAACAACAAGTGTTGGAGGATTTAAGCGCCAAACAAGAGAAAGTTAATAAGGTTGCTAAGCATCTTGCCAGCATTATGGGTACCCATGATATTGTTTCTTGAGCTCTTCTGAAGTTGTTTCAGTTTTGGACTTGTTTTGCTGCAGCGTTTATATGCTGCTTTTTTCCCTATATTTGCACTGGTGGCGAACTTTGATGCCCAGTGGATGTAATATGTGTAATAGCCGTGATAGCCTAGCGTAAGTTTCTTGCCTATATATTTCCTTATTGCCTTGTTTATTTGTTTTCTTGTAGTCAATGCAGTTCTTTTTCCACGGTTTGCTAGTGGCCGCAATAGCCTATTTTTTTAAACTACGCCACATTAACCATGGGCTAAATATTTACTGTAGTTAACATGGGCCTCTTATGGGTCGTAGAAACAATGGGCCTTCTAATGGCCGTAGAAAAAACGGGCCTTCTACGGGGCATAGAAACAATGGGCCTTATATGGGCCATAGACAAAATGGGCCTTCTATGGGCCGT
Source organism: Secale cereale (assembly GCA_902687465.1). Lineage (NCBI taxonomy): Eukaryota > Viridiplantae > Streptophyta > Magnoliopsida > Poales > Poaceae > Secale > Secale cereale. The sequence goes on along the minus strand of LR738711.1, from coordinate 526,099,732 downwards.
ATGATCGGTTGGCCAAACATGGGCCAATAACAGACCACATTATGGTTGTAAATGGGCTAGAGTTGAAATCGTCAGTTCATGGGCCGACCATAACGGGCGGACCATAACGGGCCGTCGTTAATCGGCCGTATTTGATGACGCTATTAAAACGGGCCAATGTATTAACGGGCCACAAACGGGCCGACTGTAACCACGGGCTGAATTTGGCCCACAAGCAGAAAATGACAGTAACTAGCTGAAAGTAAACGAATGCTGGAAATGAGCCCAAGAATAAATGGGCCCTGAGAGGGCCGAAAGATAACATGGGCTGGAAACGGCCCAACGGAATAATGGGCGGTTAATGGGTATAAAGTGAAACACTATTCAATATGGGCCAGTTGTACCACGAGCCATTAATGGGCTGAGGGTTACTAAGGACCTCATATGGGCCGAAAGGCGTCATGGGCCATACATGGGCCGGAAGTTAAAATGGGCTAGAATTATATTGGATGGCCCAGATGACACTAGTGGGCCTAATTCGGATAGGCCATAAATGGGCCCTGGATTAGCTGGCTGTAAATGGGCTATATGCGAACAGGCCGTTAACAGGCTTGCTGTGGGCTGGCCCGTCACCTCTTGAGAAAGTCAAACGGGTCGGCCTTTTCACAGGAATGGGCCTCTGTTGGGCACTGTTCATTACGGGCCAGTTTTACCACGGGCCGTTAATGGACCGAGGGTTACTAAGGGCCTCATATGGGCCGAAAGACGTCATGGGCCGGAAGTTAAAATGGGCTGGAATTATATTGGACGGCCCAGATGCCGCTACTGGGCCTAATTCGGATAGGCCATAAACGGGCCCTGGGTTAGCAGGCTATAAATGGGCTATATGCGAACAGGCCGTTAACAGGCTTACCGTGGGCCGGCCCGCCACCTTTTGACCAAGTCAAACGGGCTGGCCTTTTCACATGAATGGGCCTCTGTTGGACCGTGCCACGTGTCGATGTATCTTAGGCGATTTTGGTCCAATGAGTGGATGACATCTGTCCCAACGGTGAGCTGACACGTGTTTCCTCCAGCCAATGATGATTTTACACGTGGAAAATCCGCATTGGTCGGGGCTGTTAACGGGTTATCGGATCCAAAATCATACCCGATAGGTTAACGGTGTTCCGTTACGGTGGATGCCACGTGTCGGTGACCCTTGACGAAAGCACTTCTGTGACGCGCGATTTATCGTCATGGAAGTGGACACTTCCATGATGATCCTTTTGGTAATGTCATTGAACACTTCTACGACAGCACAGGTATGACTATCTTCATTCTATCATAAATTTGTCATGGATGTACATGCATGATAGAAAACGTGACCTACTGTGATAAACACGTATCATCACAGAAGTGTATTTTTTGTAGTGTAGGGCTAGAGAGAATGAAATTATTGAAACTGATAATATTGATGAAAGTGATGATGAAGATTCTCCTCCTAGATATGAATTGTCTCTTGTGCCTGAGGGTTATGTTATGGATGAAGAAACTGCTAGAGATCTTTTATCTTGCAAAGATAGATATGATCTTAAGAAATTGTTAGCTAAGCTGAAAGAAAAGTCTTTGAATGCTAGAATGAAATATGACCCCGCTTTTGCCACTTCACCTGTCTATATTTCTGATAAGGATTATGATTTCTCTGTCGATCCTGAGTTAATTACTTTGCTTGAATATGATCCTTTCCCTGGCTATGAATCTGAAACTGTTGTGGCACATCTTACTAAATTGAATGATATAGCCACCCTATTCACCAATGAGGAAAACATTCGCTACAACTATATCCTTAAGTTATTTCCCTTCTCCTTAAAGGGTGATGCTAAAACATGGTTTAATTCTCTTGATCCTAGTTGTGTGCATAGTCCCCAGGATATGATTTACTACTTCTCTGCTAAATACTTTCCCTCTCATAAGAAACAAGCTGCCTTAAGGGAAATTTATAATTATGTGCAAATTGAAGAAGAGAGTCTCCCACAAGCTTGGGGGAGGCTTCTCCGATTACTTAATGCTTTGCCTGATCATCCTCTCAAGAAAAACGAAATACTTGATATCTTTTATAATGGATTAATAGATGCTTCCAGAGACCACCTGGATAGTTGTGCTGGTTGTGTTTTCAGGGAAAGAACTGTTGATCAAGCTGAATTGATATTAAATAATATGTTGAGTAATGAACATAATTGGACACTTCCTGAACCAACTCCTAAGCCAACTCCGAAGAAAAGGGGTATTCTATTCCTCAGTCCTGAAGATATGCAAGAGGCAAAGAAATCTATGAAAGAAAAGGGTATTAAAGTTGAATATGTTAAGAATTTACCGCCTATTGAAGAAATACATGGTCTTAATAACCCGACACAGGTAGTAAATGTAAATTCTCTCTATAGATTTGATGAAGGTGATATTCCTTACAATAAGTCTGCTAGCCAATGCTTAGATGAGTTTGACAATTTTATTGTTAAACAAGAAAACTTCAATGCTTATGTTGGTAGACAATTGAAACGTAATGCTTATATGATTGAACACTTGAGTGATTATATGTCTAGAGTTAAAGGTGAACTTAAACTCATTAGTAAACATGCTTCCATGGTTACCACTCAAGTAGAACAAGTACTTAAAGCACAAAATGATTTGCTTAATGAATTAAATAATAATAAAAATGATAATGCTATTAGAGTTATGACAAGAGGGGGTAGAACGACTCCGGAACCTCTGTATCCTGAGGGCCACCCGAAGAGAATTGAGCAAGATTCTCAAAGAACTAATATTGATGCACCTAGTCCTTCTAAGAAGAAGAAAAGGAAAAATGATAGGACTTTGTATGCTTCTAGTGAACCTGTTGTTGATACACCTAAGAATCCCAATGATATTTCTATTTCTGATGCTGAAACACAGTCTGGTAACGAACATGAACCTAGTGAAAATCATAATGATGATGTTCATGATGATTCTCAACCTAGCAATAATGATGATGTAGAGATTGAACCTGTTGTTGATCTTGATAACCCACAATCAAAGAATCAATGTTATGATAAGAGAGACTTTGTAGCTAGGAAACACGATAAAGAAAGAGAACCATGGGTTCAGAAACCCATGCCTTTTCCTCCTAAACCATCCAAGAAAAAGGATGATGAGGATTTTGAGCGCTTTGCTGAAATGATTAGACCTACTCATGCTGTCTCCTTTTACTTTCTGTTATTGATGAGCATGAGTAGGTCTAATCATTTCAGCAAAGTGCTCAAAATCCTCATCATCCTTTTTCTTGGACGGTTTCGGAGGAAAAGGCATGGGTTTCTGAACCCATGGTTCTCTTTCCTTACCGTGCTTCCTAGCAACAAAGTCTCTCTTATCATAATGTTGATTCTTTGATTGTGCGTTATCAAGATCAAAAGCAGGTTCAATCTCTACATCATTATCATTGCTAGGTTGAGCATCATCATGAACATCATCATTAATATTATCACTAGGTTCATGTTCATTACCAGATTGTGTCTCGGCATCAAAAACAGATATATCATTAGGATTCTCAGGTGTGTCAGCTACAGGTTCACTAGAAGCATGCAAAGTCCTATCATTTTTATTTTTCTTCTTCTTAGAAGAACTAGGTGCATCTAAATTAGCTCTTTGAGAATCTTGCTCAATTCTCTTAGGGTGGCCTTCAGGATACAGAGGTTCCTGAGTCATTTTACCACCTCTAGTTGCAACTCTAACAACATAGTCATTATTCTTACTATTTAATTCATTGAGAAAATCATTCTGAGCCCTAAGTACTTGTTCTACTTGAGTGGTGACCATAGAAGAATGTATACCAATGAGTTTCAGTTCACCTTTAGCTCTAGACAGATAATCACTCAAGCGTTCAATCATATAAGCATGGTGTTGTAGTTGTCTACCAACCTAAGCATTGAAGTTTTCTTGTTTCATTATAAAATTGTCAAACTTATCTAAGAATTTGCCAGCAAGCTTATAATGAGGAATATCACCTTCATCAAATCTATAGAGAGAATTTACGTTTACTACCTGTGTCGGGTTATCAAGACCATGTATTTCTTCAATAGGTGGTAAATTCTTAACATCTTCAGCTTTAATAACTTTTTCTTTCATAGATTTCTTTGCCTCTTGCATATCTTCAGGACTAAGGATAGAACACCTCTTTTCTTCGGAGTTGGCTTAGGGGCTGGTTCAGGAAGTGTCCAATTATTTTCAATGGCCAACATATTATTCAATAGTAGTTCAGCTTGTTCAACTATCTTTTCCCTAAAAACACAACCAGCACAACTATCCAGGTGGTCTCTGGAAGCATCAGTTAGGCCATTATAAAAGACATCAAGTATATCATGCATCTCAAGAGGATGATCAGGCAAAGCATTAAGTAATTGGAGAAGCCTCCCCCAAGCTTGTGGGAGACTCTCTTCTTCAATTTGCACAAAGTTATATATTTCCCGTAAGGCAGCTTGTTTATTATGAGTGGGAAAATATTTAGTAGAGAAGTAATACATCATATCCTGGGGACTACGCACACAACTAGGATCAAGAGAATTAAACCAGGTCTTAGCATCACCCTTTAACGAGAACGGAAATAGCTTAAGGATATAGTAGTAACGAATCTTTTCATCGTTGGTAAACAGGGTGGCTATATCATTCAACTTAGTAAGATGTGCCACAACAGTTTCAGACTCATAGCCATGGAAAGGATCATATTCAACCAAAGAAATTAACTTAGGATCAACAGAGAATTCATAATCCTTATCAGTAACACAGATAGGTGAACTAGCAAAAGGAGGGCCATGTTTCATTCTAGCATTCAAGGACTTTTCTTTCAGCTTAGCTAATAATTTCTTAAGATCATATCTATCATTGCAAGCAAGAAAGTCTCTAGAAGTTTCTTCATCCATATCATAACCCTCGGGAACAACAGGCAATTCATATCTATTTGGAGTAGCTTCATCATCACTTTCATAAATATCACCAGTTTCAATATTTACATTCTCCCTAACCTTAGCAATTTGTTCATCTAGAAATTCACCTAGTGGCATAGTATCAGGCATAGAAGTAGTTTCATCATTGATGACCCTCAACCATAAGGGATCTATTGCAGCGTTTTCGATAAGTAAGAGTGTCGAACCCAACGAGGAGCAGAAGGTATTGATAAGCGATTCTGAGCAAGAAATTACTGCAAGCACTGAAAGATAACTTTTAGGGGTTTTCTCGGTATAAGCAACAAGAAAGTAAAAGCAAATAATGTAAAAGGTACTGAGAGTAACAAGTGGCCCAATCCTTTCTTAGCAAAGGAGAGGCCTAGCAACTTAACTTATAGAGACTAAAGCGTTCCTCAGGACACACGGGAGAGATAGTCATGTGCTTTCGCCATATTCCGTATCGATACTATGTTATATGTTGATAAGTGTTGAGTGGGTGGATCTATGCTAGTGCACTCTCTAGACTAAGATGAATGCACTCTTATGATTAAACACCTTGCAAGCATCCGCAAATACAAGATAGAATTTAAGGCAAAAGCCTAACCATAGCAATACGATCGAGGATCCATTATTCCCTTATGCAAAAGCGTGCGAACTGGGGTTCAGGTTTCTGTCACTCCGGCAACCCACCATAAGCATTCTTTATACACAATGTATTCTCCTAGGTCCTTAATAAGGCGAAGTGTTGAGTGTTCGACTCACACAACACCACTAGTAGAATGACAACACAACTTAAGTATCAAATAACACATATTACTTCAACAGCATATGACTACTAACAACAAGACTTTCCCCATGTCCTCAAGAACTAGGGTAACTACTCACAAGACATAAAAGAGATCATGATCAGTGGGAATAAATAGGTGATAAACAATCTGGACATAATAGTATTTCTCCAACAAAACTCAATAGCATTCACCACAAAGTAGTAATCAACACCGATGGAGTAGAGAGGATAGGTAGTACGCGTTACAACACAAGTTGCGATTGTAAGATGAGATTTGGATGAAGATGGAGATGGTGCTGGTGTTGGGGATGATGTTGATGATGATCTCGATGATGCCCGTGACGATGGTGATGACGATGGCGACGATCTCCCCTTCCGGGAGGTGATCTCCCCGGCGGAATCTGCCCGCCGGAGATGGCTTTTTCTTCTCTGTAGGTTTCCGCCACGGAGCGGCGGCGGAACTCCGTAAAAATCCCCGTATCTAGGGTTTTTTGGATAACGGAGAGCATATATGCAAAAGGGGGCGGCCAGAGGTGGGCCAGGGGCTCCAGGCGCCCCCCCGGCGCGGCCAGGGGGGCGCCCCCAGGGCGCCTGGGCACCCTGTGGCCCCCCTCTGGTTGCCCTTTCGCGTGCCTTCGTGATCCATCTGAAAAATATCTCCCCTCAATTTTCAGGTAATTTGGAGGTATTCTTCTTCAGTAACTCAGCGTCCACTTTTTACTGCTGAATCCTGCGTCTGCCGCTTCGGCATCGGAAAGTTTGCAAACTATGTAAAATAGACCAAAACAACATAAGAACATCACCGTAACGTGAAATATATCAATGTATAAGGATAAATTATGATACAAAATAGTGATGCATTTTGGACGTATCAACACCCCCAAGCTTAGACCTCGCTTGTCCCCAAGCGAATATGAACTCGGTAAACCTGTCCACAAGTTTAGAGAGTGAAGTGTCGATAAATAGAATACAGACAAGAAGCATCATAGTTTCTTTACCAACTCAAATATCCTCAACAGCAATCTTCAATTCATAAAGCCCTTATAAAAGAGTGATAACACTTATATTCGAAAGTAGGGCTAAGCAAACTCATTATATAATGGCAAACATGTCCTTTGGTCAAAGAACAACAAATAGATTTAACTTTTGCTCTTATATTTTGATGAGATCAATTGAAGCTTTTTGAAATAACATGTTAATAGGCAAGAAGTGAAAGTGTTAACACAAAGGAAGATATTTGCCTTAGCTGGGCATGACAAACAACTTACTTATCGAATGATAATGTCAACTAGGATATGTGTAACGCCCCGGACACACCCGCCGGTGGTCGTTACTCCTGGCGGGATCTAGACTAGCCCCACATATCAATACTAGTCTTTTCTGCGCACTTTGTCCTCACTCATGCGCACCCGGTAGCAACTTCCCGGTCGGTCACGCATCCTGAAATTACTCCAAGCTGAGCACGCTTAACTTTGGAGTTCTATCCGAATGGGCTCCCGGAAAAGAAGGAATTCCGTATTGATATGAGTAGTCTATCATCCCTAATAAGCCAGGCCATCACATACACCCTCACTCAGAGGAACCGACGTCCTCGTCGGGCCACAGGAACGTTCCCTCTTGGCACAACCGTCTGTGCTTCCAGGACAGCACATGCGCCATGCCGTGTGCCACGACGGGTCACAAACGTCATGCACAACATGACTGCAAACTGTCCGCAAACATCCGTGTAACCACGAGGGTCGGCTCTGATACCAACTTGTAATGCCCAGGATGGAGTTATACCTCCTACGTATCGAGGCACGACTTAAAGGCATAAGTCCATCCTAGAATGATCTCAAGTTTGGTAATCTTTGCACATCTCATGTAAAAGAGGGGATTGTAAACATAAATAGTTGGCTTACACTCGCCACGTCACACAAATACAATACATGTCTCAATCATCATACATTAAGAATATCACAACCCTCTAAGGGCAAAATCCAAATGTCAAGATACCAAACTTAAATAACATCCACAGGCGGATCGAATCCTAGTAGAAGTCTCCACTACTGATCATCCGGATAACGAACATAGTACCGACTATGCTCCTCGTCGTACTCCCAATCCAGCTCGGTGCCATCACCTGGATAGCTCACAGCTGGACCTGCATCTGGTGTGGTGAAGTAACTGTGAGCCACAGAGGACTCAGCAATCCCGTTCCCGGGTAACAAGACTATTTAAGCCTTTGGGAGAGGATAAAGGCTGAAGAAAAGAGTAAGTGTCTGCAGCAGCAACTAGCAACTAGCTTACGTAAGTGAGAGCGAGAAGAGAAGCCTCAGTCGAGAAGTGATCACGAAGTGATCCTATCTAAGCTCAAACAAACCTGGGAGCTTCAGTGGCAAGTGTCTTGCTGTCCGCCGCGGCTGCTGCATCCCGGTAGATCTTGTCGGCGCAGATAAGCGCATCCTTCTTGTCGCCGGGGACAGAGATGACGCTTATCGGCCCTGGCATCTTGAGCATGTTGTACGCGTAGTGGGAAGCTGCCATGAACTTACCGAGCGCAGGACGGCCAAGTATCCCATTGTATGGCAATGGGATATCGGCAACGTCGAACGTGATCCTCTCCGTCCTGAAGTTGAGCTCTCCACCAAAGGTCACCGGCAGCGTGATCTTCCCCTTCGGCTTGCTCCTTCCCGGGTTGATCCCTTGGAACGACCCAGTTTCCTCGAGCTCGTTGTCGGGAATCTGCAGTTTCTTGATCACAGCAGAGGAGATCAAGTTGAGGCCGGCCCCGCCGTCAACCAACATCTTGGTGACCTTGAGGTTGCGGATAGTTGGTGAAACCAACATCGGCAAACACCCGACCACAGTTGTGCGGTCAGGGTGGTCCTTAAGGTCGAAGATGATGGGCGTGCCAGACCATTTCAGCAGCCTGCGTGACTCGACGGGTGGCTCAGCTGCATTCACTTCCCGCACCCATTGCTTGATTTGGCGGTGGGAAGTGTGCAGAGAGGCACCTCCGTCGACACACAGAACCTCTGTGGCCTTCTGGAACTCCTGCTCGCTGTTGTCTCCTTCATCCATATCCTCGTCATCGTCCTCGTCTTCGTCCTTGTCGCCGCCCCGGGGAGGTCTGTCTCCTTGCCGCTGCTTGGCCTTGCCGCGGCGTCCTCCCCGGCCATTGAACGGCCGCTTCTTGCTGGGCTCTCCTCCGCCTCCTTGGGCCTTCTCCTTGTTGCGACGCTCGTATTCAGCCTTCTGCTGCTCTACGAGGTACTCTACTCTCTTGCAGTTCTGGAGATCGTCGCCCTTGGTGCGGTGGATCTTGCAGTACTGCTTGTCGAAGCCGTCCTCCTTGTCGGCTGCCGCTACAGGGGCGGCCTCCTTGCTGGAGCCACCAGCCTGTGTCTTCTTGGCGGGAGCCTCCTTGCCGGACTACTCGACAACCAGTACCTCCTTGTTCTTCTTCCTCTTGTTCCGCCGCCGGTTTTTCCTTGTCGGGGCGGCATCCTCGCTGTCTGTTCCTCCTGCTCCAGTATCCTCTCCAGGGAGTCTCCTCCCCTCTTCAGCACGTGCACATTTATCAGCCAGAGCGTAAAGCTTGCTGACATCCCGGATCTTGGTCATCGCCATCTCCTCCCTCATCCGGCGGTTACGCACGTTCTGGTGGAACGCGCTGATAACCGCGGCAGGGTGGACATCAGGGATATTGTGCTGGACGCGGCTGAACCTTTGAATGTATTTGCGCAGGGACTCTCCCTCCTTCTGCGCAAGGATGTGGAGATCGCTCTCCTGGCCGTGGGGTTTGTGGCCGCCCGTGAATGCGCCGACAAACTGGTGACACAAATCCGCCCAAGAAGATATGGAGTTCTCCGGCAAGTGCATAAGCCAAGATCTGACGTTTGGCTTAAGCACGAGCGGGAAATAGTTGGCTAGAATCTTCTCATCGCGTCCCCCAGCAGCCTGCACCACAATGGTGTAGATGCTGAGGAACTCAGAGGGGTGTGTCTTGCCGTCGTACTTCTCGGGTACGTCGGGCTTAAAATTCTTCATGCTGGGCCACTGGACTTGCCGCAGCTCTCGGGTGAACGCAGGGCAGCCTGCCGCGTACGGCAAGTCGCCTGGTTCACCGGGCGCGTGCATGTCGGCAGCGGTCCCAGCTCGCTGATCGGACTGTCTTCGGGCTTCTCTTCGACGCTCGATACGAGTTCGAGCGTCCTCTTGTCGCCTGTCGTCAAGGACTTGGCGCTGATCGCGGCGAGCCCGCGGGTCCGACGATGCTGTGGAGTCGTCGTCGATGTTGATCCGGCGGGGCGGCGATTTCTGCTTCCGCGGCGGGGAGTGCACGGTCGTCGCACCCCCGGCGGTCTTGTCTCCATCGACCTTCGTTTGGTCGACTTGCTGCGGCCGTGACGTTGCCGGCTGCTGCGGCGTGTCGTTGTTGGCGAAGGCGATGAGGCTCTGGATCGTCGCCCTCCAGTCTTCGGCCTTGTCCGCCTCTGGAGGGAAGTCGAGAAGCAGCTGAGCCCTAGCCAGGGCTTCTGCTAGAGAGGAGGGAAGCGGCAGTGAGCGGTGCGAGGAGCGAGATACGCTCGGACTTCTAACCACGTTAGAAGGAGCATGCTCTCGCCCCGGCGATCACGCCTTGCTCGTGCCAGGATGCTGGCCTTGAGCGTCTCGTGACCCGCCGGTTTGGCCACATCCCAGCAAGCTTATGGTACCTCCGGTACCACGTCGCTGCTGGTCTGGCACCTCCTGAGAGGGACGTGGTGCGTGCACGGACGCCGAGGCTTTTGAGTTCGCCCGGTCATCCGTCTTGTCCTTGGACTTGGTGGCGCCGTGAGTCTCCCCACCGGCGTCCACCCTTCCGCCGGCGTCTCCCCCACCAACCGCCGGTTCTGGTGGTGGTGGGATCGACGCGGACGGGCCGCCGACCTCCGAAGCCTTCTTCTTCGGAGGCATGTTGTCGTAGTTGATGAAGTTGATGAAGCTGGAGAGGTTGATGAAGACTGCGCCCACGTGTGCGCCGGATCAGGTTCGCACAACCTCGACGCCCCCTACCTGGCGCACAAAGATGTCGGGGAAACTGGTCACCCACGCACACCTATGGGACCGGAGCCCCTTCTACGGTACGGCAAGGGTGCGGAGGGAGCACGAAGAGCGGATCGAGGGGCACACGCGGGCGGTTTACCCAGGTTCGGGCCGCGCGGACGCGTAAAACCCTACTCCTTCCTTGCTTGTATTGAGTTCTTGGGCTCGGGTGCTTGAAGATCTACAGTACCAGCTACACCGAGCGTGGAGTGATCGAGTTTCCAGAGTCGAACCCCCCCCCCTACGTTGTGCATGGGCCTCCTTTTATAGCTCAAAGGGGTCACCGACAGGTGCCAACGTAGACGAGGGTAAAAGTGTAAAATCGGTGGTAGCTGTAACAGTGCGTGAACAGTGTATGAACAGTGGTTTTCACCTAACTCTGACGGTGGGGGACAAGGGCATTGAATGCCCGTCGCCGTCGCCCCAAAAGCGTCCGTCCATGCGTCTCCGTTCGCCACGGCGATAGCCTCGTCACCGCGGCTTGCCACCGTGTACCCCAGGCTGCACAGCCATCTGCCACGTGCCCCTGGAAGGGCCCCAGGGCGACGCGTGGTTAGATGAGCTGGAGCGCAGGCACACAGCATAAGCTTCCCCGGCAAGCACCTTGCAGGGGTCGCAATCTTGCCGGGCCCGGAAGCTTGTCGCTCTCCGGACCCTACCGGGGCGCATGATGCACCGCGATATACCTTCTTGAGGTGCCGTTCTTTGGTCTTCCTGGCAAGCTCCTCTTGCCAGGGTCTTGTGCTAGGATGATATCCTTGAGTTTGGTGCGGCCTTCCCGGCAAGCTCCTCTTGCCGGGGCCTTGTCTCTTAATCTTGAATACTTTGTTCTTGAATGGCTTCAAGGGGTCCAGAGTGGGCTTTGGCGGGCGCATGGTGAGCCAGACCGCGGGACGCTGCTACTGCCCGTGCACAAGTCGGGATACAAAGGTACCCCTACTTTAGTACACCGACAGTAGGGTATTTTACCTTTCCACATAGGACTTCAACGTCTCTCACAATTCCGATAGGAGAGATAGTTGTTCTGTTTGCAAGATGAATGGTAACATCAACTTCTTCAAGTTCACAAGGGGAAATCTCACCGATGATCTCTTCATAAAGTGAATAGGGGATAACACTTGCGCTCGATCCCAAATCGCATAGCCCATAATAATTGTGATCTCCTATTTTAACAGATACCACTAGAGTACCTGAAATTGGGCCTTTATTCTTGGCTGTGACAAGGTTAGTGGAAACAGCACAAAAATTTATATTAGAATCCAAAACAACATTAGTAGCAAGGTCTTTAATCAATGCAACTTGAGGATAGACTCTGATATGGTCCTCAGGCTCATCAGCTCTTCTCTCACTTTTATTTATCATGCCTGTCACAAGAGAGTGCTCCTTTATCCTTGAGGGAAAAGGAGGCTTTTCATATATAACTGCATGCAAAATAGGGTCAGCAACATAAATATCAATAGGTGACTCTTTAAAAGGTTCATGGTGCTGGTCTCTCTTCTTTTTAAAAGAATCAATGTGAGAGGCAAAATTCTTACACAAATCAATCACTAGATGGGAATCAAGACCAATCTTAGAGCAAAAAGTATTGAAGTAATCAGTTTTCACATAGCTCTCAATATAATCATGTTCATAATTTATAGCGGGTTCAATACCTTTATCAATTTCCCAATCTTCGGTATTCCTCTGGATCCTTTCAATGAGATCCCACCTTTCTTCAACACTCTTCTTCTGAAATACCCCACTAGAGGAGGCATCCAGCATCTCCTTATCCTGACGAGAAAGCCTGGCATAAAAATTTGTAAGTATTATTTCCCTGGGAAGCTTATAAATAGGGCATTTGAGCATTAGGGACTTCAATCTCCTCCAAGCTTGAGCAATGCTTTCTCCGTCACGAGACCTAAAATTATAGATATAGTTCCTGTCTCGATGAATTTCATGAAGAGGATAAAACTTAGTATAAAAGAGAGACATAAGCTCCTGCCAGTCAAGCAAGTGTGAGTTATCGAGAAGCCTATACCAATCCGAAGCTTTATCTATAAGTGATACGGCAAACAATTTCCTCATGACAAACTCCCTCGATACACCTGCAAGCTTAAATAATGAACTTAGTTGTGATAGATATAGCAAGTGTTCACCGGGATGTCTGTCTCCTGCATAACGATTAGCCAAGACATAATCGATAATACCAGCTGGTATTTTATAAGGCACAATTTCAGTAGGGGGAGGATCAACCACCACAGGTGTGGGGCGTCTTCCCGTAAGCAACGATCCAATAACAGGGTTGTCCATAAGGACAAAGAGCAGCAATAGCAAAAATAAAAACAGAATTATAAAAACTTCCTTACCAGTTTCACTTTACCAATAGCTATGCGCTCCCCGGCAATGGCGCCAGAAAACGGTACTTGATGAACCTCAACCGTAAGGGATCTATTGCAGCGTTTTCGATAAGTAAGAGTGTCGAACCCAACGAGGAGCAGAAGGTATTGATAAGCGATTCTGAGCAAGAAATTACTTCAAGCACTAAAAGATAACTTTTAGGGGTTTTCTCGGTATAAGCAACAGGAAAGTAAAAGCAAATAATGTAAAAGGTACTAAGAGTAACAAGTGGCCCAATCCTTTCTTAGCAAAGGAGAGGCCTAGCAACTGAACTTATAGAGACTAAAGCGTTCCTGAGGACACACGGGAGAGGTAGTCATGTGCTTTCGCCATATTCCGTATCGATACTATGTTATGTGTTGATAAGTGTTGAGTGGGTGGATCTATGCTAGTGCACTCTCTAGACTAAGATGAATGCACTCTTATGATTAAACACCTTGCAAGCATCCGCAAATACAAGATAGAATTTAAGGCAAAAGCCTAACCATAGCAATACGATCGAGGATCCATTATTCCCTTATGCAAAAGCGTGCGAACTGGGGTTCAGGTTTCTGTCACTCCGGCAACCCACCATAAGCATTCTTTATACACAATGTATTCTCCTAGGTCCTTAATAAGGCGAAGTGTTGAGTGTTCGACTCACACAACACCACTAGTAGAATGACAACACAACTTAAGTATCAAACAACACATATTACTTCAACAGCATATGACTACTAACAACAAGACTTTCCCCATGTCCTCAAGAACTAGGGTAACTACTCACAAGACATAAAAGAGATCATGATCAGTGGGAATAAATAGGTGATAAACAATCTAGACATAATAGTATTTCTCCAACAAAACTCAATAGCATTCACCACAAAGTAGTAATCAACACCGATGGAGTAGAGAGGATAGGTAGTACACGTTACAACACAAGTTGCGATTGTAAGATGAGATTTGGATGAAGATGGAGATGGTGCTGGTGTTGGGGATGATGTTGATGATGATCTCGATGATGCCCGTGACGATGGTGATGACGATGGCGTCGATCTCCCCTTCCGGGAGGTGATCTCCCCGGCGGAATCTGCCCGCCGGAGATGGCTTTTTCTTCTCTGTAGGTTTCCGCCAAGGAGCGGCGGCGGAACTCCGTAAAAATCCCCGTCTCTAGGGTTTTTGGATAACGGAGAGCATATATGCAAAAGGGGGCGGCCAGAGGTGGGCCAGGGGCTCCAGGCGCCCCCCCCCCCCGGCGTGGCCAGGGGGGCGCCCCCAAGGCGCCTGGGCACCCTGTGGCCTCCCTCTGGTTGCCCTTTCGCGTGCCTTCGTGATCCGTCTGAAAAATATCTCCCGTCAATTTTCAGGTAATTTGGAGGTATTCTTCTTCAGTAACTCAGCGTCCACTTTTTACTGCTGAATCATGCGTCTGCTGCTTCGGCATCGGAAAGTTTGCAAACTGTGTAAAATAGACCAAAACAACATAAGAACATCACCGTAACGTGAAATATATCAATGTATAAGGATAAATTATGATACAAAATAGTGATGCATTTTGGACGTATCAATCATACATAGGAGAAGTAGCATCATCAAGAACATACGACATATCAGATTCAATAGTAGGAGTAGGTGTCGCAAGTTTACTCATAACAGAAGGAGATTCAAGTGCAGATCTAGATGGCAGTTCCTTACCTCCCCTCGTAGTTGAGGGTAAGATCTTAGTTTTTGAGTCCTTCAAATTCTTCATAGTGATCAACAGATATAAATCCCAAGTGACTTAAAGAATAGAGCTATGCTCCCCGGCAACAGCGCCATAATATAGTCTTGATAACCCACAAGTGTAGGGGATCGCAACAGTTTTCGAGGGTAAAGTATTCAACCCAAATTTATTGATTCGACACAAGGGGAGCCAAAGAATACTCTTAAGTATTAGCAGCTGAGTTGTCAATTCAACCACGCATGGAAACTTAGTATCTACAGCTAGATAGTTTAGTAGCAAAGTAATATGATAGTGACGGTAGCAGCAATAAAAGTAACAATAGTGTTTTTTGTAGTTTTTGTAATAGTAGCAACGGAAAAGTAAATAAGCAACAAGCAATATAGGAAAAGCTCGTAGGCATTGGATCGGTGATGGGTAATTATGTCGGATGTAATTCATCATGTAGAAGTTATAACCTAGGGTGACACAGAACTAGCTCTAGTTCATTAATGCAATGTAGGCATGTATTCCGAATATAGTCATATGTGCTTATGGAAAAGAACTTGCATGACATCTTTTAATAGAGTACTAAGGGATATTAAGGCCTCCTTTTAATAGAGTACCGGACCAAAGCATTAACACATAGTGTATACATGAACTCCTCAAACTATGGTCATCACCGGGAGTGGTCCCGATTATTGTCACTTCGGGGTTGCCGGATCATAACACATAGTACGTGATTATAGACTTGCAAGATAGGATCAAGAACACACATATATTCATGAAAAGATAATAGGTTCAGATCTGAAATCATGGCACTCCGGCCCTAGTGAGAAGCACTAAGCATAGCAAAGTCATAGCAACATCAATCTTAGAACATAGTGGATACTAGGGATCAAACCCTAACAAAACTAACTCGATTACATGATAGATCCCATCCAACCCATCACCGTCCAGCAAGCCTACGATGGAATTACTCACGCACGGCGGTGAGCATCATGGAATTGGTGATGGAGGAAGGTTGATGATGACGACGTCGATGATCTCAACTCTCTGGAGCCCCGAACGGACTCTAGATCACCCCTCCCGGGAGAGAATAGGGCTTGGCGACGACTCCGTCTCGTGAAACGCGATAATTCTTTTTCCTCTATTTTTTCTCGCCGAAAGTGAATATATAGGATCTGGGGATACGTCGGTGGAGCACCAGGGGGACAGGGTGTGGGCCCCCTGGTCTGGATCTTCTGGCAGGTATTTGTTATATTTTCCAAAATAATTCTCAGTCGATTTTCAAGCGATTCTGAGAACTTTTTATTTCTGCACGAAAACAACACCATGGCAGTTCTGCTGAAAACAGCGTCAGTCCGGGTTAGTTCCATTCAAATCATGCAAGTTAGAGTCCAAAATAAGGGCAAAAGGGTTTGGAAAAGTAGATACATTGGAGACGTATCAGGGGGCCACACCACCTGGCCACGAGGGTCCAGGGCGCGCCCACCCCCCTAGGCGTGCCCCCTACCTTGTGGGACCCATGTGCCCCCCTCCACTTATTCCAGCACCTAGACACTTCATCTTCCTCCAGAAAAAATCCACCCATAGCTCAAACCCGTGTTCTAGCTCATCTTGCTGCCATTTTTGATATCCTTGCTCAAAGCACCATTCACAAAACTGTTTGGGGAGATTGTTCTTCGGCATGTGACTCCTCCAATGGTCCAATTAGTTTTTGTTCTAGTGCTTTATTTATTGCAAATTTTTGCTGCTAAGGTGACCTTGTTCTTGAGCTTGCATGTCAAATTTATGAGGTAAAAAGTAGTTCTAATGCATGATATAGCCTCTAGGCACTTGTGGGAGTAGTTGCCATCAATCTTGTTGAGTTTGGTGCACTTTTGTTTTGAGCCACTAAAATTTCAGAAATTTTTCAGAGAAAAATGCATAGGAAAATCTACCAAGTTGGTTCCTCAAGGAAGCAAGTACCAAGGCTCGTGATACGTGAGCCGGACGATGAACCACCGAGGGAAGCTCAAGTGCGGCCTTGTGAATGGCCGTCGGAGGAGTTTATGGTCCAGGCAGGCATCAAGGATGAATTTGACATGTATGTGCGTAATGCTGATCTTGAGGACTTCGTGTCAGATAAGTGCCCACAGTACCACTACCTAACCGATTTCATTGTGAGAAGATTTAAATTTACATCCTCACGCAATTCTCACACTATTTTATTTGATCTTTATGATAAATCATATACCATGGACTTAGAAGGTTTTAATGATGCTTGTAAGCTCCCGCGGTGGGGTAATACTAGTGAACCTCACAAATCTGAATATAAAGACTTCCTTGCTAGTATCACAGTGAGGGAATCTAGAGAAATCACACAAGCTACCATAGGGAGCATTCATTTCCCTTCCATACATTATTTTGCTCTCTTCATTGGTAGATGCATTTGCGATAAAGAAGAGGCTTTCCACATGTGCGTTCCAGATCTTAGTGTCCTCAAGAGTGCGGTATTAGGTCATAGACAATATGACTTGGGGGCCATTGTTGCACGAAGGTTACATCTTAGAGGCTTAAGTGGAGATTTGTTTGGTGGAATTTATGCAACTCGTGTAGCTAATTATCTTCGTGTACCCATACATGAAAATGATATGAAGTTACCTCCTCCTTATCTAGATTATAATGCTATGGTTCGCCATCAGTTTGTTGAGAGGAATGAACAATTCCTCCAGTACCGACTAATCTTTGACAGACGTTGCACTGTCCATATTGCTCTCCCTGCTCCTACTTTGTTTGACTTTCAGGCAAAAAGGAGATATGATATAACCAGGGAGGAGGCGAATGAGTATGAGGAGAGGACGGAGGCGGCTCGTTTCCAAGCTGCAGCTCATCAAGCAATAGCTGCTGCATCACAGTACAACCCCAACTATGACTTTGGATATCCGTCATGCCAGCCATGGCCATAGACCAAATTAGGCCAAAAGCCTAAGCTTGGGGGAGTACGCATTTCTCACCGACATTATATTCATGTTCACACACTCATTCTAGTTGTCGGTGCTCATACTTTTTCGTTGTACTATCCATGCTAGTTTACTTTCTTTTCTTTATCTTTTTCTTGTGTGTCAAAAAAACCTTAAGAAAAACAAAAAAATAGATGCAGCTTTTAGCTAGCTTACTTTCCATGCCTGTAGTAGTAATTAAAAGAAAACCCAAAAAGATTTTCTCGTTCTTCTTTTGCTTGTTGGGAGCTTTCTCGTGTAAATAGTTTTGTTTCTTTTTTTCTTTGGGGGTCAAGAGGAGAAGACCATGATGAAAATGTTGAGTGGCTCTCATATGCATTACAGTTGATTTAATCAAGAGCCATATTACCTTGTCTTCTCCCTTGTAGTAAATGCTTGCAGATTCCAGCTTAGTCCAATGCACATGCACTATTATTATTATGCACACCATTCGGCCGTGCGAGTGAAAGGCAATAGTGACGATATATGATGGACTGATTGAGAGTAGAAAAGCTGGTATGAACTTGACCTATCTTGTTTTTGTAAATATGAATAGTTCATCGTTCCTGATTCAGCCTATTATGAATGAAACATGCTTGCAATGACAATTAGATATTATAGTTGCTCATGCCATGCTTAATTAGCTAGGAGTCTATATTGGTTTACCTTGCGTGCTAACATGCTATTACAATGGTTGTGACGTGGTATGATAGGGTGGTATCCTCCTTTGAAAGATTCAAGTGGCTTGACTTGGCACATGTTCACGCATGTAGTTGAAACAGAATCAACATAGCATCCACGATATTTATGTTCATGGTGATTTATATCCTACTCATGCTTGCACTCATTGTTGATTAATCTTAATGCATGTTAATACCTGTTGTCGCTCTCGAGCTGGTCGCTTCCCAGTCTCTTTCTAGCCTTCACTTGTACTAAGCGGGAATACTGCTTGTGCATGCACTTCCATAAGCCCCATAGTTATTCCATATGAGCCCACCATACCTTCCTATATCCGGTATTTACCTACCGTTCCAAGTAAATTTGTATGTGCCAAACTCTAAACCTTCAAATGAAATTATGTTTTGTATGCTCGAATAGCTCATGTTTCAACTAGGGCTATCTATATCTTCCATGCTAGGTGGGTTATTCTCACGATGAGTGGACTCCGCTCATCACTCACGAGAAAATGGCCGGTAACCGGGATGCCCAGTCCCATGCTCAAATCAAATCAAAATAATTAAACAAAACTCCCCCAGGGCTATTCTTGGTATGGACGGTACCCGTTGTTTCAGGCCAGCCGTGTAGTGTGCTTGTTGGTGGTGGGGGAGTATAAACTTTACCATTCTGTTTGGGAACCGCATATAATGTGTGTAGCATAGAACATATCAAGAACTCTTGGTTGTTATGTTGACAATGAAAGCATGCCACTCAAAATATTATTTATCTCTATTTCAAAACTCGAGCTCTGGCACCTCTGCAAATCCCTCCTTCCCTATGCGAAGGGCCTATCTATTTACTTTTATGTTGAGTCATCATCCTCATATTAAAAAGCACCAGTTGGAGAGCACCGTTGTCATTTGCATGCTTTTCTATTAATTTACATTGAGTATGACTATGACTGGATCTCTTTTACCATGAATTACAATGTCTAGTCAATCCTTGATCTTCATAGGTGCTTTGCATTTATGTTTTGCGGTCTCAGAAAGGGCTAGCGAGATACCATCTTATTATATCATATTATGATTGTTTTGAGAAAGAATTGTCATCCGAGGTTTATTATTATTGCTCGCTAGTTGATTATGCCATTGATATAAGTAAACATGAGACCTAAAAGTTATTGCCAATGTGGTTAGTTCATAATCTTTGCTGAAAACTTGAATGTTGGCTTTACATACTTGCAACAACAAGAGCAAAGAGAGTTTGTAAAAGTCTTTCTTTATCACTTTCAGTTTGTCACCTGAATTGCTTGAGGACAAGCAAAGGTTTAAGCTTGGGGGAGTTGATACGTCTGCAACATATCAACTTTGCCAAACATCTTTGCCCTTGTTTTGGACTCTCACTTGCATGATTTGAATGGAACTAACCCGGACTGACGTTGTTTTCAGCAGAATTGCCATGGTGTTATTTTTGTGCAGAAATAAAAGTTCTCGGAATGACCTGAAAATCCACGGAGAATATTTTTGGAATATATAAAAAATATTGGTGAAAGAATCAAGACCAGGGGGCCCACACCCTGTCCACGAGGGTGGGGGGCGCGCCTGCCCACCCCCCCCCCC
>LR738711.1:526006151-526079551 GCA_902687465.1 Secale cereale | reverse complement strand
CGGGCGCGCCCCCTGTCTCATGGGCCCCCTGAGGCTCCACCGACCTGGACTCCAACTCCATATATTCACTTTCGGGGAGAAAAAAATCAGGAAGAAGGATTCATCGCATTTTACGATACGGAGCCACCGCCAAGCCCTAATCTCTCTCGGGAGGGCTGATCTAGAGTCCGTTCGGGGCTCCGGAGAGTGGAGATCGTCGTTGTTGTCATCATCGACCTTCCTCCATCACCAATTCCATGATGCTCACCACCGTGCGTGAGTAATCCCATCGTAGGCTTGCTGGACGGTGATGGGTTGGATGCGATTTACCATGTAATCAAGTTAGTTTTGTTAGGGTTTGATCCCTAGTATCCATCATGTTCTAAGATTGATGTTGCTATGACTTTGCCATGCTTAATGCTTGTCACTAGGGCCCGAGTACCATGATTTCAGAACTGAACCTATTATGTTTTCATGAATATATGTGAGTTCTTGATCCTATCTTGCAATTCAATAGTCACCAACTATGTGTTATGATCCGGCAACCCCGAAGTGAAAATAATTGGGACCACTCCCGGTGATGACCGTAGTTTGAGGAGTTCATGTATTCACTGAGTGTTAATGCTTTGGTTCGGTACTCTATTAAAAGGAGGCCTTAATATCTCTTAGTTTCCAATAGGACCCCGCTGCCACGGGAGGGTAGGACAAAAGATGTCATGCAAGTTCTTTTCCATAAGCACGTATGACTATATTCGGAATACAGGCCAACATTATATTGATGAACTAGAGCTAGTTCTGTGTCACCCTATGTTATAACCGTTGCATGAGGAATCACATCTGACATAATTATCCATCACTGATCCAATACCTATGAGCTTTTCACATATTGATCTTCTCTTAGTTACTTTTCCGCTGCCACTGTTACAATTGCTACAAAACTGCTACTGTTACTTTTGCCACTCTTACCGTTACTTCCATACTACTTTGCTACTAAATACTTTGCTACAGATATTAAGTCTTTCAGGTGTGGTTGAATTGACCACTCAACTGCTAATACTTGAGAATATTCTTTGGCTCCCCTTGTGTCGAATCAATAAATTTGGGTTGAATACTCTACCCTCGAAAAGTGTTACGATCCCCTATACTTGTGGGTTATCAGCTATCCGCGACTCTGATCAATATGATCGCTATTGAAGGAGCTCCATGCTGAATAAGAGAACACTTGTTTAGCCTATAACTGTGATTCCCATACTTGTAGAGCTTGTATCTAGTTATTACACTTGTAGAGCTTGTGAAGTACTATATTATGTGTTATTCGTAGAGCTTGTACTGAATTTGGGTATATGTTACAGCTTGTATTATGTGTTATTTGTAGAGCTTGTACTGAATCTGGCTATTGTTATTCGAAGTATTTTGTGTGTTTTCTGCTTGCCAATTTAAATATTGGTTTTAGTTTTACTGTCAAATTCAAATATGAAGAATTTGAGCCTAATAGTTGGGACCCACTTATCAGAACCTGACAAGTGGGACCTGTTTGACTACTTGACCCATTTTATAAAAAAAAGTAAACTTAAGTTGTTTGAACAAAAAGGCCATGGCCCAGAAAATAAAAAGGCCAAACTATTGGGCCAGGCCCATGTAGCTAGAGAAAATTAACAGAACAATTATACAGTAAAAAGGCTATATTAGTGGGCTCGGCCCTTGTAAAGCGTCGAATTGGACCGAGTTGAATCTTATGAACGACCTTTTCAATTGGACGCAATTTTGCCACGTCAGATTGCCACGTCGGATCCGATGTGGCCTGGGCAGACAGCTAGCGACCAAAATAATTTTTCATTGAATCTATGACCTTTTTTTGGTCGTAAACGTCTTTGACCATTCCAGAAGAAAGGTCATTAATTTTAGTTTACGACGGCCAGCTTTTGACCATCTGTTTTTGGTCACAAAAAGGACACAAATGGAAAATAATGACCATTCAGTGACCAATAGTCAAGGTCACAAGTTGACATATTTCTTGTAGTGCATATAGTGTATTAAGTTCATAAGAACATAGCGACACTTTAAACAAGATGACATGATGTAGAGGGATAAACTCAAGCAATATGACATAAACCTTATCTTGTTATCCTTAATGGAAACAATACAATATGTGCCTCATTACCCTTTGTCTCACTGGGTGAGGACACCGCAAGATTGAATCCATCACAAAGCACCTCTCCCATTGCAAGAAAAACCAATCTAGTTGGCCAATCCAAATCTATAGATCGGAGAGAAATACAAAGCTATTTTAATCATGCATAAAAGAGTACATACAAGACTCAAATAATATTCATAGATAATCTGATCATAAATCCACAATTCATCAGATCTCAACAAACACACCGCAAAAGAAGATTGCATCGAATAGATCTCCAAGATCATCGAGGAGAACACTGTATTGCAGATCAAATAGAGAGAAGAAGCCATCTAGCTACTAGCTATGGACCCGTACGTCTGTGGTGAACTACTCACACATCATCAGAAGGGTACCCTCCAGCAGAGTACCAAAAAAGGCCCCAAGATGCAATATCATGAGAACAAAAGCTTGCGGCGGTGGAAAAGTATTATTGGCATCCCCTCTGGTATAGAGGGATATTTGAGGATTTATAGTGCTCGAATTAGGGTTAGGAGACCCTCGAGGGGCCCACAAGCCTAGGGGCGCACCCCCTAGGTCTTGTGGCCTCCTCGTGGGTCTTCTGGACTCCTCTCGAAGCATCCTAGATTTCTTATGGTCCATGAAAAATCACCATAAAGTTTTATTCCGTTTGGACTCGTTTGATATTTGTTTCCTGTAAAAGTCAACAACAAGGAAAAAACAGAAACTGGCACAAGGCACTAGGTTAATAGGTTAGTCCCCAAAATGATATAAAATAGCATATTAATGTGTATAATACATCCAAATTATATAATATAATAGCATGGATCAATCAAAAATTATAGATACGTTGGGGACATATCACGCATCCCCAAGCTTAATTCCTGCTCGTCCTCGAGTAGGTAAATGATAAAAATAGATTTTTTTGATGTGGAATGCTACCTAACATATTAATCAATGTAATTATTCTTATTTTAACATGAATGTTCAGATCCATATGATTGAAAACAAAATTTTAATATCGACATAAAAACAATAATATTTCAAGCATACTAGAAAGAATAATCATGAAACTTCAAAATAATATGGCTAAAAAAAGTTATCCCTACAAAATCATATAGTCTTATTATGCTCCCTCTTCTCAACACAAATTATAAATCATGTACTACCCCAGTGTCAGCCAAGCAATTGGTTCTTACTTTTTAACGCGCTTTAGCATTTTCAACTCTTCACGCAATACATGAGCGTGAGCCATGGACATAGCACTATAGGAGGAATAGAAGGTGGTAGTAGACAAAAGAACGGAGAAATTCTCACATCAATTAGGCAAACTAATGGACTATGGAGATGTCCATCAATTGATATCAATGTGAGTGAGTGGGGATTGCCATGTAACAGATGCACCAGAGCTATAAGTGTATGAAAGCTCAAAAAAGAAACCTAAGTGGGTGTTCATCCAACTTGCTTGCTCATGAAGACCTAGGGTAATTTGAGGAAGCCCATTGTTGGAATATACAAGACAAGTTCTATAAAGAAAAATTACCACTAGTAATATATGAAAGTGACAACATAGGAGACTCTCTAGCATGAAAAACATGGTCCTACTTTGAAGCACAAGTGTGGGAAAGGATAGTAACATTGTCCCTTCTCTCTTTTTCTCTCATTTATTATGTTTTATTTTGCTATTTTCTTTCCTTTTTGGGCTCTTTAGCCTCTTTTTTGTATAAACCACACGTGGGACAATGCTCTAATAATGATGACCATCACTCAAAAACTAAAACTCAAGGTGAAAACTCATAATGACGGAATGGTGGAGTTACATGGCAATATATCTCGGAATGGTTATGAAAATTCTATAATAGGTAGCTATGGTGGCTGTTTGGAGGAAATGTATAAGGTGGTTGTCGGTGTCAAAAACGACAGACCTCGGGGTAGGGGGTCCCGAGCTGTGGATCTAGGATCGATGGATAACAAGGGACGATGAACACAGTGTTTACCCAGGTTCGGGACCTATTGAAGAGGTAATACCCTACACCATGCTCGATTATATTAGATGTGTATATCATTACATAGTGGATCTACCTCGAGATCAACATGAGCTAAACACCAAGGAGATGAGGTGGTATGGGAAGCTCTGCCCCTAATGACTACAACCCTCGATTTATATAGACACCGGTAGGATTAGGGTTTCTAGAGATAGATTACAATAAGGAATTGTGGGGACCCCGACTCATAAGTCGTGATCACCGAATGCACGTGTACAGTGATCCCAGAGATCAATGCTCACTGAACACACAGAAGCTGAATAACAAGAGTCTTACATCCATACATACCATATTACACAAATTGTGACCATTATGGTACAAGTCTTGAGTATAAATCATCACAGCGGAAATCTTCAATAACAACTTGGACCCATGCCATTTTCCTTAACCCTACAGGCATTCCGACTGGGGAAGCGTCCTAGCTCGCATGTTCGTCACCAAAGCGATCTTCTTCATATCCTGTTCTTTCATGCCTAGTCAATAAAATAACCAGTGGCAAGCCAATGAGTACTTCGAATGTACTCGCAAGCAACCCAAGTGTGATGACAGAATAATTATAAAGGGCTCTACTACTAAATTGGCATTTTGCTTAAAGCTAGTTTTTCTCATGCAAGTATGATCAACATTTATCAAGGATATGAACGTGTCTGCAACAAGTATCAGGAGGTTACAAACATCAATATCGAGAAAGAGTTATAAACAACTCATGCTCGAGCTCATCATGACTTCCTCAAGAATCACATCACCAATATCACCGAACCGTGTTGATTTCCTCAGACACATGCACCAGGTTTCACAAACATTGGATGTAGCCCAAGAGCGGTTACCCAACTGTCCTTGACCATGGACATGGCTATTCGAATAGTTTTACACTCTGTAGAGGTTGCAC
The DNA here is from genome assembly GCA_902687465.1 of Secale cereale. NCBI lineage: Eukaryota > Viridiplantae > Streptophyta > Magnoliopsida > Poales > Poaceae > Secale > Secale cereale. Next base: position 526,074,504 of record LR738711.1, on the reverse strand, counting down.
AGTTTACCCACAAGATCCGGGGAACTTCCGTGTCATCCACGACCCGCGGTACCTCAAGTACCCGGGGTAAGCACCCGATCACGATCTTTCCCTAGACGAAACTAACATGGAGTCCACTTGATTGCTAGCAACCCCCGTGCTCAACATTTCACATCTTAAGATTGTGGAGCCTCGCTCCCATATTCATCACATACCACTGGCACGGGGTACCAACGGTGTGTCCGGTGCCCTGTGAAGATAGTCATGGCCGCCTATCCAAGCACGACCCCGTCCCAACAGTGACCTCATATCACTCTCGTCACTAGTAATGCGGGCACCATGCTAGTATCGGACTACGTAATCAATAATGCCCTTTCCCATATAAGGGTAGAGTGGTTGCGCATGTAAGGTTGGAATAACGGTCGCAACTTAAACCAATCTGTTTTCAAAACAACACACACACTTGCCTCGGTACACCACTTTGTCATCAAGTGGTTACCCAACTCATCATCTCCCTCGGGCATGAGTGGCACCCGACGGTTTTTTTAAGTCTTTTAAAACTACTCTGCCTCCATCACCATGCATATCCCCGTCCCATTTACGAAGCTACTACTACAACATCCTATCTACTCCCACCCGCATAACCCTCATAGGAAGGTAGGGTCATGCTTGATGCAAGTTTCAATATAGGAAACTAACAAAGGCAACAACCAAAATGGTGACCACCTCAACATGATTTGGATGCATTGATAATGAGGTGCAATATGACATGCGTAAAAAGGTTTCTCGAACATGGTCAAAGGGCTGCTTGCCTTGTTCCTCAGATTCTTCAAAGCTTCTGGTCCATCTCCAAGTACTCAGTCTACTTCGTCAACTAACGTCGGAAACAAATCACAATAAGCAACACAACAAGGCAAAAATAAAAGTGCTCTAAAAATAGGAGTTGGACTTTTCCAGGAGACCTTTGGTCATATGAAAAATGACCAAGGTGGTTTCATAGGCATTGTATCAATGGATAGTTTGGAACATTTCAATAAGATGGAATCAAGGGGTTTAATGGATCTGTAAGAAGTGTACAGAAAAATTATTTTGAAAAATGGGCAAAGCCACCCATTTAACAATGAATGATTTTAGAATAATCTAGGAGTTGGTTTCACTGGATTTGGAGTTCAAATGATTTTCCTATGATTTTGCAATGTTGGCTATACATGGATAAATAGAATAGTATGTGATGTGGCACAGAGAGCATTGGGAAAAATGTTCATAAACTAGGTTAGGATCTTAGAAGTGCCTAGAAATTTGAATCAATGAATTTGGATCAATTATGAGCTCTCTATGATTTTCTAAAGTGCATCACGGAAATGGAAAATAGCATTTTGATAAATATGTGTGAAGAAAATGTTTCTGGAAAAATGTGCAAATAGCAGCATGTGATAGATCATGATTTATGGACTCACTGAAAATTTGAATCACCAAATTTGGAGTTCAAATTAATTGTTTATGGATTTTACAAGTTTATAGAAAAAAAGAAAAAGAAAAGGGAAAGGGTTTTTACCCTTATACTGCGCACAGGGCGCAGTATAGCGCCGCAGCGCACTGGGCCGGCCCAGCAGCACGGCCAAGCGAGCGTAGAGGCGACGTCGAAGGAGTAAGCCGTGGAATCCTCTTTCGCCGCAGGGACACGGCAACCGCCCGACCCGCCTCCACTTAAAATACTGGGCCCGCCCCGCTAGGTCACCGACGAGCGGGTCCCACCGGCTGGTCTTCTCCCACCTCCCGACCGCGACAGAGGAGGCAGAGGCCTCATCGGCGGGAGGTTTCCGGCTCCCGCCCCTGGCGGCACAGGCCACCTCCGGCCAAGCTGTGGCCACCGGAGGGACCACCGGGGAGCAGCGCATCGGGGGGTCGACAGGGTCAGCGGAAGACGGCTGTGGAGCGCTCGGCACAGGCCTCGACGGATGCCCATTCGGGCGACGATGAACTGGGGAGCATGGTGCCCCGACGGACTGGGAGAAGTGGGGAAAGGGTCGTCGGACCCTCGCGCCTCTTCTGGTGGGGAGAGGAGGAGTGGGGAAGCCTGCCCTTGCCTGAATCAAAGCGGAGGCCGACGGCCGCACTCCGGCCATGGGAGGCGCTGGGAGGCTTGAGAGGGAGAGGTAGGCTGTCTAGGAGGTTTGTGGAATAGAGGAGGTTCGATAAGAGGCGAGAGAGAGAGCTAGGGGTGGCTCTTATGGCGGGGCCATGGCGCACCGTGGACGGCGTCCATGGCCGTGGCCAAAGCGGCGCCAGGGGTCGTACTGGCACACGGGCAATTGTCCATGGCATTCGTGGGTGCGTTCTAGGCCGTGGGAAAGGAAGAGGGGGAGTGAGGAGGTGCCAGAGGCTTCGCGCGTGTGAGCTCGCCCATTGGAGCTCTCGGGCGGCCAGCGTGCGTGTGAGAGCAGCAGCAAGAGGGAGAAGGAGGAGGGGACCTATAGCGTGGCGTGTCCCGGACGTCGAGGCACCTCGACTTGCGCAAGAGGGAGGCTCGAGGTGGCCAGAAGCTGCGGATTGGGGGTGGCTACAGTGCGGGTGTGCACTGTAGCGCGGATTGGGGGAAATTGCATGCCTTTGGCTTGTAGGGCACGACCATTTGTGTCTGCGGGGTTCCGCGAGGTGTAAACAAAGGGGAGTTGGCCTTGGATGCCCTGGTGATCCATTGGGAGAGGAGAGAGGTTGAGGGATAGTGAGAATTGGGCTGTCCAGCAGAGTAAAATGGGGTTTTACCCCCTCAATCATTGAGCTGAGGAGGAGAGGGAGTCCCTGGAGGTAGAAGAAGATCATTATGATCTGGGGTAAAAAGTTGAAGCAAAGGTTAATAGTAAAAGGGGCAAAATAGTGGTTTTGGTAAAATGGCAGAATGTGTTTGATGTAAGTTTGGGCAAGTAAATGTAGTCCAATTGACATGTGACTTAACAGGATGAAATGGCACATGAAAATAGGGTGTTCCACCAAGTTTGAGCTTATTTGGGCAAACTTGCTAATGTAACTTTGGTGAACCCTAGAAATCAACAGAAATGGATTTTCCAAGATTTAGTCATGCAAATCATCCCTCCTCGATGCACCACATGGTGTAGTGTCATCATTTGGGGTTTTGAGCATGTCCACAAAATTTGATGTCACAAGTAAAAAGTTGGTAATGTAGAGTTGTTCGAATTTGGATCTGGTCGGAAAGGGTTTTCGGGCACTTTGATCAAGTTATCCTGCTCCAATACTTGTGTCATTTGGTCTGGATGCTTAATTAGACCATTTCAGCATGTGCACCAAGTTTGAGAGCATTTGGAGAAGTTTGGCAATGTAAAGTTGCTCAAACTTCAAAATGGACAGAAATAGTTTTGAGGAGATTTGATGATGTTTTCTTGATCTTCAAGGCATGAGGCTTTGTAAGATCATCAAATATGTCATATTTGACATGATAGAATTTTCATGGAATTTTTAGAGAATATTTCCTTTGTAAATATTTCAAAAGCTTGAAATATCCAGAAAGGGCATTTGAAGGATTTGTCCAATATTTTGAACATGACCATGTTCTGAAACTCTTATATATGGACAATATATTTCCTATGAGCTTCCCTGAATTTTGAAAAATATTTTTGAAATAGTTAAATAAATTTAACCTATTAAAGACCATTTCTGGCCTAAAGAAAAAGCTTTTAAATAAAATAGGAAAATAACTTTTAAAATTATACTTTTGCGGTTTAAGGGAGACCTATACCTAATAGGAGTCAAATATACTTTTTCAAAGATTTTTCACACCCTCAATTAAGTACTTGCAGTACAAACCTCAATTTAGGGGTTTTTGGAAAACTAATTTTAGAAAATAACTTTTGGCCAAAATATTTTTGTAATAAAATACTATTATGTCCTATACACATGGCATGATCATTGGGAAAGAGGTTTGGATCAAGGAAAAGGAGTAGGAGTAGGAGGATTTATTTTATTTTTAGAGCACTAGCAAACAGCAAAGAGAAAACCTATCAAGCAAGATCAAAAACACTCAAAAGTTTGTGTCAAACCACATTTTAGCATGATTTTTAACTTAAGTGTTGTGGCATGAAAATCAGGGTGTGATAGACCTACCCCTCTTACAAGAATCTCGTCCCCGAGATTCCCAAACTAGACGTGGAAAGGATTATGGAAACTTGGATCCGGGGTAGGCTTCACGTCCTCATACTGCTTATGCTTCCGAGTGGTGCTCCTTTGAACCTTGGGGTGCTTGATGGTGTAGCTTCATGTATATCATTCTTCTTGATCCAGGTTGAAAAAGGGGCCTCTCGCGTAGGTCAGGTCGAGCTAGACGTCAAAGGCTCGGTGATCAATGTCCTTGTAGAGATCAGGTTAATTTGGAAGTTGGAAACGTTTCTGGAGTGGTGTCATGTGGAAAAACGTTGTGCACCGTGGGTGACTCAGGTGGTAACTCCAGCTGGCAGCCGTCTATTCTTCGTCTTGCAGTGATCTTGGAGAGGGCCGATAAATCTTGGTGTGAGCTTCTCTTGACATGGGAATGCTTGTGTCAGGCCCAAGATGCGATTCTATCCCGATCACGTGACACTTACGTGACTGGGGCACAACCGCATTTCGAGCGCTTAGCAAGATGGATATCATTACATCGTACCATTACATACATACATGGGGGATACAACAATACATACAAGTCACAAGAATACATCAACATCAAAACAAGGTATCCGACTACGGATACAAACATGAAAAGAACAACGACATCCATCTGATATCCCAGGCTGCCGACCAGGAACCTAACCCAAGACTGAAGAAGAAGAAGAAGAAGAAGAAGAAGAAGAAGAAGAAGAAGAAGAAGAAGAAGAAGAAGAAGAAGAAGAAGAAGAAGAAGATAGAACTCCAACACAACGATCATCGCTCTCACGTCAAGACATCCAACAACCTGCACCTGCAACTGTTGTTGTAGTATCTGTGAGCCACGAGGACTCAGCAATCCCATAACCATGGGTAACAAGACTATCAAAGCTTAATAGGTAGGAAGAGGTAAAGTGGTGAGGTTGCAGCAGCGGCTAAGCAACATATGGTGGCTAACTTACGAGTACAATAATAGGATGAGCATCTACGCAAGCGGTCGCAAACTAGTAATGATCGCTAAAGATCCTGAACTACCTACAAGTCAAACATAACCCCACCATGTTCTCTTCTCAAAGTGAAAAGAGACAGTCACGGTTACTCACACAGTTGTGCGTTTTACTTCGGATCCTCTGTCAACTTTTCTACAACCGGACATTAAGAAATTCCAATCTGCCACATAACCGTGGGCACGGCTTTCGAAAGATCATAACCCTGCAGGGGTGTCCCAACTTAGCCCATCACAAGCTCTCTCGATCAGCAGAAGTAATAATAATATTACCCCTTATCTTAGGGACAATCCGATCAGGCTCGGTATCCCGGTGCACAAGACATTTTGACAATGGTAAAACAAGTCCAGCAAGACCTCCCGGCGTGCCGACACCCTAATAGTAGCCGCGCGTATCTCATCTCAGGCCACAACCAGTTGGGAGAAGCTACGAGTAAAACCAAGTGGCCCCGCAGCACCCCAGTTTGGGACCAACACCATCAGCACTGCCCCCCCTGCTATGTAGAAAAGAATCCCGAGGGCGCGACCCCCTATGCAATTTTAATTAATTAATTAAGTTGTTATTATGAGGCAAATTAAAACCAATGTTGGGCCTTGCTGGAGGAGTTTTATTCAAAGACGAAGTGTCAAAGGGTCCCCATATACCCAACCGTGTAAGAAATACAAAATCAAGGAACATAATGCCGGTTTATCGGCACCTAAGGTGGCATGAGTGGAACAAATCACCGAGCAAAAGGCCAAGCCTTCCACCCATGCCCAGTATATAGGTGTGTTAAGATATATAAGATATATTGTGATATTCGAACATCAAGTTCCAACATGAAACGATCTTCATCTTCACCTGCAACTAACAACGCTATAAGAGGGGCTGAGCAAGTGGTAACATAGCCAAACAATAATTTGCTAGGAAGGTTTCAAAGGTTATAGGTTTCATGGCAACAAGGAGAGGGGCTAACAATAAATGATGGGTAGCGCGACATATAACGATAGCATCGAGACAACTAAGCATGGCAATGATAGTAAAGGTATCCAAGGGTATGGTCATCTTGCCTGAAATCCCGCAAGGAAGAAGAACGGATCCATGAAGAAGACGAAGAAAAAGCCTGGAAGACGAACCACGTGCAGACGAACGAATCCTCACGATCGCAACGGAACAAGCACTAACGAGAAGAAGCAAGCAATACTCTAAACACACAACACAAGAACATGACAATATGCTCAACCAAGTATGATGCAAGACAAGTCTATATATGATGCAATACATGGCAAGGGATGAAGCACACAAGAACAACTCCAAACAACAAGTTTACATGACGCCGGAAACTAGACATAACAAATCCGGTAAGTCCTGATATGCATAGTTTGAAATTAGTCCAGATCTGAACAAACCTTAAGTTAAAGTTGTTAAACAGCAGGTTAACATGCACCATGATGATCTACATGAAATTCTAGTCAAGTTTCATATAAAGTTTGTTCAATTCGGAGCTACGGTCTAGAAGATATGAGCAACACAAGTCAAACAAGTCAACGGTGCAAGATGCACCCAAACATCAAGCAAACACACTCCAAACATGAAAACAACATGATAGTATGATTCTACATGAAAATCACAAAAGTTTCATGTAGGGCACACTCAAAATGGAGCAATGGGCTAAAAGATACACATGAAATAAGATATTACAACAAGCTGAAGTTAACAACCACATAGCAACTTTGGAGCAAGGTAAATATATGCTAAAGCACCCAAACATGATAACAAGAAGCATGGATGTGAAGTAGACATGATACTTAACAAGTAGGAACTTAGAACAAACCCAAAAGCTTGCTGGAACACATTTAAACAAGCATGGCAAGTTGCAATAAAACTATCCAGACTTAGCCAAAATCTGGGAAGGCAAAAACATCATCACGATGCTGCCTTCGGAAGCACAAAACAACAAGCATATCAACTCTAACAAGAACATAAAGAGCATGGACATGTAGTAGACATATCCTATATCAAACAACTCCATTGGAGCATCTCCATAGGAGGCATGGATCAATAGCAGCAAGCTACACCAAATTGAACATGCAGATAAAAACCTAACAGATATAATTTATAGCAACTTGAGAGCAAGAAATAAATAAGCTACAGCAGGCTATATGAGCAAGTAAGGGCATGAATGAATAGACAATAACATGGACAACAAGACATGATCATTAGCCACTCCAAAACAAGCACGGATTTGACTAGGAATTCAAAGCAAACATAGCATCAGGTTATAACAGATTCCAGACTTAGCAATATTTTCACTAAGTATAAAACAGCAATAACAACATGGCATGTTTACAAGCATGTTTAAGTCAACACAAGGCATATCATGGAAAGTTAAATGCACCACAGCAAAGACCATATTATTGTGATTCTAAAACGTCTAGACATGTGGCATGAAGACAAACACATCAATAGCAAAGAGCAAGTGAAATCAGCATCTCATAACAAGTTTCAGAAGTTAACAGCCAAATGCACTTTTGCAACAGAGATTAACATGGCAATATGGACTCAAACAAGCAAGCTACAGCAGCCATCATGTAGTACACTTCATAATGAACATTTTGACATACCATATGCATCATTTGGATAAACATGCACCAAGTTATCATATCTCAAACATGGCATCAAATTAACAAATAACAACAGTTTATAACAAGTAGCACTCTTGCAACAGAGATTAGAGCATCTAGATGAACTCAAACAACCATGGCACAATAGAACAAAGTGTAGAGCACATCACCACAATCATTTAGACATATCATTCACTCAATTTGGAGCACCACGCAAAAAGTTACAGGCACTCAAAGATGCAACATAATATGCAATTTTCTGGGACTTAGAGAGAAAAAACACCTCGAGAGATGGACATGTCCATTGTCATCGGACACGTCCGACGGTCGGGGCCTACGGGCAGTGGCACAGGGAGGTCAACGCGGGTCGGGTCGACGGATCTGGCGATGGATCGGGTCGGGCGTGGACCCGGCGGGGAGGCGGATCCATGACCTCCCGGCGGGGAGCTTGGGCCGGCGGACGGCGGCAACGCTCGCCGGCGGCGGCGGCGGTGTTGTCCGGCGAGGGAGGCGAGGCCTGCGGGCGGCGCTCTCCGGCGGGAGGCGGCGGCGAACGGCGACGCAGAAGTGGCGGAGCGGAGCGGGGACGAGGGGAGCGGTCGAGACCTGCGGGCACGTCAGCGGCGCTGGGGAAGAGCGGCGGCGGAGCTTCGAGAAGGCGGAGGCGAGCGGGCACTCGGGACACTGTGGGCGCGAGCGGCGGCTCCCTTCAGGCCCGGGCGGGCCTGCCCCGGGCCCCGACGGGCCGCGCGGTGGAGTGGGGAGCTAGCGGGCTGAGGTGGCGCGGGGATGGCCAGGTGGCGCTCTGCCATAGGCCCAGGGGGCGGCTGAGGCTGAGGTGGCCCAATCAGGGGCTGCCACTTGGCGGGAGTGAGGTGGAGGGCGCTGGATTTGGAGGAGGAGGGGGTTGGCTGCGCGGAATTTGAGGCAGGGGGAGGCTAGAGGTAGGTGGAGACTAGGGGATGCCCAAAATGGACAAGGGGGTGTCCATATATAGCAAGGGGACTAGGGTTTGGGGGAATGGGGGGCTTTTGGAGCCCTACGATCGCGATCTGACGGATCCGATCGCGAGGTGAGGTAGGATGGGCCTAGGGGAGGTTAGTGGGCTATTTAGAAGAGGTTTCGGCTATGAGGAGAGAAGGAAAAGGAGGCCCGCGGTGTTTTTCATAGACCGAGAACGTCTGACGCTTTGTCCGGCGACTAGTGCCGCTATATTTAACGGTTGGGCTATCAAACGAGCTCCGGATGGGATGAAATTTGGCAGGCGGTCTACGTATGCTATAATAAGACCACATGCCCAGTGTCAACCCATTCCGAGAACGTTTTTCGACCACTCATAAAAGAAATATTCGATGGCGCCGCGGGCGCGTGCGAGTGTGTCTAGGCTCAGAACGGACAACGGAAAGGACGGGCGGACTCGGGCGGATGCAAGTTTTGAAAACATGATGATGCAATGCACACGATGACATGGCAAGATGCAACACGCAAGCAAATGACATGGAAATGACGACGAATAACTAGCTGACACCTGGCGCACCGGTCTCGGGGTGTCACAACACTCCCCTACTAACAAGAGATCTCGTCCCGAGATCTTAGGAACGAGACGGAAGGGAAAAGGAAGAACAAAGTTCTTCGAGAACAAAAGGGTGAAACCAAAGAACCTTGAGAGGTTGAACAACTTGATAGAATGAACACGACGCAGAAGAACAAAGTTGCAAAGACTTCGTTAAACAAGAGGAACAATAAATAAGACGATAATCAAGGGGGTTGAAAGGCACGACACAGGAGCTATAAGAACAAGAATGAATTCGAAACCACTCCGGTTAATAAGAGATAGACAAGGAATTCAAATGAAGGAATTTGGGTAGCACTCCGGCTAAAAATGAAAGAAATAGCACACCGGTTGAATGTGAATGGAATGGAACAAGAACTTGAGAAGATGAAACGAAAACATGATGAGATGAACAAGACACTGCCTTCGGAATAATTGGAATGATGGAATTAAAGAATGGAGAAGAAGATGACAACTTGAGCACAAGTGACATGAACAAGAATTTATGAGAGAAAGACTTGAACGGAGTTGTTGAGAAAATCAACATCAAAAGAATAAGCTTGTTATGGACTTATTTAAGCATCTCAATACTTGAGGTGAATTATGCCACAACCAAAAGATTAAATAGGTGAGAATGAAGAAAGAAATGCAAAACTCCCTTTCGAAAGAATAAGGAGAATTAATTGCATTCTGAGACACAAAAGAATAATGCTTGAGTTTCTCCAAAGAATTTGTTGAAAACTTGAAGAATGATTAAATGATGAAGAACCACTATGAAGAACTCCGGCATAGAAAGGATGATGATATAGAAAGGACGAACGAAAAGAATAAGATTAAAGCCTTGCGAAGATTTAGAAAGGGCCTCCGACGAGATAATCGAGAAAATTTGAACTCCGGAAAGAAAATATTAAAACACTTGGAATATAATTTATTCATCAAGAATAAACTCTGAAAGAATGAATCAACTTGTTAAAAGAATAAGAATTAAGGTATGCTTATCCTCCACCAATTAAATTGATGCGAAGCAATGGATTTGCACACCACTTATTCACTTGAAATGGTTAAAGAGGGATATTTTGGCGAACTTGCGAAATCTTTATGAACCACCAGTAAGAATTGGAATAAAATTGACTGGATTGATATGATAGCACCAGAAAAGAACTCTTGAGAGAACCACCGTAAAGAATTGAAGCCAAGTGAAGAAAAGAGGAACGAACCACCGTAAGGAATAAAATTGAGTGAATACAAGAAAATGAATCTCCGGAAGAATAAAGCACTTGAGGACAATTGAATGACGAGAATGAAGAGATTATGAACAGATTAAAGAATACTCGAACAAGCACCGGAAGAATGTGAGACGAACGAAGAGGCATCAATGAAGAATATTTGGAGGACGAAGTTGAAAACTGAGAATGAATAAATCCTCTGAAATGATGGCCTTCGGAGGAACACGATAGAATTAATTCATGAAATACTCTGGACGAATGAAAATAAGAAAGGTTGAACCAACGATGAAAATAATTAAAAGTGATCTTGATGAAGGCATGTGACTGATGGAATCCATACTTACGTCACAATTGAAAAGAATTTGTGAACACTCCGGGAAATTAGAAGAGTCAGGTAAGATCCTGGGAAATACCTGTGGGTTATGAGCCCACTGAAGAGAAAACACCATTGAAATGGATTATTCGGGTGAGAAACGATGCACCGAAACGATTGAAAAACTCGAATGAGGTGACAACCTCGAATTAATTGGAACACAGAAGGATCTGAGATGCCTGCAGAACTCCGGATAATTAAATGGCGAGAGTTAAATGAGCAAGAGGAATATCCGAACCAAGGGAAAAAGAATATGAAGAACACCGAATACTGGAATTGAAATCCACTGGAGACGAAAAGAGATGAAGAATATCGAACGAGAGGAGAATTCACAGGGAGAAGAAAAGAGAAGAATGATGACGAGCTAGACGAGAATCCACCAGTTGAAATAATTGATAAAAGAAAGCAAAGAATTCGCACGAGTAGGATGGATAGTCGACTGAGGACTCCAGCTCCGAGAAACAAAAGGGTGGGCGGGTGGGAAAAGAAAAGACCACATTGGACGGGGAAAACAGCATCGGTTGGAAAGAACCGAGGATTGAACTTGCAAAGAAGAAGAGGGTTGAATCCACTTGACGAGAGATGCACCAGATGAAAGAACTAACAACGCAATGAATGAAAACTAACCACGCGATCCTAAAATAAATTTGAAGGGTAAGAGGGGTAATTCAAAACACCTACGTCGAGATTCCACACCAGAGCGACGAAGGGACCGAGGAGTAAAAAGAATTCCTACTCTCCGATATAACTAGACTCTGAAAAAGTTTTCTGCTAGACTGAACAATGGCCAAGCTACAATCAATCAAGGGGGCTCCTATGGTCGGTCGAGGCTCTGATACCAACTTGTCAGGCCCAAGATGCGATTCTATCCCGATCACGTGACACTTACGTGATTGGGGCACAACCGCATTTCGGGCGCTTAGCAAGATGGATATCATTACATCGTACCATTACATACATACATGGGGGATACAACAATACATACAAGTCACAAGAATACATCAACATCAAAACAAGGTATCCGACTACGGATACAAACATGAAAAGAACAACGACATCCATCTGCTATCCCAGGCTGCAGACCCGGAACCTAACCCAAGACTGAAGAAGAAGAAGAAGAAGATAGAACTCCAACACAACGATCATCGCTCTCTTGTCAAGACATCCAAAAACCTGCACCTGCAACTGTTGTTGTAGTACTTGTGAGCCACGAGGATTCAGCAATCCCATAACCATGGGTAACAAGACTATCAAAGCTTAATAGGTAGGAATAGGTAAAGTGGTGAGGTTGCAGCAGCGGCTAAGCAACATATGGTGGCTAACTTACGAGTACAAGAATAGGATGAGCATCTACGCAAGCGGTCGCAAACTAGTAATGGTCGCTAAACATCCTGAACTACCTACGAGTCAAACATAACCCCACCGTGTTCTCTTCTCAAAGTGAAAAGAGACAGTCACAGTTACTCACACAGTTGTGCGTTTTACATCGGATCCTCTGTCAAGTTTTCTACAACCGGACATTAACAAATTCAAATCTGCCACATAACCGCGGGCACGGCTTTCGAAAGATCATAACCCTGCAGGGGTGTCCCAACTTAGCCCATCACAAGCTCTCACGATCAGCAGAAGTAATAATAATATTAGCCCTTATCTTAGGGACAATCGGATCAGGCTCGGTATCCCGGTGCATAAGACATTTCGACAATGGTAAAACAAGTCCAGCTAGATCTCCCGGTGTGCCGACACCCTGATAGTAGCCGTGCGTATCTCGTCTCAGGCCACAACCGGATGGGAGAAGCTACGAGTAAAACCAGGTGGCCCCGCATCACCCCCATTTGGGACCAACACCATCAGCACTGCCCCCCTGCTATGTAGAAAAGAATCCCGAGGGCGCGACCCCTATGCAATTTTAATTAATTAATTAAGTTGTTATTATGAGGCAGATTAAAACCAATGTTGGGCCTTGCTGGAGGAGTTTTATTGAAAGACGAAGTGTCAACGGGTCCCCATATACCCAATCGTGTAAGGAACGCAAAATCAAGGAACATAATGCCGGTTTATCGGCGCCTAAGGTGGCGTGAGTGGAACAAATCACCGAGCAAAAGGCCAAGCCTTCCACCCATGCCCAGTATATAGGTGTGTTAAGATATATAAGACATATTGTGATATTCCAACATCAAGTTCCAACATGGAACGATCTTCATCTTCACCTGCAACTAACAACGCTATAAGAGGGGCTGAGCAAGCGGTAACATAGCCAAACAATGGTTTGCTAGGAAGGTTTCAAAGGTTATAGGTTTCATGGCAACAAGGAGAGGGTCTGAGAATAAATGATGGGTAGCGCGACATATAACGATAGCATCGAGACAACTAAGCATGGCAATGATAGTAAAGGTATCCAAGGGTATGGTCATCTTGCCTGAAATCTCGCAAGGAAGAAGAACGGATCCATGAAGAAGACGAAGAAGAAGCCTGGAAGACAAACCACGTGCAGACGAACGAATCCTCACGATCGCAACGGAACAAGCACTAACGAGAAGAAGCAAGCAATACGGTAAACACACAACACAAGAACATAACAATATGCTCAACCAAGTATGATGCAAGACAAGTCTATATACGATGCAATACATGGCAAGGGATGAAGCACACAAGAACAACACCAAACAACAAGTTTAAATGAGGCTGGAAACTACACATAACAAATCTGGTAAGTCCTCATATGCATCGTTTGAAATTAATCGAGATCTGAACAAACCTTAAGTTAAAGTTGTTAAACATCAGGTTAACATGCACCATGATGATCTACACGAAATTCTAGTCAAGTTTCATATAAAGTTTGTTTAATTTGGAGCTACGGTCTAGAAGATATGAGCAACACAAGTCAAACAAGTCAACGGTGCAAGATGCGCCCAAACATCAAGCAAACACACTCCAGACATGAAAACAACATGATATTATGATTCTACATGCAAAATCAAAAAAGTTTCATATAGGGCACACTCAAAACGGAGCAACGGGCTAAAAGATACACATGAAACAAGATATAACAACAAGCTGAAGTTAACAGCCACATAGCAACTTTGGAGCAAGGTAAATATATGCTAAAGCACCCAAACATGATAACAAGAAGCATGGATGTGAAGTAGACACGATACTTAACAAGTAGAAACTTATAACACACCCAAAAGCTTGCTGGAACACATTTAAACAAGCATGGCAAGTTGCAATAAAATTATCCAGACTTAGCCAAAATATGGGAAGGCAAAAACATCATCACGATTCTTCCTTCGGAGGCACAATACAACAAGCATATCAACTCTAACAAGAACATAAAGAGCATGGACATGTAGTAGACATATCCTATAGCAAACAACTCCATTGGAGCATCTCCATAGGAGGCATGGATCAATATGAACAAGCTACACCAAATTGAACATGCTGATAAAAACCTGACACATATAATTTATAGCAACTTGAGAGCAAGAAATAAATAAGCTACAGCAGACCATATGAGCAAGTAAGGGCATGAATGAATAGACAATAACATGGACAACAAGACATGATCATTAGCCACTCCAAAATAAGCATGGATTTAACTAGGGCATCAAGCAAACATAGCATTAGGTTATAACAGATTCCAGACTTAGCAGTATTTTCACTAAGTATAAAACAGCAATAACAACATGGCATGTTTACAAGCATGTTTAAGTCAACACAAGGCATATCATGGAAAGTTAAATGCACCACAGCAAAGACCATATTATTGTGATTCTAAAACGTCTAGACATGTGGCATGAAGACAAACACATCAATAGCAAAGAGCAAGTGAAATCAGCATCTCATAACAAGTTTCAGAACTTAACAGCCAAATGCACGTTTGCAACAGAGATTAACATGGTAATATGGACTCAAACAAGCAAGCTACAGCAGCCATCATGAAGTACACTTCATAATGAACATTTTGACATATCATATGCATCATTTGGATAAACATGCACCAAGTTATTATATCTCAAACATGGTATCAAATTAACAAGTAGCAACATTTTATAACAAGTAGCACTCTTGCAACAGAGATTAGAGCATCTAGATGAACTCAAACAACCATGGCACAATGGAACAAAGTGTAGAGCACATCACCACGGTCATTTTGACATATCATTCACTCAATTTGGAGCACCACGCAAAAAGTTACAGGCACTCAAAGATGCAACATAATATGCAATTTTCTGGGACTTAGAGAGAAAAAAACACCTCGAGGGTTGGACATGTCCGTTTTCATCTGACACGTCCGATGGTCGGGGCCCACGGGCAGTGGCACAGGGAGGTCAACGCGGGTCGGGTCGCCGGATCTGGCGATGGATCGGGTCGGGCGTGGACCCGGCGGGGAGGCGGATCCAGGACCTCCTGGTGGGGAGCTTGGGCAGACGGACGGCGGCAACGCTCGCCGGCGGTGGCGGCGGTCTTGTCCGGCGAGGGAGGCAAGGCCTGCGGGCGGCACTCTCTGGCGGGAGGCGGCGGCGAACGGCGACGCAGAAGTGGCGGAGCGGAGCGGGGACGAGGGGAGCGGTCGAGACCTGCGGGCACGTCGATGGTGCTGGGGAGGAGCGGCGGTGGAGCTTCGAGGAGGCGGAGGCGAGCGGGTGCTCGGGGCACTGCGGGCACGAGCGGCAGCTCCCTTCGGGCCCGGGCCGGCCTGCCCCGGGCCCCGACGGGCCGCGCGGTGGAGTGGGGAGCTAGCGGGCTGAGGTGGCGCGGGGATGGCTAGGTGGCGCTCTGCCATAGGCCCGGGGGGTGGGTGAGGCTGAGGTGGCCTAATCAGGGGCTGCCACTTGGCGGGAGTGAGGTGGAGGGCGCTGGATTTGGAGGAGGAGGGGGTTGGCTGCGCGGAATTTGAGGCAGGGGGAGGCTAGAGGTAGGTGGAGACTAGGGGATGCCCAAAATGGACAGTGTCCATATATAGCAAAGGGACTAGGGTTTGGGGGGAATGGGGGCTTTTGGAGCCCTCTGATCGCGATCTGACGGATCCGATCGCGAGGTGAGGTAGGATGGGCCTAGGGGAGATTAGTGGGCTGTGTAGAAGAGGTTTCGGCTACGAGGAGAAAAGTAAAAAGAGCCCACGGGGATTTTCGGAGACCGAAAACGTCCGATGCTTTATCCGGCGACAAGTGCCGCTAGATTTAACGGTTGGGCTATCAAACGAGCTCCGAATGCGATGAAATTTGGCAGGCGGTCTACCTATTCTATAATAAGACCACATGCCAAGTTTCAATCCTTTCCGAGAACGTTTTTCGGCCACTCATAAAAGAAATATTCGGAGGCGCCGCGGGCGCGTGCGAGTGTGTCTGGGCTCAGAACGGATAACGGAAATGACGGCGGATGCAAGTTTTGAAAACAAGATGATGCAATGCACACGATGACATGGAAAGATGCAACACGCAAGCATATGACATGGCAACGACGACGAATAACTAGCTGACACCTGGCGCACCGGTCTCGGGGTGTCACAGCTTGGTTCCTTCGAGAGGATTGGTTTGCAGACACACCTGGTCTTCAACGCGGAAGTTTATTTCTTGATGAGGGTGGTTGGTGTAGCTCTTCCTTCTTGACATGGCGGTCTTCAAATGTCTTCTAACCAGCTGAACGGCTCTTCTTTCGTCTTCGAGTAGTCAAGTATGTTGTCAAATAAAGATGACAACTAACTTGTCCAAGTAGTCCATGAAGTCTATGGGGTACCCAATGTAGGCTGGGGTATTGGTGGTTGTCTCGGTTGAGTATTGGCAACGGTCTTCTTGACCTAGAGTCAAGGCCCGTGGTCTGGATCTGACCATGTTGTGGCTTGGTGGGGCTTAAGGGTTTCAAGGATTCTAGTGTGCGAGTGAACGTTTATTATCTTATCCTTAAGCACAGTTCCTGAGATGCCAATAGTTCCACCTGGTCCTTCAAACAAATAACCTTATACCACCGAAAGCATCATCTCGCATAGGTCGCTCCAATCATCACTCATGATATAGATATCCTCATGGCACCTTAGAGGAGATCTAACAGAATCATACATGTCTACGATCCCCAAAATCATATATGTGACTACCACTAAGAATCCATGGGTAGAGCATACAAGCTGCGAAGCTTGAATTAAATACCACAATCCAAGTGTTCAGACTATTCTTGCAAGGTCCAAGATAGTGCATCTCTATCCTAAGGAAACGCGGTGTATCCCACTCTAAGATCTTGTTTCCTTCCTATGAATAAACTCCAATAGCCCATTATTAATCCTACAAATCGAATGTTTATGGTGTTCCACATGATCTCCAAATACTTGGAAGGGCTATCCATTACTATAGTAAGTCCACAAAATTCCCACCATCATGGTCAAGTAAACTCCAAGGTCATGATTATATAGATCCATAAATCAACTGCGACAAGTAAGCCAATCTCCAAGTTTGGCATTCACCGAGAAACACGGTATCAAGATCAACAGTCTAAATCCAATTTACTCCAGACCATGCAGACATATTTAGCATCTATACCCAACCAGAATCACCTACTTAAATCCAAATTTCATGTCCAACCAGGATTTCTGCACTTTCCCCCGAGTCATTATCGCAACATTAATTATCTCCTGTCAATATCCCCTGGCTAAGCCAAATCCTCATGCCTCCAAGAATTTCAAATTGTGATCATAATTGTCCTAGAAAATCCAACTTACTCAGGGTAATGGAGGTTATGCCACTTTATTGACATGATCCCACCAAATTCATCTGTCGACATGAAAGCCTCATAATCCACCAAATATCCTCACATAATTCCTCAAAGTCATTGATATAAACTCATCAAGTCATATGTCCTCTATTCCTATATCCTCAATTTGGTCTCCCCTATGGCATCGTTAGTTTGTGCTATATTAGGATGACAATGTGCTCGTTCACTGTGTCCACTAGTTCCATTACGAACCCAGTGTTGTGCAAGGTTGTAGAGGCTTAACTGGTCCTCTCGCAATTCTATAGGTTAAGGATTCATTCTGGGGTATCTCTGAAGTCTCGAAGGGTCTGGGGATGGGTTTATAATCTTGAGGGGTAAACATAACTTCACGGGGTTGCACTTGGTCGTGGAGGTTGTAGCAGAAGTCTTCATTGTTAGTTGGTTGCCGTGTTGGAACCCTTGGTACTTCTTGTCTTGATGGTCTTCAGTTGAGGAGATGGAAGAGAGGGAAAAATTAGCATAGAGGAGGGGAACGCCTAAAGGGGGTTTTATAGTGCAAGTGCAAACAAAGAGGTGCAAAAAGGGGCAAATCAAAAGAAACAAGGCAAGGAAGGTGATATAATCGTGTACTTGTTGCCTAGGGCAAAAGTGTGACTTATATCAAAACACAAACAATAAAAACAAGCAACACACCATCATGGCTCTATTCGAAACATCATACGGACTCGACTCCGCATAGGGGGTACACGATTCATCCTACCCTAGGGGTTATCGGACTCAGCAGTCATGCCTTGTGCCTCGTGCAGTCTTCTGAGTTTCCCTCAGGTGTTGCTACTTCTCTTGTAGTTGTTTGATGAACGATCCGGATGAGCCTGAAGAATCTTCAACAACTTCTCGCCTGATGAGGTGATGTGGTGAAGATGTCTCCTCGTAGCTAGCATTGACTCGGTCTTCTGTTGTCTTCTTATTCATGACGATCTCTTTTGTCTTCTAGGTCGTCGATGGTATCAGGTAGGCAATCTTTTATGCAATGATATTAACAAGGCATAGTAGAGGTCCAACATGTCGGTTATGTTGATGACAACATCGACACCAAGAGCGGAGGACAAAAAGAACCGTTTTCCTGCTCACTATAGTGAGGCGGACCAAATGGCGAGGTTCTCATCCACCGGTGGTTGCTGATACAACAACGGTAGTGACAGGATTACTCTATTAGCGATGTATATCATGATCTTGCATATCATGTGCCCTGGTCATCGTAGGCTAAGGTTGCACCACCTTGGGGCAGTGTCAAGGGTGTCACCATCTTCTAGGTATTCATGTCCTCATTCCTTGAGGATGTATCTTCTGTTGGCATCGTCTTGTTGTGGTGTCGCCAATCTTGTGTTCAGAAAAGGTGGGTGAGTGTTTGGCAAGGTGTACTCCTTCTAGGCTACCCACGAGGATTACAGGAAATCCAGTGGTCAGGGGCATAAGAGTTCTAGCGACCAAAAGTTTCGAAGGGGAAGAGACCACTAAGGAAAGTATACCTTAGTTTTCGAAAAACTAAGAAGGGAGGAGAAGTATAGATAGTTCCGAAAACTAGCAATAGTTTTGGAAATAATTTTACCCTAACTAACGACCATCTTAACTAAGGCTTCCTATTGTCAGGATGGCTCTGATACCAGCTCTATGGGGACCCCGACTCATAAGTCGTGATCACCGAATGCACGTGTATAGTGATCCCAGGAATCAATGCTAACTGAACACACAGAAGCTGAATAACAAGAGTCTTACGTCCATACATACCGTATTACACAAATTGTGATCATTATGGTCAAGTCTTGAGTATCAATCATCGCAGCGGAAATCTTCAATAACAACTTGGACCCATGCCATCTGCCTTAACCCTATAGGCATTCTGACAGGGAACCGTCCTAGCTCGCATGTTCGTCACCAAAGCGATCTTCATCATATCCTGTTCTTTCATTCCTGACCAATAAAATAACCAGTGGCAAGCCAATGAGTACTTTGAATGTACTCGCAAGCAACCAAGTGTGACGAGAGAATAATTATAAAGGGCTCTACTACTAAATTGGCATTTTTGCGTAAAGCTAGTTTTTCTCATGCAAGTATGATCAACATTTATCAAGGATATGAACGTGTCTGCAACAAGTATCAGGAGGTTACAGACATCAATATCGAGAAAGAGTTATAAACAACTCATGCTCGAGCTCATCATGACTTCCTCAAGAATCACATCACCAATATCACCGAACCAATTTGATTTCCTCAGACACACACACCAGGTTTCGCAAACATTGGACGTAGCCCAAGAGCAGTTACCCAACTGTCCTTGACCGTGGACATGGCTATTCGAATAGCTTTACACTCTGCAGAGGTTGCACACTTTACCCACAAGATCCGGGGAACTTCCGTGTCATCCACGACCCGCGGTACCTCAAGTACCCGGGGTAAGCACCCGATCACTATCTTTCCCTAGACGACACTAACATGGAGTCCACTCGATTGGTAGCAACCCCCGTGCCCAACATTTCACATCTTAAGGTTGTGGAGCCTCGCTCCCATATTCATCACATACCACTGGCACGAGATACCAACGGTGTGTCCGGTGCCCTTTGAAAATAGTCGTGGCTGCCTATCCAAGCACGACCCCATCCCAAGAGTGACCTCATGTCACTCCCGTCACTAGTAATGCGGGTACCATGCTAGTATCGGACTAGGTAATCAATAATGCCCTTTCCCATATAAGGGTAGAGTGGTTGCGCATGTAAGGTCAGAATAATGGTCGCAACTTAAACCAATCCGTTTTCACAACAACACACACACTTGCCTCGATACACCACTTCATCATCAAATGGTTACCCAACTCATCATCTCCCTCAGACATGAGTGGCACCCAACGGGTTTTTTTTTGAAAAGTCTTTTACAAGTACTCTACCTCCATGACCATGCATATCCTCGTCCCATTTGCGTAGCTACTACTACAACATCCTATCTACTCCCACCCGCATAACCCTCATAGGAAGGTAGGGTCATGCTTGATGCAAGTTTCAATATAGGAAAGTAACAAAGGCAACAACCAAAATGGTCACCACCTCAACATGATTTGGATGCATTGATAATGAGGTGCAATATGACATGCGTAAAAAGGTTTCTCGAATGTGGTCAAAGGGATGCTTGCCTTGTTCCTCAGAGTCTTCAAAGCTTCTGGTCCATCTCCATGTACTCCATCTACTTCGTCAACTAACGTCGGAAACAAATCACAATAAGCAACACAATAAGGCAAAAATAAAAGTGCTCTAAAAATAGGAGTTGGACTTTTCTAGGATACCTCTGGTCATATGAAAAATAACCAAGGTGGTTTCATAGGCATTGGATCAATGGATAGTTTGGAACACTTCAATATGATGGAATCATGGGGTTTAATGGATCTGTAAGAAGTGTACAGAAAAATTATTTTGAAAAATGGGCAAAGCCACCCATTTAACAAGGAATGATTTTAGAAGAATCTTGGAGTTGGTTTCACTGGATTTGGAGTTCAAATGATTTTCCTATGATTTTGCAAAGTTGGCTATACATGGATAAACAGAATAATATTTGATGTGGCACAGAAAGCAGTGGGAAATATGTTCATAAACTAGGTCAGGATGTTAGAAGTGCCTAGAAATTTGAATCAATTAATTTGGATCAATTATGAGCTCTTTGTGATTTTCTAAAGTGCATCACAAAAATGGAAAAATAGCATTTTGATAAATATGTGTGAAGAAAATGTTTCTGGAAAAATGTGCAAATAGCACCATGTGATAGATCATTATTTATGGAGTAACTGGAAATTTGAATCACCAAATTTGGAGTTCAAATAAATTGTTTATGGATTTTACAAGTTTAGAGGAAAAAAGAAAAAGAAAAGGGAAAGGGTTTTTACCCTTATATTGTGCACAGGGCGCAGTATAGCGCCACAGCGCACTGGGCCGACCCAGCTGCACGGCCACGCGAGCGCAAAGGCGACATCGCAGGCATAAGCCGTGGAATCCTCTTTCGCCGCAGGGACACGGTAACCGCCCGACCTGCCTCCACTTAAAATGCTGGGCCCGCCTCGCTAGGTCACCGACGAGCGGGTCCTACCGGCTGGTCTTCTCCCTCCTCCTGCCCGCGACAAAGGAGGCAGAGGCCTCATCGGCGGGAGGTTGCCAGCTCCCGCCCCCGGCGGCAGAGGCCACCTCCGGCCAAGCTGTGGCCACCGGAGGGACCACCGGGGAGCCGCGCATCGGGGGGGTCTGCAGGGTCAGCGGAAGACGGCTGTGGCACGCTCGGCATGGGACTCGGCGGATGCCCATTCGGGCAACAATGAACTGGGGGCATGGTGTGTCAGCCCAAGATGCGATTCTATCCCGATCACGTGACACTTACGTGATTGGGGCACAACCGCATTTCGGGCGCTTAGCAAGATGGATATCATTACATCGTACCATTACAGACATACATGGGTGATACAACAATTCATACAATTCACATGAATACAACAACACCAATACAAGGCATCCGACTACGGATGCAAACATGAAAAGCACAACGACATCCATCTGCTATCCCAGGCTGCCGACCTGGAACCTAACCCAAGACTGAAGAAGAAGAAGAAGAAAGAACTCCAACACAAAGGACATCACCCTCACGTCAAGTCATCGGAAACCTGCACCTGCACCTGTTGTTGTAGTATCTGTGAGCCACGAGGACTCAGCAATCCCATAACCATGGGTAACCAGACTATCAAAGCTTAATGGGTAAGGAGAGGTAAAGTGGTGAGGTTGCAGCAGCGGCTAAGCAGAAGTATGGTGGCTAACTTACGAGTACAAGAATAAGATGAGCACCTATGCAAGCGGTCGCAAACTAGTAGTGATCGCTAAAGATCCTGAACTACCTACGAGTCAAACATAACCCCACTGTGTTCTCTTCTCAAAGTGAAAAGAGACAGTCACGGTTACTCACACAGTTGTGTGTTTTACTTCGGATCCTCTGTCAAGTTTTCTACAACCGGACATTAACAAATTCCAATCTGGCACATAACCGCGAGCACGGCTTTCGAAAGATCATAACCCTGCAGGGGTGTCCCAACTTAGCCCATCACAAGCTCTCACGATCAGCAGAAGTAATAATAATATTACCCCTTATCTTAGGGAAGGCCCGATCAGACTCGGAATTCCCGGTGCACAAGACATTTCGATAATGGTAAAACAAGTCCATCAAGACCTCCTGGTGTGTCGACACCCTGATAGTAGCCGCGCGTATCTCGTCTCAGGCCACGACCGGATGGGCGAAGCTACGAGTAAAACCAGCCCTCGGGTTTCCCCCAGGTGGCCCTGCAGGTTCCCCGTTTGGGAGCAACACCATCAGCACTGGCCCCCCTGCTATGTAGAAAAGAGTCCCGAGGGCGCGACCCCCTATGCAAATTTAATTAATTAATTAAGTTGTTATTATAAGGCAAATTAAAACCAATGTTGGGCCTTGCTGGAGGAGTTTTATTCAAAGACGAACTGTCAAGGGGTCCCCATATACCCAACCTTGTAAGGAACGCAAAATCAAGGAACATAATGCCGGTTTATCGGCTCCTAAGGTGGCATGAGTGGAACAAAACACCGAGCAAAAGGCCAAGCCTTCCACCCATGCCCAGTATATAGGTGTCTTAATAATAATAGTAGATATTGTGATATTCCAACAACAAGTTCCAACATGGAACGATCTTCATCTTCACCTGCAACTGACAACGCTATAAGAGGGGTTGAGCAAGCGGGTAATATAGCCAAACAATGGTTCGCTAGGAAGGTGTCAAATATTAGAGGTTTCATGGCAACAAGGAG
This sequence comes from Secale cereale, assembly GCA_902687465.1. Lineage (NCBI taxonomy): Eukaryota > Viridiplantae > Streptophyta > Magnoliopsida > Poales > Poaceae > Secale > Secale cereale. The sequence continues at coordinate 526,051,067 of LR738711.1, read as the reverse complement.
AGGGGCTGACAATAATGATGGGTAGCGCGACATATAATGATAGCATCGAGACAACTAAGCATGGCAATGATAGTAAAGGTATCCAAGGTGATGGTCATCTTGCCTGAGATCCCGCAAGGAAGAAGAACGGTTCCGTGAAGAAGACGAAGAAGAAGCCTTGAAGACGAACCACGGGTAGACGAACGAATCCTCGCGATCGCAACGGAACAAGCACTAACGAGAAGAAGCAAGCAACACGGTAAACACACCACACAAGAAATGACAAGATGCTCAACCAAGTATGATGCAAGACAAGTCTATATATGATGCATACATGGCAAGGTATGAAGCACTCAAAAACAACATCACCCAACAATTTTAAATGAGGCCGGAATCAACATATAGCAATTCTGGTAAGTCCTCATATGCATAATTTGAAATTAGTCCAGATCTGAACAAACCTTCAGTTAAAGTTGTTAAACAGAAAGTTAAGATGCACCATGATGATCTACACGAAATTCTAGTCAAGTTTCATATAAAGTTTGTTTAATTCGGAGCTACGGTCTAGAAGATATGAGCAAAACAAGACAAGCATGGCAACGGTGCAAGATGCACCCAAACATCAAGCAAACACACTACAAACATGAAAACAACATGATATTATGATTCTACATGCAAAATCACACAAGTTTCATGTATGGCACACTCAAAACGGAGCAAAGGTTCAACACATACACACAAAACAAGATACAATGCAAAGCTAAAGTTAACAGCCACATAGCAACTTTGGAGCAAGGTAAATATAAGCTACAGCACCCAAACATGATAACAAGAAGCATGGATGTGAAATAGACATGATAATTAACAAGCATGAACTTAGAACGCACCCAAAAGATTGCTGGAACACAAATAACCAAGCATGGCAAGTTGCAATAAAATTATCCAGACTTCGTCAAAATCACGAAAGGAAAAAAACATCATCACGATGCGGCCTTCGGAGGCACAAAACAACAAGCATATCAACTCAACTAAGTATATAAAGATCATGGGCATGCAGTAGACATAACATACATCAAACAACTCCATTGGAGCATCTCCATAGGAGGCATGGATCAGTAGCAACAAGCTTCGCCAAATTGAACATGCTGATAAAAGTCTGACAGCTAAATGTTATAGCAACTTGAGAGCATGAAATAAATAAGCTACAGCAGGCCATATGTGCAAGCAAGGACATGAATGGATAGACAATAACATGCACAACAAGACATGATCAATGGCCACTCCAAAACAAGCATGGATTTGATTGGGGCATCAAGCAAACATATCATCAGGTTATAACAGATTCCAGACTTGGCAGTTTTTTCACTAAGTATAAAATAACAATAACGACATAGCGTGTTTACAAGCTTGTTTAAGTCATCTCAAGGCATATCATTGAAAGTGGATTGCACCACATCAAAGACCATATGATTGTGCTTCTAAAACATATCAACATGTGGCATGAAGACAAACACGCCAATAGCAATGAGCAAGTGAAATCAGCATCTCATAACAAGTTTCAGCACTTAATAGTCAAATGCACTTTTGTAACAGAGATTAATATCGCAATATGGCACCTAACATGAATTCTACAGCAACCATCATGTAGAGCACCTCACAATGAACATTTTGACATATCATATGCTCCATTTGGATAAACATGCACAAAGTTACAAGCATCACAAGTAAGCAACAAAATTATAGATAACATCAGTGTTTACTTATAGCACTCTTGCAACAGAGATTAGAGCATCTAGATGAAGTCAAACAAGCATGGCACAATAGAACAAAGTGTAGAGCATATCACCACGATCATTTTGACATATTGTTCACTCAATTTGGATCACCACACAAAAAGTAACAGCCATGCAAAGATGCCAACAAAAATGTGTTAACTTCTCAGACTTAGCCATTTTTGGACTTAGGAAAAAAACAGAAGCGAGCGTAGTATAGAAAAGGGACGCACGGGGCAGGGAATAGTGGGCTCACCCTAGCGGGCTGAGGCCCAGTAGGCGAGGCAGACAGGCGGTGCGCCAGATGGGCTTTGGGCCAAGTTGCTGGAGGGCTTGGGGGAGCTGGGCCGCGGCCCAGCCGGCGAGCGAAGGCGGCCCGAGCGGAGCGCTCGTGCTCCCGATCCCGCCTGGATCGGGCAGGCCGGCGGCTATGCCGAGGGGCGCCGGCGGCGAGCCCTCCCGGCAGCCGGAATGGGCAGATCCGGCCCCTGGCCACCGGATCTGGCCGGAGGTGACCAGGGCGCCGAGCTGCACAGGCGGCGGCGGCAGGCACAAGGCGCGGCGGCGGAGCTACAGAGAGAGAGGGAGGTTAGAGGCGAGGTGAGATCTCGGGAAGGAGGAACGGACGAGGCGCAACACGGCCTGGGTCTGAGGCGGCGGACTCTGGCGGGGTCGCCGGCGAGACGCGAGGTCCGGCGAGCGGCGGCGGAGCAATGGGGATGAGCGGGAGGAGCAGGGCTCCGGTGATGGTGCTCGCCGGCGAGCCGGCGACGGCCGGTGGGGAGGCGAGCTAGCGGCGGTGGCTCGGGGCGAGCCAGACGACGGGCGGCGGCGAACGGGCGGTTCGGACCCGCGCGGGCCCCGGGTGGGCTCCGCGGGCCGCGGCGATGTGGGCGCTGGCAGCGGTGATGTGGCGGCGCGTGAGTGGAGGGGAGCGGCGGCGGTGCTGATGTGGCTGCACGCCATTGGCTAGGGTGAGGTGGAGGGGCGCTGGACATGGCCGGCTGCGCGATGGGAGCGGGGCTAGGGTTTGATATGCGAGAAAAATGTGGGGGAGACATACATTTATAGGTAGAGGGAGCTAGGAGTGTCTAAATGAGGAGCGGTTCGCGGCCACGCGATCGTGATCCGACGACCGAGAGGATGGAGGGGGTTAGAATGGGCTTGGGGGCTGTTGGAAGGGGTGTTGGGCCAAAAGGGAAAAGGCTTCCGGCGGTTAACACGGTTAACCGTTGGGCTATCGAACGAACTCCGAACGCGACGAAACTTGACAGGCGGTCTACCTATGCTATAATAAGACCACACACCAAGTTTCAACTCATTCCGAGAACATTTTCCGGCCACTCATAAAATAAATATTCGGAGGCGTCGCAGGCGCGTGCGAGTGTGTCTGGGCTCAGAGCGGACAACGGAGAGAACGAGGGAACTCGGACGGATGCAAGTTTTGAAAATATGCTGATGCAACACACATGATGACAAGGCAAAGAGCAACATGCAAGCAGATGACATGGCAAAGACAACGAATAACTGGCTGACACCTGGCGCACCGGTCTCGGGGTGTCACAATACTCCCCTACTAAAAAGAGATCTCGTCCCGAGATCTTCAGAACGAGACGAAAGAGAAAAAGGAAGAACAAAGGCCTTCGAGGACAAAAGAGTGAAACCAAGAATATCGAGAGGTTGAGCCACTCGAGAGGACGAACAAGACGGAGAAAACAAAGTTGCAAAGACTTCGTTAAACAAGAGGAAGAATGAATACAACGAGAATCAAGGAGGTTGAAAGGCACGAACCACGAGCTGAAGGAACAAGAATGACTTCGAAACCACTCCGGTTAATAAGAGATAGGAAAGAATCTCCATGAAGGAATTCGGGCAGCACTCCGGCTGAAACTGAAAGAAATAGCACACCAGTTGAACATAAATGGAATAGGACAAGACCCTTAGAAGATGAAAAAAAAAAATTGACGAAATGAACAAGACAATGCCTCCGGAATAATTGAAATGACTGAATTAAACAATGGAGAAGAAGATGACAGCTTGAGCACAAGTGACATGAACGAGAATTTATAAGAGAAAGACTTGAACGGAGTTGTTGACAAAATCAACAACAAAAGAATAAGCTTGTCGTGGACTTATGAAAATCATCCCGAAACTTGAGGTGAATTACCGCCGCAACAAAAAGAAGTACAAGCTGAGAATGAAGAATTGCAAAACTCCACTTCAAAAGAATACGGAGAATTATTTGCACTTCGAGATGCAAAAGAATAATGCTTGAGCTGCTCCATAAGAATTGCTCAATATATTTGAAGAAATAATTAAATCATGAAGAGACACCAAGAGGAACTCCGGCAACAAAAGGATGATCATATAAAAAATGAAGGACAAAAAGAATAAGATTAAAGCCTTGCGATGATTAAGACGACGGTTCCGACGAAATGGCCGAGAAAACATTAAGCTCCAAAAAGAAAAGATGAAAACACTTGGTATAGAATTTATTCATCAAGAATAAACTCCGAAGGAAGGAATGAATCAACTTGATGAAAAAGGAATACAAATTATGTTATGCTTATCCTCCACCAATTAAATTGATGAGAAGCAATGGATTGACATACTACTTATTCCCGTTGAAAAAGATTAACGGGGGATATAGCACGAACTCGAGAAAGTCTTCTTGAACCACCGGTAGGATTGAAAAGAGCGAATGAATTGATATGATGGAAACGGAAAGAACTCTTGATCGAGCCACCATAAAGAAAATCGAGTGAAGAAAGAGAATGACCACCGTAAGGAATAAAATTGAGTGAATACAAGAGAATGAATCTCCGGGACGAATAAAGCACTTGAGGACAAATGGATGACGGGAACGAAGAGATCGCGAACTGATTAAACAATACTTGAATGAAGCACCGGAAGAATGTGAGACGAGTGAAGAGGCATCAATGAAGAATATTTGGAGGACGAAGTTGAAAATTGAGAATGAAGAAATCTTCTGAAATGGTGGCCTTCGGAGGAACACAAAGAAAAAGAATTCATGAAATGCTCCAGATGGTTGAAGAAAAGAAGTCTTGATGATCGGAACTATTAAGGAGATAGCAACGATCATGAACGAAGAATCTTCGAGAGAACGGACAAGATTTAGAGGAAAAACTTCTTCGGTCTTCAGATGACGACAAGGAACACAACCAAAATTATTGAGATACTCCGGAAGAATTAAAAGAGGAAAAGTTGAACCAAACGTGAAAGAATTGAAAACGAACTTGGAGAAGTTATATGACTGATGGAATCCATACTTACGTTATACTTTGAAAAAAGAATATACGAATACTCTGGGAAAATTAGAAGAGTCGGGTAAGATCCTGGAAAAAGACATGTGGGTTATGAGCCCACCGAAGAGAAAACACCGTTGAAAAGATCGAAAGGAGATGAAGCACCGGAACGATTGAAAGACTCGAATGAGGTGACAACCTCGAATTAATTGAATGCAAACACGAATCTTCTGAGATGTCTTCGGAACTCCGGAATAATTAAATGGCGAGAGGTGAACAAGCAATTGGAAACATTTGAACTGAGGAAAGAATATGAACAACACCGAGAAGAAATTGAATTGGAACCATCGGAAAAGAAGAAGAGGTGAAGAATATCAAACGAGAGAAGAATTCGCGAGTTGAAATAATTGAGGAAGGATGCAAAGACTTTACACGAGTAGGATGGATACTCGATTAAGGACTCCGACTCCGAGAAGAAAAAAGGGTGGGCGGGTGGGAAAAGAAAGACCACATTGGACGGGGAAACACCGCCGGTTGAAAAGAACTGAGGGTTGCACTTGCAAAGAAGAAGAGGGTGGAATCCACTTGACGAGAGATGCACCAGATGACAAGAACTGACAACGCAACGAACAAAAACTAACCGCGAGATCCTAAAAAAAAATTGAAGGGGAAGAGGGTAATTCCAAAACACCTATGTCAAGATTCCTCACCAGAGCGACGAAGGGGCAGGGGAGTAAAAGAATTCCTACTCTCCGATATAACTAGACTCAGAAAAGGTTTTCTGCTAGACTCGACAACGGTCATGCTACGATCAATCAAGGGGGCTCCTATGGTCGGTCGAGGCTTGGATACCAACTTGTTAGGCCCAAGATGCGATTCTATCCCGATCACGTGACACTTACGTGATTGGGGCAAAACCGCATTTCGGGCGCTTCGCAAGATGCATATCATTACATCGTACCATTACAGACATACATGGGGGATACAACAATTCATACAATTCACATGAATACAACAACATCAATACAAGGCATCCGACTACGCATGCAAACATAAAAAGCACAACGACATCCATCTGCTATCCCATGCTGCCGACCAGGAACCTAACCCAAGACTGAAGAAGAAGAAGAAGAAGAAGAAGAAGAAGAAGAAGAAGAAGAAGAAGAAGAAGAAAGAACTCCAACACGAAGGACATTGCTCTCACGCCAAGTCATCGGAAACCTGCACCTGCAACTATTGTTGTAGTATCTGTGAGCCACGAGGACTCAGCAATCCCATAACCATGGGTAACAAGACTATCAAAGCTTAATGGGTAAGGAGAGGTAAAGTGGTGAGGTTGCAGCAGCGGCTAAGCAAAAGTATGGTGGCTCACTTACGAGTGCAAGAATAAGATGAGCATCTACGCAAGTGGTCGCAAACTAGTAGTGATCGCTAAATATCCTGAACTACCTACGAGTCAAACATAACCCCACCGTGTTCTCTTCTCAAAGTGAAAAGAGACAGTCACGGTTACTCACACAGTTGTGTGTTTTACTTCGGATCCTCTGTCAAGTTTTCTACAATCGGACATTAACAAATTCCAATCTACCACATTACCGCGGGGATGGCTTTCGAAAGATCATAACCCTGCAGGGGTGTCCCAACTTAGCCCATCACAAGCTCTCACGATCAGCAGAAGTAATAATAACATTACCCCTTATCTTAGGGAAGGCCCGATCAGACTCGGAATTCCCGGTGCACAAGACATTTCGACAATGGTAAAACAAGTCTAGCAAGACCTCCCGGTGTGTCGACACCTTAATAGTAGCCGCACGTATCTCATCTCAGGCCACGACCGGATGGGCGAAGCTACGAGTAAAACCAGCCCTCGGGTTTCCCCCAGGTGGCCCCGCAGGTTCCCCGGTTGGGACCAACACCATCAGCACTGGCCCCCCTGCTATGTAGAAAAGAATCCCGAGGCCGCGACCCCCTATGCAAATTTAATTAATTAAGTTGTTATTATGAGGCAAATTAAAACCAATGTTGGGCCTTGCTGGAGGAGTTTTATTCAAAGACGAACTGTCAAGGGGTCCCCATATACCCAACCGTGTAAGGAACGCAAAATCAAGGAACATAATGCCGGTTTATCGGCTCCTAAGGTGGCATGTGTGGAACAAAACACTGATCAAAAGGCCAAGCCTTCCACCCATGCCCAGTATATAGGTGTGTTAATAATAATAGTAGATATTGTGATATTCCAACAACAAGTTCCAACATGGAACGATCTTCATCTTCACCTGCAACTAACAATGCTATAAGAGGGGCTGAGCAAGCGGGTAACATAGCCAAACAATGGTTTGCTAGGAAGGTGTCAACGATTAGAGGTTTCATGGCAACAAGAAGAGGGGCTGACAATAATGATGGGTAGCGCGATATATAACGATAGCATCGAGACAACTAAGCATGGCAATGATAGTAAAGGTATCCAAGGTGATGGTCATCTTGCCTGAGATCCCGCAAGTAAGAAGAACGGTTTCGTGAAGAAGACGAAGAAGAAGCCTTGAAGACAAACCACGGGTAGACGAATGAATCCTCACGATCGCAACGGAACAAGCACTAACGAGAAGAAGCAAGCAACACGGTAAACACACCACACAATACATGACAAGATGCTCAACCAAGTATGATGCAAGACAAGTCTATATATGATGCAATACATGGCAAGGTATGAAACACTCAAAAACAACATCACCCAACAATTTTAAATGAGGCCGGAATCAACATATAGCAATTCCGGTAAGTCCTCATATGCATAATTTGAAATTAGTCCAGATCTGAACAAACCTTAAGTTAAAGTTGTTAAACAGAAATTAACATGCACCATGATGATCTACATGAAATTCTAGCCAAGTTTCATATAAAGTTTGTTTAATTCGGAGCTACGGTCTAGAAAATATGAGAAAAACAAGACAAGCATGGCAACGGTGCAAGATGCACCCAAACATCAAGCAAACACACTCCAAACATGAAAACAACATGATATTATGATTCTACATGCAAAATCACACAAGTTTCATATAGGGCACACTCAAAACAGAGCAACGGTTCAACACATACACACGAAACAAGATACAATGCAAAGCTGAAGTTAACAGCCACATAGCAACTTTGGAGCAAGGTAAATATAAGCTACATCACCCAAACATGATAACAAGAAGCATGGATGTGAAATAGACATGATACTTAATAAGCATGAACTTAGAACACACCCAAAAGCTTGCTAGAACACAAATAACCAAGCATGGCAAGTTGCAATAAAATTATCCAGACTTAGTCAAAATCTGGGAAGGAAAAAAACATCATCACGATGCTGCCTTCGGAGGCACAAACCAACAAGCATATCAACTCAACTAAGTATATAAAGATCATGGGCATGTAGTAGACATAACATACATCAAACAACTCCATTGGAGCATCTCCATAGGAGGCATGGATTAGTAGCAACAAGCTTCGCCAAATTGAACATGCTGATAGAAGTCAGACAGCTAAATGTTATAGCAAATTGAGGGCAAGAAATAAATAAGCTACAGCAGGCAATGTGTGCAAGCAAGGACATGAATGGATAGACAATAACATGGACAACAAGACATGATCAATGGCCACTCCAAAACAAGCATGGATTTGATTGGGGCATCAAGCAAACATATCATCAGGTTATAACAGATTCCAGACTCAGCAGTTTTTTCATTAAGTATAAAACAGCAATAACGACATAGCATGTTTACAAGCTTGTTTAGGTCATCTCAAGGCATATCATGGAAAGTGGATTGCACCACATCAAAGACCATATGATTGTGCTTCTAAAACATATCAACATGTGGCATGAAGACAAACGCGCCAATAGCAATGAGCAAGTGAAATCAGCATCTCATAACAAGTTTCGGCACTTAACAGTCAAATGCACTTTTGCAACAGAGATTAACATGGCAATATGGCACCTAACATGGATGCTACAGCAACCATCATGTAGAGCACCTCACAATGAACATTTTGACATATCATATGCTCCATTTGGATAAACATGCACAAAGTTACAAGCATCACAAGTAAGCAACAAAATTATAGTTAACTGCAGTTTTAACTTATAGCACTCTTGCAATAGAGATTAGAGCATCTAGATGAAGTCAAACAAGCATGGCACAATGGAACAAAGTGTAGAGCATATCACCACGATCATTTTGACATATTATTCACTCAATTTGGATCACCACACAAAAAGTAACAGCCATGCAAAGATGCCAACAAAAATGTGTGAACTTCTCAGACTTAGCCATTTTTGGACATAGGAAAAAAACAGAAGCGAGCGTAGTATAGAAAAGGGACGCATGGGGCGGGGAATAGTGGGCTCACCCTAGCGGGCTGAGGCCCAGTAGGCGAGGCAGACAGGCGGTGCGGCAGCTGGGCCTTGGGCCAAGTTGCTGGAGGGCTTGGGGAGCTGGGCCGCGGCCCAGCCGGCGAGCGAAGGCGGCCCGAGCGGAGCGCTCGTGCTCACGATCCCGCTTGGATCGGGGAGGCAGGCGGCTACGTCGAGGGGCGCCGGCGGCGAGCCCTCCCGGCAGCCGGAATGGGCAGATCCGGCCCCTGGCCACCAGATCTGGCCAGAGGTGACCAGGACGCCGAGCTGCACAAGCGCCGGCGGCAAGCACAAGGCGTGGCGGCGGAGCTACAGAGAGAGAGGGAGGTTAGAGGCTTGGTGAGAGCTCGGGAAGGAGGAACTGATGGGGCGCAGCACGACCTAGGTCTGAGGCGCGGACTCCGGCGGGTCGCCGGCGAGACGCGAGGTCCGGCGAGCGGCGGTGGAGCAACGGGGACGAGCGGGAGGAGCAGGGCTCCGGCGATGGTGCTCGCCGGCGGGCCGGCGATGGCCGGTGGGGAGGCGAGCTGGCGGCGGTGGCTCGGGGCGAGCCAGACGACGGGCGGCGGCGAACAGGCGGTTCCGGCCCGCGCGGGCCCCAGGTGGGCTTCGCGGGTCGCGACAATGTGGGTGCTGGCGGCGGTGACGTGGCGGCGCATGAGTGGAGGGGAGCGGCAGCGGTGCTGACATGGCGGGGTGAGGTGGAGGGGTGCTGGACATGTTCGGCGGCGGAACGGACATGTCCGGCTGCGCGGTGGGAGCGGGGCTAGGGTTTGATATGCGAGAAAAATGTGGGGAAGACACACATTTATAGGTAGAGGGAGCTAGGAGTGACAAAATGAGGAGTGGTTCACGGCCACGCGATCGTGATCCGACGACCGAAAAGATGGAGGGGGTTAGAATGGGCTTGGGGGCTGTTGGAAGGGGTGTTGGGCCAAAAGGGAAAAGGCTTCCGGCGATTAACATGGTTAACCGTTGGGCTGTCAAACAAACTCCGAACGCGACGAAACTTGACTAGCGCTCTACCTATGCTATAATAAGACCACACGCCAAGTTTCAACTCATTCCGAGAACATTTTCCGGCCACTCATAAAATAAATATTCGGAGGCGCCGCGGGCGCGTGCGAGTGTGTCTGGGCTCAGAACGGACAACGGAGAGAATGAGGGAACTCGGACGGATGCAAGTTTTGAAAACATGATGATGCAACACACATGATGACAAGGCAAAGAGCAACACGCAAGCAGATGACATGGCAAAGACAACGAATAACTGGCTGACGCCTGGTGCACCGGTCTCGGGGTGTCACATGGTGCCCCGGCGGACTGGGAGAAGTGGGGAAAAGGGTCATCGGACCATCGTGCCTCTTCTGGTGGGGAGAGGAGGAGCGGGGAAGCCCGCCCTTGCATGAATGGAAGCGGAGGCCGACGACAGCACTCCGGCCATGGGAGGTGCTGGGAGGCTTGAGAGGGAGAGGTAGGCTGTCTGGGAGGTTTTTGGAATAGTGGAGGTTCGATCAGAGGCGAGTGAGAGAGCTAGGGGTGGCTTTTATGGCGGGACCATGGCGCACCATGGACGGCGTCCACGGTCATGGCCAAAGCGGCGCCATGGGCCGTACTGGCACACGGGGCATTGTCCATGGCGTTCGTGGGTGCGTTCTAGGCCGTGGGAAAGGAAGAGGGGGAGCGGGGAGGTGCCAGAGGCTTCGCGCGTGTGAGCTTGCCCATTGGAGCTCTCGGGCAGCCGGCGCGCGTGTGAGAGCAGAAGCAGGAGGGAGAAGGAGGAGGGGGCCGATAACGTGTCATGTCCTGGACGTCGAGGCACCTCGACTGGCGCAAGGGGAAGGCTCGAGGTGGCCAAACGATGCGGATTGGGGGTGGCTATAGTGCGGTTGTGCACTGTAGCTTGCTCTGGAGCATGCCAATTGCATGCCAGGGCATGCCTTTGGCTTGTAGGGCACGGCCATTTGTGTCTGGGGGGTTCTGCGAGGTGTAAACAAAGGGGAGTTGGCCTTGGATGCCCTGGTGATCCATTGGGAGAGGAGAGAGGTTGAGGGATAGTGAGAATTGGGCTGTCCAGCAGAGTAAAATGGGGTTTTACCCCCCTCAATCATTGAGCTGAGGAGGAGAGGGAGTTCCTGGAGGTAGAAGAAGATAAGAAGATCATTATGATCTGGGGTAAAAAGTTGAAGCAAAGGTAATAGTAAAAGGGGGCAAAACAGTGGTTTTGTTAAAATGGCAGAAGGTGTTTGATGTAAGTTTGGGCAAGTAAATGAATTCCAATTGACATGTGACTTAACAGGATAACTTGGCACATGAAAATAGGGTGTTCCACCAAGTTTGAGCTTATTTGGGCAAAGTTGCTAATGTAACTTTGGTGAACCCTAGAAATCAACAGAAATGGACTTTCCAAGATTTATTCATGCAAATCATCCCTCCTTGATGCACCACTTGGTGTAGTGTCATCATTTGGGGTTTTGAGCATGTCCACAAAATTCGAGGTCACAAGTAAAAAGTTGGTAATGTCGAGTTGTTCAAATTTGGATCTAGTCGGAAAGGGTTTGGGGGCACTTTGATCAAGTTCCCCTTCTCCAATACTTGTGTCATTTGGTTTGGATGCTTAATTAGACCATTTTAGCATGTGAACCAAGTTTGAGAGCATTTGGACAAGTTTGGCAATGTAAAGTTGCTCAAACTTCAAAATGGACAGAAATAGTTTTGAGGGGATTTGATGATGTTTTCTTGATCTTCAAGGCATGAGGCTTTGTAAGATCATCAAATATTTCATATTTGACATGATAGAATTTTCCTGGAATTTTTAGAGAATATTTCCTTTGTAAATATTTCAAAAGCTTGAAATATCCAGAAAGGGTTTTTGAAGGATTTGTCCAATATTTTGAACATGACCATGTGTTGAAACTCTTATATATGGACAATATATGTCCTGTGAGCTTCCCTGGATTTTGAAAAATATTTTTGAAACAGTTAAATAATTTTAACCTATTAAAGACCATTTCTGGCCTAGAGAAAAAGCTTTTAAAATAAAATAGGAAAATAACTTTTAAAATTATGCTTTTGTGGTTTAAGGGAGTCCTATACCTAATAGGAGTCAAATATACTTTCTGAAAGATTTTTCACACCTTCAATTAAGTACTTGCAGTACAAACGTCAATATAGGGGTTTTTGGAAAACCAATTTTAGAAAATACCTTTTGGCCAAAATATTTTTGTAATAAAATACTATTATGTCCTATACACATGGCATGATCATTGGGAAAAAGGTTTGTATCAAGGAGAAGGAGTATAGTAGTAGGAGGATTTATTTCATTTTTAGAGCACTAGCAAACAGCAAAGAGAAAACCTATCAAGCAAGGTCAAAAACACTCAAAAGTGTTGTGGCATGAAAATCAGGGTGTGACAGGAATAATGAGATCGTGCCTATCCTTGACTTAGAGGGCACACCGCGGCTTCATAGGTTTCCCGTCACTATACGGCTTCAACAATCTAGCCCGGATCCAGTGGGCCGACCTCTCGAGGGCCCCTTAATCCATGACTCCCTCAGTAGCCCCCGAACTTGCCGTCAATGCCAAAGCTAGTGTCCGGCGTCCGCTCTGCTAACTATATCCGGCTTGCAAGGTGAGTTCCCTATATTCATTTCATTCATATTCGGAGCCAAGGGGTGTCCAGAATCTGAAACAACAGTTTCCTTAGCAATGAAGGCCAAGAACATTCAAGTATAAACGGTGCCTTCGCCTGACAACTTTTTCTCTTTCAACCAAGAGTCACGTCCGGCCATAACGCCGAGGTTAGTGTTTCTCATGGTGCGGATTATGGTGGGTAGCACTATTTATCCCACTACGCAATCATACCTAGCATATTTAAAAGAACATTAGATTTTTGCAGATTCATAAATAGTAGAGACAAGAGTATTAAAACAAGTGTAAAAATGTATTATATGTCCATTTCGCCAGTATTGAGAGTACTACAGCTTATAACAGGAAAAAAATGAAATGAAACAAACAAGAATATTTGTATAGGCGGTGAGAGGAACTACAAATATAATTTATTACATGGCTTACAAATTACTTCATGGTTATTAAGGTACAAGCTAAATCTTAAAACATGAACACCAACTGAACATAATACTAGTACCAAGTCACCTTAGTTTATGCAAGCTAGAATATTTCATCCAACCAATTAATTAAGTAGGACATGGGATATCATGGGACTTACATGTATGTCATGTAGTAACAATCACTAAGATGTTTTGATGGAATTGCATAAGGCAAGATTTTTTTGGATTGATGTGATCAAACATCTCAGCAGCACATGTGAAAGACACATCCAGTAGGAAGGTTTCAGCATCTGTGCCTACAGGCGGCAAGTCGTGTATCAATAAAAATGAGACAAAGAGTCAAGTCATACTGAAATTCAAGACATAAGCAAGAAGTTAAATTGGAAGAGACAAAGGTTCCTCTCTCATAACCAGCTAAGACGTTGTACAAGTTACTACAACCGGATGACTCGAGCAGAGCAGCGGGCGCAATTATCTAAATTTGCACCAGTCTGAATGGAGCCACTTCGTATGCAACATCCTAAACATGGTGAAATGCAATGGTAACATGGAACTTATCATCTACATTTCACTGAAATTTCGCGGAGTTCACAAGCCTGCCATGTAAGAATCATCAAATTGTGAGATATTAAGTTTCTGGCTGACTTGAGAAATAGAGCAAGGATCAAGAGCTACTTGTAAGCATCAATCATATTAATGAATGACAATTAGACAGCCATTAGAGCATATGCGCATTCACATCACCTAAAGCATCACAAAAATATGTATTCTACAAATATTGACACATGTTTACAACCAGGAAATCATCCAAGAACATGAATAAAAAGTGAATAAAGGGCAATGATATCAGCTTCTTTCATAGTGATAGAATTTTACAACAAATCATCTAAGCAACATATACAATATTTACATGAGATTTAGAAAATGATTTTTTTGTGATACGCTACTTTGAACACCTTAACACATAGAAAGACTGCGCATAGTATAGAACAAAGAAACAGTAATAGAAAGCCTAGTTAGCAAACAATCTAACTCTTAGTCACTTGATTGAGTGAGAATAATGAGCTAATTTGAGAACAAAATGCTAAAAAACATGTCACCCTATTAATACGGTAGCAAAAATCATGTCTTGAAGACCTATTTTCACAGAACATACACTGCAATATATAATCATATGAAACAAATAACAAGTCGACATTGCAGTATGCATACTTTGATTTATGTAAGCAAAAAAAGAACTACTACAACAGATTTATGTTTTGTTGTTGTATTGTATATGTCCATAGTATCCCAAAGAGCAAAAGAGAAAATATCACAGATCTTTCACTGGCAGATAGTTAATCACAAATCTACATCACAGAAATGTATTAGCTATTTTGTTTGCAACTAGTGCATATATGCAGAACGAAAAACAATGTGGAACAGAGGGTATGAAGAGAAACAAAGACTCACCGGACCTTGAGGAGGAGCACGAGGAAGAGATGTCGTGGGAGAGAGGGGTGGCGATGATAGCCATCCCTCATTGACGGCGGCCACCAGAGGGTTGTCGGCAAGATCCAGGAGGAGGACGTCATTGGCACCCGAGCGTCGCCAAGATCCCATGGTCAGCTCGTCGTCGGACATCGCCCTCCTCCCGCCTCTACTACTTCTTGACCCCATCCTCTTGTCTTCCTCATTCAATCTTCCCCTGAGCGGCCTAGGATGCATTGGTCATCGTCATGGCGGTTGACAGTGTGTTGGTTGGCCGCATCTGGAACATGGTAAGACATGTCAGGGAATAGAGTGGGGATAGTTGACGGTGTGCTCATTATCATCGTGGATCAGGAGAGGAAGGGGAGATCCGACAGAGGGCTGCATGAGGAGGGAAGCGATGAGGAGAGAAATGGGAGGGTCGGTGGAGAGTTGTGGGAGGAGGGAGGCGATGAGGTAGGTGGCGGTGATGGGGAATTCGGAGGGGGATGCGGACGAGGGAGAAAGGAGGGGTTGAGGATGAAGGTTAGGGTTAGCATTGTATATGGGTAAAGATTAGATGGGCTTGGGCTTGGGCGGGCTTGCCGGGCTATATCATGCCGCCCATGACAGTTTTCAAACCTCAAAAGAAATCCGTCATGGATTAACAAATTTCTTGTAGTGACTTAAGGAGAAGCTACAAAAATCCTAGATAATATAATGGTTAATTATTCTCAATGGCATACCGAAAGATCTTCCACTAGTAAAAAAGTGCATGCAATTGAAGAGATTGATGTTTTGAGTGTAAAGATGGATGAGCTTACGAAATTGTTTGCTAGCAAGGGTAATCAGATTGATCCTAATGATATGCCCTTGTCCACTTTTATTGAGAATAATAATGAATCTATGGATGTGAATTTTGTTGGTAGGAACAATTTTGGTAACAACGCATATAGAGGAAATTTTAATCTTAGGCCTTTCCCTAGTAATTCCTCTAATAATTATGGTAATTCCAACAACAATTCTTATGGAAATTGTAATAAGATGCCCTCTTACTTTGATAATAGTGTTAAAGAATTTATGAGTGCTCAAAAGAATTTTAATGCTTTGATTGAAGAAAAATTGCTTAAGATCGATGATTTGGCTAGGAACATGGAGAGAATTTCTCTTGATGTTGATTCATTGAAACTTAGATCTATTTTCCACCCAAGCATGATATCAATGAGTCTCTCAAAGCTATGAGAATTTCAAGTGATGAGTGCAAAGAAATAACCGCTAAGATGCGTGCAAAAAAGGATTGGTTTATAAAAACATGTTCATCTAGTATCCGTGAAAATCATGATGAAGATCTTAAAGTGATTTATGTGACCCCTATTGAATCTTTGTTTTCCAATATGAATCTTTATAAATATGGGACTGGAGATGAATCAACTTTAGCTAAAAGGCGTCCCAATAATCTGGTGTTTTTAGATCTTGATGCAAAAATTCATAAAAGTGGGATTGGTGAAGTTAAAACTTCAAGTAGCAATGAACCCACTATTTTGGATTTCAAGGAATTTAATTAGGATAATTGTCCTTTAATAGATTGTATTTCCTTGTAATAAAGCTTTTACTAAGCATATTGTTGATGCTATGATGCATCTTTTGAAGAAAAGCTTGAATTGGAAGTTTCTTTTCCTAGAAAACTCATCTATGAATGGGAACCTACTATTAAGATCAAGATTAAGATTATGAGTGTCATGCTTTGTGTGATTTGGGTGCTAGCGTTTCTACGATTCTAAAAACTTTATGTGATGTGTTTGGTTTTCGTGAAATCGATGACTGTTCTTTAATTTTGTATCTTGCGGATTCCACTATTAAGAAACCTATGGGAAGGATTACTGATGTTCTTATTGTTGCAAATAGGAATTATGTGCCCGTATATATCATTGTTCTTGATATAGATTGCAATCCTACATGTCCTATTATTCTTGGTAGACCTTTCCTTAGAACGATCAGTGCAATTATTGATATGAAAGAATGAAACATTAGATTTCAATTTCCTTTAAGGAAAGGCATGAAACACTATCCAAGAAAGAAAAATAAATTTCCTTATGAATCTATTATGAGAGCTACTTATGGATTGCATACCAAAGATGACAATACCAAGATGTATTCGCGTTTTATGCCTAGCTAAGGGCGTAAACAATAGCGCTTGTTGGGAGGCAACCCAATTTTAGTTTTGCTTTTTGGTTCTGTGTTTCAAGTTTCACACATTATTACTTCTATAGTAATTGTGTTTTGGTGTTTTAATTAGTGTTTGAGCCAAGTAAGACCTTTGGGATGGCTTACGGTGATCGTTGATTTGATTTTGCTGGAAAAACAGAAACTTTTGCGCCCAGTGCAGAAAATTCAATAATTCACTGGAACGTGAAAACCTTCTGAAATGTTTACACAAAATTGATGTACAAATTCCCCACACCGTCCTAATTTCAGAATTTTTAGAGTTACAGAAGTATGCGAAGTTTTAAGATTGCTACAGACTGTTCTATTTTTGACTGATTCTATTTTCTATGTGTTGTTTGCTTATTTTGATGAATCTATGGCTGGTATCGGGGGTATGAACCATGGAAAAGTTCGAATATAGTAGATATTACACCAATATAAAATAAGAATAATATCACAACAGTACCTTGAGCGGTTATTTGCTTTGTTTTACTAACGGAGCTCACAAGATTTCTGTTGAGTTTTGTGTTGTGAAGTTTTCAAGTTTTGGGTAAGGATTTGATGGACTATGGAATAAGGAGTGGAAAGAGCCTAAGCTTAGTGATGCCCAAGGCACCCCAAGGTAAAATTCAAGGACAACCAAAAGCCTAAGCTTGGGGATGCACTGGGAAGGCATTCCCTCTTTCGTCTTCGTCTATCGGTAACTTTACTTGAGGCTATATTTTTATTCACCACATGATATGTGTTTTGCTTGGAGCGTCGACTTGTATGATATTAGTCTTTGATTTTTAGTTTTCCAAAAGCATCCTTTCTATACACACCTTTTGAGAGGGACACTCTTCAATCATGAGTTATTAGAATTCTCTATGTCCTTCACTTATATCTTTTGAGCTAGGCAATTTTGCTCTAGTGCTTCACTTATATCTTTTTTAGAGCACGGTGGTGGTTTTATTTTATAGAAATTGTTGAACTATCTTGCTTCACTTATATCATTTTGAGAGTCCTTAAAACAGCATGGAAATTTGCTTAGGTTATGAATTTAGTCCTAATATGATAGGCATCCAAAGGAGATATAATAAAATTTTCATATATACAGCATTGAATACTATGAAAATTTTGACTCGTTATAATTGTTTTCAGATGTCTAGATGGTAATATTAGAGTCATGCTAGTCTTAGTTTGTGAGGTTAAAGAAATAATTGTGTTTAGGTTAGTGATTCCCGTAGCATGCACGTATGGCCTATGTAACCAAATTGGTGTGCATTGTATGTTGATTGTTTCATCTTTGCGGAAAGGGCGTGGGCGCGGATGGCTAACTCCTACCAACCTCCCCCCTAGGGGCATGCGTCTTAATGCTTTGCTTTGAGGGCTAAGTAGATTTTTCGCAATAAGTATGTGAGGTCTTTATGACTAATTTGAGTCCATGGATTATACACACTCTCACCCTTCCACCTAGCTAGCCACTCTAGTACCGCGCTATTCTCGCGGGTGCATCAAACCACCTTACACCCTTCCTCAAAACAGCCACCATACCTACCTATTATGGCATTTCCATAGCCATTCCGAGATATATTGCCATGTAACTCCACCGTTCCATTTGTTATGACACGCATCATCATTGTCATATTGCTTTGCATGATCATGTAGTTGAACATAGTATTTGTGGGAAAGCCACCGTTTATATTTTTCATACATGTCACTCTAGATCATTGCACATCACGGAACACTGCCAGAGGAATTCATATAGAGTCATACTATGTTCTAGTATCGAGTTGTAATATCGAGTTGTATGTAAATGAAAGTGTGATGATCATCATTATTATAACATTGTCCCATGTGAGGTTATCAAAAATAAAAGAGGCCAATGAAGCCCAAATAAGTAAAAGAGGCCAAAGAAGCCCACAAAAAAAGAAGCCAAAAAGCCCAAAATAAAAAATGAGAGAAAAAGATAGAAGGGGCAATGTTACTATCTTTTTCCACACTTGTGCTGCAGAATAACACCATGTTCTTCATGATAGAGATCCTCCGATGTTGTCACTTTCATATACTAGTGGGAATTTTTTGTTATAGAACTTGGCTTGTATATTCCAACGATGGGCTTCCTCAAATGCCCTAGGTCTTCATGAGCAAGCAAGTTGATGCACACTCACTAGTTTTCTTTTGAGCTTTCATACACTTATAGCTCTAGTGCATCTGTTACATAGCAATCCCTACTCACTCACATTGATATCGATTGATGGACATCTCCATAGTACATTGATTTGCCTAGTTGATGTGAGACTTTCTCCCACCTTTTGCTATCACCACCTTATATTCCACCCATAGTGCTATGTCCATGGCTCGCGCTCATATATTGCGTGAAGAGTTGAAAAAAGGCTTGAAAAAAGTAGAGTATGAAAGAAATTGCTTGGCATACTCTGGGATGGCCAAGAGGGGTATCTTATGTTAAGAAAAGTGAGCATAAGGACTATATGATTTGTCGGGGTAACGTTCTTTAGCCATGTTATTTTTTAAGCTTCGTAGATTACTTTTTAGTATGCTCGAAGTATTACTGTTTTAATATTGATGAACTTTTATTTTGAGTCTTATGAGTCTGAACATGCATGCCACAATAAAGAATAATTACATTGATAAAATATGTTGGGTAGCATTCCACATCAAAAATTCTGTTTTTATCATTTACCTACTCGAGGACGAGCATGAATTAAGCTTGGGGATGCATGATACGTCTCCAACGTATCTATAATTTCTGATTGTTCCATGCTATTATATTATCTGTTTTGGATGTTTTATATGCATTAATATGCTATTTTATATTATTATTTAGACTAACTTATTAACCTAGAGCCCAGTGCCAGTTTCTGTTTTTCCTTGTTTTTGAGCTTCGTGGAAAAGGAATATCAAACGGAGTCCAAATGGAATGAAACTTTACGAGGATTTTTCTTGGACCAGAAGACATCCAGAGGACTTGGAGTGCACGTCAGGGGAGCTGCGAGGCAGCCACAAGGGCGGAGGGCGCGCCTGTGATAGCCTGGCTAATTAGGGATGATAGACTACTCATATCAATAAGGAATTCCTTCTTTTCCGGGAGCCCATTCGGATAGAACTCCAAAGTTAAGCATGCTCAGCTTGGAGTAGTATCAGGATGGGTGACCGACCGGGAAGTTGCTCCCGGGTGCGCACGAGTGAGGACAAAGTGCGCAGAAAAGACTAGTATTGATATGTGGGACCAGTCTAGATCCCGCCAGGAGTAACGACCACCGACGGGTGTGTCTAGGTTGTTACAAGTTGGTATCAGAGCCAACCCTCGTGGTCATGTTGTTCATGACGTTTGTGACCCGTCGTGGCACACTACATGGCACATGTATCAGACTGGATGCACAGACGGGTATGCCAAGAGGGAACGTTCATGTGGCCCGACGAGGACGTCGGTTCCTCTGAGTGGGGGTGTATGTGATAGCCTGGCTTATTAGGGATGATAGACTACTCATATCAATAAGGAATTCCTTCTTTTCCGGGAGCCCATTCAGATAAAACTCCGAAGTTAAGCGTGCTCAGCTTGGAGTAATATCAGGATGAGTGGCCGACCGGGAAGTTACTCCCGGGTGTGCACGAGTGAGGACAAAGTGCGCAGAAAAGACTAGTATTGATATGTGGGGCCAGTCTAGATCCCTCAAGAGTAACGACCACTGGCGGGTGTGTCCGGGGTGTTACAGCGTCATGGGGGGTAGGGCGCGCCCCCACCCTTGTGGGCCCCCTGCTGCTCCACCGACCTATTTCTTCTTCCTATATATACACATATATTCCACAAACCCTAGAGGAGGCATTGAAACCACTTTTCCACTGTCGTAATCTTCTGTTTCCGCGAGATCCCATCTAGAGGCCTTTTCCGGTACTCTGCCAAAGGGGGCATTCGACCATGGAGGGCATCTACATCAACTCTATTGCACTTCCAATGAAGTGTGAGTAGATTACCACAGAACTATGGGTCCATAGCTAGTAGCTAGATTTCTTCTTCTCTCTCTTTGATTCTCAATACCATGTTCTCCTCGACGATCTTGGAGATCTATCCGATGTAATCTTATTTTGCGGTGTGTTTGCCAAGACTGATGAATTGTGGATTTATGATCAGATAATCTATGAATATTATTTGATTCTTTTCTGAATTCTTATATGCACGATTTGATATCTTAGTAATTCTCTTCGAACTATCAGTCTGCTTTGGCCAACTAGATTGGTTTTTCTGGCAATGGGAGAAGTGCTTTGCTTTGGGTTCAATCTTGTGGTGCTCAGTCCCAGTGACAGAAAGGGACATGACATGTATTGTATTGTTTCTATTGAGGATAAAAAGATGGGGTTTTCATCATATTGCTTGAGTTAATTCCGCTACATCATGTCATCTTACTTAATGTGTTACTCTGTTCTTTATGAACTTAATACTCTAGATGTAGAATCATTTTTGTCGATGTGTGGAGTAATAGTAGTAAATGCAGGCAGGAGTCAGTCTACTTGTCACGGACGTGATGCCTATATTCATGATCATTGCCTTAGATATCGTCATAACTTTGCGCTTTTCTATCAATTGATTGGCAGTAATTTGTTCACCCACCGTAATGCTTGCTATCATGAGAGAAGCCTCTGGTGAAACCTATGGCCCCTGGGTCTATTTTCCATCTTATAAGTTTTTGATCTACTAGTTTGCAATCTTTCACTTTCCAAACTATAAACCAAAAATACCAAAAATATTTACTTTACAGTTTATCCATCTCTATCATATCTCACTTTTGCAAATAACCATGAAGGGATTGACAACCCCTTTATAGCATTGGGTGCAAGTTGTTTGATTGTTTGTGTAGGTATTTGGTGATTTGTGCATTGTCTCCTACGAGATTGATACCTTGGTTCTCAAACTAAGGGAAATACTTACTCTACTTTGCTGCATCATCCTTTCCTCTTCAAGGGAAAAATCAACGCAAGCTCAAGAGGTAGCAGAGTTTTACCTCCGCATGCCCTGGGAAGCCTGCCGGGGTGATCCTGGTGAGTTGCTGCCTGGAAAATCTGGCTCCCCTCCAGGCTCGCATGCCCAGCAAGGATGGTTTCCCTTCTGGTGGCATCTCGCACCTTGGTTGTCTTGATCTCCTTGGCCAGCCTGCTGATTCATCAAGGAGCTGACCTCTTCGTGTCTTGGTCTGGTATTTGATGCTGCAAACTTGCCCTTGAGCCTGTGCATAGTTTGGTGCAACGGGCCTAGGGTCTGTTGCACCGACAAGTGGGTTCATCACTAGTTAAAGTTTGACCTCTCCAATCCAACTTTTATCAATTTTCTCATTAAGATATTCACCCTCCAAATTATTGGGACACCCTCTTGCTAAAGTTGAGTCATCTCCAGTCCCTTCTCTACCAAGATTTATATTACCAAAAAACATTCAATAGGAGTAAAGCTAATCACTGTAAGATCTTCGTCATTACTATTGCATAAACTAGAAGAACACACTTTTTCTAGCCATTCTCTCTTTTAGCACGCATCCTAGTAGTTCTCTCCTTACCCTCATTAATAGAAACTTGAATAGCTTTTAGAGACTCATTATATCAAGCTTTGGTGGCATAAATCAAATCTTAAAAGAATCAATCTCATGAGAAATTCTATCAACGTTCCTAGCCAAATCATCAATCTTAAGCAATTTTTCTTCTACCATAGCATTGAATTTTTTTGGGAGTATATAAAATCTCTAATATTATTCTCAAGATCATAACATATCTTATTATAATTTCCATAAGAATTGTTGTAGGAGGTACCATATTTATTAGAGGAATTACTAGGAAATGGCCTAGCGTTGAAATTACCTCTATATCCATTATTACCAAAATTGTTCCTACCAAGAAAATTCACATTTGTATATTCATTATTAGTTTTAATCAAAGTATACAAAGGAATATCATTTTTATCAATAGGAGAACTCTTCCTAGCAATCTATTTCATAAGTTCATCAATCTTTCCACTCAAAGTATTAATTTCTTCAATCGCATGCACTTTTTTATTGGTAGATGATCTTTCGGTATGCCATTGAGAGTAATTTGTCATAATATTATTTAGGAGTTTAGTAGCTTCTCCTAATGTGATTTCCATGAAAGTACCTCGCGTGGCGGAATTTACAAGATTTCTAGATGAAAATTTCAATCCGGGATAAAAAAAATGTATGATCATCCATAAAATTAAACCATGTGTAGGGCAATTTCTTATGATCAATTTCATCCTTTCCCAAGATTGTGCAACATGTTCATGATCTAGTTGCTTAAAATTTATTATAAAAATCCTAAGGGAGATTATCTTAGCAGGCGGAAAATACTTGGAAATAAAAGCATCCTTACACTTATCGCATGAATCAATACTATTTCTAGGCAAGTAAGAAAATCAAGTTTTAGCATGATCTCGAAGTGAGAAAGGAAATAGATTTAATTTAATAATATCATTATCCACATCTTTTTTCTTTGCATATCACACAACTCACCGAAAGTATTTAGATGGGATGCAACATTTTCATTAGGACTACCAGAAAATTGTTCTTTCATAACAAGATTCAACAAAGCGGCATTAATTTCATAAGATTCCACACTAGGGGTGGGAGAAATTGGAGTACTAATAAAATCATTATTATTAGTGTTGGAAAAGTCACACAACTTAGTATTATTTTGAGTCATTGTGACAAAGCAAACGATCTAGCACACGAGCAAGCAAACAAAAGATGAACGGAAAGAAGGTGAATAAAAAAGCAAATGTTTTTGTGTTTTTCTGAAAACGTTTTAGAAGTGGGGGAGATGAAAACGAGAGGCAAATGGCAAATAATGTAAGTGCAATAGATGAGAATTTATGACAGGTACTTGGTAGGATTGATGTAGAAATTTCGTGGCAACGGCGCCAGAAATTCTTCCTGCTACTTCTTGAGCTTGCGTTGATTTTTCTCCTGAAGAGGAAAGTGTGATGCAGCAAAGTAGAGATAAGTATTTCCCTCAGTTAAGAACCAAGGTATCAATCCAGTAGGAGGCACAAGCAAGTCCCCATTAGATGCTCATGCACAAACTAACTAACACTTGCACACAACGCAAAAAAGGGTTGTCAATCCCTTCACGGTCAGTAGCCAGAGTGAGATCTGATAGAGATAGAGATAAAATATAAGTAAAAGGCAAAATAAAGTAAACACAAATAAATTGCAGCAAGGTATTTTGGTTTTTTTGGTTTTATAGATCTGAAAATATATGATGGTAAATAGACCTAGGGGCCATAGGTTTCACTAGAGGCTTCTCTCTCGGAGAAAGCATACGGTGGGTAAACAAATTACTGTTGAAAAATTGATAGAAAAGCGCAAAGTTATGACGATATCTAAGGCAACAATCATAAATATAGGCATCACGTCCGTGAAAAGTAGAGCGAAATGATTCTACATCTACTACTATTAGTCCACACAACGACCGACTCCTGCATGCATCTAGTGTATTAAGCTCATAAGAACAGAGCAACGCTTTAAGCAGGATGACATGATGTAGAGGGATAAACTCAAGCAATATGACATAAACCCCATGTTGTTATCCTTAATGGCAACAATACAATACATGCCTCGCTGCCCTTTCTATCACTAGGTGAGGACACCACAAGATTGAACCCATCACAAAGCACCTCTCCCATTGCAAGAAAAACCAATCTAGTTGGCCAAACCAAATCAATAGATCTGTGGGCGTCCTAGGAACCGGGGTACCCAGACTTTGATTCTAGACTCAAAACAGGTTTTGATTCTAGACTCAACATCTGCATCAGTTCGATCAAACAGGGGCTCCTAGGTCGGGGAAGGCCCTGATACCAACTTGTAACGCCCAGGATGCGGCTATAGCTCCTACGTATCGAGGCACGACTTAGAGTCATAAGCGCATTCTGGAATGATCTCAAGCATGGTATATTTACACAACCCATGTAATGAACATGACGAAAGAGAGTTTAATAGTTGGCTTACACTCGCCATGTCACACAATTAATACAATAAACATACATTCATCCAGAGAACACAGAGTCCGGCTACAGATGAAATCAAACGAAGAAAAAGATACCACAACCACTAGTCCCACTCGGCCCTAGTAGGAGCCACTACTGATCGTCGGGGTACATCCCGTACATATGACCACGCTCTTCGTCGAACTCCCACTGAAGTTCTTGTACATATCCTGTGTCAAACTCTGAGGTACCTGCATCTAGTGTGTGTAGTAAACTGTGAGTGACGAGGACTCAGCAATCTTGTTCCCGGGTATCAAAACTACCAAAGCCTTTAGGTGTGGAGAGGTTATCAAGTGGCTGCAGCAAGCACTAAGCATTGTATGAGGCTAGCTTACGAAGTCAAAGCAAGATGAGAATATGTGCCAACGGTCGCAACTAGTAGTGATCAAGAAGTGATCCTAACTACTTACATTCATACATAACCCCACCGCATTCACTTTCCGAACCCCTTCGAAAAGAGACCATAACGGTTACTCACACAGGTAGTGTATTCTTATTTGAGTTATAGTGTCAAGTTATCTACAACCGAATATTCATAACCCACAAATGTAGGGGATCGGTTGTAGCCTCTTTAGATAAGTAAGATTGTCAAACCCAACGAGGAGCTAAAGGTAGAACAAATATTCCCTCAAGTTCTATCGACCATCGATACAACTCTACGCACGCTTGACGTTTACTTTACCTAGAACAAGTATGAAACTAGAAGTAATTTGTAGTTTTTGTGGAATAGGTTTGCAAGAATATAAAGAGCACGTAAATATAAACTAGGGGTTGTTAAGATAAAGACACAACTAAATTAGTTTTAGTAGAGAGCTTTTGGTCACGAGAAAGTTATTTGTGCGTAGGCAATCGATAACTAGACCGGTAATCACTACCGCAATTTTATTTGAGGGAGAGCCATAAGCTAACATACTTTCTCTTCTTGGATCATATGCACTTATGATTGGAACTCTAGCAAGCATCTGCAACTACTAAATATCATTAAGGTAAAACCCAACCATAGAATAAAGTATCAAGTCCTCTTTATCCCATACGCAAACAACCTACTTACTCGGGTCTATGCTTCTGTCACTCACGCCACCCACCATAAGCAAATCATGAACATATTGCAAACCCTACAGCGGAGATCCCTCACACTTGCGCGACACAGAGAGCACCATAGGACAGCACCAATAATAAAACATGCAACTCAAACCAAGCACGATCATCAATTAACCCATAGGACAAAACGGATCTACTCAAACATCATAGGATAGCCATACATCACTGGGAAATAATATATAGTGTTTAGCACCATGTTTAAGTAGATATTACAGCGGGTAGAAGAGGGGTTACACCGCTACATTGAGGGGGGAAGAGTTGGTGATGACGGCGGTGAAGTTGTTGGTGTAGATTGCGGTGACGATGATGGCCCCGGCGGCACTCCGCTGCCACCAGAAGCGAGGGGGGAGAGCCCCCTCCTTCTTCTTCTTCCTTGACCTCCTCCCTATATGGGAGAAGGGTTTCCCCTCTGTTCCATGGTCTCCATGGTATGGGAGGGGCGAGAGCCCCTCCGAGATTGGATATGTCTCTCTGTCTCTCTCTGTTTCTGCGTCCCTAGATTCTGGCCCTTCACCGTTTCTTATATTCCCAGAGATCCGTAACTCCGATTGGGCTGAATTTTGGACACGATTTTTATTCGGATATTAGCTTTCTTGCGGCGAAAGAATGGCATCAACCACCTTACGGAGTGGCCACTTGGGCCCAGGGCGCGCCCCCACCCCTCGTGGGCCACTCGGGCATCGTCTCATGTTGGTTTCGCTTCCCAAAATTCACATATATTCCAAAAAAATCTCCTTCCGTTTTTATCCCGTTTAGACTCCGTTTGATATGGATATTCTGTGAAACAAAAAACATGCAACAAACAGGAACAGGCACTGGGCACTGGATCAATATGTTAGTCCCAAAAATAGTAAGTATATGAAAGTTGTAGAATATTGGCATGGAACAATCAAAAATTATAAATACGACGGAGACGTATCAGCATTCCCAAGCTTAATTCTTGCTCGTCCTCGAGTAGGTAAATGATTAAAAAAGATAATTTTTTATTTGAAATGCTACCTAGCATAATCTTGATCATGTAATCTAATCATGGCATGAATATTAAGACACGAGTGATTCAAAGCAATAGTCTATCATTTGATATAAAAGAATTTAATACTCGGGCATCCCAACAAACAATCAAGTCTTTCAAAATATCAATGCTAAAGAACGTTATCCCTACAAAATCATATAGTATTTTATGCTCCCTTTTCTTAACACAAGGTACCCCTCATGCCCATCCCGGTGTCAGCCAAGCAATTGTTTTCATACTTTACTTTTTCGAACATTTTCAGCTCTTCACGCAATACATGAGCGTGAGCCATGGACATAGCACTATGGGTGGAATAGAAGGTCGTAGTGGACAAAATTAGGGAGAAAGTCTCACATTGGCTGGGCGTATCAATGGGCCATGGAGATGCCCATCAATAGACATCAATGTGAGTGAGTAGGGATTGCCATGTAACTGATGCACTAGAGCTATAAGTGTATGAAAGCTCAAAAGAAAACTAGCGGGTGTGTATCAACTTGCTTGCTCCCGAAGACCTAGGGCATTCGAGGAAGCCCATCGTTGGAATATACAAGCCAAGTTCTATAACGAAAAATTCCCACTAGTATATGGAAGTGACAACATAGGAGACTGTCTATCATGAAGATCATGGTGCTACTTTGAAGCACAAGTGTGGAAAAAATATAGTAACATTGTCCTTTGTCTTTTCCTTTTTTTTCTTTTTTTCTTCTTTTTTTGGGCCTTCCTTTTTTTGGCCTTTCTTTTCTTTTTATTTGTCCTTTTTTTTTTTCTTTTGGCCTTTTTTTTTCAAGGGACAATGTTCTAATAAGATGATCATCACACTTCTATTTCTTACAACTGGATATTACAACTCGATACTAGAGCAAAAATATGACTCTATATGAATGCCTCCGGTGGTGTATCGAGATGTGCAATGATCTAGCGTAGCAATGACATCAAAAAATGGACAAGCCATGAAAACATCATGCTAGCTATCTTACGATCATGCAAGGCAATATGACAATGATGGTGCGTGTCATAATAAAAGGAATGGTGGAGTTACATGGAAATATATCTCGGAATGGCTAAGGAAATGCCATAATAGGTAGGTATGGTGGCTGTTTTGAGGAAGGATATAAAGTGGTTTCATGCACCGGCGAAAGTTGCGCGGTACTAGAGTGGCTAGCAAGGTGGAAGGTTGAGAGTGCGTATAATCCATGGACTCATCATTAGTCATAAAGAACTCACATACTTATTGCGAAAAATCTATTAGCCCTCGAAGCAAAAATACTACGATGCATGCTCCTAGGGGGGAGGTTGGTAGGAGTTAACCATCGCGCATCCCCGACCTTCACGCAAAGATAAACAATCAAAATACAGTGTGCACCAATTTGGTTACATAGTTAGGAGACCATACGTGCATGCTTCGGGAATCACAAACCTTAACACCAATATTTTTACTAAACCACAATCATTCACTAGTACCTTCCACATATTAGCATCTCTATATCGTGAAACTATTGCAAGGAATCAAACATATCATATTCAGCGATCTACAAGTTTATGTAGGATTTTATGACTAACCATGTGAATGACCAATTCCTGTCAACTCTCTAAATAGATATAAGTGAAGCAAGAGAGTTTTAATTCTTTCTACAAAATATATGCCCACACTCTAACAATTATAAGTGAAGCAAAAGAGCATTCTACAAATGGCGGTTTTCTATGTGAAGAGAAACAGGCAATCAAAACTTCAAATGATATAAATGAAGCACACGAAGCACTCTGTAAAGCCATACTCAAAAGATATAAGTGAAGTGCAAAGAGCATTCTATAAATCAACCAAGGACTATCTCATACGAGCATGGTGCATTTATTAAATGGAAAAATAAAAAACACATGACGCTCCAAGAATTTACGCATATCATGTGAATGAAACGAATCTAAAAACATACCGATACTTGTTGAAGAAAGATGGGATGCCTTCCGGGGCGTCCCCAAGCTTAGATGCTTGAGTCTCCTTGAATATTTACTTGGGGTGCCTTGGGAATCCCCTAGCTTGAGCTCTTGCCTCTCCTCCTTCTCCTCGCATCAAGACCTCCTCGATCTTCGAACACTTCATCCACACAAAACTTAACCGAACTTTTAGTGGCGGGGTTAGTGCATATGATCAATAAAATCCCATCATGTACTGCTCTAACATTATTGTATAATTATGAACAAACATTACCTATTGTATGCTATCAAAATTCTATGGCCCGAAGTCAAGGAGGCTTCAACAAGAATTCAAACATATGCAAATAATGAAGCTATAACAACAATCTGTGAAAACAGGACAGTCTATAGCAATCTGAACATTAACCATACTTTTGTAACTCTAAAAATTATGGAAAAATTAGGAAAAATCAACAATTTGTATATAAAGACTTTACAATTAATTTCAGATCCTTTCGATGTTCAAGTAAAAAAGGTAAAATCACGCACTACAGCCAATTTTTCTGTTTTTGCACCGCACAAACCAACAAGCAGTTTAATCATCCTAAAGGAAACTCTTGGTACATTATTTTTATAATACAATGGAATAGTACAAGGGGATAATTATTTTTATTGAAAATTTTCTATAATTCAAAATTTGCAAGGTTTCCATGGGCATGAACAAAGTTCAAGGAGCTCCCCCATTTCAACGGTGCTCGTCCTTCTTACTTTCACTTTTCTTTTTGAAAAAGTTTTAGGTTCCCCTATTTATTTTTATTTTTTAAAAACTTTATAAAAGCACACAACAGAAATAAATGACTCTCTAAAACTTCCGGGTTGTCTCCCTGGCAGCGCTTTCTTTAAAGCCATTAAGCTAGGCATATAGTGCTCGAGTAATGGATCCACCCGGATCCCAAGGTATATCAAAGCCAATTTTAATTAGCAATGATTTGGCATTTAGTAGTGAGCACAAAGTGATATGTGTCATGTAAAAACGAAGTTTAACTCTCTTCCTATGCATAGGCATGTCATACAAGAACAATTCATGCACATCAAGTAAAGGCCAATGCATAGTATAAGCAGTTTCTTGCAATTTTATCGTGTTGGAAACATAGAGAGGCGGAGATGTAGTTCCTCTCTCATAATAATTGCAAGTAGGATCAGCAAGCACATGCATATTATATTCATCAAAATCATCATGTGTAACGGAAAAAGGCAACCCATCGATATAATCCTTAATAAGTGCAAACTTCTCCGATATAGTGTAGTTTGGAGAACTCAAAAAGATAATAGGACTATCATGCGTGGGTGCAATAGCAACAATCTCATGTTTAACATAAGGAACTATAGCAAGTTCATCTCCATAAGCATAATTCATATTGGCATCTTGGCCACAAGCATAGCAAGCATCATCATAAAGGGATATTTCAAAAGAATCCAAGGGATCATAGAAATCATCGTAGCATTCGTCCTTCGGTAAGCACGAAGGGAAATTAAACAATGTACGAGTTGAAGAGTTACTCTCATTAGAAGGTGGGCACGGGTAGCTAATCCGCTCTTCCTCCTTTTGTTCTTCTCTCTCCTCGTCATCTTTTTCATCTAATGAGCACACAGTGTCATCAATTTCCTCTTCCATAGACTCCTGCAAAATATTAGTCTCTTCTTGGACAGCGGAGGAGTCCTCAATATATGGTTTAATATAAGGATTAGAAGCATAATTATCATAGCAATATTTAAGTATGGCCAAATTTTCAGATTTGTAGAGAGTAGTATCACATTCTTCAATAAAGGAAGCAATTTCACAAGTACCCCTAAAAGCAACAAATTCTTCAATTTGTTGAATATCATAATAATCATAAACACCCTTAGTATACGTAGATACGATTCCATCATCAATAAACTTACATTGGTAAGGAAGGTGTTTCTTAGGGTCTTTAGAACAACAAGTACAATCATGTATTTCACATAAATTCCAAGCATAGCACTGCAAACGATGAATTTGATCCAGTAAAAGTTCCCCTTTTTCAGATATATGGTGTCGCACATAACAAGAATGCTCATCCAAAAATTTTCCCTCAACTAAGCTAGTTGGGGTTTTAGCCCAAGCACATAGGGATCGAAGATGATCCAAGTAATAAGCTTCAGTAGTGTGATAGATTTTGAGTGGTTCTTCAACCATTGGTTCAGTAGGTACCACTAAATATTTTTGGTATTTTGCGTTTCCTACCCATAACTAAAGATAGAAAACAACTTAGAAGAGCAAATAAAATCTACTTAGTGATAAAGCAAACAAGCACACATGAGAATATTCACCCCACGTTATTTCTCCCCGGCAACGACGCCAGAAAAATGTCTTGATAACCCACAAGTGTAGGGGATCAGTTGTAGCCTCTTTCGATAAGTACGAGTGTCGAACACAACGAGGAGCTAAAGGTAGAACAAATATTCCCTCAAGTTCTATCGACCACCAATACAACTCTACGCACGCTTGACGTTTACTTTATCTAGAACAAGTATGAAACTAGAAGTAATTTGTAGTTTTTGTTGAATAGGTTTGCAAGAATATAAAGAGCACGTAAATATACACTAGGGGCTGTTAAGATAAAGGCACAACTAAATTAGTTTTGGTAGATAGCTTTTTGTCACAAGAAAGTTATTTGTCCCTAGGCAATCGATAACTAGACCGGTAATCACTATCGCAATTTATTTGAGGGAGAGGCATAAGCTAACATACTTTCTCTTTTTGGATCATATGCACTTATGATTGGAACTCTAGCAAGCATCTGCAACTACTAAAGATCATTAAGGTAAAACCCAACAATAGCATTAAAGTATCAAGTCCTCTTTATCCTATACGCAAACAACCTACTTACTCGGGTATGTGCTTCTATCACTCACGCCACCCACCATAAGAAAATCATGAACATATTGCAAACCCTACAGAGGGGATCCCTCACGCTTGCGCGACGCGGAGAGCACCATAGGACAGCACCAATAATAAAACATGCAACTCAAACCAAGCACGATCATCAATTAACCCATAGGACAAAACGGATCTACTCAAACATCATAGGATAGACATACATCATTGGGAAATAATATATAGCGTTTAGCACCATGTTTAAGTAGATATTACAGCGGGTAGAAGAGGGGTTACACCGCTGCATAGAGGGGGGGAGTTGGTGATGACGGCGGTGAAGTTGTTGGTGTAGATTGCTTTGACGATGATGGCCCCGGTGGCACTCTGTTGCCACCGGAAGCGAGGGGGAGAGAGCCCCCCTCCTTATTCTTCTTCCTTGGCCTTCTCCCTAGATGGGAGAAGGGTTTCCCCTCTGGTC
This sequence comes from Secale cereale, assembly GCA_902687465.1. Classification (NCBI taxonomy): domain Eukaryota; kingdom Viridiplantae; phylum Streptophyta; class Magnoliopsida; order Poales; family Poaceae; genus Secale; species Secale cereale. The sequence goes on along the minus strand of LR738711.1, from coordinate 526,018,490 downwards.
CATGGTCTACATGGCGTGGGAGGGGCGTGAGCCCATCCGACATTGGATCTGTCTCTCTATGTTTCTGCGTCCCCAGATTCTGGCCCTTCAAAGTTTCTTATATTCCCGGAGATCCGTAACTCCGAGTGGGCTGAATTTTGGACACAATTTTTATCCGGATATTAGCTTTCTTGCGGCGAAATAAGGGCATCAACCGCCTTACGGAGTGGCCAAGAGGGCCCAGGGCGCGCCTACCCCGTGGGTGCGCCCCCCACCCTCGTGGGCCACTCGGGCATCGTCTCATGTTGGTTCCGCTTCCCAAAATTCACATATATTCCAAAAAATATCTCTGTCCGTTTTTACCCCGTTTGGACTCCATTTGATATGTATATTCTACGAAACAAAAAACATGTAACAAACAGGAACTGGCACTGGGCACTGGATCAATATGTTAGTCCCAAAAATTGTATAAAAAGTTGCCAAAAGTATATGAAAGTTGTAGGATATTGGCATGGAACAATAAAAAATTATAGATACGACGGAGACGTACCAGATATTAAAACTCCAATCTGCCACATAACCGCGGGCACAGCTTTCGAAAGATCATAACCTTGCAGGGGTGTCCCAACTTAGCCCATCACAAGCTCTCATGATCAACGGAGTAACAACTCCAAATTGGGAAGACCCAGGTGTTCTCGGAATCCTGTGCACAAGATATTTCAACGATGGTAAAACTAATCCAGCCAGACCTCCCGACGTTCCGACACCCTGATAAGAGCCGCGCGTATCTCGTCTCAGACCACCGTCAGATGAGCGACGCGTATGGGAGCCAAAATACCCAAAGTTGCCAAGGGGTGGCTCCACAAAGTGCTCTAGTTTGCACCAACACTCATGAGGAGCACTGGCCCGGGGGTTGATTAAGAATCCACGGGTTAATTACTCCCTATGCATTTTTTAGTTATTAGGAAAATGGTAAAACCAAGGTTGGGCCTTGCTAGAAAAGCTTTAAACAGAGTGAATTGTCGAGGGGAGGCCCATAAACCCCAACTCTGTTAGGAACGCAATATCAAGGAACATAACACCGGTTTATAGGATCCTAAGACGGCATGAGTGGAACAAAACACCAAGCAAAAGGCCAAGCCTTCCACCCATTACCAAATATATATGTGCATTAATTAAATAAGATATATATTGTGTTATCCCAAAAAATATATGTTCCAACATGGAATATCTTCCATCTTCCATCTTCACCTGCAACTGACAATGCTATAAGAGGGCTGAGCAAAAGCGTAACTTAGCCAATCAATGATTTGCTAGGAAGGCGGTTAGGTGTTTTCATGGCAACATGGGAGGCTGACAAAACAAGAATGGGTAGCGCGACATAGCTATAGAGCGAGACAACTAGCAAAGCAAATATATAGGTGATATCGAGGACCGGTCATCTTGCCTGAGATCCCGCTAGGAAGAAGAACGAGTCCATGAAGAAAACAAATGGACGTAGTCGAACGAATCCTCACAACTCTGGAACAAAACCGAAGCTAACGAGAGAAGCAAACCGAAAAGAAACAAAGAACATGGTAAACACACATATCATATCCATGGCATGATGTACAACCAAGTATGATGCATGTCCGGTTTAAAGATGCATGACATGGTGTAAGGGCATATTTCTCCCTAAGTAGTTTTGGTGATTGATGACAATGCATTTGCGGACTAATCGTGTGCTCTAAGCTCTTTCAGGTATATCTCACTTAGGCACAAGACGATTGTTTGCCCCTCGGATTCGATGGAAGACGGTGTTTCCTTTTTGCTCCCTGTCGGTGGCTTTGAGTAATAGGAAAGCCGTACTATTAAGAGGGGGTCCATTTCGGAAATGTTTGGGTGGAATCAACACGTACACATCTCACTCTCGCACCACCTTTCCTTTGCTTCTCTGGAGCTCCAGCCTTTTCTTATCGTATATGCAAACCATGGCTTCCTACTAGTACATCTGCCTGGCAAGCGGTAGTACCGCTCGTATAAGCGGTAGTACCGCACAGCACATAGTAGTACCGCCTACGGGCACGGTAGTAGCGCACTAGCGGTAGTACCGCGGCTCTAGGACGGTAGTACCGTGCATTTGGCCCGACACTGCACCAAGTACGGAAGTAGGTGCGGAAGTAATTTTTTACTTCCGCATCCTACGCGGTAGTACCGCTTAAGTCAAGCGGTAGTACCGTGTCGTGTTTTGCTACTACCGTATTTCTGCGGATGTAGCTACGGATGTATTTTATTTCATCCATGCTTGTCCTCAGCCTGCTTATCTCTGCCTTGCGGTAGTACCGCAAGGGCGAGCGGTAGTACCGCTCAGGCAGTACTACCGCCCGTACGCCTTCACAACAGAGTACATTCTGGCTAGTGCTGCTCCAGTGATTGTACCGCACCCAGAGCGGTAGTACCGCTGGCCAAGTGGTAGTACCGCAACTTACGTGCGGTAGTACCGCGCTCTGCGGGTAGAAACGTGGGATAACGGTTGGATTTGTTCTCCCACTATATATAGGGAGTCTTCTTCCCCAAGAAGACTCACCTCTTCGACCCCAAAAGCTCCATTGTTGCTCCAAGCTCCAATAACGGCTTGAACAGGAACAGGACATGGCAGCGCTAGACAAGCAGCGAAGGACGAAGGGGGAGCAGGGAAGGTCCTGGGCGCCGGGTCGGTGGGGTCGGGAAGTGCGCGGGGTAAGGCGACGCACGATTGGTGCAGGAGCTTCGGTGGCTTGAGCCCGTCGGGTGCATCGGCGACCTGCAGACAGACGACCACGGCAGGAAAGTTCAGAGAGGAGCAGCAGGAAAAAAAGAAAAGATACGGGGAGCGGCGGCGTGACCTGGTCGCTGGAGCGGCGAGGCGGCAGAAGGAGGAGGAGGTGCTCGGGTGGCGCGAGGGGACGAGGTCAGAGGCGATGTTCGACGGGGCCGGTGCGGATTAGCGAAGAAGAGGCTGGAGGCGAGGGGAGGCATGGATCTGCGCGATGGAGGTCGTTCCCAGCGGCGAACTTGTCAGATCGAGGCAGGAGAAGGCCCTGGGCGGCCATGGCTGACCTCATGTTGCTCATGTACCTGGCGAGAGAGAGAGAGGTCGGGGCATGAGAGAGAGAGGGGAAAAGGAACACACAGGAGGCGCGAGATCAGGCAAGGAGAAGAAGCAGGGGCGGCCTGGTCGTCGGCGATAGACGGGAACGACGGCGCCCTCGGGGAAGGAGCAAACGGGAAGAACTCTCTCTAGATCCTAAATCGAGCGAGCAGGGAGGCTCTTGGTCGGGGCAGCAGGGCTCTCTGGTTGACTTCGAATGGAGGAGCTCGGGCTCGAGCTCCGGTTGGTGGGCTAGATCGGGAGGGGATCTCTGGTTGGCCGGGTGTGCAAATCGAGCAGGAAAAGGTGGGAGGCGCATGATCCGAGAAGGAGGCTGGCGGCGGCGACATGGAGGATGTGACAGACCTCCTAAAAATTAGGGTTGGCCTATTTATATAGCAGGTGGATTTTTGGGTTGGGAATATTTGGATCCCTCCGATCGTAATCGAACGATCCAAGAAAATAGGCTAGGAGATGCCAAAAAGAAACTGGTAATATTTTAGGGATGTTTGGGGATGATCCAGACCCATCGGTTACGACTGCGCGGACCGGGTTCGGGTAAGTTTCGGACAGGCGCGAAGGGTTTGTGCATTGTGCAAGGAGGGTCAAACGGTCGGACAACAAAGAACGGTTGGTCTGAGAAAGTTCAACGAAGACAAGCGGTCTAACAACATGTCACAGAGACAAAGAGGAAGGCGGCAACTGCGACCGACTACGAGTTTTATGAAAACATGCGGATGCAATGCACATGATGCCATGATGAAATGCAACAAGCCAAAATAAAACACATGACGGCGACGAAATAACTGGAAGGCTTCTGGAGCGTCGGTCTTGGGGCTTCACAGGGGTCCTTCCCACGCGAACCAGAAACCGTTAGGGATATGCCCTCCTGGCACACACGCTCGGCAAACTGAGGTCGTGTGTGACCGGTGAGCGACCAAATACGGTTATACGTACAGTAGTGCTCAAAAAAAAAATTCTGCATGCGAATTCATTTCCGGTCGTTGGTACATCCCACACGGTCAGTCCCCGCTAAACATTTCCGTTCGTATATACCTCCCACACAGTTGCTCCAAGGAAAACATTTCTATTAGTAGATACATCACACACAATTTTCCCCGTTAAATCGTTTGTGATAGTGTTTTCATTGCACACGGTATTAACAATTTTATCGTTTGTGTTATTGAATCCATCACACACAGTTTTTATGTGGTAAATGTTTGCGCCAGGTGGCCTAACGCAAACAGTTTTCAAGAGGATGTCGTGTGTGATTGTTCATTAATCTAACATGGTTTATTCCTAGAAACTGGGTGCGTTATTGAATGCATCACACACGGTGTTTCCTCAATAACCGTTTGCAATAGAAAACCCCAACTAGCAGGCTAATTATCATATTATTAATAATACATTTATTAATCTAATTGACATTTCATATTAAGCACACAATATATTTCATTTTCATAATTGAAATACATTAGAGTACAACATCATATAGCTTCAGCACTCAGCTACCCCATTACACAACTGCACCAGCACTAAGTTTCACATGCAACATCTCTAACCTTTCAAAATTAGCAACATAGACGGTACATAGACAGATGTATCTCATCTGGAAAACTGCTGAAGCAGAAGGCGAATATTGAGCCTTCATTGATGTTGAAGGTCTTTGCAACTTTAGGCCAGTGCATGTGGATGATTGACCGTCCATCCTTCGTCCTCTTCAGGAACACTTCAATGTTAAACCGTGGGTGTTGTATGAATACCTTTCTTGCCTCCTGACCATACAGGTGGTTTGAGAGGTAATCATTAGTGAACTGCTTTGGAAAGGCCTGAAAACAAGGATGTGCGTAAATATCTTCTCTATATTGGAAATGGGGCAAAGGAATAAAAAGGCAATGTATAATAAGTTAGTACCATCCTGTAGTGAACTAATGTCTTCTTCATTGTGCAGACAAAGATCTTGTTGTTTTTTGTCACTAATTTCTTTATCCTAACAATCTTTCTGAGTTTCTTGACTTGACTGATATTCATGGACAACTCATTTCCCCATATGCAAAAAAAAGGTCGAACGATGGGTCAAAACCTCTGACAGCAGGACCTACATGTGCAAGACCAAATTGTTAAAAACCTAAATATTAGAATGGTTCCTACAAGTGCACAATAATGTGCTATTAGACAAAGGACCATGCACGAGCTAACCAGGATTGTAAACCTCGGTGCTTCCCATTGTTTTCCCGCAACACATATAAGGTAGTGAGTCATCAGGTTAAGTAAGGGTTCGCATGCTATCAGTACAATATGTTGATGAAAAATAAGCACATTGCAGATTCATCGGATTAATTGAAGCCACATGGAAAACCCATTTATCCAAACCAAGCATGATTAAGAACTAGGAAATATAGCACTTGTATATGTTTCTCAAGTATTAAGTGCAGCCAAATTCAATTTATTCCTCACATGCACAACAATACAAAATTCTACCCACGACAATTGGACATTGCATTGCATAATTGAACCAAGCAGTTAACTAAACACCACAACAAATGAACCAAACATTAACTGAGCACCACATTGCACAATATAACATACTCCTAATAGCAGATCAGACAGTTAACCAAACCAAGCATGCTTAACAACTTGGAAATATAGCAATTGTATTTGTTTCTCATGTATTTACTACAGCCAAATTCAATTTATTCCTCACATGGTATACAATAACAGAATGCACCCACAACTATTGAACAGTGCATTGCAGAATTGAACCAAACAGTTAACTAAACACCACAACAAATGAACCAAACGTTAACTGAGCACCACATTGCACAATATAACATACTCCTAATAGAAGATCAGACAGTTAACCAAACCAAGCATGCTTGACAACTTGGAAATATAGCAATTGTATTTGTTTCTCATGTATTTAGTACAGCCAAATTTGATTTACTTCTCACATGGTATACAATAACAGAATGCACCTACAACTATTGAAGATCGCATTGCAGAATTGAACCAAACAGTTAACTAAACACCACAACACAAATGAACCAAACGTTAACTGAGCACCACATTGTACAATGTATAACCAAACCAAGCATGCTTGCAACTTGGAAATATAGCAATTGTATTTGTTTCTCATGTATATTGTAAAGATAATTTCGATTTATTTCTCCCATGGAAGACAATACAAAATTGCAGCCTGAAGAATTGAACATCACATTTGCAGAATTGAACCAAACAGTTAACTGAAGATGACAACTAATTAACTAAACAGTTAATAAGCGAGCACCACACTGCACGAGATATAGAACATATACACTAGAGCAACAGATTGCATGGTAAAATTAGATAGCACAATTCACTAGAATTTGTGAAGGAAAGGCACGATCAGCCCACGCAACGGGTAAACCGAGAATGCTTAACCAACGTAGCTAGCAAATGGCAAGGTGCTCCTCCAAGATCTGGGGGTCGGCGCGAATGGCAGCCATCGTGACCTCATCCGCGCGTGCGGCCATGATTTGCTTCTCCGCTGCGAAATGCTCCTTGAGATCTTGGCTATACTGCGTGCACCATGGCTTAGGGCGGCGCTTATTTGGTGGAGGGGTCGGTGATTTGGGTGGAAGGTGTCGCGCTCGCACCGGCTGTCGGGGCATGTGGGATGTGGAAGGATGAGGAGGATGGGGGTCGGGTGCGGATTACCTGCCTGGATAGATGAGGCCGAGCAGCGTGAAGGAGGGTCGTTGGCGAGGAGGCGGCGCTGCAAGCAAGGAGTGAAGGTTTCAACTTGGAAAGGAAGGCGGAAATAAGGAAATGTGGCTTTTGGTAAGGGGGAGAGGCGGGGAGGTAGATATTTCCGTGGAAGCCGAAAATTTGGAATCGCTTCAGCGAAAAAACAAGCACGCATAGTGTCATCAGACACGGTCCCTTATTCAGAACTGTGTACGATCACAAACAATTCATAGAGCTTAACTCGTGTGTGATGAGTTTGAACGTGAAATTTTTTGGTCCGTCCCCATCTTTCACCGGTGACGATTGAACAGTGAAACGTTATTTGAGGAGCGGGCTAGTGTGCTTGACACTCCAACGATGCTCCAAGATATTTTGTGTTGCATCTCACACGGTTGGTGATAATAAACTATGTGTGATCTACTTGATTTTTCTTCTTGATTTGAATTACATAATGAGGTCACAGATGCACAGGATGGTGTTTGAATTGCTGGAAATTTTATCTGAAGTGAACATGCAACTATAGGAGCATCGTGAAAAAAAATTAGAATTATTCAGGGTTCGTTTGGACGTTTTTATACATTAACTTGGTTTTGTAGGCATTTTAGGTGCATAATTCAAATTTGAACTACATGCAAATGCTCCAGTGCATATAAACGGGTTGAAAAAAAATCAAATATGTGTCCTTCGTTACATGCTTAGGTCCCATGCAAGAAATGGGAATGAATGCCAAACTCCCTGCCACCATCACTCGGCCGCAAACATTGAGATACCGGTTTTTAAATTCTAGTAAATCCAAAACTGGTCTGAAATTCATGGAACTTGGCATGCTATCATGGAGCGGCTTCAACATGCCGTGGTAAAAAAATTGTCCCATTTGGGGCAGGTTTGGGTATAAGCTTCTCACACACCATAGCTTATCACAACAAGCGTGATGGTTTCGGTAGGGAACGTGCCATCTTTGGGGACAAAACGATATCCATTGCCTCTTATTGCTTTCAAAAAAAATTCTAGTGTCAACATAGAACAACATGAGTGTTGTGTTTAATTTTGGAATTTTTCTGGGTTCGTTTGCACATTTTTATACATTAACTCGGTTTTCTAGGAATTTTATGTGCATAATGCAAATTTGAACAAAATGCATGTGCTCCAGTGCATATAAACGGGTTGAAAAAACAACTTTGTGTCATTCGGTGCATGCTTAGGTCCCATGCAAGAAATGAGAATGAATGCCAAACTCCCTACCACCGTCACTCGGCCGCAAACATTGAGATACCTAGTTTTTAAATTCTAGTAATTCCAAAACTCGCCTGAAATTCATGGAACTTGGCGTGCTATCATGGAGCGGCATCAACATGTCGAGGTAAAAAGTTTGTCCCATTTGAGGCAGGTTTGGGGTATAAGCTTCTCACAAATCAGAGCTTCTCACAACAAGTGTGATGGTTTCGGTAGGGAACGTGCCACCTTTGGGGACGAAATGATATCCGTTGTCTCTTATTGCTTTAAAAAAATCTAGTGTCAACATAGAATAACAGGAGTGTTGTGTCTAATTTTGGAATTTTTCGCGGTTCGTTTGGACATTTTTATACATTAACTGGGTTTTCTAGGCATTTTATGTGCATAATTCAAATTTGAACTACATACACATGCTCCAGTGCATATAAACGGGTTGAAAAATCAAATATGTGTCCTTCTGTGCATGCTTAGGTCCCATGCAAGAAATGGGAATGAATTTCAAACACCCTGCCACCGTCACTCGGCCGGAAACATTGAGATACCCGGTTTTAAATTCTAGTAAATCCAAAACTTGTCTAAAAATCATGAAACTTGGCATGCTATCATGGAGCAGGATCAACATGCCATTGTAAAAAAATTGTCCCATTTGGGGCAGGTTTGGGTATAAGCTTCTCACACACCAGAGCTTCTCACAACAAGCGTGATGGTTTTGGCAGGGAACATGCCATCTTTGGGGACGAAACCATATCCGGTACCTCTTATTGCTTTCAAAAAATATCTAGTGTCAACATAGAACAACAGGAGTGTTGTGTCTAATTTTGGAAATTTTCAGGGTTTGTTTGGACATTTTTATACATTAACTGGGTTTTCTTGGCATTTTATGTGCATAATTCCAATTTGAACTACATGCACATGCTCAAGTGCATATAAACTGGTTGAAAAATCAAATATGTGTCCTTCAGTGCATGCTTAGGTCCCATGCAAGAAATGGTATGAATTTCAAACACCAGGGCACTGTTGATTGCCAGCAAAACTTTGAGATAATTCGTTTTTAAATTCTAGTAAATCCAAAACTCGTCTCCAATGCAGGATTTGTGCAGCTCTTGATCACAAATGTCTTCCCTCTTAAGTCGAGGGAAAATTCGCAGCGCGGGATTTGTGCATCCCTTCAATGCAAATAGTTGTTTTGGATGACCCGTGTGCAACCACGTACAAACAATTTGTCAATCCTTGTAACACTGCGATTTGTCAAAATATGCAGCTAAAAATCACTAGCACTATCTAATTTTTGCAACTAAAATTCGGTAATTAAGCATAGATTTCATTCATAGATTAAGCAGTCATTCTTAATTTATACAAATAGTTCAACTCGATAGCTGAACCGACCAAACTTTTCCCCAATTGTTGCCAACCACGTACTGAAATAGCTAGTTCAACTATATATACTAGCTAATTCTAAGTATGTTGTACAGTTCCACCACATCTATAGTCAGATGAACTGAACAAAATAGCCCCTAAATACTACTACTACTACAACTACGAAGGGGCTTTGTGCTACTTCCGGCAGCCTCTCCTCTGCCGAGCGCGCTTAGTAAGAGGCAGAGGAGGAGGAGGAGCCTACCGATGAGCTGGACAACTGCAATATGGTGCCCGCCGCCGTTGCACGTTCAGCGACACTCGCCAGCTCGAACGCCCACTGCTGCTCCAGACAACCCCTCTCGAAGCGGCTGGACTACTCGTAGATCTCCTGATTTCTCACCTCTGCGTCGGCATGTGCTGCGGCCACGACTGCGGTAAGGATCTTTGCGTTCTTGACGAGGCGCTCCTCCTCCTCTCGCGGGAACTCAATGTAGCGTGCAAGGTCGCTGACACATGTGCGGGCCTCCACCTCTGCCTCCCTCCTTCGGGCGGTGGTGGCGAAGCGGGTGATGATCCCGGCGGTTGACGGTGGGCTGGCGACCATGGCGGCTGACGATGGGGTGGCGGCCACGATGGCCACCTCCCGCCTTCGGCCCACGGTGGCGGAGCGGATGATGGCCGGCAGTGGGGTGGCGGCCATGACGACCACCTACCGCCTGCGGGCCGCGGCGGCGGAGCGGGCGATGACCCTGGCTTTCGACGGTTGTATGGAAGCAGCAGCGGCCGGCAATAGCTGCCGACGGGCAGCGGCGGTGGAGCGTGTGGTAGGTGTTCCGCACACATCCAACAGGTACGCCACACGCACTACACTACACCTGGGACTGTGCCGCCGCCGCGATGTAGCCTCCCAGCTGGAGCTGTCCTCTGATGACGGCGGAGTGGCTGAGCGACGACGACAGACCGGTGCCACTGGCGATTGTGAGAGAAGTAGACGAGATAAGCTACAGGGAGGGAGGGGAAAATGCGACGCAGGACTCACCGATCGTGAGGGTTTATATAGCAGGCCTGTAAGCATTGGGATTTTGGGGGATTTCGGGGGATTTCACCAAGTTGAGCGGGAAGCTTGTGCAGGAACGGGCTCACCGACGATTCGTTGGCGCCATCGTTTGGCCAAAAGAACGCCCCCGCGTGCTGCCAAGCTTGTGTTGTAAGCCGTCTGCGGCAGCGGGGTGACAAGATGTGCAAGAGGAGGATGAAAGGACACGTACACATACGGTTAATACATAAAAAATGTTTGTGATTTAATTACCTACTATACCCCCATCCTGGTTTATAAGTAGGATTTAACTAATAAAATACGAATGCACATCGCTCGCATAGTTCGTCTTATTTGCCACGTATCACTGTGCCGGCCTCTACTCGCATCCCTTGGCAAGCTCTGCTCACCGTTAGGCACCGCAGCGCGCTCTTCTCGACGTTAGGCGCCGCGGCGCGCTCTGCTCGCGTCCGTTGGCGCGCTTTGCTGGCGTTCGTCGATGCACTCGGCTTGTGGAAAGCTTTTCCTTGCGTGTTCAACTGCTATATGCATATATATATATATATATATATATATATATATATATATATATATATATATATATATATATATATATATATATATATATATATATATATATATATGGTTTCTTGCCGTTGAGGCGACCACGGAGTGCTCTGCTCGTGTCCCTCCGTGCGTAGTCTGCCAGCGGTTGGGCGTGCGCACGATCACGTCGGGGGCCCCATATGCATGTGGTCACGCCGTGAGCGTTGCCACACGATGCAGTTACATGCGGCACAATGGAGTTACGCGCTTCAAATTAGAACTTCCATTAGGGCCTGCCGATATTCCTAGCCATCCAGCTTCCCCTTTAATTCTCGCGGCCATTATAACCTTAGTCTCTTCAACCTTTCGATCATGCCCCACAACACAACAAGCACACCCATGACGACACATAGAGAGGGGGTGTCTAGCAGCGCTCCAATGGAGTTCGGCGAGCATAAAGTGGAGACCCACGCGAGGGAGACGGATCTCTCGGTGGTGTACACCATCGACCCGGCCGTGGTGGACGACTACATCAATAGCGTTGAGCAGTTGCTTGCTCGAGACAAGTACAAGGTGGTCGGCATCGACCTCCAGTACACCGTTGGTCGTCCCGACATAGATCAGAAGGTTGTCGTTGCCCAGTTGTGCGTGGTCCATCATGTCCCCATATAACGCTACCGCATGGCCACAGAGCCTTGTGACCGTTTCAACAGGTATGTCAACAACATCGACTACAAGTTCGCCACGATGGAAACCACCAACGATGTAAAAGCGCTTAAGGTTACGGGCTTGGCCTGCTAGAACCTTGTCGAAATCCATGAGTACTACGGGGTCAGGGGCAGCACGAAGAAGGACTCCCTGGTTGAACCCGCCTCGGCCATCAACGACCCCTACTATGAGAAGATGAAGCAGGATGCCAAGAGAACAAGTCATGTATCCTGGCATAGGGCCTGGATGCGGCACCAGGATGAACCTCACCTCATATTCGCAGCCAAGAGTGTGTACACATGCTACAAGATGCATAGGAGGATCGTTGACATGAGGAAGTGCCATGTTACCCAAATTGACGAGCCCGGATCGAGCCACAAGCAGAGCAAGCGTCACAAGAAGTAGATGGTGACTAGATGATTGTTTATGCTAGTTAATCATGCATGTAATATATAGTTTACTTTATTGGTGTGTGGAAATGTCATGTGTGTAGTAGCCACCTATGTAATTATGCATGTAATAGTTTACTTTGGTGTGTGCAAATGCCATGGTTGTAGTAGCCACCTATGTAAGTGGATGTTTAATTTGGTTATGCAACCATGTCCTTATAAGTGTGTATATATATGTTGTTCTGTATGCAATC
>LR738711.1:525891435-526005853 GCA_902687465.1 Secale cereale | reverse complement strand
GTATGTTGTTATGTATGCAAGCCCATCGCACAACAGACACGTCTTATTAGTAGCAACCGTTTGTGTTATTATCGGTCTTAGCACACATTTTTTATTACAGACCTATTTGCCGCGTATCACACACATCCTCTTATATTGAACTGTTTCTCTTCGCTTGTCTCAACACAAACAGTTCATCCAAGTGAGCCGCATGCCGTATATTGCACACACCTTGATCTGGCTAACCGTTTCTTTTGTGTTGCATCATCACAAACGGTTCATCCGACCGAACCGTATGTTGTACATCGCACACGCCCTCATCTGGCAGCCCGTTTCTTTTGTTCCTCCTCATCGCAAACAATTAATTGAATTGAACCGTATGCCCATCATCCCACACGCAACCAATATATGAACCGTGTTTGATGCATCCGTCATCGCAAACGTTTTGCACCTTTTTGACGGTTTTTTACACCACCATTTGCGATTATTGCATCGCACACAGTTTCGTCGAAGGGTCTCTGAGAGTAGTGTCGCGTTAGCAACATCCTGCAGTAGTGATGCAAGGAGGCCCCATGTGGGTCCTCTCATCCATCTCGTCGTGGTGGTTTTGATGATTCACAAGAACGTGCTTGTCCTCGGAAGCGTGCCGCCCAGCCTCCCAGCCCTGCTAGTGACTCCCCAACGGAGGAATCCGACTATGAGGATGAGCTGGAACATATGGAGCGGGGCATGTTTGTTACTACTCACACCACTGCAATGATGTCTACGACGCAACCTTCTTCTTGTAGACGTTGTTGGGCCTCCAAGTGCAGAGGTTTGTAGGACAGTAGCAAATTTCCCTCAAGTGGATGACCTAAGGTTTATCAATCCGTGGGAGGCGTAGGATGAAGATGGTCTCTCTCAAACAACCCTGCAACCAAATAATAAAGAGTCTCTTGTGTCCCCAACACACCCAATACAATGGTAAATTGTATAGGTGCACTAGTTCGGCGAAGCGATGGTGATACAAGTCCAACATGGATGGTAGATATAGGTTTTTGTAATCTGAAAATATAAAAATGACAAGGTAACTAGTGATAAAAGTGCGCACAAACGGTATTGCAATGCTTTGAAACAAGGCCTAGGGTTCATACTTTCACTAGTGCAAGTTCTCTCAACAATAATAACATAACTGGATCATATAACTATCCCTCAACATGCAACAAAGAGTCACTCCGAAGTCACTAATAGCGGAGAACAAACAAAGAGATTATTGTAGGGTACGAAACCACCTCAAAGTTATTCTTTCTGATCGATCTATTCAAGAGTCCGTAGTAAAATAACACGAAGCTATTCTTTCCGTTCGATTTATCCTAGAGTTCGTACTAGAATAACACATTAAGACACATATCAACCAAAACCGTAATGTCACCTAGATACTCCATTGTTACCTCAAGTATCCATGGGCATGATTATACGATATGCATCACACAATCTCAAATTCATCTATTCAAACCAACACAAAGAACTTCAAAGAGGGCCCCAAAGTTTCTATCGGAGAGTCAAGACGAAAACGTGTGCCAACCCCTGTGCATAGATTCCCAAGGTCACGGAACCCGCAAGTTGATCACCGAAACATACATCAAGTGAATCGAAAGAATACCCCATTGTCACCATGGGTATCCCATGCAAGACATACGTCAAGTGTTCTTAAATCCTTAAAGACTCAATCTGATAACATAACTTCAAAGGGAAAACTCAATCCATTACAAGAAAGTAGAGGGGGAGAAGCATCATAAAATCCAATTATAATAGCAAAGCTCGCGATACATCAAGATCGTGCCATCTCAAGAACACGAGAGAGAGAGAGAGAGAGAGAGATCAAACACATAGCTATTGATACATACCCTCATCCCCGAGGGTGAACTACTCCCCCCTCGTCATGGAGAGCGTCGGGATGATGAAGATAGCCACCGGTGAGGGATTCCGCCCCTCCGACAGGGTGCCGGAACACGTCTAGATTGGTTTTCGGTGGCAACAGAGACTTGCGGCGGCGGAACTCCCGATCTAGATTATTTTCTGGAGGTTTATGTATATATAGGGGGTGTTGGAGTCGGGAACCAGTAAAGGAGGTCTCCGGGCTGTCCACGAGGTAGGGGGCGTGCCCCCTACCCTCATGGGCAGCCCGTGTAACACCCCATATGTGATACCTTCCAATTATGGCAATATATGAAATGTTGACTTCATCAATTCCATTCTGGGCTCTTCTTTCATTTCTGGTTTCTTCATTTTATCGTGTGCATGTGTGCATTTCATCCATGTCATGTTATCATGTGCATTGCATTGCATTCGTGTTGTCACTTGCACCCGATCCAACTCGCCTCTTCTCGTTGTCCGTTTCGAGTTCCGACACTCGCACACATGCTCGTGGCACCCCCGAGTCCTTCTTTCGTGTTTGGGCATGTCACGTTCCCGGAATGAGGTGAGACTTGTCGTGCGTTGTTTTTTTGGTACGTGTAGGCCGCCTATCAAGTTTCATCGCGTTTGGAGTTCGTTTGGTACTCCAACGATTAACCTAGTGGGCTAAAAGCACCTCTTCCTTTTGGCCCAAGACCCCCTCTACAACAGCCCACTAATCCAGCACAACCACTCCCGTCCTCTCGGTCGTTGGATCGTGAATGTATGGCCGAAAACCGCACCCCATCTGGAGTCTCCTAGCTCCCTATGCCTATAAAAATGTCCCCCACGTCCATTTTTGCGGGCGAAACCCTAACCCGAGCTCCTCCGCGCCGCCGGACACGTCCGTTCCGGTCGGACGTGTCCGCTCCAGCCCCCTTAGCCTCTCACAGTGTGACACGTGGCAGCCCGGACTCCCGCCGGCGCCGCCCACCGCACGGGCCCGCCAGGCCCGTTCCGGCCCCCGCGGCCCGGGTCGCTCCGCCACCCCTCGCGCCCTCCCGTCGCCGTCTTCCCCGCCGCCGCCGCCCGCCTCGCCGCCGTCCCACCGGCCGGCCGCCACCAGCCACCGACCGCCGCCGCCCGCAGCGTCGCCTCGCTGTCGCGCTACACTGCCACCGGCCGCCGCCGCGGTAACCGCCACCGTCGCCGGAACTCCGGCCGCCCATCGCCTCTCCACCACCGGACGGCCGCCTCTGCGACCGTCGGCGCTGGCCCGCCACACGCCGGCCCCGAGCTCCTCCTCACCACCATCTCCCGGAGCTGCTCCGGCCATCTCCTCTGTCTCAGGAGTCAACTCCGGCGAGGGTCCGGCCGGATCTGGAAAATTGGACCAGATCCACCACTTCAGCAACCAAACGCCCCGCTCTATCCCGGATCTCCTCGTCCCGCACGCCTCCGTCCACGTTTGACTTTCGGGAGGTGAAATTTCCACTAAGTCCCTGGAATATGTAATTTTGTTGCATCCTTTGCATGGATGTAACTTTTTGTGTGGTGATCGGTTTTGAGCGTGTAATATATCAAAATGTTCGTTGAGATGTGCTCTTCATTTTGTTCCACTATGGCATGCTTGTTTGAGTTCATCTTGATGACCTAATCATCGTTTCAAGAGTGCTATATGTTTAAAACTGTTGTTATCTGTAATTTTGTTGCCATGTTTGAGATATGATAACTTTGTGCATGTTGGTCCAAATGGAGCATATGATATGTCAAAATGTTCATTGTGAAGTGCTCTACATGATGGTTGCTATAGCATTCATGTTAGGTGTCATATTGCCATGTTAATCTCTGTTGCAAAAGTGCATGTGGATGCTAAGTGCTGAAACTTGTTGTGAGATGTTGTTTTGACTTGCTCATTGCTATTGATGTGTTTGTCTTCATGTCACATGTCAATATGTTTTAGAAGCTCATTCATATGGTCTTTGCTGTGGTGCAATCCACTTTCCATGATATGCCTTGAGGTGACTTAAACAAGCTTGTAAACATGCCATGCCAATGTTGTTGTTTTATACTTAGTGACAAAAACTGCTAAGTCTGGAATCTGTTAAACCTGATGCTATGTTTGATTGGTGCCCCACTCAAATCCATGCATGATTTAGTATGTCAAATGATCATTCCTTGTTTTCCATATTATGCTCTATCCATCCATGCCCTTATTTGCATATATGGCCTGTTGTAGCTTATTTATTTCTTGCTCTCAAGTTGCTATAAAATTTACCTGTCGGGTTTTTATCAGCATGATCAATTTGGTGAAGCTTGTTGTTATTGATTCATGCCTCCTATGGAGTTGCTCCAGTGGAGTTGTTTGATGTATGCTATGTCTATTACAGGTCCATGATCTTTATATACTTAGTTGAGTCGATATGCATGTTGTTTTCTGCCTCCGAAGGCAGCATCGTGATGATATTTTTTCCTTCCCAGATCTTGACTAAGTCTGGATAAATTTATTGCAACTTGCCAGGCTTGGTTAATTGTGTTCCGGTAGGTTTTTGGGTGTGTTATAAGTTCAAGCTTGTTAAGTATCATGTCTACTTCACATCCATGCCCTTTGTCTCCATGTTTGAGTGTTGTATCATAATTATTTCTTGCTCCAAAGATGTCATGTAGCTGTAAACTGCAGTTTTGTGTGAATATTGTTTTGCTTGCCATTTGCAAACCGTGTGTCCGTTTTCGGTGATCTTTATATCGATTTCAACCGAAATCTTCCCCTCTATCCAGTGGCATGCTTGGTTTTCCAAGATGAGGCCTTTTCCATCATCTTCTCCTTAGGCTCAAGTGCTTCCACATGCATACGCTCATCATACTTGCATCATGTTGATTATGCATTGCACCTTGTTTGATATTGTGCCGTGTTGTGTTCTTGTGCTGAGTAGAGCCGGGAGCCGAGACCAAGTTCTAGGATCTTGCCGAGACTGAGTACGAGGAGCCGTCTTACGATCCCTCCGTGGAATCAACAGGCAAGATGACCATACCTAGATATCACTACTATCTTTGCCTATGCTAGATGTCTCGCTCTTTAGATCATTGCCTCGATGCCTATGTCTGTTTGTCAGCCTCCTATTGTTGCCATGAACCTCTCTAACCACCCAACCTAGCAAACCTTTGTTTGGCTACGTAAGCTTCGCTCAGCCCCTCTTATAGCATTGTTAGTTGCAGGAGAAGATTTGAAGATTCTTGCTTCATGATGAAGTTATTGTTGGGATATCACACTATATAATCTGTTAAACTAAATCAGCTATATATTTGGAAATGGGTGGAAGGCTAAGCCTTTGCTTGGTGTTTTGTTCCACTCATGCCTCCCTAGGAACCGTTTAAACCGGTGTTATGTTCCTTGATTTTGCGTCCCTAAAACGGTTGGGGTTTATGGGCCCCCCTCGATAACCCGCTTAGCGCTAAAGCTTTTCCAGCGAGGTCCAACATTGGTCTTACATTTTTCTAACAACTAAAACTTGCATAGGGAGTTATAAACCCTTTTCTTAATCAACAACCCGGGCCAGTGCTCCACATGAGTGTTGGTCCAAATTGGGCGTGCTGCGGGGCCACCTCGAGGAAACTCAAGGGCTGGTAAAAACCTGTAGCTTGTCCCATCTGGTCGTGGCCTGAGGCGAGATACGCACGGCTACTATCAGGGTGTCGGCACACCGGGAGGTCTTGCTGGATTAGTTTTACCTTAGTCAGAATATCTTGAGCACGGGATTCCGAGAATACTCGGGTCTTCCCACCTTGGAGTTGCGACTCCGCAGATCGTGAGCTTGTGATGGGCTAAGTTGGGACACCCCTGCAGGGTTTTGATCTTTCGAAAGCCGTGCCCGCGGTTATGTGGCAGATGGGAATTTGTTAATATCCGGTTGTAGAAAACTTGACACTATGTTCATAATACACTGCCAGCGTGAGTAACCGTGAAGGTCGCTTTCTGAAGGGGTTCAGGAAGTGAACACGGTGGGGTTATGTTTGACGTGATTAGATAGGATCACTTCGTGATCACTTTGACGCTCGTGGCACTTCTCTTCTCGCTCTAAACACGTATGCTAGTGCTAGTGCAGCTGCAACCTTGTTTTCAGCCTTGTTCCACAACCAAGGCTTGGATAGTATTGCTACCCGGGAACGGGATTGCTGAGTCCTCCGTGGCTCACAGATTCTACACAACCCCAGATGTAGGTACCGTTGAGAGCTACACAACTGGCGGTTCAGAGTTATACTGGGAGTTCAACGAAGAACGTGGGCGATACTACGTGTCTTATCCAGAGGATCAGTAGGGCTCTTACTAGGATGATCGGGACCTTGTGTTGTTTATTTATGGTATCTTTCATTTGGATCTTCGTCCGTAGTCGGACTCTGATGTTATTTGGATGATGAATGTTTATGTAATGCATTGTGTGACGTGGCGAGTGTAAGCCAACAACTCTTTTGCAATTTCATCCCTCTTTTACATGAGTTGTGCAAAGATACCATTCTAGAGATCATTCTACTATGATATTATGCCTTTAAGTCGTGCCTCGACACGTGGGAGGTATAATCTCATACTAGGCATTACAGCCCGGGAATCTTCTGGTCCTCCTCCGGTACTCCCCGGGCTTCTTCTGGTCCAAAAACATCCTCCGTACAGTTTCAGGTCAATTGGGCTCCGTTTGGTATTCCTTTTCTACGATACTCAAAAACAAGGGAAAAACAGAAACTGGCACTGGGCTCTGGGTTAATAGGTTAGTCCCAAAAATCATATAAAAGTGCATAATAAAGCCCATTAAACATCCAAAACAGATAATATAATAGCATGGAACAATAAAAAATTACAGATTTGTTGGAGACGTATCAAGCATCCCCAAGCTTAATTCCTGCTCGTCCTTGAGTAGGTAAATGATAAAAACAGATTTTTTTTATGTGGAATGCTACCCACCATAATTCTCAAAGTAATTCTCTTTATTGTGGCATGAATGTTCAGGTCAGAAAGATTCAAGACAAAAGTTTAGTATTGACATAAAAATAATAATACTTCAAGCATACTAACAAAGCAATTATCTTTTCTCAAAATAACATGGCCAAAGAAAGTTCATCCCTACAAAATCATATAGTTTGGCTATGCTCCATCTTCGTCACACAAAATACCCAAATCATGCACAACCCCGATTTTAGCCAAGCAATTGTTTCATACTTTAATTTTTTCAAACCTTTTCAACTTTGACACAATACATGAGCGTTAGCCATGGATATATCACTATAGGTGGAATAGAGTGGTGGTAGTGGAGAAGACAAAAAGGAGGAAGATGATCTCACATCAACTAGGCGTATCAATGGTCTATGGAGATGCCCATCAATAGATATCGATGTGAGTGAGTAGGGATTGCCATGCAATGGATGCACTAGAGCTATAAATGTATGAAATCTCAACAAAGGAAACTAAGTGGGTGTGCATCCAACTTGCTTGCTCACGAAGACCTAGGGCATTTGAGGAAGCCCATCGTTGGAATATACAATCCAAGTTCTACAATGAAAATTCCCACAAGTATATGAAAGTGACCAAACAAGAGACTCTCTATCATGAAGATCATGGTGCTACTTTGAAGCACTAGTGTGGAAAAAGATAGTAGCATTGCCCCTTTTTTCTTTTCTTTTTCTCCCTTTTTTCCTTGGGGGGGGGGGCTTTCTTTTTTCTTTGGCCTTTCTTCCTTTTTTCTTTTTTTTTCTTTGGGACAATGCTCTAATAATGATGATCATCACTTTTATTTACTTAGAAATCGATATTACAACTTGATACTATCACAAAGTATGACTCTATATGAATGCCTCCGGCGGTGTACTGTGATGGGCAATGAACCAAGAGTGACATATATGAAAAATTATGCATGGTGGCCTTCCCACAAATATGACATCAACTACATTATCATGCATGTCAATATGACAATGATGAAGCGTGTCATAGTAAACGGAGCGGTGGAAAGTTGCATGGCAATATATGTAATGCCCAGTATGAGATTATACCTCCTACGTGTCGAGGCACGACTTAAAGGTATAATCTCATACAAGAATGATCTCAAGTATGGTATCTTTGCACGACTCATGTAAAAGAGGGATGAAATTGCAAAAGAGTAGTTGGCTTACACTCGCCACGTCACACCATACATTACATAAGATATCATCATCCAAATAACATCACAGTCCGACTACGGGCGAAGATCCAAATGAAAGATACCATAAATAAAGCCACAAGGTCCGAATCGCCCCTAGTAGAAGCCATTACTGATCCTCTGGGTAAGACACATAGTATCGCCCACGTTCTTCGTCGAACTCCCAGTACAACTCTGTGCCATCACCTGTGTAGTTCACCATAGTACCTGCATCTGGTGTTGTGTAGACTTTATGAGCCACAGAGGACTCAGCAATCCCGTTCCCGGGTAGCAAAACTATCTAAGCCTTGGGTGTGGAACAAGGCTGAAGAACAAAGGTTGCAGCTGCACTAGCACTAGCTTACATGTTTAGAGCGAGAAGATAAGTGCCAACGATCATCAAAGTGATCATGAAGTGATCCTATCTAAGCACGTCAAACATAACCCCACCGTGTTCACTTCCCGAACCCCTTCGGAAAATGACCGTCACAGTTACTCACGCTGGTAGTGTATTCGGAACATGGTGTCAAGTTTTCTACACCTGGATAATAACAAATTCCCATCTGCCACATAACCGCGGGCACGGCTTTCGAAAGATCAAAACCCTGCAGGGGTGTCCCAACTTAACCATCACAAGCTCACGATCTGCGGAGTCGCAACTCCAAGGTGGGAAGACCCGAGTATTCTCGGAATCCCGTGCTCAAGATATTCCGACTACGGTAAAACTAATCCAGCAAGACCTCCCGACGTGCCGACACCCTGACAGTAGCCGCGTGTATCTAGTCTCAGGCCACGACCGGATGGGTGATCATACAGGTAATACCAGATACCTCGGGTTTCCCCAAGGCGGCCCCGCATAACCCCCAGTTTGGACCAACATTTATGTGGAGCACTGGCCCGGGTTGTTGATTAAGAACTCAGGTTTGCAACGCCCTATGCAAGTTTTAGTTGTTAGGCAAATGTAAAACCAATGTCGGGCCTTGCTGGAAAAGCTTTAGCGCTAAGCGGGTTATCGAGGGGGGCCCATAAACACCAACCGTGTTAGGGATGCAAAATAAAGGAACATAACACCGGCTTAAACGGTTCCTAGGGTGGCATGAGTGGAACAAAACACCAAGCAAGAGGCTTAGCCTTCCACCCATTACCAATATATAGATGATTTGGTTAACATATAATATAGTGTGATATCCCGACAATAACTTCAACATGAAGCAAGAATCTTCAAATCTTCACCTGCAACTAACAATGCTATAAAAGGGGCTGAGCGAAGCTTACGTAGCCAATCAAAGGTTTGCTAGGTTGGGTGGTTAGAGAGATTCATGGCTACAATAGGAGGCTGACAAACAAGCATGGGCATCGAGGCAATAAGCTAAAGAGCGAGACATCTAGCAATAGGCAAAGATAGTAATGATATCTGGGTCAGGTCATCTTGCCTGTCGAGTCATCGATGGGATCATAAGACGGCTCCTCGTACTCAACCTCGGTAGGAACCTCGTTCTCGGACTCGGCTCCCGGCTCTACTCAACACAAGAACACAACATAGCATAATATCAAACAAGGTGCAATGCACAATCAACATGATGCAAGTATGATGATGCGTATGCATGGCAAGGGATGAAGCACACAAGAACAACACAAGCCAACAAGTTTAAATGAGGCCGGAATTCACATATAACAAATCCCGTAAGTCATCATATGCATAATTTGAAATTAGGCCAGATCTGAACAAACCTTAAGTTAAAGTTGTTAAACAGCAATTTAACATGCACGATGATGATCTACACGAAATTCTAGTCAAGTTTCATATAAAGTTTGTTTAATTCAGAGCTACGGCCTAGAAGATATGAGCAAAACAAGACAAGCATGGCAACGGTGCAAGATGCATCCAAACATCAAGAAAACACACTCCAAACATGTAAACAACATGATATTATGATACTACATGCAGAATCACACAAGTTTCATATAGGGCACGCTCAAAACGGAGCAACGGATCAACACATACACATGAAACAAGATATAACAACAAGCTGAAGTTAACAGCCACATAGCAAGTTTGGAGCAAGAAATAATTATGCTACAGCACTCAAACATGGAGACAAAGGGCATGGACATGAAGTAGACATATCATGCATCAAACAGCTCCATTGGAGCAACTCCATAGGAGGCATGGATCAATAGCAACAAGCTACACCAAATTGATCATGCTGATAAAAACCTGACAGGCATAATTTATAGCAACTTGAGAGCAGAAATAAATAAGCTACAGCAAGCCATATGTGAAAGTGAGGGCATGGATGGATAGAGCATAACATGGACAACAATATATGACCATTGGCCACTCCAAAACAAGCATGGAATTGAGTGGGGCATCAAGCAAACATACCATCAGGTTAAAACAGATTCCAGACTTAGCAATTTTTTCACCAAGTATAAAACAACAACATTGGCATGGCATGTTTACAAGCTTGTTTAAGTCACCTCAAGGCATATCATGGAAATTGGTTTGGACCACAGCAAAGACCATATGATGGTGCTTCTAAAACATATTGACATGTGACATGAGGACAAACACATCAATAGCAAAGAGCACTTCAAATTAGCATCTCATAACAAGTTTCAGCACTTAACAGCCACATGCATTTTTGCAACAGAGATTAACATGGCAATATGGCACCTAACATGAATGCTACAGCAACCATCATGTAGAGCACTTCACAATGAACATTTTGACATATCATATGCTCCATTTGGATAAACATGCACCAAGTTATCATATCTCCAACATGGCATCAAATTAACAAGTAACAGCAATTTATAACAAGTAGCACTCTTGCAACAGAGATTAGGACCTCTAGATGAACTCAAACAAGCATGCCACAATGGAACAAAATGAAGAGCACATCACCACGATCATTTTGATATATCACACGCCCAAAACGGATCTATGAGCATGAAGTTACAGCCATGCAAAGGGGGCAACAAAATATAGCAGATCTGGGACTTAGCTGTTTTTATACCTCACAAAAAAGTCAACCTGGGACGGGATGTCCCGGGACGGAGAGATCCGGGACGGGGACGCATGTTTGGAAGGATGCACTGGTGGATCTGGTCTCGTTTCTCAGATCGGGACGGAGGGAGCCGAGTCCGCCGGAGTTGGAGGTGGAGACGGCGGCGGCTTGCCTGACTGGCGGCTCCGGCCAGCCGGAGGAGCGGCGGAGGGCGGCGGCCGGCTAGGATGGTGCAAGGGCGGCCGAACGGGGCGGCGTGAGGGCCCTCGGGGCCGAGGCGGCGGAGGACGGCGGAGGCCGGAGCGCGCCGGCGACTCTTTGGCGACGGCGGCGGTGACGTCCCGCGGCGGCCGGCGGCGAGGCCCCGCTGCGGCGGGCAGCGGCCGGGCGGAGGCGAAGCCAGCGGTGGTGGTGCGGCCTGCGGTGGCGGCGGTTGCGCGGGCCTGGCGGACCGGAGGCGGGCCGCGCGGTGGAGGTGGCGGCGGCTGCCTACGTGGCAGGTGCGGATTGGCCGCGGGGGCGGCGGCGGACGTGTCCGGCGCTGGGCGGACACGTGCGGCGCGCGGAGGAGCTGCGGGCACGGGTAAAAATGGAAAAAAATAGGAGGACTAGGGTTTCGTCCCAAATTGGACGTGGGGGACGTTTTTATAGGCCTAGGGAGCTAGGAAGGTCCAATTGGGGTGCGGTTTTCGGCCACACGTTCGTGATCCGACGACCGAGATGATGGGAGGGGTTGTGCTGGGTTAGTGGGCTGTTGTGGAGGGGGTCTTCGGCCAAAAGGAAGGGGTACTTTTATCCCACTAGGTTAACCGTTGGAGTACCAAACGAACTCCAAACGCGATGAAACTTGACAGGCGGCCTACACGTACCAAAACAACAACGCACGACAAGTCTCACCTCATTCTGGGAACGATACACGACCACACAGGAAAGAAGGACACGAGGGTGCCACGGGCACGTGAGTGAGTGTCGGAACTCAAAACGAACAACGGGAAGAGGCGAGTGAAACCGGGTGCAAGTGACAACACGAATGCAATGCAATGCACATTATAACATGACACGGATGAAATGCACACACGCACATGACAAAACGAAGAAACCCGAAATGAAAGAAGAGCCCATAATGGAATTGATGTAGTCAAAGTTTCTTATATTGCCATAATTTGAAAGTGTTACATCTGGGGCATTACAATATATCTCGGAATGGCTATGGAAATGCCATAATTGGTAGGTATGTTGGCTGTTTTGAGGAAGGTATATGGTGGGTGTATGGTACCGGCGAAAGTTGCGCGGTACAGGAGAGGCTAGCAACGGTGGAAGGGTGAGAGTGCGTATAATCCATGGACTCAACATTAGTCATAAAGAACTCACATATTTATTGCAAAAATCTACAAGTCATCAAAACAATGTACTACATGCATGCTCCTAGGGGAAGGGTTGGTAGGAGTTAACCATCGCACGATCCCGACCTCCACACAAAGGATGACAATCAATGAAATACCTCATGCTTCAAATTTGTCACACAACGGTTACCATACGTGCATGCTACGGGACTTGCAAACCTCAACACAAGTATTTCTCAAATTCAAAACTACTCTACTAGCATGACTCTAATATCACCATCCTCATATCTCAAAACAATCATCAAGCATCAAACTTCTCATAGTATTCAATGCACTTTATATGAAAGTTTTTATTATATCCCTCTTGGATGCCCATCAAATTAGAACTAAATTCATAACCTAAGAAAATTACCATGTTGTTTAAGACTCTCAAAATAATATAAGTGAAGCATGAGAGTTCATCTATTTCTTCAAAATAAAACCGCCGTCCTGCTCTAAAAATATATAAGTGAAGCACTAGAGCAAATGACAAACTACTCCGAAAGATATAAGTGAAGATCAATGAGTAGTTGAATAATTCTGTAACTATGTGAAGACTCTCTAACATTTGAGAATTTAAGATCTTGGGATATTATTCAAACAGCCAGCAAAACAAAATAAAATAAATTGACGCTCCAAGCAAAACACATATCATGCGGTGAATAAAAATATAGTCTCAATTAAACTTACCGATAGACGAAGACGAAAGAGGGGATGCCTTCCCGGGGCATCCCCAAGCTTAGGCTTTTGGTTGTCCTTGAATTTTACCTTGGGGTGCCTTGGGCATCCCCAAGCTTAGGCTCTTGCCACTCCATGTTCCATAGTCCATCGAATCTTTACCCAAAACTTGAAAAGTTCACAACAGAAAACTCAACAGAAAACTCGTAAGCTCCGTTAGTATAAGAAAAAAACCACCACTTAGGTACTGTTATTAACACATTCTAAATTCATATTGGTGTAATATCTACTGTATTCCAACTTATCTATGGTTCATACCCTCCGATACTACTCATAGATTCATGAAAATAGGCAAACAACACAATGAAAACAGAATCTGCCAAAAATAGAACAGTCTGTAGCAATCTGTAACTTTCGAATACTTGTGTAACTCTAAAAATTATAAAATAAATTGGTGGACGTGAGGAATTTGTATATTAATAATCTGGAAAAAGAATCAACTTAAAATCACTCTCCAGTAAAAAATGGCAGCTAATCTCGTGAGCGCAAAAGTTTCTGTTTTTTACAGCAAGATCACAAAGACTTCACCCAAGTCTTCCCAAAGGTTCTACTTGGAACTTTGTTGAAACAAAAGCTATAAAACATGATTACTACAGTATCTTAATCATGTGAACACACAAAAACAGTAGGGGTAAATATTGGGTTGCCTCCCAACAAGCGCTTTTCTTTAATGCCTTTTAGCTAGGCATGAGGATTTCAATGATGCTCGCATAAAAGATAAGAACTGAAACATAACGGGAGCATCATGAAGAATATGACAAGCACATTTAATTCTAACCCATTTACTATGCATAGGGATTTTGTGAGCAAACAACTTAAGGGAACAATAATCAACTAGCATAGGAAAGCAAAACAAGCATAGCTTCAAGATTTTAAGCACATAGAGAGGAAACTTGATATTATTGCAATTCCTACAAGCATATGTTCCTCCCTCATAATAATTTTCAGTAGCATCATGAATTAATTCAACAATATAAACATCACATAAAGCATTCCTTTCATGATCTACTTGCATAAAAAAATTACTACTCTCCACATAAGCAAATTTATTCTCATCAATAGTAGTGGGAGCAAACTCAACAAAATAACTATCATGTGAAGCATAATCCAATTGAAAATTAAAATCATGATGACAAGTTTCATGATTATCTTTATTCTTTATAGCATATGTGTCATCACAATAATCATCATAAATAGGAGGCATGCTTTCATCATAATAAATTTGCTCATCAAAACTTGGGGGACTAAACATATCATCTTCATCAAACATAGCATCCCCAAGCTTGTGGCTTTGCATACCATTAGCATCATGGGTATTCAAAGAATTCATACTAACAACATTGCAATCATGCTCATCATCCACATATTTTATGCCAAGCATTCTATGTAATTCTTCTTCTAACACTTGATCACAATTTTCCTTTCCATCATTTTCACAAAAGATATAAAAAAGATGAAGCATATGAGGCAACCTCAATTCCATTTTTTTGCAGTTTTCTTTTATAAACTAAACTAGTGATAAAACAAGAAACTAAAAGATTCGATTGCAAGATCTAAAGATATACCTTCAAGCACTCACCTCCCCGGCAACGGCGCCAGAAAAGAGCTTGATGTCTACTGCGCAACCTTCTTCTTGTAGACGTTGTTGGGCCTCCAAGTGCAGAGGTCTGTAGGACAGTAGCAAGTTTCCCTCAAGTGGATGACCTAAGGTTTATCAATCCGTGGGAGGCGTAGGATGAAATTGGTCTCCCTCAAACAACCCTACAACCAAATAACAAAGAGTCTCTTGTGTCCCCAACACACCCAATACAATGGTAAATTGTGTAGGTGCACTAGTTCGGCGAAGAGATGGTGATACAAGTGCAATATGGATGGTAGATATAGGTATTTGTAATCTGAAAATATAAAAACATCAAGGTAACTAATGATAAAAGTGAGCACAAACGGTATTGCAATGCTTTGAAACAAGGCCTATGGTTTATACTTTCACTAGTGCAAGTTCTCTCAACAATAATAACATAACTGGATCATATAACTATCCCTCGACATGCAACAAAGAGTCGCTCGAAAGTCACTAATAGCGTAGAACAAACAAAGAGATTTTTCTAGGGTACGAAACCACCTCAAAGTTATTCTTTGTGATCGATCTATTCAAGAGTCCATAGTAAAATAACACGAAGCTATTCTTTCCGTTTGATCTATCCTAGAGTTCATACTAGAATAACACCTAAAGACAGATATCAACCAAAACCCTAATGTCACCTAGATACTCCACTGTCACCTCAAGTATCCGTGGGCATGATTATACGATATGCATCACACAATCTCAAATTCATCTATTCAAACCAACACAAAGTACTTCAAAGAGTGCCCCAAAGTTTCTATCGGAGAGTCAAGACGAAAACGTGTGCCAACCCCTATGCATAGATTCCCATGGTCACGGAACCCGCAAGTTGATCACCAAAACATACATCAAGTGAATCGAAAGAATATCCCATTGTCGCCACGGGTATCTCACGCAAGACATAGGTCAAGTATTCTCAAATCCTTAAAGACTCAATCTCATAACATAACTTTGAAGGGAAAACTCAATCCATTACAAGAAAGTAGAGGGGGAGAAGCATCATAAAATCCAACTATAAAATCAAAGCTCGCGGAACATCAAGATCGTGCCATCTCAAGAACACGAGAGAGAGAGAGAGAGAGATCAAACACATAGCTACTGATACATACCCTCAGCCCCGAGGGTGAACTACTCCCCCATCGTCATGGAGAGCGCCGGGATGAAGAAGATAGCCACTGGTGAGGAATTCCCCCCTCCGGCAGGGTGCCAGAATGGGTCTAGATTGGTTTTCGGTGGCAACAGAGGCTTGCGGCGGCGGAACTCCTGATCTAGGTTATTTTCTGGAGGTTTCTGTGTATATAGGGGGTGTTGGAGTCGGGCACAAGTAAAGGAGGTCTCCGGGCTGTCCACGAGGTAGGGGGCGCACCCAGGTGGGCGCCCCCTACCCTCGTGGGCAGCTCGGGACTCTTCTGGTCCTCCTCCGGTACTTCATGGGCTTCTTCTGGTCCAAAAACAGCCTTCGTTTAGTTTTAGGTCAATTGGGCTCCGTTTGGTATTCCTTTTCTACGATACTCAAAAACAAGGGAAAAACAGAAACTGGCACTGGCTCTGGGTTAATAGGTTAGTCCCAAAAATCATATAAAAGTGTATAATAAAGCCCATTAAACATCCAAAACAGATAATATAATAGCATGGAACAATCAAAAATTATAGATACGTTGGAGACGTATCATGCACCCCAGCCGGGTACTCGGAGGCCCACTTTCAAGCCTCCTCCTCCTCCGGTGCAACCTCAAGGTGATGCCCGTTGCATCTCTCTTGAACCTCCTCTGCCTCACGGCCGCAAAGTTAAATGGTTTAACAAAGTTCCCATTGCTTCCTACCTTAAGCTTCGTCGTGACCGCATCGCCCCGAACACACCCACCGGTGGTCGTTACTCCTGACGAGATCTAGACTAGCCCCACAGATCAGTACTAGTCTTTTCTGCACACTTTGCCCTCACTCGTGCGCACCCGGGAGCAACTTCCCGGTCACCCATCCTGAAATTACTCCAAGCTGAGCACGCTTAACTTTGGAGTTCTGTCCGAATGGGCTTCCGGAAAATAAGGAATTCCTTATTGATATGAGTAGTCTATCATCCCTAATAAGCCAGGCTATCGCATACACCCCCACTCAGAGGAATCGACATCTTTGTCGGGCCACAGGAACGTTCCCTTTTGGCACATACGTCTGTACATCCAGTCTGGCACATGTGCCATGCCGTGTGCCACGACGGGTCACAAATGTCATGCATAACATGACCGCGCACCTTTCCGCAAACATCCGTGTAACCACGAGGGTCGGCTTTGATACCAACTTGTAACGCCCCGGACAAACCCGCCGATGGTCGTTACTCCTTACGGGATCTAGACTAGCCCTATAGATCAATACTAGTCTTTTCTGCGCACTTTGTCCTTACTCGTGCGCACCCGGGAGGAACTTCCTGGTCGGTCACCCATCCTGAAATTACTCCAAGCTGAGCATGCTTAAGTTTGGAGTTCTATCTGAATGGGCTTCCGGAAAAGAAGGAATTCCTTATTGATATGAGTAGTCTATCATCCCTAATAAGCTAGTCTATCACATACAGCCCCACTCGGAGGAACCGACGTCCTCGTCGGGCCACAGAAACGTTCCCTCTTGTCCCATACGTCTGTGCATCCAGTCCAGCACATGTGCCATGCCGTGTGCCACGACGGGTCACAAACGTCATGCACAACATGACCGCGCACATGTCCGCAAACATCCGTGTAACCACGAGGGTCGGCTCTGATACCAACTTATAACGCCCCGGATACACCCGCCGGTGGACGTTACTCCTAACGGGATGTAGACTGGCCCCACAGATCAATACAAGTCTTTTCTTCGCACTTTGTCCTCATTCGTGCGCATCCGGAGCAACTACCCGGTCGGTCACCCATCCTGAAATTACTCCAAGCTGTGCACGCTTAACTTTGGAGTTCTGTCCGAATGGGCTTCCGGAAAACAAGGAATTCCTTATTGATATGAGTAGTCTATCATCCCTAATAAGCCAGGTTATCACAGTGATGTTGACCAATTTTCGGTCGCTAGAGACTCTCAGGACGATCGCTTTCGCACAAATATCCAAGCAGACATTTTTACCACTGTCATCATTCCTAAGGGTTTGTCTCTGCATATGTGCATTGACTTAGAGCATATTTGTGCTCATCCAGTGAAATATCCGGGGGCTATTGAGCTCATCGAGGCATCTGGTCTTGCTGCTCCATTTGAATTTCAGCACGATTTTAACCATGTTGCCATTCATCAGTTCTATGCCACATGTTTCGTTCATCCAAATAACACTGTCACTTGGATGACCTCCGACACCGTGCTTACGGCTTCTTATTCTCAATTTGTCGCTGCCCTTGGTTTTCCTGACACTAGTTTCAAAATTCATAAGGATGACCCCAACCATAGGCCCAAGGGCATTGAGGTATGCATGGATCTTCTCAAACCCATAGCTGACATGACTAATGAGGAGAAACAAAAGGGTCGGAACCAAGTTTCCATTTGGCGCTCTCCTTTCTAAATTATCTTTCAGTGTGTCATTCGCACCATTTATCCCAAGATGGGTGACACGGGGTCTTGCAATACCTACTACATCGATCTCATGCATCGCCTCTATGCGTCTCCCAAAGGGAAGATCAATTCCCCTCATTTTTGTGTGGCATGAGATCAGTCTCGCTTGTCTTCAGCATAAGAGGGCCTTTCCTCATGCTCCCTTTCTTCAGGCATTCATCGAAAATGTGGCCCCGTTTCCCATTGTCCCCACTCACTTGCATGAGTGGTGGGTCATTCCACCTCACATGGCGGATGACTGGATCAAGGACTCTTCCTCTTCTACTAATGCTCGCCGAGCTTCTGCTCGCGTTCCTCCTACTGCTCCTTCCGGATCCGCGCCATTTAGGCGCATTGCTCGCTTTCTTGGGAAGGCTCAATCTGCCATGATTTTACCTTTAAATCCTCCCAAAATCACGATGTTGTCACTCGCGTGATCAATTCCAAGAATGCTCTGAAGGCTCGTTTGAGAGACTCCAGAGTTTTCGATGTGAGTGCTGATGACTGTCTTCCTCGGGCTCCACCTTCTAACTTTGCCTTTCCCTTGGGTCCTGAGTGGTCAGATTTCTTTGACGAGGCTGGTGGCAGTGGTGCTCATGATGATGATGATGATGATGATGATGATGATGATGATGATGATGATGATGATGATGATGCTATTTGATGATGTTCTGGCTATTTATGTAATGCCCCTTTTGGGTACTCGATGCCAAGGGGGAGTAAGCACTTATCTTTTATGTAATGCTACGATATTAGCTTGTAACGAACCATGTTATGTTTATTGTCATTTTATGTACTATGCTATGCTATGAGTCATGTGTCAGGCCCAAGATGCGATTCTATCCCGATCACGTGACACTTACGTGATTGGGGCACAACCGCATTTCGAGCGCTTAGCAAGATGGATATCATTACATCGTACCATTACATACATACATGGGGGATACAACAATACATACAAGTCACATGAATACAACATCATTACAAGGCATCCGACTACGGTTGCAAACAAGAAAAAGCACAAAGACATCCATCTGCTATCCCAGGCTGCCGACCCAGAACCTAACCCAAGACTGAAGAAGAAGAAGAAGAAGAAAGAACTCCAACACAAAGGACATCGCTCTCACGTCAAGTCATCGGAAACCTGCACCTGCAACTGTTGTTGTAGTATCTGTGAGCCACGAGGACTCAGCAATCCCATAACCATGGGTAACAAGACTATCAAAGTTTAATGGGTAGGAAGAGGTAAAGTGGTGAGGTTGCAGCAGCGACTAAGTATAAATATGGTGGCTAACTTACGAGTACAAGAATAAGATGAGCATCTACGCAAACGGTCGCAAACTAGTAGTGATCGCTAAAGATCCTGGACTACCTACGAGTCAAACATACCCCCACCGTGTTCTCTTCTCAAGGTGAAAAGAGACAGTCACGGTTACTCACACAGTTGTGTGTTTTACTTCGGATCCTCTGTCAAGTTTCCTACAACTGGACATTAACAAATTCCAATCTGCCACATAACCACGGGCACGGCTTTCGAAAGATCATAACCCTGCACGGGTGTCCCAACTTAGCCCATCACAAGCTCTCACGATCAGCTGAAGTAATAATAATTATTACCCCTTAGGGAAATCCGATCAGGCTCGGTATCCCGGTGCACAAGACATTTCGACAATGGTAAAACAAGTCCAGCAAGACCTCCCGGTGTGCCGACACCCTGATAGTAGCCGTGCGTATCTCGTCTCTGGCCACGTCCGGATGAGCAATACGTACAGTAACCGAAGACCCCAGATAACTGGGTGGCACCGCAAGTGGCTCTAGTTTGGGCCCAACACCATCAGCACTGGCCCCCCTGCTATGTAGAAGAATACTTGGGGACGCGACCCCCCTATGCAATTTTAATTAATTAATTAAGTTATTATTATGAGGCAAATTAAAACCAATGTTGGGCCTTGCTAGAGGACTTTTATTCAAAGACGAAGTGTCAAGGGGTCCCCATATACCAACCGTGTAAGGAACGCAAAATCAAAGAACATAATGCCGGTTTATCGGCTCCTAAGGTGGCATGAGTGGAACAAAACACCGAGCAAAAGGCCTAGCCTTCCACCCATGCCCAGTATATAGGTGTGTTAATATATATAAGATATTGTGATATTAACAAGTTCCAACATGTCTTCACCTGCATCTAACAACGCTATAAGAGGGGCTGAGCAAGCGGGTGACATAGCCAAACAAAGGTTTGCTAGGAAGGTGTCAAAGGTTAGAGGTTTCATGGCAACAAGGAGAGGGGCTGACAATAATGATGGGTAGCGCGACATATAGCGATAGCATCGAGACAGCTAAGCATGGCAATGATAGTAAAGGTATCCAAGGTGATGGTCGTCTTGCCTGAGATCCCACAAGGAATAAGAATGGATCCATGAAGAAGACAAAGAATAAGCCTTGAAGACAAAGCACGTGAAGTCGAACGAATCCTCACGATCGCAACGGAACAAGCACTAACGAGAAGAAGCAAGCAATACGGTAAACACACAACACAAGAACATGACAATATGCTCAACCAAGTACGATGCAAGACAAGTCTATATATGATGCAATACATGGCAAGGTATGAAGCACAAGAACAACATCACCCAACAAGTTTAAATGAGGCCGGAATCAACATATAGCCAATCCGGTAAGTCCTCATATGCATAATTTGAAATTAGTCCAGATCTGAACAAACATTAAGTTAAAGTTGTTAAATAGCAATTTAACATGCACCATGATGATCTACACGAAATTCTAGTCAAGTTGCATATAAAGTTTGTTTAATTCGGAGCTATGGCCTAGAAGATATGAGCAAAACAAGACAAGCAAGGCAACGGTGCAAGAAGCACCCAAACATCAAGCAAACTCACTCCAAACATGAAAACAATATGATATTATGATTCTACATGCAAAATCACACAAGTTTCATATAGAGCACGCTCAAAACGGAGCAACGGTTCAACACATACACATGAAACAAGATATAACAACAAGCTAAAGTTAACAACCACATAGCAACTTTGGAGCAAGGTAAATATAGGCTACAGCACCCAAACAAGATAAAAAGAAGCATGGACATGAAGTAGACATGATACTTAACAAGTAGGAACTTATAACACACCCAAAAGCCTGCTGGAACACATTTAAACAAGCATGGCAAGTTGCAACAAAATTATCCAGACTTAGCCAAAATCTGGGAAGGCAAAAACATCATCACGATGCTGCCTTCAGAGGCACAAAACAACAAGCATATCAACTCTAATAAGAACATAAAGAGAATGGACATGTAGTAGACATATTCTACAGCAAACAAACCCATTGGAGCAACTCCATAGGAGGGCATGGATCAATAGCAACAAGCTCCACCAAATTGAACATGCTGATAAAAACCTGACAGGTATAATTTATAGCAACTTGAGAGCAAGAAATAAATAAGCTACAGAAGGTCATATGAGCAAGTAAGGGCATGAATGGATAGACAATAACATGGACAATAAGACAAGATCATTGGCCACTCCGAAACAAGCATGGATTTGAGTGGGGCATCAAGCAAACATAGCATCAGGTTATAACAGATTCTAGACTTAGCAGTTTTTCACTAAGTATAAAAACAGTAACAACAACATGGCATGTTTACAAGCATGTTTAAGTCACCTCAAGGCATATCATGGAAAGTAAAATGCACCACAGCAAAGACCATATTATTGTGCTTCTAAAACATCTAGACATGTGGCATGAAGACAAACACATCAATAGCAAAGAGCAAGTGAATTCAGCATCTCATAACAAATTTCAGCTCTTAATAGCCAAATGCACTTTTGCAACAGAGATTAACATGGCAAGATGAACTCAAACAAGCATGCTACAGCAACCATCATGTAGTACACTTCACAATGAACACTTTGACATATCATATGCATCATTTGGATAAACATGCACCAAGTTATCATATCTCAAACATGGCAACAAAACAACAAGTATCAAGAGTTTATAACAAGTAGCACTCTTGCAACAGAGATTAGAGCATCTAGATGAAGTCAAACAAGCATGGCACAATGGAACAAAGTGTAGAGCATATCACCACGATCATTTTGACATATTATTTGCATCATTTGGACATACACACAAAAAGTTACAGCCATGCATGCAACATTATTATGACAGAACTAGGACTTAGCAGAATTTATGACTTAGTAAAAAAACACAGGGCGCGAAATAGCTATAAGGTGCTCGAGTGGGGTTTAAGGGGCGCTCACGTTGGGCCAATGGGCCAGAAGGAGGGGGAGGCAGAGCAGGCCGCGGGAGGGCTGGGAGCTGGGCCGGGCCCATGTGGCTGAGGGAGGCCGCGGCCCACTTGCAAAGGAGGCGGCCTAGGCGAGGGGCCTCGTCGTGCTCCTGCTCGAGCTGCTTGAGCACGAGGCGAGTGGCGGCGGCGCGCCACCGGAACTCCGGCGAGGCGGCTATGAGGCAGGGCCAGCGGGGATGAACGGGAACGGGCAGATCCGAGCGTGGGGAGCTCGGATCCGGCGACGGACGACGACGAGACGGCCGGCGACGACCTCGGAGGTGGCTCCTGCAAAAACGGCGGCGGCGCGGAGCTTAGAGGAGAGGGAGAGCATGGGGGAAAAAAGGGGGAGAAGAGGAGGCGCGGGCACTGGCCTTGCCGTCGTGGTCGCCGGCGGCGGCGCTCCGATGTGCTCGGGCAAGGACCAACGGTGGCAGCGAGCGGGGGATCGGGATCGCGAGGCGGCGGGGGGGCCTGGCTCGCGGCGGCGGCGGCGGATGGGCCCGCGGGGGCCCACGATGGGCTCCGCGAGCCGGCGGCGAGGAGGAGAGAGAGAGGTGACGTGGCGGAAGCTGGTTGGTGCGGGAGGCGGCAGCGGACATGTCCGGCCGTCTCGGACGCGTCCGGTGGCGGCGGGGAGGCTAGACTAGGGTTTCATCCTCAAAAAATGGAGGGGGGGCTGTTTATATAGGCATAGGAAGCTAGGAGTGTCCAAATGAGGAGCCGTTCGCGGCCACGCGATCGTGATCGAACGGCCAAGAGCATGGAGGGGTTAGAATGGGCTTGGTGGGCTGTGTGAAAGGGGTGCTGGGCCAAAAGAGAAAAGGCTTCCCGTGGTTAACACGGTTAACCGCTGGGCTATCAAACAAACTCCGAAGACGACGAAACTTGACAGGCGGTCTACCTATGCTATAATAAGACCACACGCCAAGTTTCAACCCATTCCGAGAACATTTTTCAGCCACTCATAAAGTAAATATTCGGAGGCGCCGCGGGCGCGTGTGAGTGTGTCCGGGCTCAGAACGGACAACGGAAAGGACGGGCGGGCTCGGACGGATGCAAGTTTTGAAAACATGCTGATGCAACACACATGATGACATGGCAAGATGCAACACGCAAGAAGATGACATGGCAAGATGCAACACGCAAGCAGATGACATGGCAAAGACAACGAATAACTGGCTGACACCTGGCGCACCGGTCTCGGGGTGTCACAACACTCCCCTACTAACTAGAGATCTCGTCCCGAGATCTTAGGAACGAGACGGAAGAGAAAAGGAAGGACAAAGTTCTTCGAGGACAACAGAGTGAAACCAAAGAACCTTGAGAGGTTGAACAACTCGAAAGAAGGATAGAACGGAGATGATAGAGATTGAGAAGCTTCATTACAAAAGAGGAACAAGAACACACGAGAACCAATTAGGTTGGAAGTCATGAAACACGAGCTGAAGGAACAAGAATAAATTTGAAACCACTCCAGTTAATAAGAGATAGAAAGAATTTGAACGAAGGAACTCGAGCAGCACTCCGGCTGAAACTGCAAGAAATAGCACACCGGTTGAACATGAATGGAATGGAACAAGAACTTGAAAAGATGAAAAGATACTCGACGAGAGCAACAACACAACGCCTCCAGAAAAATTGAAAGAATGCAATGAAAAGAACGGAGGAGAAGATGACAACTTACACCACGAATGAGTTTGAAAGAGCATCCTTAGGATAAGGTTTGAACGGATTTGTTGAGAAATCAACAACAAAAGAATAAGCTTGGTTAGGACTTAAGAAAACATCTTAAAAGTTGAGGTGAATTATGCTGCAACCAAAAGATGGATTAACTGAGAATAAAGAATTGCAAAACTCCATTTCGAAAGAATACAGAGAATTAATTGCACTCAATAGGAAAGAATAAGAATGCTTGAGCTGCTCTAGAAGGATTAGATGAATATTTGAAGAATGAAATAAATCCTGAAGAACCTACATGAAGAACTCCGGTAACGAAAAGAATGATGAGATATAATTGAATGATCAAAAGAATAAGATTAAAGCCTTGCGATGATTTCGAGGGGGTACCGACCAGATAGCCGAGAACTTTGAACTCCGAGGAAGAAAAGATTAAAGCACTTGGAACTAGAATTTATTCATCAAGAATACACTCCGAAGGAAGGGATAAATCAACTTGAAGAACAAGAATTACATTATGCTTATCCTCCATCGATTAAATTGATGAGAAGCAATGGATTCGCATATCACTTATTCTCGATGAAATTGATTAAAGAAGGATATATCGCGAATTTGCGAAAATCTTCATGAAACGCCGGTAGAATTGGAATAAATGAATGGAATGAAATGATAATACCGGAAAAGAACTCTTGAGAGAACCACCGGGAAGAATTGAAGCCGAGTGAAGAAAAGAACGAACCACCGGAAAGAATTTAAAAAAAAGGAGTGAATACAAGAGAATGAATCGCAGGGAAGAATAAAGCACTTAAGGAAATTTAAATGCAAGAGAATGAAGAGATCACGGACGGATTAAAGAATGCTTGAACGAAGCACCGGAAGAATGTGAGACGAACGAAGAGGCATCGATGAAAATATTTGGAGGACGAAGTTGAAAACTGAGAACGAAGAAATCTTCTGAAATGATGGCCTTCGGAGGAACACAAAGAAAAAAAATTCATGAAATACTCTGGAAGAATGAAAGAAGAAAGGTTGAACCAAATATGAAAGAATTTGAAAGCGGTCTTGAAGAAGTCATATGACTGATGGCATCCATACTTACGTCACACTTGAAAAGAATTTTGGAACACTCCGGGAAATTAGAAGAGTCAGGTAATATCCTGGGAAAAGACCTGTGGGTTATGAGTCCAACGAAGAGAAAACACCGTTGGAAAAGATCGAAAAGGAGATGATGCACCGGAACGATTGAAAGACTCGAATGAGGTGACAACCTCAAATTAATTGGAACATGGGTAAATCTCCTGAGATGACTTCGGAACTCCGGAATGGTTAAATGGCGAGAGGTGAACGAGAGAAGAGGAAAACACTTGAGCCGATGAAAGAATTAGAACAACACCTAGATATTGGAATTGAATCCACCGGAAGAGAAGAAGAGGTGAAGAATATCGAATAAGAGGAGAATTCTTCAGTTGAAATAATTGAGGAAAGGAAGCAAAGGATTCACACGAGTAGGATGGCTACTCGAATAAGGACTCCGGTTCCGTGAAGCAAAAAGGGTGGGTGGGTGGGAAAAGAAAAGACCACATCGGACGGGGAAACTCCGTCGGTTGAAAAGAACTGAGGTTGAACTTGCAAAGAAGAAGAGGGTCGAATCCACTCGACGAGAGATGCACCAGATGAAAGAACTGACAACGCAACGAACGAGAACTAACCACGTGATCCAAAAAAAATTTGAAGGGGAAGAGGAGTAATTCAAAACACCTACATCAAGATTCCTCACCAGAGCGACGAAGGGGCAGGGGAGTAAAAAGAATTCCTACTCTCCGATATAACTAGACTCCAAAATAGTTTTCTGCTAGACTCGACAACGGCCAAACTACGATCACTCAAGGGGGCTCCTATGGTCGGTCGAGGCTCTGATACCAACTTCTCAGGCCCAAGATGCGATTCTATCCCGATCACGTGACACTTACGTGACTGGGGCACAACCGCATTTCGGGCGCTTAGCAAGATGGATATCATTACATCGTACCATTACATACATACATGGGGGATACAACAATAAATACAAGTCACATGAATACAACATCATTACAAGGCATCCGACTACGGATGCAAACAAGAAAAAGCACAAAGACATCCATCTGCTATCCCAGGTTGCCGACCCGGAACCTAACCCAAGACTGAAAAAGAAGAAGAAGAAGAAGAAGAAGAAGAAGAAGAAGAAGAAGAAAGAACTCCAACACAAAGGACATCGCTCTCACGTCAAGTCATCGGAAACCTGCACCTGCAACTGTTGTTGTAGTATATGTGAGCCACGAGGACTCAGCAATCCCATAACCATGGGTAACAAGACTATCAAAGCTTAATGGGTAGGAAGAGGTAAAGTGGTGAGGTCGCAGCAGCGACTAAGCATAAATATGGTGGCTAACTTACGAGTACAAGAATAAGATGAGCATCTACGCAAACGGTCGCAAACTAGTAGTGATCGCTAAAGATCCTGGACTACCTACGAGTCAAACATACCCCCACCATGTTCTCTTCTCAAAGTGAAAAGAGACAGTCACGGTTACTCACATAGTTGTGTGTTTTACTTCAGATCATCTGTCAAGTTTCCTACAACCGGACATTAACAAATTCCAATCTGCCACATAACCGTGGGCACGGCTTTCGAAAGATCATAACCCTGCAGGGGTGTCCCAACTTAGCCCATCACAAGCTCTCACGATCAGCTGAAGTAATAATAATTATTACCCCTTACCTTAGGGAAATCCGATCAGGCTCGGTATCCCGGTGCACAAGACATATCGACAATGGTAAAACAAGTCTAGCAAGACCTCCCGGTGTGCCGACACCCTGATAGTAGCCGCGCGTATCTCGTCTCAGGCCATGTCCGGATGAGCTATACATACAGTAACCGAAGACCCCAGATAACTGGGTGGCACCGCAAGTGGCTCTAGTTTGGGACCAACACCATCAGCACTGCCCCCCCTACTATGTAGAAGAATACTCGGGGACGCGACCCCCCTATGCAATTTTAATTAATAAATTAAGTTATTATTATGAGGCAAATTAAAACCAATGTTGGGTCTTGCTGGAGGAGTTTTATTCAAAGATGAAGTGTCAAGGGGTCCCCATATACCCAATCGTGTAAGGAAAGCAAAACCAAAGAACATAATGCCGGTTTATCGGCTCCTAAGGTGGCATGAGTGGAACAAAACACCGAGCAAAAGGCCAAGCCTTCCACCCTTGCTCAGTATATAGGTGTGTTAATATATATAAGATCTTGTGATATTCCAATAACAAGTTCCAACATGGAACGATCTTCATCTTCACCTGCAACTAACAACGCTATAAGAGGGGTTGAGCAAGCGGGTGACATAGCCAAACAAAGGTTTGCTAGGAAGGCGTCAAAGGTTAGAGGTTTCATGGCAACAAGGAGAGGGGCTGACAATAATGATGGGTAGCGCGACATATAGCGATAGCATCGAGACACCTAAGCATGGCAATAATAGTAAAGGTATCCAAGGTGATGGTCATCTTGCCTGAGATCCCGCAAGGAAGAAGAACGGATCCATGAAGAAGACGAAGAATAAGCCTTGAAGACGAAGCACACGAAGTCGAACGAATCCTCACGATCGCAACGGAACAAGCACTAACGAGAAGAAGCAAGCTATACGGTAAACACACAACACAAGAACATGAAAATATGCTCAACCAAGTATGATATAAGACAAGTCTATATATGATGCAATACATGGCAAGGTATGAAGCACAAGAACAACATCATCCAACAAGTTTAAATGAGGCCGGAATCAACATATAGCCAATCCGGTAAGTCCTCATATGCGTAATTTGAAATTAGTCCAGATCTGAACAAACCTTAAGTTAAAGTTGTTAAACAGCAAGTTAACATGCACCATGATGATCTACACGAAATTCTAGTCAAGTTTCATATAAAGTTTGTTTAATTCGGAGCTACGGCCTAGAAGATATGAGCAAAACAAGACAAGCAAGGCAACGGTGCAAGAAACACCCAAACATCGAGCAAACTCACTCCAAACATGAAAATAATATGATATTATGATTATACATGCAAAATCACACAAGTTTCATATATAAAACGCTCAAAACGGAGCAACGGTTCAACACATACACATGAAACAAGATATAACAACAAGCTGAAGTTAACAGCCACATAGCAACTTTGGAGCAAGGTAAATATAGGCTACAACACCCAAACATGATAAATAGAAGCATGGACATGAAATATACATGATACTTAACAAGTAGAAACTTAGAACACACACAAAAGCTTGCTGGAACACATTTAAACAAGCATGGCAAGTTGCAATAAAATTATCCAGACTTAGCCAAAATCTGGGAAGGCAAAAACATCATCACGATGCTGCCTTCAGAGGCACAAAACAACAAGCATATCAACTCTAATAAGAACATAAAGAGCATGGACATGTATTAGACATATCCTACAGCAAGCAACTCCATTGGAGCAACTCCATAGGAGGCATGGATCAATAGCAACAAGCTCCACCAAATTGAACATGCTGATAAAAACCTGACAGGTATAATTTATAGCAACTTGAGAGCAAGAAATAAATAAGCTACAGCAGGTCATATGAGCAAGTAAGGGCATGAATGGATAGACAATAACATGGACAACAAGACATGATCATTGGCCACTCCAAAACAAGCATGGATTTGAGTGGGGCATCAAGCAAACATGGCATCAGGTTATAACAGATTCCAGACTTAGCAGTTTTTCACTAAGTATAAAAACAGTAACAACAACATGGCATGTTTACAAGCATGTTTAAGTCACCTCAACGCATATCATGGAAAGTTAAATGCACCACAGCAAAGACCATATTATTGTGCTTCTAAAACATCTAGACATGTGGCATGAAGACAAACACATCAATAGCAAAGAGCAAGTGAAATCAGCATCTCATAACAAGTTTCAGCTCTTAACAGCCAAATGCACTTTTGCAACAGAGATTAACATGGCAAGATGAACTCAAACAAGCATGCTACAGCAACCATCATGTAGTACACTTCACAATGAACACTTTGACATATCATATGCATCATTTGGATAAACATGCACCAAGTTATCATATCTCAAACATGGCAACAAAATAACAAGTATCAACAGTTTATAACAAGTAGCACTCTTGCAACAGAGATTAGAGCATCTAGATGAAGTCAAACAAGCATGACACAATGGAACAAAGTGTAGAGCATATCACCACGATCATTTTGACATACTATTTGCATCATTTGGACATACACACAAAAAATTACAGCCATGCAAACATGCAACCTTATTATGACAGAACTGGGACTTAGCAGAATTTATGACTTAGGAAAAAAACACAGGGCGCTAAATAGCTATAAGGTGCTCGAGTGGGGTTTAAAGGGGCGCTCACGTTGGGCCAATGGTCCAGAAGGAGGGGGAGGCAGAGCAGGCCGCGGGGAGACTGGGAGCTGGGCCGGGCCCATGTGGCTGAGGGAGGCCGCGGCCCACTTGCAAAGGAGGCGGCCCAGGCGAGGGGCCTCGCCGTGCTCCTGCTCGAGCTGCTCGAGCACGAGGCCAGCGGCGGCGGCGCGCCACCGGAACTCCGACGAGGAGGCTGTGAGGCAGGGCCGGCGGGGATGAACGGGAACGGGCAGATCCAAGCGTGGGGAGCTCGGATCCGGCAACGGACAACGACGAGACAACCGGCGACGACCTCGGAGGTGGCTCCTGCAAAAACGGCGGCGGCGCAAAGCTTAGAGGAGAGGGAGAGCACGGGGAAAAAAGGGGGAGAAGAGGACGCGCGGGCACTGGCCTTGTCGTCGTGGTCGCCGGCGGCGGCGCTCCGATGAGCTCGGGCAAGGACCAACGGTGACAGTGAGCGGGGGATCGGGATCGTGAGGCGGCGGGGGCCTGGCTCGCGGCGGCGGTGGCGGATGGGCCCGCGCGGGCCCGCGATGGGCTCCGCGGGCCGGCGGCGAGGAGGAGAGAGAGGTGACGTGGCGGAAGCTGGTTGGTGCGGGAGGCAGCGGCGGACATGTCCGGCCGTCTCGGACGCGTCCGGTGGCGGCGGGGAGGCTAGACTAGGGTTTCATCCGCAAAAAATGAAGGGGGAGGCTGTTTATATAGCCATAGGAAGCTAGGAGTGTCCAAATGAGGAGCCGTTCGCGGCCACGCGATCGTGATCGAACGGCCAAGAGCATGGAGGGGTTAGAATGGGATTGGTGGGCTGTGTGAAAGGGGTGCTGGGCCAAAAGAGAAAAGGCTTCCCGCGGTTAACACGGTTAACCGTTGGGCTATCAAACGAACTCCGAATGCGACGAAACTTGACAGGCGGTCTACCTATGCTATAATAAGACCACACGCCAAGTTTCAACCCATTCCGAGAACATTTTTCGGCCACTCATAAAATAAATATTCGTAGGCGCCGCGGACGCGTGTGAGTGTGTCTGCGCTGAGAACGGACAACGGACAGGATGGGCGGACTCGGACGGATGCAAGTTTTGAAAACATGCTGATGCAACACACATGATGACATGGCAAGATGCAACACGCAAGCAGATGACATGGCAATGACAACAAATAACTAGCTGACACCTGGCGCACCAGTCTCGGGGTGTCACATGATGAACCTTTATGAGTTGATTAATGCACCTATATATTGAGCCTATTATGGTATTATGGTATCATGTTTACTTTATGAGATTTGGTTGGTTTGGTATCAAATTGAGGGGGAGCTCTCCTCATGCTTATTTTATTTATGCTCATATTTAGGGGGAGCTCCGCAACAAATCCTTTCGATATTCAAAAGTTTTTTTTTACATATTGAGAAGTGCATGTATGTTGTCATCAACTACCAAAAAAGGGGAGATTTAAAGTGCAATCATGCCCTTAATCTTATTTTGATGTTGATGACAACATCCATATAGGGAACTAATCATGTTTATCTAGTATATCTCGGGATTATGTCTCAAGGGCCGAGTGTGGATCATGACTACGGACAAATATATATCACTCAAGAGCAGAGATACAAGACAATAGCTTTGGCCATTTTCGGTCTGTTGTTGAGTATAGGGATCCCGCACTATTAAGAGGGGATCATCGGGTTTCGTGAAAGACTTGCTCAAAACCCACAAAGCATCCTATCATAATAACTTTGTTTCATCCCTAGTACTTCCCCTACTTTGTGCACAAAATCTGTTGTGAACCTGACCTAGTGTGCTCTGAAGTCACCGGACATCGGGAATTCTGCGGACGTCCGACCCCTCACAGCCTACCGGGCATCTGGCACTCTCCGGATGTTCGGTGCATCTTCATAGAACAAAAATAGAGGAAATCCGGTCCTCTTCAGACGACCGGACACCGGACATCTATTTTTCTTCGGACATCTGGTACATCCTCAACATAACGAAAATAGCAGATTGACGGTCCTCACCGGACGACCGACACATTCCGGACGTCCGGTGGCTGTGTGTCTCGTGCTGCTTTGAGGCCTGGTGGATTCCCAGTGACCGGACGACCGACGGCCTATTCGGACGTCCGGTCCAACCTGTGCCACCGGATGTGCGGTATTGTCCGGACGTCCGACAACCGCAGTACGTTAAGTGGCTCAACGGTCAATTTTTACACTACTACTATATGTAGTCTTCTCCCTTCTTGAGATAGGGTGGACCATTCACTTTGAGCTTACCCAAGAACACATTTCACTCTCACTCTCACTCTCACACACCAAATCTATGACGCTCCGAGACCGATGCGCCAGGTGTCTTCTAGTTATGC
The DNA here is from genome assembly GCA_902687465.1 of Secale cereale. Classification (NCBI taxonomy): domain Eukaryota; kingdom Viridiplantae; phylum Streptophyta; class Magnoliopsida; order Poales; family Poaceae; genus Secale; species Secale cereale. Next base: position 525,973,726 of record LR738711.1, on the reverse strand, counting down.
GTCATCGTTGTCATGTCATCTGCTTGCGTGTTGCACTTTGCCAAGTCATCAAGTGCATTGCATCATCATGTTTTCGAAACATGCATCCGTCCGAGTCCGCCTGTCATTTCCATTATCCGTTCTGAGCCGAAACACACTTGCACGCGCCCGCGGCACCTCCGAATATTTATTTTATAAGTGACCGGGAAATGTTATCGGAATGAGTCGAAACGTGGCGTGTGGTCTTATTATAGTGTAGACAGACCGCCTGTCAAGTTCCGTCGCATTCGGAGCTCGTTTGATAGCCCAACCGTTAAACATAGAGCGGCATTGTTGCCGGTTTATTCGTCGGACATTTCGGTCTCCAGAAAGCTATGTCGGGCTGCACTTCTCTTCTCTCCCCTCGGCCCAAGCCATCCTACACAGCCCACTAGGCATGCCTAATCCCCCTTCTGATTAGATCCGTCGGATCACGATCGGTGGGCTCTGAACGCTCACAAACCCCTCAAACCCTAGCCCTTTCCCTATAAAAACCTCTCCCCATGCCAAATTTGGCAGCCTAGCCTCCTTCCCCTACCTCCTAGCCCCTCCTCCTCGATTTCCGGCGCGCCCCAATCCACCGCCGCCAGTTGGCGCCGTTCCAGCCGCAGCGCCGCCGCCACATCATCACCCGCCGCCTCCCGCAGCCAGTGGCACGCCGCCACCTGGCCTCCTCAGCCTCCCCGCCGCCGCGGCCCTGTGGGCCCAAGCGCGGCCCGCCCGGCCCGAGCCGCCGCCGCCCAGGCCCGCCCGCCTCCCTGGCTCCCTCGTATGCGTGTTCCCGTCGCTTCCCTCGTCAGGCGCCCGAGCTCGACCTCGCCGCCGGCGAGCTGTCGGGGAGCTCCACCGATGCCCGCCCTGACCAGTGCCGCCCCGGATCCCGTCCGAAGTCACCGCCGCCGCGCCCCAGAGCTCTTCCGCTCCGCGCCGCTCCACGCCCTGAAACGCCTCCCCGCGCCGGAGACCGGCCTGATCCGGCAAGGTCTGGCCAGATCCGCGCCGCTCCCTCGCCGTCTTCACCTCCGACCGCCGCCCCGCCGTCCCCGCATCGCTGCGTCGGCCCGTTCCACAGGAGGACGCCGCGCCCAGCTGCCTGCCTCGCTGACTGGTGGGCCCACGCATTCGCACCGACGGACATGTCCGCCCCAAGACGGACAGTGTCCAGATCTGCCCGAGGTTGTTTTTTTTCTAAGTCCCTAAGAAAATCATGTCATGTATGCTTCTTGTGATGGTGATATCTTTGTGCACGTTTATCCAAATTGAGCATATAATATGTCAAAATGTTCATCTCGAAGTGCTCTACATGTTAGTTGCATTTGCATGCATGTTACTGTTCATCTTGGTGCCTTAATCTTCGTTGCAAAACTGCTATGGGATATTAGTGCCAAGTCCTTGTTTTTTTGTCAACAATATGTTAGCATGTTTGAGAGGTCACATCTTTGTGCATGTTGGTCCAAATGGAGTGTATGATATGTCAAAATGATCATTGTGAAGTGATCTACATGATGGCGGCTGTTGCATTCATGTTAGGTGCCATATTGACATGTTTATCTCTGTTGCAAAAGCGCATGTGGCTGTTAAGTGCTGAAAACTGTTATAAGATGCTGATTTGTCTTTTTCATATATTTATGTGTGATTTTTGTTTGAGCTACATGTCAACATGTTTTAGGAGCATAATCATGTTGTCTTTGAAGTGATATGTTTGGTTCTCCATAATATGCTCTGTGGTGACTTGAACAAGCTTGTAAACATGCCATGCCAATGTTGCTGTTTTACACAGTGAAAAACTGCTAAGTCTGGAAACTGTTATATCCTGATGGCATGTTTGTTTGATGCCCCACTCAAATCCATGCATGTATTGGTATGTCCAATGACCATGTCTTGATGTCCATGTTATGCTCTATCAATCCATGCCTTTGTTTGCAAATATGCCCTGCTTTAGCTTGTTTATTTCTTACTCCCAAATTGCTATAAAATGTTTCTGTCAGCCTGTTAACAATAAGTTCAGTTTTTTCATGTGAATAGCTAGTGCTATATGCATCCTATGACCATGTTCTTGCCATGAGTAGCTTCATAAACATGTCTTCTTGCTGTTATTTATATTCACATGCCATGATATGCTATGAGATGAGTTGCACAAGCTTGCAAACATGCCTACTTGTCGTTGTTGCTGCCATGTTTAGTTTATTTCACTAAGTCTAGTGGTGTTTGGTAGTAGCTCAGTGATCATGCTTGTAGTGCTTGACATGTACATGCTTTCCATGCCCTTTGATGCCATGAAATGCTATTCTATCATGTTGTTTTGATGTCAACTATATGCCTACTTGCTGTTTTGGGCAGAATATGTTTCAAACTTGTTCCATGTGTATGTGTTGAACCGTTGCTCCATTTTGGGTGTGTCCTATATGAAACTTGCGTGTTTTTGCATGTAGATGCATAATAACATGTTGTATACCTGTTTGTAGTGTGTTTGCTTGTTGTTTGAATGCATCTTCCATCTTTGCCATGATTGTCTTGTTTTGCTCATATCTTCTAGGCGATAGCTCCGAATTAAATGAACTTTATATGTAACTTGACTAGAATTTTGAGTAGATCATCATGGTGCATGTTAACTTGCTGTTTAACAACTTTAAATTAATGTTTGTTCAGATATGAACCAATTTCAAAATTTGCATATGAGGACTTACCGGAATTGTTATATGTTGTTTCCGGCCTCATTTAAACTTGCCTTGTTGTGTGTTCTTGTATGCTTCTTCTCCTACCATGTTTTGCATCATGTAGCCTTGTCATGCATCATACTTGGTTGAGCATCTTGTCTTGTTATGTGTTGTGTGTTTACTGTGTTGCTTGCCTCTTCTCGTTAGTGCTTGTTTCGTTGCGATCATGAGGATTCGTTCGACTACACGTGGTTCATCTTCGTGGCTTCTTCTTCGTCTTCATCATGGACTCGTTCTTCTTCCTTGCGGGATTTCAGGCAAGATGACCGTCACCTTGTATCTCATTACTATCATTGCCATGCTAGTTGTCTCGATGCTATCGCTATATGTCGTGCTACCTATCTATTTGTTGACAACCTCTCCTTGTTGCCATGAAACCCTCTAACCTTTGACACCATCCCAGCAAACCGTTGTTTGGCTATGTTACCGCTTGCTCAGCCCCTCTTATAGCGTTGTTAGTTGCAGGTGAAGATGAAGATTGCTCCATGTTTGATCTTGGTTGTTGGAATATCACAATATCTATTACTATAATTAACACACCTATATACTTGGCAATGGGTGGAAGGCTTGGCCTTTTGCTTGGTGTTTTGTTCCACTCATGCTGCCTTAAGAACCGATAAACCGGTGTAATGTTCCTTTATTTTGCGTTCCTAACGCGGTTGGGTATATGGGGACCCCTTGACAGTTCGCTTTGAATAAAACTCCTCCAGAAAGGCCCAACATTGATTTTAATTTGCATCATAATAAAAACGTAATTAACTAATTAAATTTGCATAGGGGGTCGCATCCCCGGGTTCTTAATTCTACATTACAGGGAGGGGCCAGTGCCGATGGTGTTGGTCCCAACTAGAGTCGTTTGCGACGCCACCCCTTGGCAACTTGGGGTTTGGTCGTTGTACGCTGTGCTCATCCGGTCGTGGCCTGAGATGAGATATGTGCGGCAACTATCAGGGTGTCGGCACGCCGGGAGGTCTTGCTGGACTTGTTTTACCATTGTTGAAATGTCTTGTGCACCGGGATTCCGAGTCTGATCGGGCTGTCCCTAAGATATGGGGTATTTTTACCTCTGCTGATCTTGAGAGCTTGTGATGGGCTAAGTTGGGACACCCCTGCAGGGTTATAATCTTTCGAAAGCCGTGCTGACACCCTGTTGGTTATATTCACATGCCATGATATGCTATGAGATGAGTTGCACAAGCTTGCAAACATGCCTACTTGTCGTTGTTGCTGCCATGTTTAGTTTATTTCACTAAGTCTGTGAATCTGTTATCTTTTGCAATCTTGCCATGATGTTTTGAGCAGGTTCTAGTGGTGTTTGGTAGTAGCTCAGTGATCATGCTTGTAGTGCTTGACATGTACATGCTTTCCATGCCCTTTGATGCCATGAAATGCTATTCTATCATGTTGTTTTGATGTCAGCTATATGCCTACTTGCTGTTTTGGCAGAATATGTTTCAAACTTGTTCCATGTGTATGTGTTGAACCGTTGCTCCATTTTGGGTGTGTCCTATATGAAACTTGCGTGTTTTTGCATGTAGATGCATAATAACATGTTGTATACCTGTTTGTAGTGTGTTTGCTTGTTGTTTGAATGCATCTTCCATCTTTGCCATGATTGCCTTGTTTTGCTCATATCTTCTAAACCGTAGCTCCGAATTAAATGAACTTTATATGTAACTTGACTAGAATTTCGAGTAGATCATCATGGTGCATGTTAACTTGCTGTTTAACAACTTTAACTTAATGTTTGTTCAGATCTGGACCAAATTCGAATTTTGCAGATGAGGACTTGCCGGAATTGTTATATGTTGTTTCTGGCCTCATTTAAACTTGCCTTGTTGTGTGTTCTTATAAGCTTCCTCTCCTACCATGTTTTGCATCATGTAGCCTTGTCATGCATCATACTTGGTTGAGCATCTTGTCTTGTTATGTGTTGTGTGTTTACTGTGTTGCTTGCTTTTTCTCGTTAGTGCTTGTTTCGTTGCGATCGTGAGGATTCGTTCGACTACACGTGGTTCATCTTCGTGGCTTCTTCTTCATCTTCTTCATGGACTCGTTCTTCTTCCTTGCAGGATCTCAGGAAAGATGACCGTCACCTTGTATCTCACTACTATCATCGCCATGCTAGTTGTCGCGATTGTATCGCTATATGTCGCGCTACCTATCTATTTGTTGTCAGCCTCTCCTTGTTGGCATGAAACCCTCTAACCTTTGACACCATCCTAGCAAACCGCTGTTTGGCTATGTTACCGCTTGCTCAGCCCCTCTTATAGCATTGTTAGTTGCAGGTGAAGATGAAGATTGCTCCTTGTTGGATCTTGGTTGTTGGAATATCACAATATCTATTACAATAATTAACACACTTATATACTTGGCAATGGGTGGAAGGCTTGGCCTTTTGCTCGGTGTTTTGTTCCACTCATGCTGCCTTAAGAACCAATAAACCGGTGTTATGTTCCTTTATTTTGCGTTCCTAACGCGGTTGGGTATATGGGGACCCCTTGACAGTTCGCTTTGAATAAAACTCCTCCAGAAAGGCCCAACATTGGTTTTAATTTGCATCATAATAAAAACGTAATTAACTAATTAAATTTGCATAGGGGGTCGCATCCCCGGGTTCTTAATTCTACATTACAGGGAGGGGCCAGTGCCAATGGTGTTGGTCCCAACTAGAGTCGTTTGCGACGCCACCCCTTGGAAACTTGGGGTTTGGTCGTTGTACGCTGTGCTCATCCGGTAGTGGCCTAAGACGAGATACACGTGGCTACTATCAGGCTGTCGGCATGCCGGGAGGTCTTGCTGGACTTGTTTTACCATTGTCGAAATGTCTTGTGCACCGGGATTCTGAGTCTGATTAGGTTGTCCCTAAGATATGGGGTATTTTTACCTCTGCTGATCGTAAGAGCTTGTGATGGGCTAAGTTGGGACACCCCTACAGGGTTATAATCTTTCGAAAGCCGTGCCCGTGGTTATGTGGCAGATTGGAATTTGTTAATGTCTGGTTGTACAAAACTTGACAGAGGATCAGAAATAAAATACACGAACCGTGTGAGTAATCGTGACTGTCTCTTTTCACTTTGTGAAGAGAACACGGTGGGGTTATGTTTGACTCGTAGGTAGTTCAAGATCTTTAGTGATCATTACTTATTTGCGACCGTTTGCGTAGATGCTCATCTTATTCTTGTACTCGTAAGTTAGCCACCATATAATTGCTTAGCCGATGCTGCAACCTCACCACTTAACCTCTCCATTCCATTTAAGCTTTGCTAGTCTTGATACCCATGGTTATGGGATTGCTGAGTCCTCGTGGTTCACAGATACTACAACAACAGTTGCAGGTGTAGGTTTATGATGACTTGACGTGAGAGCGATGTACTTGTGTTGGAGTTCTTTCTTCTTATGCTTCGTCGGTCTTGGGTTAGGTTCCTGGTCGGCAGCCTGGGATAGCAGGATGGATATCATTGTGCTTTTCATGTTTGCATTCATAGACGGATGCCTTGTATATGATGTATGTTGTATTCAGGTGGATGATGTGTGAATTGTATGACATGTTGTATCCCCCATGTATGTATGTAATGGTACGATGTAATGATATCCATCTTGCTAAGCGCCTGAAATGTGGTTGTGTCTCAATCACAAGTTTTATCTAGTGATCGAGATAGAATCGCATCTTGGGCGGTACAAAATCTTAGATCCCCAAGGGATTTGAAAGCATTTGAGAGAGGTTGTCCACCCAAGTGATAGATCCACTCCTTCTCCTTCCTTTCACCAAAGGAATTCATGATTTGAACAAGTCTTGAGCCTTTCCCCATCGTTCTTGTTACTCTTGGAGGTTGGAGACTCCTAGGCGGTAGGAGTCATTCAGCGAGGAATCGAACGTTGTGATTACCCTCGAAAAGTTTGTGAGGGTTTGGAGGCCACCGAAAGGTATACCACTAGTGATTGGGAATCACCTTCGTGGTGATATCTCAAAGAGATAATAGGGTGAGCCTTTGTGGCGTTGGTGTGCCTTTGTGGTAACACCCACCTCACTAAACGGTGACGTATCTTCCCTCCAAGGAAGTGAACATCGGCATACATCCTTGTCTCTCCAAGTTGCGTTATTCCTAACCCTAACTTCCTACTTGTGGTTACTTGTCTCTTAGTCCTTACTTATATCTTATTGTGCTTGCTTACTTACATACTTGTGTTACTAGCTTACCTTGCTTAGCATATCTTACTTGCAATTGTTACGCTCACTTTCATATTCCGCATTATTGACTAAAATTGCTAAGTAACAATTAAAATTTGTAATAGTACCTATTCATCCCCCTCCCTCTAGGTCCATATCTATCCTTTCAGACAGCGGGACCCATGCCATGCTGGCACGCCAAGTCAGTGTCAATTTTGTATCCGAACGTGATTTGCACCGTATTTGCATGTATGAGCCAACTTATTGCACCAGTTTAATATATGCCACAAGTTCTAGCACCAAAGTGATTGTTTACGTCAAGTTCTAGCACCACAAGTGCAATTGACTCATACAAATATTTTGGGGTCGCCTAGTATTCACCTGATTGTCTGGTCAGCCGGTGGGACTGTCTGGTAGTGCAGTTTTTGCACATCTCTTCTTCCTTGAATTCTTCTGCAGGTCTCAACTCCTTTCTTAGGACTTGGGCTTCCTTCCTTGCTCCTCTTTGGTACCCAAGCATGCATCGAGTGTCGGCTTGAGGTAGAACCTATGTCTCATTCAAATATAACGACAGATCAAAGAGGAGTGAAGTCAGCACGGTTCGTATATCTTATTCATATGCTCTTATCAAGGTCCAGTTGGTCTTAGCGGCGAATCCATGGCGAACTCTGTGGGATGCTCCACGTCAATAGGTCAATGATACGTGAAGGAGGGAGAAGACTGTGTGCATCGCAATAGGAAGAATGGTGCGTCTGTGGCAGTCGTAAACAGTTGGCACGGTGATATGCGAAGGAGTGAGGAAGTTGTTCATCTTGCTCCCACAGAAGCATTTCTATTATTTCATTTTGTGCATCTTAATTATACAGAGGCCAACTATTTTCTTTTACCCCGAAATCATAGAACTATTGTTCTACAATATATTTTTATTAATAAAATCAATATGTACAATAAAAGAAAACAAATATAAAGTCTTTGTATCCGCTTGATACTATGGTACATTTTAAGTAAATAAGATCGTCCACTTAAAAGAAGCACCATTTGTATTGAAAAAAAGACATACTCTTGTTCGAGTAGGATTATTATATTAAACTGAAGGGTGTGGCTAGGTCTCAGTCGACTTAGATTTAACGAAATCTAACTCAAGTGACATAACATGCAAAAAAGAAAAAAGAAAATATGCACGAATCTCAATGTAAGATCTCATGGATATAGCATCGACTAAACCACATTAAGTCTCGGTCGACTGAGACGTAGCAAAGTTGTAAACGGAAATAGGGATATAATGATTTTTTTTAGCAACACACAGTGGGGAAGGCCCCCATTGTAACTCATTTTCTATTAATATAGTGGGTATTTACAAGAGTTTACAATGAGTACAAACCAAGAAAGTTCACAAGTAGTCTAGCCAGGATTGCATCCCCTCTTTCAAACTAGGCCTAGCTTTTTTTATGATCATGTTACAGTGCTCCTTGAAGCTAGCAATACATTTATTGATATTCCTGGTCTGGTTGTCAAATATGATGCCATTTTTGTGTTTCCAAATACTCCAGCATCCTGCAATTAGGCATTCATTGAGGCAACATATGTTGTTATGCTTCTTTCCTTCCACAAGCATCTCCATCAGATTAAGATCAGTGTTCCATTGAAGTCCAATAGATTGCCAAAAATTGTGACTAATATCGCAGCTGAAAAACAGGTGGATGAATTGCTCATTGGGTTCATCATCAGATAGGACACATCTTCTGCTCTCAATGTGGAAACTTTTCCTCATAAGGATATCTCTGGTGTTGAGTATGTCTTGTAGTAACAACAAGAAGAAGAAAAATTGTTTAGGTAGGGAGCATGATTTCCAGGTCCAATGAAAGGGTTTGGGAGCATCAGGTGGATTGCCGAATATTCCAGATAAATCTTTTATTGGAATATTTTTGTGCCACCCCAGTAGAACTGCCATATGTCAGCAGATTGAATTATGGCTCTGTTATTAATCAACTCTCTGAGAACATTGCTCTGTTGGACAGCAATGGAAGACATAGGAAGATAGAAAATATCATAGAAACTATCCATATCCAAATTTGTAGCTTGAGCAAGAGTAACTTGCTTGTTCTTAGCATAAGAGTGAAGGTGAGGCATGGTGTTTTCTAGGATATCATCAACCCATCTGTCAGACCATAATGCAATAGTGTCTCCCATGCCAGCATCACATACTGACATCTGTTTGAAACTTTCAAGTATGGAGCAGCAGTCTCTCCACCAGAATGAGCCAACCTTTGTTGGAAAACTAGGTAAATCACCATTAGCATAGTAGGTGTTCCATATTAGCTTAACCCAAGGTGTGTCTGCTCTGTTAAAGAACTTGTATAGGAATTTAGTAAGCAGAGCTTTGTTTTGGACTCTGAGGTCTAGGACATCTAAACCACCGGCCTTTTTTGGTAGGCAGACATTCTCCCATTTCACGAGACATTTCCCACTCTTATTAATATTTTTCCCATACCATAAGAAGTTCCTTCCAGATTTTTCAAAATGACCCAAGATGCTGAAAGGTACTCTGATACTGCACATAGCAAAGATTGGAAGAGAAGATATAATAGCCTTCAGATGGATGAGCCTACATGGATATGTCATCATGGAGGCAATACCAGATAACCTAGAATCTAGTCTAGAAACCATGGGCATAAGATCTTCAATTTTTGGCCTAGTGGAGCCCATAGGAAAACCCAGATAAGTAAAAGGCATGGATTCTTTCTTACAATTGAGAATGATGGCCAGTTGTTGTGCCCTATCATCAGAGATGTTTATGGGCACCAATGAGGATTTGTTATAGTTTACCATTAGACCAGTAAATTTGGAGAAGGAATCCAGTATATTCATGAAACTAATAATCTAGTCCTCAATGGCTGGCGGTATGATAAGTGTATCATCAGCATATGGTATAATTGGATAGGTTTCAGTGAATGCACTGTCAATGGGGAGTTTTAGTATATCATTCTTCCATGCCTCACTAACCAAGATTTGTAACAGTTCACCAGCAAGACATAAAGAAGGGGGGAGAAGGGATCTCCCTGCCTGACACCACACTTGCAACGTATTGTTTTCCCAGGAACTCCATCTAGTACAACTGGTGCAGTTGCTGAAGATAAAATCATTTTGACCCACCTGATCCATTTGCTACTAAATCCCAAGTGCTTTAACATGTACAGGATAGCATTATACTCCACCTTGTCAAAAGCTTTCACAAAGTCTATTTTGAGGATAGTTATTTCTTTCTTTGATTTGTGTCACATGTGGATGTATTCAAAACTCCAAGCAAGGCAGTCCTGAATATTTCTCGATTTTATAAAGCCATATTGGTGCTTGCTGACCCTTGTTAAGATGATAGGCTGGACCCCGTTGGCCAAGAGTTTAGTAAGTATCTTAATAGGCATACTTACTAATGAGATGGGTCTGAAATCATTAGGAGATTCTGGCTGATCATTCTTTGGAATGAGGGTAATATAAGCAGTGTTAATTGGCTCCATATTGGCTTTCTCATTATAGAAATCTTCAATGAAGTTGTAGAAGCTCTCCTTGATTATGTGCCAGCATTTCTTCATGAACAAGCCATTAAAACCATCAGGACCTGGTGATCTATCATTGGGCATTTGTTTGATAATGTCATCAATCTCATATTTAGAGAAAGGCTTATCAAAGTCCTGCAGGTTATTATCCATTGCAAGATGGGATATATCAAAATTAAGGAAGGTATCACTAGAAGTACCAATTCTTTCCTTAAATGATGCCCATAAGATAGCAGCTTTATGATCATGTTCATACACATAGAAGTTATCAGATGTTTTAAGAAATGTGATGTAATTATGTCTGAAGACCTGAGTGGCAATGGCATGAAAGAATTTAGTATTTTCATCCCCCAGATTAGCCCATCTAATATTAGCTCTAATCCTCCAATATCTTCTTTTTGCCTCAAGAAGTTTGTTGGTATGTGCTATCAGGATTTTCCTGAAATTATATTCCATTTTGGTGAGAGCTCTATGGTCTTCATTTCCATCAAGCATTTTCACATAGAAACAACAATTATCAATGGTTTTACTGAGTTGGGAAAATTGTTTACTCCATTTTTTCAGTCCTCTTCTAAGTGCTTTGAATTTAGCACAAATATTCTTAGCAGAATCTGAGAAATAGGTTGAATTTTTCCAGTGATCCTCAACTATTTCAATGAAACCATTAAATTTAGTCCAAAATTCCTCAAATCTGAAAATCTGGCTTTTAGGAATATTGTTGTCAATCTGAATCTTTATTGGGATATGATCATAGGTAATCCTGGCTAGTGGGATAGCCATAATAGAGGGATGAATGGCAGTCCAGTGTGAGCTAGTAAACACCCAATCTAACTTTTCAAGAAGTGGCTGGTCTTACTTGTTGCTCCATGTAAAAGATCTGCCTTTGAGGGGAATTTCAACCAAGTCAAGGTTGATGATTATATTACTGAAATTCATAATACTTTGGGGATATCCACCGGGCTTATTCCTATTCTCAGGTCCTCTAATGAAATTGAAATCACCCAAAATCATTCATAATTTATTGTGCTGGGAGTTGAGGTTTGTCATCCAGTCAATAAACTCATGTTTTCCTTCAGCAGAGTTTGGGATATACATTTGTAAGGTTCCAGGAGGTGCTATCAATAGTGGATGAGAATTCAATGGTAATCTAGAAGTAATTCTGAGATATCACCTTTCCATTCAGTAAATTGCCATTCCAAATAGTTATGAGACCTCCTGAATTTCCATTAGAAGCAGAGTAGCAAAATCTGGTTGAATCTTTTGGGGCAAAAATTCTTTAAATAGGCAGAATCAAAAAGGTCTCTTTTGGTTTCTTGGAAAGTCATAATACAGCAAGAAGATTCATCTATTTTCTACCTGATATCATTCCATCTAACAGTAGAATTGATGCATCTAACTTTCCAATTAAGAATATTCCACTGTCTATTCATGAACAAACTGTTTGAGACTATTTTCAGTCATGTTGTGAATTAGCACAGCATGATCAATAAACTGCATATACTGCTGTAATAAAATATAAAGTGGCAAGATCTGCATTCTTGGGAGAAATTGCATCATATAACCTTGAGAGCCCAACTTTGAAACGAAATAACTAGGAAGTAATTGATAGCAAGTGCCACAAGCAGTCTTAACCTTACAGCAGAGGTTCAATAGGTAGCAATTATTACAGACCAGGAAATTAAAAAATGCACGCGGGCATCTAAACACGATAAAGTAAACAAAATGTAGGCAAGTAAATCCCATGAGATAGCAGTTGAGGGAGCCACCCAGACCCATGAAGCAGCTACTACTGTGATTAATCATCAGAGCTATAATACTGCAGGACCTTTCTTGACACTTCATGAGGTGCCATCTTACATGGTCCTGTACCAATGGCCTGAAGAGTGTCCATTGGTAAAGCAGGAGGAGGAGATGCATTTTTGTTGATCACTGTGGCTTCAAACTGTGGGCCCAAGTAAATAGCAACGTTCTTCTTCTGCTTCTTGGAAAGATGAGAAGGTGGATCACTACCACCTGTTTTGCAGCAACAGCATCATGTTTGTCCTTGAATCCTTTAGTGAGAAGTGCAAATCTATCACTTCTTCTGACTTGAGATTCATCAATGATCATTTTATTTTTTTGTCTGCACGTGGGTTTATTGGTCTCATGGAAGCATTGCTCAGAGATCTCTTCCAGACTGACAGAACTAGTGGGCACATGTTGCACTGGTGCTGCTTGGATCTGCAGAAAACATCTTTTGTTTGTCCCATTTGATCCTTCAACATCAACAACTTTTCAACATGCATTGACAATTTTACTTCCTCCTAGTTTAGGAATTATGTCATGAGCATTAGTAACCAGATTACTCACAAGTTCCTGAAGAACATTAATGTGCTCAGCTAATCCTTCCATAGCAATGTTACAAGACTGATTCTGGGAAGCACTGGATGAAGGGAGATCATTATAGTCCATGTTGCCATTGTGTGGAATAAAAGCAGGACTGGTAGCTTGCTGAGTGCTCTGCATAGGACTAGATTGTTCCAATGGTATAAATTTTGGACCAATACAAACATGTGGCCATGCACAGGTGGAGGATTGTCATGATCATGAACAGGAGGAATAACATTAACATCACCATCTCCCTCAACGGAAACAAAGTTACTATTATTTTCCGTCATGTGGTTAATGTGGTCGTTGTGAGCAGCGTGCACATCCTCATATGGAGCACCAAGATTTTCATTATGAGGGTTTATAACCACCTGATCCATGGGGATGTTGCCAAGCACTTCATCGTGCCAAAAACCTCCGTGCACATGAGGGAGTGGGTGTGGATTTCCTCCATCAGGTGGGAGAGGATCTTCATCTCCACCCTGCTGGCCAATTAGTTCACGTGAGAGGATGTAGGTTGGACAAGTCCAAGAGTACCCATAGCCCACATCATCAAGATTACGGAGAACAACAATGCTAATGGGGATTGTATCAACATTCATAACCCTCACTTTAACGATTATCCTGGTTTTATCTCTCGGATCTTTATTCCATATCAAGAATCTGCCATAGGGGGAAACAGTTCGACTAACAACTCCAACAACCCATCACTCTAGTGGGTAATTCATCAGCATAATCCATACATCATGAGTGAACATAATGCTATGATAGTTGATACCTCTATCTTGTCTAGTGATCCCTAACACATAATCCCCAATCTGAAAAGGGCTACTGCTAACAGCAGTATCGCGAGAGCAAGCAGTAGTAAACTGGATTAGAGCAGTACCCATACCACATCTGGATGTGTAGTTTATGCGCCATCCACGGCCTTCAAGGAAGTTGGAGATCAAAGAAATGGTGTCGTGGAACTCTTCAGCAGAAACATCCGGAGTCAGAGTGGCGATGGCCCACTCATCACAAACCATGGGAAGCTCTCCACACAGCACCACGTAGCCTCGACGAGCTCAAAGCGGACCAGGGACGATGATGGTGGTGCTAGGAGGTAGGTGAGGGAGCGGGTTGCAAGGGTACCATGCCATCTCCAAGGTGGTGGGCGAAGCAGAGGAGGGTGGGCGATTGGGGGAGGGAGACGAGGTTTCTAGCACTTGGGCTAGGGTTTTATGAGACAGAGCATCCGCTCGTAGTTTAGCCCGATAAGTATAGTTGGAGATATTCTTGTTGAGGCAAAATCTCGTGATATGGTTATACCTGTAACACGCGCGACATCTGATTTTATTGTTGCATTGAAAACACGTATGACCATATCCTAGGCATTTGCCGCAGAACAGATAACTATGATCAACAGTTCCCCGGGCCGTGGCTGGCGTTCCCGCTTCTATGTAATTGGGCTGGCGGGGCCCATTTGCATCAGATAGCCCATTTGGTGCCACACTGTCCATAGCATCATTTGAAATTTGAAAAGGCCTGATAACCGCAGATTCGCTATGCATGGCCAGGGTTGTTGGAGCAACAACATTGTGATGATCATGATCATCCAAGCATGTGTTACGGGGCTGCGTTGTACCAACAGGGATAGTGTTGGCCCCGGTTAGCAGATGAGTATCTGAGCTATGTGACACATGACTACGGGCAGAGGGCTGTGGTAGATCAAGGATTCTACGAAAATCTTGCTTAGTAGGAACCTCATTAGAATGTTTACCTCGACGGTTCCGTGAGGCTAGAGACCATTGATCATCTTCTTCTTTGTACCAACATTTCTCTTCATAAACCCAATTTGGTCCACCTCCACTCCAAAGGTGGAAAAACATTTGTATTGCTTGCATTGAAAGAAGATCTTCCGGACCAAATAAAAACCCACTGCTTTGGAGCATACTTTGAACTTGAATACATTACCAATATTATGTGATACCTCAAAATCTTGATAGTTTCCTCCAGTGCATGCCGATAGTGCCAAACTCACGTTGAGAGGATTCAAATGGAAAGAGAAACGGGCAAAAGCAACCACCATGATGAACCCATGAGAGGGAGAGATAGCGTTGACCGAGGACAGGAATAACTTACGGATCTCACCTCTAAATTGATGACCAAACGAGAAATCCAGTTGATGGGCAATGGATGATGGGTCGCCGAATGGATCCATTGGATGGGAAAAGGATTTGGGTGGTTGGATCGATGGAGAATCATTGGCGTCGCCATGGTTGCCGGGAGAGGGGTGGGAAGGTGGTGGTGGGGGTGGAAGCCATTTAGCTTAAGTATGATTGTGTTAAATCTTTTATGAATGGGATATAACAAATTAATGATCTGAGTCAGAATTGCCCTTCTTGGTATTAAGAGCCCGTTCGGAAGTGCTCCGCATCCGCGCTTCTCCGGAAGCGGGCGAGGAGCTGGCCGAACCGTTTTCCTCCGTGGAGCCAGCTTCAGAAGCGCTGGTGGAGTGTAGTGCAAATCGGTGGAGCGCCAGAAGTTGAGCTTCGCGTTTTTCAGAAGTAGGAGTTCCTTCATATTTGTCAGGACCCCGATCCTAAGCCACACCGATCTAGCTGTAACACATCATATCACTTTGCGGCCTCACGCACGGTAACCCCACGGGTGCCACCTTACCTGGCCCGGGACCGTTTGCGCATTTTGGCACACGTATATGACAGTGTCGCTAGCATCCATATGACAGAGAACCCGGGCCGACATGGCTAGTTATAAACCAAAAGTGGCACTAAATTACAGAGACAGACATCCATGACCCAGCAACGAACGTGTCGGTCATCAACGTATGAACCCAAGTCGTAGCAAGCTACATGGACTTAAGGGATCAACGCGTGACATTTCCCCTAGGGGACAGACACAGGAACGAAGAACTACACATGCCGGCCAGCCTACGTGTTCCGAGCAGTAGCAAGCTACCAAGGCTCATTGGAATCACTAGGAGGCATTTCCATGTAAGGTAGGCTACCAAAGGAAAACAACTAGGTGTCGGATCCCACACATACCAAGCATTTCAATCATACACGCAATATGCTCAATATGTGCAAATACAACATTGCATCACAACAGAACTCTATGACTCAAAGTACTTTATTTAGGAGGCTCCAAGAGCTATACATAACATATCCATACAGGTAGGGGTTGTTGGGGATCGTAGCAGAAAATCAAAAATTTTCCTACGCATCACCAAGATCTATCTATGGAGTAATCTAGCAACGAGCATAAAGGGGATTGCATCTACATACCCTTGTAGATCGCGAGCGGAAGCGTTCAAGAGAACGGGGATGATGGAGTCGTACTCGTCGTGATCCAAATCACCGATGATCCTAGCGCCGAACGGACGGCACCTCCGTGTTCAACACACGTACGGAGCGGGGACGTCTCCTCCTTCTTGATCCAGCAAGGGGGGAGGAGAGGTTGATGGAGATCCAGCAGCACGACGGCGTGGTGGTGGAAGTAGCGGGATTCCAGCAGGGCTTCGCCAAGCGCTGCGGGAGGAGGGAGATGTGTCACGAGAGGGAGAGGGAGGCGCCAGGGCTTGGGGTGCGGCTCCCATGCGCCTCCCCACTATATATAGGGGTGGAGGGGTCTGGTTTCTTGCCCTCCAAGTCCATTGGGGCGTTGGCAAAGGTGGAGGAAAGAAATCCCATCATTTCCTTTCCCCACCGATTGTTATCCCCCCTTTTTAGGGATCTTGATCTTATCCCTTCGGGATATGATCTTATTCCTTCTAAGGGGGGATCTTGGTGCGCCTTGACCAGGGGTGTGGGGCCTTGCCCCCACTACCCACGTTCATGTGGGTCCCCCCATGCAGGTGGGCCCCACTTCGGAACCTTCTAGAACCTTCCCGGTACAATACCGAAAAATCCCGAACATTTTCCGGTGGCCAAAATAGGACTTCCTATACATAAATCTTTACCTCCGGACCATTCCGGAACTCCTCGTGACGTCCGGGATCTCATCCGGGACTCCGAACAACTTTCGGGTTTCCGCATACTTATATCTCTACAACCCTAGCGTCACCGAACCTTAAGTGTGTAGACCCTACGGGTTCGGGAGACACGCAGACATGACCGAGACGACTCTCCGATCAATAACCAACAGCGGGATCTGGATACCCATGTTGGCTCCCACATGCTCCACGATGATCTCATCGGATGAACCACGATGTCAAGGATTCAATCAACCCCGTATACAATTCCCTTTGTCTATCGGCACAGTACTTGCCCGAGATTCGATCGTCGGTATCCCGATACCTTGTTCAGTCTCGTTACCGGCAAGTCTCTTTACTCGTTCCGTAACACATCATCCCGTGATCAACTCCTTGATCACATTTTGCACATTATGATGATGTCCTACCGAGTGGGCCCAGAGATACCTCTCCGTCACACGGAGTGACAAATCCCAGTCTCGATTCATGCCAACCCAACAGACACTTTCGGAGATACCTGTAGTGCACCTTTATAGCCACCCAGTTACGTTGTGACGTTTGGTACACCCAAAGCATTCCTACGGTATCCGGGAGTTGCACAATCTCATGGTCTAAGGAAAAGATACTTGACATTTAGAAAAGCTTTAGCATACGAACTACACGATCTGTGCTAGGCTTAGGATTGGGTCTTGTCCATCACATCATTCTCCTAATGATGTGATCCCGTTATCAACGACATCCAATGTCCATTGTCAGGAAACCGTGACCATCTGTTGATCAACGAGCTAGTCAACTAGAGGCTTACTAGGGACATGGTGTTTGTCTATGTATCCACACATGTATCTGAGTTTCCTATCAATACAATTCTAGCATGGATAATAAACAGTTATCATGAACAAGGAAATATAATAATAACCAATTTATTATTGCCTCTAGGGCATATTTCCAACAGTCTCCCACTTGCACTAGAGTCAATAATCTAGTTCACATCGTCATGTGATTAATACTCACAGGTCACATCGCCATGTGACCAATATCCAAAGAGTTTACTAGAGTCAGTAATCTAGTTCACATCAATATGTGATTAACACTCAATGAGTTCTGGGTTTGATCATGTTATGCTTGTGAGAGAGGTTGTAGTCAACGGGTTTGCAACATTCAGATCCCTATGTACTTCGCAAAACTTTATGTCATATCGTAGATGCTGCTACCACGTTCCACTTGGAGCTATTCCAAACTGTTGCTCCATTATACGTATCCGGTATCTCCACTTAGAGTTACCCGGATAGGTGCTAAGCTTGCATCGACGTAACTGTTTACGTCGAACTCTTTATCACCTCCATAACCGAGAAACATTTCCTTATTCCTCTAAGGATAATTTTGACCACTATCTAGTGATCCACTCCTGGATCACCTTTGTACCCTCTTGCCAGACATGTGGCAAGGCACACATCAGGTGCGGTACTCATCATGGCATACCGTATAGAGCCTATGACAAAAGCATAGGGGACGACCTTCGTCCTTCCTCTTCCTTCTGCCGTGGTCAAGCTTTGAGTCTTACTCAACTTCACACCTTATAACTCAGGTAAGAATTCCTTCTTTAACTGTCCTATTTTGAACTCCTTCAAAATCATGTCAAAGGTGTGTGTTCCTTTTGAAAGTATCATCAGGCGTCTTGATCTATCTCTATAGATCTTGATGCCCAATATGTAAGCAGCTTTATCCAGGTCTTCCTTTGAAAAACTCCTTTCAAACAACCCTTTACGCTTTCCAGAAATTCAACATCATTTCGGATAAACAATATGTTATTCATATATACTTATCAGAAATGTTGTAGTGCTCCCACTCACTTTATTGCAAATACAAGTTTCTAACAAACTTTGTATACCCAAAAACTTTGATCACTCCATCAAAGCATATATTCCGACTCCGAGATGCTTGCTCTAGTCCATAGAAGGATCGCTGGAGCTAGCATATCTTTTAGCATCCTTAGGATCGACAAAACCTTTCTGATTTTATCATATACAACCTTTCCTTACGAAAACTGGTAAGGAAACTTGTTTTGTCATCCATCTGCCAGATTTCATAAATGCAGCTAATGCTAACATGATTCCGACGGACTTAAGCATCGCTACGGGTGAGAAAATCTCATCGTAGTCAACTCCTTGAACTTGTGGAAAACTCTTCGTCACAAGTCGAGCTTCATAGACGGTGACATTACCATCCACGTCCGTCTTCCTTCCTAAAGATCCATTTATCTCAATGGCTTGCCAGTCATCGGGCAAGTCCACCAAAGTCCATACTTTGTTTCGATACATGGATCCTATCTCGGATTTCTCGGCTTCTAACCATTTGTCGGAATATGGGCCCACCATCGCTTCTCCATAGTTCGTAGGTTCATTGTTGTTCAACAACATGACATCTAAGATAGGATCATCGTACCACTCAGGAGTAGTACTTATCCTTGTCGACCTACGAGGTTTGATAGCAACTTGATCCGAAACTTCATGATCACTATCATTAGTTTCCTCTTCAACAGTCGTAGGTTCCACAGAAACCTCTTTCTGTGTTGCACTACTCTCCAGTTGAAGTGAGGGTTCGACAACCTCATCAAGTTCTATCTTCCTCCCACTCAATTCTTTCGAGAGAAACTCCTTCTCGAGAAAGGACCCGTTCTTAGGGACAAACATTTTTGCCCTTGGATCTGAGATAGGAGGTATACCCAACTGTTACCTTTGGGTATCCTATGAAGATGTATTTGTCCGCTTTGGGTTCGAGCTTTTCCCGGCTGAAGCCATAAGCCTCGCAGCCCCAAACATTGAGAAACGACAACTACGGTTTCTTGCCAAACCATACGACGTCGTCTCAACGGACTTAGATGGTGCCCTATCTAAAGTGAATGCAGCTGTCTCTAATGCATAACCTCAAAATAACAGCGGTAGATCGGTAAGATACATCATAGATCGCACCATATCTCATAAGGTTCGATTACGATGTCCGGACACACCATTACGCTGTGGTGTTCCAGGGTGCTTCAACTGCGAAACAATTCCACAATGTCTTAAGTGATTGCCAAACTCATAATTCAGAAAATATCCCCTTGATCAGATCGTAGGAACATGATCTTCTTGTTATGATGATTCTTAATCTTCACTCTGAAATTGTTTGAACCTTTCAAACGTTTCAGACTTTTGCTTCATTAAGTAAATATACCATATCTACTCAAATCGTCAGTGAAGATGAGAAAATAACGATATCCACCACACGCCTTAATTCTCATTGGATCACATACATCAGCATGTATGATTTCCAACAAGTCACTTACCCGTTTCATTGTACCTGAAAACGGGATCTCAGTCATCCTGCCCATGAGGCATGGCTCGCATGTGTCAAGCGATTCAAAATCAAGTGACTCCAAACATCCATCAGCATGTAGTTTCTTCATGCACTTTATGCCAAAATGACCTAAGCGGCAGTGCCACAAGAAAGTGGTACTATCATTATTAACTCTACATCTTTTGGCATTAATATTATCATCATGTGTATTACTATGATCGAGATTCAACAAACCATTGGGTGCATGACCATAAAGGTAGTATTCATGTAAACAGAATAACCATTATTCTCTAACTTAAATGAATAACCGTATTGCAATGAACATGATCTAATCATATTCATGCTCAATGTAGACACCCGATAACATTTATCTAGGTTCAACTCTAATCTCGAAAATAGAGGGAGTGTGCGATGGTGATCTTATCAACCTTGGAAACACTTCCAACACACATCGTCACCTCGCCCTTAGCTAGTCTCCGTTCAGTCCGTAGCTTTTGCTTCAAGTCACTAATAATAGCAACTGAACCGGTATCCAATACCCAGGTGCTACAAGGAGTACTACTAAGGTACACATCAATAACACGTATATCAAATATACTTTGTTGAAGTTGCCAGCTATCATATCTACCATGTATTTGGGGTGGTTCCGCTACCATGTGGCCGTTCCCCTTACAATAGAAGCACTTAGTCTCGAGGTTTGGGTTCAACCATGGGTTCCTTCATCAGAGCGACAACAGGTTTGCCATTCATGAAGTTTCCCTTCTAGCCCTTACCCCTTTTGAAACCAGTGGTCTTGTTAAACCATCAACACTTGATGCTCCTTCTTGATTTCTACTTTTGCGGTACTAAGAACCGCTAACAGCACCGGGATCATCACCATCCTTTGCATGTCATAGTTCATCACGAAGTTCTAGTAGCTTGGTGATAGTGTCTAGAGAATTCCGTCAACCATTATCTCACCTGGAAGATTTAACTCCCACTTGGTTCAAGTGATTTTAGCACCCAGACATTCTGAGCACACGCTCACTAGTTGAGCTATTCTCCTCCATCTTTTTGGCAAAAGAACTTGTCAGAGGTCTCATACCTCTCAACACGGGCATGAGCCTGAAATCCCAATTTCAGCTCTTAGAACATCTCATATGTTCTATGGCGTTCAAAACGTCATTGGAATCCCGATTCTAAGCCGTAAAGTATGGTGCACTAAACTATCAAGTAGTCATCAGGACGTGTCTCTCAGGTGTTCACAACATCCACGGACAACGTTGTAGGGGTTTGCACATCGAGCGGTGCATCAAAGACATAAGCTTTCTGTGCAGCAGTGAGGACACTCCTCGGACTACGGACCCAGTCCACATCATTGCTTACAATATCTTTCAACTTAGTCTTTCTCTAGGATCGTATTAAACAGGGAGCTACAACGCAGTTATTGGTCTACAACATAATTTGCGAAGACAACTTAGACTATTGTTCATGACAATGAAGTTCATCTGATGAACTCCCACTCAGATAGACATCTCTCTAGTCATCTAAGTGATACATGATCCGAATCGACTAGGCCGTGTCCGATCATCACGTGAGACGGACTAGTCATCAACGGTGAACATCTTCATGTTGATCGTATCTTCTATACGACTCATGTTCGACCTTTCGGTCTTCCGTGTTCCGAGGCCATGTCTGTACATGCTAGGCTCGTCAAGTCAACCCTAAGTGTATCGCGTGTGTAAATCTGTCTTACACCCGTTGTATGCGAACGTTAGAACCTATCACACCCGATCATCACGTGGTGCTTCGGAACAACGAACCTTAGCAACGGTGCACAGTTAGGGGGAACACAATTCTTGAAATTTTAGTGAGAGATCATCTTATTTACTACCGTCGTTCTAAGCAAATAAGATGTAAAACATGATAAACATCACATGCAATCAAATAGTGACATGATATGGCCAATATCATTTTGCTCCTTTTGATCTTCATCTTCGGGGCTCCATGATCATCATTGTCACCGGCATGACACCATGATCTCCATCATCATGATCTCCATGAAGTCGTCTCGCCAAACATTACTTCTACTACTATGGCTAACGTTTAGCAATAAAGTAAAGTAATTACATGGCGTTATTCAGTGACACGCAGGTCATACAATAAATAAGACAACTCCTATGGCTCCTGCCGGTTGTCATTCTCATCGACATGCAAGTCGTGATTCCTATTACAAGAACATGATCAATCTCATACATCACATATATATCATTCATCACATCCTTTTGGCCATATCACATCACACGGCACATGCTGCAAGAACAAGTTAGACGTCCTCTAATTGTTGTTGCAAGTTTTTATGTGGCTGCTATAGGTTTCTAGCAAGAACGTTTCTTACCTACGCCAAAACCACAACGTGATATGCCAATTTCTATTTACCCTTCATAAGGACCCTTTTCATCGAATCCGATCCGACTAAAGTGGGAGAGACAGACACCCGCTAGCCACCTTATGCAACTAGTGCATGTCAGTCGGTGGAACCTGTCTCACGTAAGAGTACGTGTAAGGTCGGTCCGGGCCGCTTCATCCCACGATGCCGCCGAATCAAGATAAGACTAGTAACGGCAAGAGAATTGACATGATCTACGCCCACAACTACTTTGTGTTCTACTCGTGCAAGATACTACGCATAGACCTAGCTCATGATGCCACTGTTGGGGATCGTAGCAGAAAATCAAAATTTTTCCTACGCATCACCAAGATCTATCTATGGAGTAATCTAGCAACGAGCATAAAGGGGATTGCATCTACATACCCTTGTAGATCACGAGCGGAAGCGTTCAAGAGAACGGGGATGATGGAGTCGTACTCGTCGTGATCCAAATCACCGATGATCCTAGCGCCGAACGGACGGCACCTCCGTGTTCAACACACGTACGGAGCGGGGACGTCTCCTCCTTCTTGATCCAGCAAGGGGGGAGGAGAGGTTGATGGAGATCCAGCAGCACGACGGCGTGGTGGTGGAAGTAGCGGGATTCCAGCAGGGCTTCGCCAAGCGCTGCGGGAGGAGGGAGATGTGTCACGGGAGGGAGAGGGAGGCGCCAGGGCTTGGGGTGCGGCTCCCATGCGCCTCCCCACTATATATAGGGGTGGAGGGGGCTGGTTTCTTGCCCTCCAAGTCCATTGGGGCGTTGGCAAAGGTGGAGGAAAGAAATCCCATCATTTCCTTTCCCCACCGATTGTTATCCCCCCTTTTTAGGGATCTTGATCTTATCCCTTCGGGATATGATCTTATTCCTTCTAAGGGGGGATCTTGGTGCGCCTTGACCAGGGGTGTGGGGCCTTGCCCCCACTACCCACGTTCATGTGGGTCCCCCCATGCAGGTGGGCCCCACTTCGGAACCTTCTAGAACCTTCCCGGTACAATACCGAAAAATCCCGAACATTTTCCGGTGGCCAAAATAGGACTTCCTATACATAAATCTTTACCTCCGGACCATTCCGGAACTCCTCGTGACGTCCGGGATCTCATCCGGGACTCCGAACAACTTTCGGGTTTCCGCATACTTATATCTCTACAACCCTAGCGTCACCGAACCTTAAGTGTGTAGACCCTACGGGTTCGGGAGACACGCAGACATGACCGAGACGACTCTCCGATCAATAACCAACAGCGGGATCTGGATACCCATGTTGGCTCCCACATGCTCCACGATGATCTCATCGGATGAACCACGATGTCAAGGATTCAATCAACCCCGTATACAATTCCCTTTGTCTATCGGTACAGTACTTGCCCGAGATTCGATCGTCGGTATCCCGATACCTTGTTCAGTCTCGTTACCGGCAAGTCTCTTTACTCGTTCCGTAACACATCATCCCGTGATCAACTCCTTGATCACATTGTGCACATTATGATGATGTCCTACCGAGTGGGCCCAGAGATACCTCTCCATCACACGGAGTGACAAATCCCAGTCTCGATTCATGCCAACCCAACAGACACTTTCGGAGATACCTGTAGTGCACCTTTATAGCCACCCAGTTACGTTGTGACGTTTGGTACACCCAAAGCATTCCTACGGTATCCGGGAGTTGCACAATCTCATGGTCTAAGGAAAAGATACTTGACATTTAGAAAAGCTTTAGCATACGAACTACACGATCTGTGCTAGGCTTAGGATTGGGTCTTGTCCATCACATCATTCTCCTAATGATGTGATCCCGTTATCAACGACATCCAATGTCCATGGTCAGGAAACCATGACCATCTGTTGATCAACGAGCTAGTCAACTAGAGGCTTACTAGGGACATGGTGTTTGTCTATGTATCCACACATGTATCTGAGTTTCCTATCAATACAATTCTAGCATGGATAATAAACAGTTATCATGAACAAGGAAATATAATAATAACCAATTTATTATTGCCTCTAGGGCATATTTCCAACAGGGGTCACATCACCCAACACTCAAGTCATACAGTCATACAAGCACAAGCGGAAGCTACATGTCTGAGTACAGACAACTTAGAAAATAAAACAGGCTTGGTGTAGCCTGACTATCTACAAGGCCCTTCACAAGCTCCAGATATCCGTCTGGGTGTCAAGCTACTCGTCGACGTCAACGTCTATGTAGAACCCATCAGCAGGGGCAGGGTTCTCCTCTGCAACAGTTATTAAGCAAACATGAGTACAAAGGTACTCAGCAAGTCTTACCACAGAACCTATCATACATGCAACATTATCAAAGGGGGTAGTGGAGTTCATAGCAGAAAGCCAGCTTTGACCCGTGGCTAACATATACTACAACTCTCAACGGATTGCAAGATGTTATTACGAACACGAGTCCTCTACTCACCACATCAATACACTACCAAGGATCCTCTTCCGTCATCCTACGGAAGGGCCATCCACGGTACTCACACTTATCTTGAGGCTTTTAGTAGTATCCATCAACTTGTCTATGAACTGTAAGAGTAACCAAGTAGTCCGTACCGCGAACAACGGCTATTCGAATAGTTTGATTACCCTGCAGGGGTTTACTTCTTCACACATGTTTTCACCACTTAGCGTCTGCACACGACATGTGCTCGGCAGACTTCAAGCGAAAGCCGACGTGGGTGTAGACCACGACTTAACCAACCACTCAAGTCTCTCGTCCAGGTTTATCGCCTATTTGGGTTCCATCCGTGGGGAGATCCGGCCGGGGTGTCGCTCACGGCCCCAAACGATGTGTACAGGGTTCCCGAGTCACCAAACGGGCAACCGGTACACCGTGCCACGTACCTGTCGCATCACAGCCCACCCCGAGGGTCAGCGCTGTGCACGACCTCCAGTAAACTATAAACACCAGAAACTAGTTGCAACTCCTGGACAGAGTACTAGGGCAGTCAATAAGTCGAGCGGGGTCATATTTCAGGGCCCAATGTGTGGTAGTAACTGTAACTTGATCACACACACAGACCTCGGGTCCTATGGACCATTCCAATGAAACAACCCACCACGTACTCCTACATGGCCTTTCATCGATAACTTTACCAAGCATATTCCACACTTCCCTCTCTTTATCGATATGATCATTTCACTCTGATCCATCACCCAGATGAACCAGACCAGACACAACTCTAAGCATAGCAGGCAACATAAACAAATAGCATGGTGGATCACACATCACATGGCTCAATCAACTCCTACACATGCTAGTGGGTTTCAACTATTTACTATGGCAATGACAGGTCATGCAAGGGAATAGGGTTCAACTACCGCAGCAAGTAGCAGTTCACACGCTGTTGCCTTAATGCAATAAAAGAGAGCAGGAGCGAGAAGATGGGCTTGTATCGGAATGATCAATGATTGCTTGCATGACAAAGTGGTTGTCGGGTACTGGTCTTCAACTGGATACGCAGCAGTATCCTCGGGAGCAGGACCTACCACAGAGAATACCGGCGATACAAACATTAACAAACAAATGCAACAATATGATGCATGCTCATGACACGGCAAGATGCATGTGTGTTGGGCTAATGCAACTATAACTAGAAGGGTTTGAGCCTATTTGAATCAAAGATTCAAATTGGCACTTTAACTATTATTTAAATAAGTGCATTATCATGTTTTGATGTATACAGCAAGGTTAACTTGCTCAAACATGCATGAAACCAGTGCCATTGGAAATATTGGATTTTTCTGATCATTTTTCATATATAAATTATTTCCATCTGAGCTATGGTTGATTTTATATTATTTTTAGAAGTTTTGGGTATTTTCTGGAATTTCTTGAATTATTTTTAAATCTAAAAATCACAGAAAAACCTTTACTGCGTCAGCATGACATCATGCTGACGTCAGTCAGTCAACAGGAGCTAGTCCAAGTCAAACATGACATGTGGGTCCGGCATGTCAGTGTCACAGCTAACTAAAAAAGTTAATTAGAGTTAATCCAGAGACTAATTAGCTGTCAGTGGGGTCTGGGCCCATGGGTCAGTGACTAAATTAATTAACTAATTAAATTAACAGAAACTTAATTAAACTAACTAATTAGTAAAAGGGTGGCCCACACGTTAGTGACCCAGGAGTGGTCAACCACCCGGTCAAACAGGTCAAACTCGCCGGCGAAGTGACGCCGGCGAGGCCGAATACGGCGGCGTGCTTCGGAAAACGTCCACAGGGCTCGGTTCGAGCCACGGTTGGGCGCGTTGGAAAGCTCTTGTCGTTGCGCGTCGAACGGTGGTGGTCGCCGGACCTGGGGTGGCCGGAGACGACGGCAACAAGCTCGACGGCGGTGACCGGCGTCGGGCGTGTGTGGAGAAGCGGCTGCAGTGGCCTAGGCGATGCGTGCGTAGTACCTAGCGCATCTACATGCCGCGGTGAGCAAGATGGACGGGTGCCCGTGACCAAATGGTCACCGGAGCATCACCGGCGGCGAGCACGGCGGCGGTGAGTTACGGTGATCAACGGAGCAGCAGCTACACAACGCAAACGAGGCAAAGGAAGGGGGGTTCGGCGTAGAAGCTCACTGCGGTGCTAACGAGCTCGACGGAGAGGTCGGGGACGCGCTGCAGCTTCGTAATCGGCGGCGAGGTGCTCCGGCGATCCGAGGAAGGGGACGACGGCGTGGAGGCGTTGCAGGGCTCCCGGCGATCCGTGGCTCAACGAGGAGGAAGAGGACGACGCGGCGCTCCTTCTGGACACACTCACGGGGCGTGGGGGTAGCTCTAGGTGCGGCAACGGCGAGCGGCGGCGACGGGCGGCTCGGTGATGGAGGAGGAGAGAGCCAGGGGAGGCGACGGGGACGAGGGGGAAAAGAGAGAGCGGTCGGGGCAGCTGTGTGGCGACGCGGGGAGTCTTCCAGGCCGTCGGGGAGGCAGGCTAGCAGGGTGGACGTTGCCGGACGCGTGCCGGCGCGCTGCGGCCACGTGCGCGTCCTTCTGGCGCGAGGAGGAAGGCGACAGAACCGGCTAGTGGGCTGGGCCGGCCTGCACAGTGCTGGGCCCCTGGTAAGTTCTTTCTCCCTTTTTCCTTTTCCTATTTTCTTTTCTGTTTCATTTGTTTTGCAACTTTGTTTAATTAATAAAAATGCCAGAACATTTTTATAACTCATAAAACTTGTCATGCCCACTGTATATAATATGAACAGTAGGGAACATTATAGTTCATGATTATTTGAGCATTTCAAATATTTTAAAGTATTTAAATGCCCAAATACAAATACCATATGATTTAATCCAAAGGCCTTTGATGTCCTAGAAAATTGTGCACCATTTTTGGCAGAGGTTTTAGACCAAGGCAGAAATGATGAACATTTTTGAAGGGCATTTTGGGTACATTGGAAAATATTTTATCAAACCCTAGTTGTTAGAAGAGGGGTGCTGGGGTTTCTGTCATTCCCATTTCAAATTTCTTTGATAAGTAAACATGATGCACACTCTAGCTAGCCCTAATGCAAGTGCTAAACTAGGGATGTGACAACTCACCCCCACTTAAAAGAATCGCGTCCCGAGATTCGGGTTCCTCCGGAAAGAGGGTGGGGTACTCAAGTCGAAGACGATCCTCCCATTCCCAAGTAGCTTCACTCTCGGAATGATGTGACCATTGAACCTTGAGAAACTTGATATTGTGGCATCGAGTTGTGCGCTCGGTTTGATCAAGAATACGAACGGGGTATTCTCGATATGTGAGATTGTCCTGGAGATCAAGCGTTTCGTGGTCCACTCCGCGGATAGAATCCTAGAAGCAACGCCTGAGTTGAGAAACGTGGAAAACATCATGAACTCTGGAGAGGTGCGGAGGTAGTTCCAGTTGGTAGGCAACTTCTCCTCGTTTGGCAAGAATGCGGAAAGGACCGATATAACGAGGGGCCAATTTGCCTTTGATACCGAAGCGATGGGTTCCCTTAAGAGGAGTAACCCGAAGGTAAGCCTTATCGCCGACTTCAAAAGTCACAGCCTTATGATGACTATCATGTTGGCTCTTCTGGCGAGACTGGGCTGTTTTCAATTTCTCACGAATGATGCGAACTTGCTCTTCTGCTTCCTGGATCATATCCAGGCCAAAGAATTGTCTTTCCCCGGTTTCTGACCAGTTAAGAGGTGTTCGACACCTTCGTCCATATAGAATTTCGAAGGGAGCTTTACCCAGGCTGGCTTGATAACTATTGTTATAAGCAAATTCGGCAAATGGAAGACACTTTTCCCATTCCATACCGAAAGAAATGACAGAGGCTCGAAGCATGTCTTCCAGGATTTGATTGACTCGTTCCACTTGACCACGTGACTGGGGATGGAAGGCAGTACTGAAAGAGAGATGAGTTCCCATAGCATTCTGGAAACTTTCCCAAAATCGTGAGGTGAAAAGACTTCCACGGTCTGAGTTAATCTCCAACGGCAAACCATGAAGAGATACTATCCGAGAGACAGACAAGTCTGCTAGCTGGCTAGCGGTGATACTCTCTCGAACAGGGAGGAAATGATCTACTTTAGAGAGGCGGTCGATAACGACGAAGATAGCATTATTCCCTTTCCTGGTCCTGGGAAATCCGGTAATGAAGTCCATACCGACTTTGTCCCATTTCCATTTAGGAATAGCTAAAGGTTGAAGGGTGCTAGCAGGCCGTTGATGCTCCGCTTTAACTCGACGACAAACGTCGTAGATAGCAATGAATTGAGCGATTTATCTCTTCATCCTAGTCCACCAGAATCTCTGACGTAGGTCCTGATACATTTTGGTACTACCAGGATGAATTGTGAGAGGAGATTCATGAGCCTCCTTAAGGATTAACTGTCGTAGATGGTGGTTCTTGGGAACCACTACATGGTTCTCAAAGAAAACAACACCTCGATCATCCATAGAGAAACTTTTAGCGAGTCCGCTAGCAATGTTCTCTTGGAGTCGGGATATACCTTTATCACGCTTCTGGGCAGCTATAACTTGATCCATAAGGGTAGGTTTTGCTACCAAGGTGGAAAGGAATCCTCGAGGAACAATGTGAAGGTTAAGCTTATGAAATTCCTCATGGAGAAGTGGTTGTCCTTGTTGTAACATCAAGTTGTTACAACAAGACTTACGACTTAATGCATCAGCCATGACATTGGCCTTTCCAGGAGTATAAGTGATTCCTAAGTCGTAGTCTGTGAGCAACTCAACCCAACGTCTTTGCCTGAGATTTAGATCCGGTTGGGTGAAGATGTACTTCAAACTTTGGTGATCAATGAATATTTCACAGTGATTACCAAGGAGGTAATGTCGCCATGTTTTGAGTGCATGGACTACAGCTGCAAGCTCTAGATCATGAGTAGGATAGTTATCCTCATGTGGACGCAACTGTCGAGATGTGTATGCAATCACTTGACGATCTTGCATGAGTATTCAACCTAGTCCTTGTCGCGAGGCGTCGCAATAGATTATAAAATCCTTGGAAAAATCTGGTGGTACCAGTACAGGTGCAGATGTCAGGCGTCTTTTCAGTTCCTGAAAACTGGACTCGCACTGTGGGGTCCACTCAAACTTTTTATCTTTCTTGAGGAGTTCAGTTAGAGGTTTAGCAACTTTGGAGAAATTCTCGATGAAGCGCCGGCAATAGCTCGCTAAGCCAAGAAAACTCCTAACTAGCTTGACCGATTCAGGAGGAGTCCAATCAAGGACGGCTTGAACTCGCTCGGGATTGACAGCAATACCCTTGCCAGAGATCACATGACCTAGATAGGTTACTTCTGGCAACCAAAATTCACATTTAGAGAATTTGGCATAAAGGCGGTGCTCTCGAAGTTTCGTTAATACCAGCCTTAAATGCTCGGCATGATCTTTCTTGTTCTTGGAGAAAATGAGTATATCATCGAGGTATACCACGACGAATTTATCCAAGTACTCCATGAATATAGAATTCATTAACCGGGAAAAGGTAGCTGGGGCATTGGTTAATCCGAAGGACATGACGGTGTACTCATATTGGCCATAACGAGTAACAAAAGTCGTTTTAGGAATGTCCCCGTTCTTGATTTTAATTTGATGGTAACCCATCCTCAAATCCATCTTAGAGAAGACTGAGGATCCAGCGAGCTGATCATACAGATCGTTGATCCTGGGAAGCGGATACTTGTTCTTTATGGTGACCAGATTGACAGGTCGGTAGTCTACAACCATCCGCTCCGTTCCATCCTTCTTCTTGACGAAGAGGACGGGACAAGCCCAAGGGGAAGAACTAGGACGGATGAAACCTTTCTGCAAGGACTCATCGAGTTGTTTCTTTAGCTCATCTAATTCTAGTGGTGCCATCTTATAAGGTCTCCTAGAGATTGGGACAGTTCCTGGAATAAGGTCTTTCACGAACTTGACATCTCTGTCAGGTGGAACTCCTGGCAGTTCTTCTGGAAAAACATCCGGAAAGTCACGGACTACCGGAATATCTTCGAGTTCTTGTAGAGGGCTGGCATTAAGAGAGTAGAGCTGACGTTCAGCCATTCGGGCCAAGACATTGACTATCTTGCCGGATGGGTGTGTAAGTTGAACGGTCCTAGTATAGCAATCAATTTTGGCGTAATGAGTTGTCATCCAATCCATACCCAAAATGATGTTTATGTCCGAGGACTTGAGAGCGATTAGAGATGCTAGGAAAACAAGTCTATCGACAAGGATTTCATTTCCATGGCTTACCCTAGAGATTTGCCACTTTGAACCAGGAGTTTGAATAACCATGGAAGTAGGCATGTCACAAAAAGTCATGTTGTGCAATCGAGCATAGCTCTCAGATATGGATGAATGGGATGCTCCAATATCGAAAAGAACAGATGCCGGATGGCAGTTAACGAGAAGCGTACCAAGGACGACGTTAGGATCGTCATAGGCTTCCTCAGCACAGACATAGTTGACATGACCACGTGCAGTGGGGATTGGCTTGACATAATTCACCTTGCCGGTTGGCTTACCACGGCCAACGGGTTTTCCTGGTTGGTTCTAAGGACACTCACGCATGTAGTGCCCTGGTTCTCCACACTTGAAGCATGTCACAGTGGTAGTGCGTGGAGCAAAGTTGGAAGGTGGTCCTCCATAGGTCTTAGCAGGTGCATACTGTGCGAGGCGCCTCATAGGATGGCCTCGGTGTATACTTGGGTGGCAGAGTAGTGCTAGGAACCCACACACGGCGCTTGTGAGAGCCAGAGCCGGATGAGGAACCAAGGTCTCGAGTATGCTTGCGTGTGGCCTCGAAGTCGGTCTGGCCTGTTTCAGCACCGATAGCCTTGTTTACCAACTTCTGGAAGGAAGTGCACTCATGCAGACGTAGATCTCGGCGGAGTTCAGGGCTGAGTCCCTTGCGGAACCTCGCCTATTTCTTGGCATCGGTGGATACTTCCTCAGGTGCATAGCGTGCCAAGTTGACAAAATCGCGACTATAGCTATCCACAGTTAACCGACCCTGGGTGAAATTGCAGAATTCCTCTCGCTTGCGATCCATGAGACCTTCCGGAATGTGATGTTCACGGAATGCCTCACTGAACTCAACCCAAGTAGTGATTTGGCCAGCAGGACGCATAGCTTCAAAGTTTTCCCACCAAAGACTGGCAGGGCCCTCAAGATGGTAGGGGCGTAGATAACCTTGTCAGCTTCGGCCACACGGGCAGAGTGTAGCTTATGGGTGATACTACGTAGCCAGTCATCTGCATCCAGAGGTTCAGTGGAGTGATGGAACTTCGGTGGACACATCTTGATAAAGTCATGTATTGACACCACGTCATTCCTCTAAAGGAACCCAGTATTCTGCTCTATGCGTTCCAGCAGACGGTTGGTCTCTCTCTTGTTCCGTTCTGCCTCGAGCATAACTTCCGCCAAGGAGGGTGGCTGTGGCAGATTCCCATCTCTAGCCCCACTAGCCTCACCCAGCTCCTGAGCAGCAGGAGTGTTGCGAGTGTTGACCATCCTAAGAAAACAAAACATCGGTTTAGACAAGGATGGCAAAAATTTGACATAGAAGTGCAGAATGTAATGGATGACACGGAATGCAAAGATGTTCATCCGTACGACATGGTAATATAGGAACTGCTATATATACACCAGTGGTCATACACACCATACAAAGTTTACTACAAGCCAAGGCTAAAGTACAACTGCGGTGAAAGACGATACATCCCATCAGAGGCATTCCAAGCTCCTATACATTATTTAGCTACACCTCCGGAACTCAGTACACACTAAGTCATATTCCACAAGACGCGCGGGACTGTTGAGATACAATTACTACAATACTACTACAACCACGGCCTAGCTCAGACATTCGCGTAGTAATCCTCGTAAAGATTACCACCGTAGCCTGGAAGTGGAACAGATGGATCTTGAAACTCGCGAGCACTCGAAGGCTGTGGACCATAAGGACATGGATGTGGCCTCGGTCCCGATGCTGGTGGTAATTGACGCCCACGTGGAGGTGTAATACCCCCAACGTCATGCCAATCCAAGCGATCAGGCAGACGAGTCCGCACGGGGTACAAATCCCGCATGTCCAGATATCCGGCGTGCACAACAGGTGCAAGCCGTGTCAAGGTAGTCCAGTGGGCGGCCCGAGTGTTATACAGCTCCATTCGGAGGGCACGGACCTCACGGTCCCTATCCTCCAGCATCTGAACAGTAGTCTGAAGCAGTGGCTCTTCATGAGCAGCATCAGTATACAGAAAAGTGTAGTAGCTTTCCTCTCCGGGAAGTGAGGCTGGCATGTAACAGAACTCAGTGTTCAGCAACAGGGCATGCCTAGCACGGAGAATGGTCATCATCGAATAGGCGGCATCCTGCACTGCCATCTCGATGGTAATCCCGAGTCCATAAGACCAATGGATGGGGTTGTTAACTCCGGGATATGAGGGGTATATCCGGACTGTGCAGAAATACTGACCCTGATTGAAATCCCGGTACTGTTCCTCCACAGTGTATTCAGGATACCAGCGATAACCGGTCTCAGTCAGCACACGGACTAGCATGGCCGTGTGACCGGGCACATTAATGCACCGAGTCAAACGAACCACTTGGTGAGGGATGCGGCCAGACATCTGAAACACGAAATAATGCAAAGGCATTAGTGTTTCTGGAAGAAATCGGGCAGCATAACAACTGTAAATGCTCAAACAAAGATTTGAGACATCATACAAATGATAGCATAGCCACTCAACAATTCCATATCAAGGTTCCGGGTTCAACAATCATCATACTAAAAAGGATAGAAACTGAACTGAGGCTTGAAACCAACAATCCTAAGAGTCTACGGATTAGTAACACGTGAACCTAGTAAGGATAAGAGGCCTAGTCCTAAATCCCCGTAGAAAGAATAGACTGACTCAGATCAGAAGGGCATAAGGTAAAGGAGTAAAAAGAGCCTTACGTTCCCTTCCACAATCAATTCCCCTACATATAACTAAGAATTTTTCTAGACTCAACATCGACCAGTTTGGCTTGAGAAACCTACAGGCAGTCCAGTTCTGATGCCAACGCTGTCAGGACCCCGATCCTAAGCCACACCGATCTAACTGTAACACGTCATATCACTTTGCGGCCTCACGCACGGTAACCCCACGGGTGCCACCTTACCTGGCCCGGGACCGTTTGCGCATTTTGGCACACGTATATGACAGTGTCGCTAGCATCCATATGACAGAGAACCCGGGCCGACATGGCTAGTTATAAACCAAAAGTGGCACTAAATTACAGAGACAGACATCCATGACCCAGCAACGAACGTGTCGGTCATCAATGTATGAACCCAAGTCGTAGCAAGCTACATGGACTTAAAGGATCAACGCGTGACATTTCCCCTAGGGGACAGACACAGGAACGAAGAAGGACACATGCCGGCCAGCCTACGTGTTCCGAGCAGTAGCAAGCTACCAAGGCTCATTGGAATCACTAGGAGGCATTTCCCTGTAAGGAAGGCTACCAAAGGAAAACAACTAGGTGTCGGATCCCACACATACCAAGCATTTCAATCATACACGCAATATGCTCAATATGTGCAAATACAACATTGCATCACAACAGAACTCTATGACTCAAAGTACTTTATTTAGGAGGCTCCAAGAGCCATACATAACATATACATACAGGTAGGGGTCACATGACCCAACACTCAAGTCATACAGTCATACAAGCACAAGAGGAAGCTACATGTCTGAGTACAGACAACTTAGAAAATAAAACAGGCTTGGTGTAGCCTGACTATCTACAAGGCCCTTCACAAGCTCCAGATCTCCGTCTGGGTGTCAAGCTACTCGTCGACGTCAACGTCTATGTAGAACCCATCAGCAGGGGCAGGGTTCTCCTCTGCAACAGTTATTAAGCAAACATGAGTACAAAGGTACTCAGCAAGTCTTACCACAGAACCTATCATACATGCAACATTATCAAAGGGGGTAGTGGAGTTCATAGCAGAAAGCCAGCTTTGACCCGTGGCTAACCTATACTACAACTCTCAACGGATTGCAAGATGTTATTACGAACACGAGTCCTCTACTCACCACATCAATACACTACCAAGGATCCTCTTCCGTCATCCTACGGAAGGGCCATCCACGGTACTCACACTTATCTTGAGGCTTTTAGTAGTATCCATCAACTTGTCTATGAACTGTAAGAGTAACCAAGTAGTCCGTACCACGAACAACGGCTATTCGAATAGTTTGATAACCCTGCAGGGGTGTACTTCTTCACACATGTTTTCACCACTTAGCGTCTGCACACGACATGTGCTCGGCAGACTTCAAGCGAAAGCCGACGTGGGTGTAGACCACGACCTAACCAATCACTCAAGTCTCTCGTCCAGGTTTATCGCCTATTTGGGTTCCATCCGTGGGGAGATCCGGCCGGGGTGTCGCTCACGGCCCCAAACGATGTGTACAGGGTTCCCGAGTCACCAAACGGGCAACCGGTACACCGTGCCACGTACCTGTCGCATCACAGCCCACCCCGAGGGTCAGCATGTGCACGACCTCCAGTAAATTATAAACACCAGAAACTAGTTGCAACTCCTGGACAGAGTACAAGGGCAGTCAATAAGTCGAGCGGGGTCATATTTCAGGGCCCAATGTGTGGTAGTAACTGTAACTTGGATCACACACACAGATCTCGGGTCCTATGGACGATTCCAATGAAACAACCCACCACGTACTCCTACATGGCCTTTCATCGATACCTTTACCAAGCATATTCCACACTTCCCTCTCTTTATCGGTATGATCATTTCACTCTGATCCATCACCCAGATGAACCAGACCAGACACAACTCTAAGCATAGCAGGCAACATAAACAAATAGCTTGGTGGATCACACATCACATGGCTCAATCAACTCCTACACATGCTAGTGGGTTTTAACTATTTACTGTGGCAATGACAGGTCATGCAAGGGAATAGGGTTCAACTACCGCAGCAAGTAGCAGTTCACACGCTGTTGCCTTAATGCAATAAAAGAGAGCAGGAGCGAGAAGATGGGCTTGTATCGGAATGATCAATGATTGCTTGCCTGACAAAGTGGTTGTCGGGTACTGCTCTTCAACTGGATACGCAGCAGTATCCTCGGGAGCAGGACCTAACACAGAGAATACCGGCGATACAAACATTAACAAACAAATGCAACAATAAGATGCATGCTCAGGACACGGCAAGATGCATGTGTGTTGGGCTAATGCAACTAAAACTAGAAGGGTTTGAGCCTATTTGAATCAAAGATTCAAATTGGCACTTTAACTATTATTTAAATAAGTGCATTATCATGTTTTGATATATACAGCAAGGTTAACTTGCTCAAACATGCATGAAACCAGTGCCATTGGAAAGATTGGATTTTTCTGATCATTTTTCATATATAAATTATTTCCATCTGAGCTATGGTTGATTTTATATGATTTTTAGAAGTTTTGGGTATTTTCTGGAATTTCCTGAATTATTTTTAAATCTAAAAATCCCAGAAAAACCTTTACTGCGTCAGCATGACATCATGCTGACGTCAGTCAGTCAACAGGAGCTAGTCCAAGTCAAACATGACATGTGGGTCCGACATGTCAGTGTCACAGCTAACTAACAAAGTTAATTAGAGTTAATCCAGAGACTAATTAGCTGTCAGTGGGGTCCGGGCCCACGGGTCAGTGACTAAATTAATTAAATAATTAAATTAACAGAAACTTAATTAAACTAACTAATTAGTAAAAGGGTGGCCCACACGTCAATGACCCAGGGGTGGTCAACCGCCCGATCAAACAGGTCAAACTCGCCGGCGAAGTGACGCCGGCGAGGCCGAATACGGCGGCGTGCTTCGGAAAACGTCCACAGGGCTCGGTTCGAGCCGCGGTTGGGTGTGTTGGAAAGCTCTTGTCGTTGCGCGTCGAACGGTGGTGGTCGCCGGACCTGGGGTGGCCGGAGACGACGGCAACAAGCTCGACGGCGGCGACCGGCGTCGGGCATGTGTGGAGACGCGGCTGCAGTGGCCTAGGCGATGCGTGCGTAGTACCTAGCGCATCTACGTGCCGCGGCGAGCAAGATGGACTGGTGCCCGTGACCAAATGGTCACCGGAGCGTCACCGGCGGCGAGCACGGTGGCGGTGAGTTACGGTGATCAACGGAGCGGCGGCTACACAACGCGAACGAGGCAAAGGAAGGGGGGGTTCGGCGTAGAAGCTCACTGCGGTGCTAACGAGCTCGACGGAGAGGTCGGGGATGCGCTGCAGCTTCGTAATCGGCGGCGAGGTGCTCCGGCGATCCGAGGAAGGGGACGACGGCGTGTAGGCGTTGCAGGGCTCCTGGCGATCCGTGGCTCAGCGAGGAGGAAGAAGACGACGCGGCGCTCCTTCTGGACACACTCACGGGGCGAGGGGGTAGCTCTAGGTGCGGCAATGGCGAGCGGCGGTGACGGGCGGCTCGGTGATGGAGGAGGAGAGAGCTAGGGGAGGCGACGGGGACGAGGGGGAAAAGAGAGAGCGGTCGGGGCAGCTGCGTGACGACGCGGGGAGTCTTCCAGGCCGTCGGGGAGGCAGGCTAGCAGGGTGGAGGTGGCCGGACGCGTGCCGGCGCGCGGCGGCCGCGCGCGCGTCCTTCTGGCGCGAGGAGGAAGGCGACAGAACCGGCTGGTGGGTTGGGCCGGCCTGCACAGTGTTGGGCCCCTGGTAAGTTCTTTCTCCCTTTTTCCTTTTCCTATTTTCTTTTCTGTTTCATTTGTTTTGCAACTTTGTTTAATTAATAAAAATGCCAGAACATTTTTATAACTCATAAAACTTGTCATGCCCACTGTATATAATATGAACAGTAGGGAACATTATAGTTCATGATTATTTGAGCATTTAAAATATTTTAAAGTATTTAAATGCCCAAATACAAATACCATATGATTTAATCCAAAGGCCTTTGATGTCCTAGAAAATTGTGCACCATTTTTGGCAGAGGTTTTAGACCAAGGCAGAAATGATGAACATTTTTGAAGGGCATTTTGGGTACATTGGAAAATATTTTATCAAACCCTAGTTGTTAGAAGAGGGGTGCTGGGGTTTCTGTCATTCCCATTTCAAATTTCTTTGATAAGTAAACATGATGCACACTCTAGCTAGCCCTAATGCAAGTGCTAAACTAGGGATGTGACAATATTACATCGCACTGCCATCCCGAAGTGACGGACGAACCATTATCCTCTCTATTCAAAGCCCAGCCTGGTGGGCCCGAACACAGCGGTTGGTGTAGCTCCACGATGATGCTGCCGAAAGCTCTTGTTGTAATGCCCCGGATGTAACACTTTCCCTTTATGGCAATTTATAAACTTTGGCTTCATCAGTTCCATTTCGGGTTCTTCGTCTTTTCGGGTTTTCGTTATTTTGTCGTGTGTGTGTGTGCATTCATCCATGTCATGTTGTCATGTGCATTGCATTGCATTTGTGTTGTCGTTTGCATCCGGTCTCACTCGTCCCTTCCCGCTGTCCGTTTCGAGTTCCAACGCTCTCACACGTGCCCGTGGCATGCCCGAGTCCTTCTTTTGTGTTTGACCATGTAACGTTTCCGGATTGGCGTGAGACTTATCGTACGATGTTGTTTTGATACGTGTAGGCCGCCTGTCAAGTTTCGTCGCGTTTGGAGTTCGCTTGATACTCCAACGGTTGACCTCGTGGGCTAAAAGTACCTCCTCATTGAGGCCCAAGACCCCTCCACAACAGCCCAACAACCCAGCTCAACCTTTCCCATCATCTCGGCCGTTGAATTGTGATCGCGTGGCCGAAAACTGCACCCCATTTGGAGTCTCCTAGCTCCTTGTGCCTATATAAACGTCCACCCTCCTTTTTTTCGTCCAAAACAACCCTAGCCTTCTCCTAGCTCCAGCCGATTCGGAATCCGTGCCGGGCGGACGTGTCCGACCCGGGCCGGACAGTCCGCCGCCCGCGCCAGTCAACCGCCGCGTCCGCCGCCGCGCGGGCCCGAGGGCCCGTTCCCGGCCCGCCGCGTCGCCGTTCGGGCCAGATCCGCGCCTCCCGCGCTGGGCCTTCGTCCCCGCCGCCTCCGTCGACCGCGCCGCCGCCGGGAGCTCGCACCGTCGCCGCCGCCCCAAGCTCTCCTCCGGCCCAAGTCCAGCGACCGCGACGTCCCGTCGAAGCTTCAGCCGTCGCCCGAGCCCAAGCTACCCGCTGCCGGTGCCGGGCCCCTCGCCGGCCGGCACCGCCCTCACCGCCGCCGGTGGCCGTGCCCGCCGCCCGGCCCGCTTCCTCCCGCCGGCGTCGAGGAGCCGCGGTCGCCCCAGCTTCGATCCCGATCTGGATCGGCCCGATCCAGCACCTGGAACCCTAACGGGTACGGGTCGGCCCGTTGACCCGTGCACCCGCGGTTCCGCACCCGCTCCGTTGACCGGAGGTTGTTTTTCCTGTCTTTTTCTGCTATTTTCATTGTCTGGTGCATTTTTGTGATGAGGATAACTTTTACTGTGCTTGTCCGTTTTGTGCGTATAATGTGTCAAAATGATCGTGGTGACATGTACTATGTTTTGTTCCATTGTGCCATGCATGTTTGAGTCCATCTAGATGTCTTAATCTTCATGAGAAGTGTGCTATATGTTATAAACTGCTGCTATTAGTTATTTTCATGCCATGTTTGAAATGTGATAACTTGATGCATGTTTATCCAAATGAAGCAAATGATATGTCCACATGTTCATCATGAGATGCTCTACATGTTGGTTGCTATAGGATGCATGATAGAATTCATATTGCCATGTTTATCTCCATTGCAAAAGTGCATGTGGCTGTTAGGTTTTTAAACTTGTTACGAGATGCCTAGTTGAGGAGCTCGTTGCTATTGATGTGGTTGTCCCCATGTTGCATGCTTATATGTTTTGGATTCCCCATCATGAGTTCTTTGCTGTGGTGCAAAC
This sequence comes from Secale cereale, assembly GCA_902687465.1. Taxonomy (NCBI): domain Eukaryota; kingdom Viridiplantae; phylum Streptophyta; class Magnoliopsida; order Poales; family Poaceae; genus Secale; species Secale cereale. The sequence goes on along the minus strand of LR738711.1, from coordinate 525,933,746 downwards.
CACTTGCCATGTTATGCTTTGAGGTGACTTAAACATGCTCACAAACATGCCATGATAATATTGCTGTTTAAACACTTAGTGAAATTTCACTAAGTCTGGAATCTGTAATATCCAGATGCTATGTTTGCTTGTTGTTCTAGGCAAATCCATGTTGGTTTTGGGGTGACTATTGATGATTCCTTGTTGTATATGTTGTTGTCTATACATCCATGCCCTTACATGCTCATTTGGGTCCTTGTAGCATATTTAATTCTTGCTCCCAAGTTGCTATAAAATATTGCTGTCAGGTTTTTATTGTCATGTTCAAAATGTTGTAGCTTGTTGCTATTGATCCGTGCCTCCTATGGAGATGCTCCAATGGAATTGTTTGCTGTAGGATATGTCTACTTAATGTCCATGCTTCTTGTCATCATGTTTGAATGCTGTAGAATGTACATTTCTTGCTCCGAAGTTGCTATGTGGCTGTTAGTTTCAGTTTTGCATTGTTTATTGTTTCGGGTGTATCTTTTAGCCCGTTGCTCCGTTTTGAGCAAGTCCTATATGAAACTTGTGTGGTTTTGCATGTAGATTCATAATATCATGTTGTTAACATGTTTTGGAGTATGTTGCTTGATGTTTGGGTGCATCTTGCACCGTTGCCATGCTCCGTTTTAAACAAACTTTATGTGAAACTTGACTAGATCATATCTTCTAGACCGTAGCTCCGTTTTAAACAAACTTTATGTGAAACTTGACTAGAATTTCGTGTAGATAATCTTGGTGCATGTTAACTTGCTGTTTAACAACTTTAACTTAAGGTTCGTTCAGTTCTGGACTAATTTCAAACTATGCTCATGAGGACTTACCGGTTTTGTCTTAAGTAGTTTCCGGCCTCATTTAAACCTGTTGTTTCTTGTGTTGTTTCTCTGTGCTTCCTACCCTGCCATGTTTTGCATCCTAAATAGACTTGTATTGCATCCTACTTGCTAGAGTAAATTGTCTTGTTCTTGTACTGCTTCTCTATGTTTCCTATGTTGGCTTGCTGTGCATCCTAAGTGCCTCTTCAGTGCTTCCTTAGTGCATCAACCATGCATCCTGTAGTTTGCGCATTGCATCTTGTTTGATTTCGTGCCTCGTGTGTTCTTGTGTTGAGTAAAGCCGGAAGCCGAGACCGAGTACGAGAACGAGGTTACTACCGAGGTTGAGAACGAGGAGCCCTCTTACGATCCCATCGACGACTCGACAGGCAAGATGACCTGACCCAGATATCATTACTATCTTTGCCTATTGCTAGAAGTCTCGCTCTTTAGCTTATTGCCTCGATGCCCATGTTTTTCTGTCAGCCTCTTATTGTAACCATGAATCTGTTTAACCACCCTACCTATGCAAACCTTTGATTGGCTACGTAGGCTTCGCTCAGCCCCTCTTATAGCATTGCTAGTTGCAGGAGAAGATTTGAAAATTCTTGCTTCATGTTGAAGCTTGTTGGGATATCACACTATATAAACTCTTTAATGAAATCATCTATATATTGGTAATGGGTGGAAGGCTAAGCCTCTTGCTTGGTGATTTGTTCCACTCATGCTGCCCTAGGAACCGTATAAACCGGTGTTATGTTCCTTGATTTTGCGTTCCTCACACGGTTGGGGTTATGGGACCCCCTCGATAAACCGCTTAGCGCTAAGTCTTTTCCAGCAAGTCCCAACTTTGGTACTATTTGCCTAAACAACTAAAAACTTGCATAGGGAGTAATTAACCCTCTTCTTAATCAACAACCCCGGGCCAGTGCTCCACATGAGTGTTGGTCCGAAACGGGGAGCCTGCGGGGCCACCTTGGGTGTGACGCCCGAGACCGACGTCCCAGAAGATTCCAGAAGCTTCCCGAAGATTCCAGATGTTCCGGGTTGCCCGTGGGTTTCTTTTGAGCTGGTGTTATTTATTTTTCTGCATTGCATCATGTCATCATGCCATCATTTCATTTTATTTTTGCATCTCAACCTAAATAAACCGTGTGGACCTTCGGTCCATTTAAATCGAGGGAAGATTGTCTTCTCTTTAAAACATATAAAAGCCTCTCAATAGTTAGGGAGCTATATTAAAAATATTCCAATTGTTTGGGATTACTCAAACACACTTGCATATTCTCCCCATGTCTTTTTCACTTCGAGCTTCTCCTTCTAAATCTTGCCGGTAATTCTTTTCAGTTGTTTCGAGGTTCCTCCAAAAATTTGAACATTTTTGGACACTTCAATAATCTCGTCTTAGTTCAAACCTATTTGAATTAAATTCAAATATGTTTGAATTATTTCCCGTCCTTGCCTTTTGTATTTTTCTCCGGTCGTGCTCATTTTTACGAGCCCGGGAAAAATAACCTTTGACCTAATTCTTGCCCTAACCGTCCTCCTCTTTCTCTTTTTCTCTCTTTGTTTTTATCTGCAAAATCTAATAAAAGAAAGTGCAGCGCCTCCTCTAGGCCCAAGGCCACTTCGGCCCAGGCCTCCAGCCTCCTTCTCCTCCTCCCTGGCCCATCAGGCCCACTCCAGCCCAGCCACCGCACCGAACCCTAGGCTCTCGCACCGCACTCCCTCACGTTCCCTGCCCGCCGCCGCACTCTCCTTTTCCCTCTTCCCTCCCCGCGACCTCTTCCTCCCTCGAGCACCCGAACCCCCCATCCCATCGATCCCCTTCCTCGCTCCCAGTCCCCTCGACCCGATCTTCCACGAGCGCCCGTCCCCGAGCGGCTCCCTTCCCGGAGCCCGGCGCCGCCCCCGACGCAGGTGCCCCAGCGCCGCTCGCCTCTGGCCCCGAGTACCCCGAGGCGCCCTTCCCTCAGCCGCGGCCAGGAGCCAGCCAGCCCCGGTGCCCCTCCCTCTCGAGCGTCCCTCAAGCTGTCACCGGCGCCCGTCGCGCCCGGATTCCTCCTTCCCCGTCGACCTCGATCTGGTCTGCCTCGAGCCCTCTCCTCCCTTCGCCAAGCCGGCCGCTTCCCTGGCCTCCTCGCCGAGGACGCGGCAGAGCAGCTCCCCGAGAGTCCTCGCTCCTCCCGACGCCGGCCCCGAGCCCCCGATCCTCTCTGCGCTCGGGCCCTCCTCCTCGTCGCACCAGGAGCAGACGCCCGGCCATCGCCTCTCCCTCCGGCCCGCAGGTCGCCCGGCCTCCTCCTCGCGCCCGGCTTCCAGGCACCAGCCGCCCCGAGCCAGCAGTGCGCCTCCCTCCGTTCCCTCAGCGCCGCGCTGCTCCTGGCGTGCCAAGACAGGAGGTCCGCAGCGCCGTGCTGTCCCGTTTGTTTAGCTCCTGTAGCTTTTGTTTTGGTGGTGTTGTGTTTTGTTTTTGTTCTGTTGCGTGCTGTAATTTTGGACAGGAGACCCGTGTACCCCTTCGAGTCGTCGACGACCTTCTAGTTCGACTACACGGCGACAAAAGAAGTGTACATCTGCGTGAACCGACAAGTACCACTACATGTACGAGTACCTCGTCGCCCGGAGCACTCGAGAACGACAAGTACCCCGACAACACGTGAACCACTACCGTCGCCCGGAAACGAGGAACTCGCCAAGTACCACGACACGATGAACGAGAACCACTACTTCCCTCTACGACATGTACAACTACACTCGACGCCTGAACGACTACCGTCGCCGAGTACCACTACTTCCTCTACCGTCGCCCGAGTACAACTACTGCCACGTGAACGACTACTTCTCTCTACGGAACGGCTACTTCCTCTCCGACGTGAACGACTCCTTCCTCTACGTCTCGAACCGCTCCGAGAACGCACGCTTCGAAGGTATACCGAGACGACCCCGTGGATGACCCGTGCATGCTTGTTGTGTTGTATGAAATGTCTCCCGTGTGTGCTCCGTGTCCGTTTCGTCCCTTTTGTTGTTCCTCGGTTGCCTCGTCACCGACTCGTGGGAACCCGGCAACGGGAACACCCCATCATCTTGTTCGACTTGCTCGCGTCGATTCTACCTTTTGCACCGGACTCTCAACGAGTACCGGAACCGAGATGTTGCGTGGCATCATTTTCGGATCGTTGCCGTGGCACCCTTTCTTCCCCCACGGTGACAAATGCTTCTTATCTCTTTAAAGTCAACCTTTTAATAAAACTTGCATAAACTTGATCATGTCATCCGCATCATGTCAACAACCTTTAAATGTTAATTGTTGTTTGCTTATAATTATTTAAACATGCTCATGGGGATTTTTCCGGATATGTTGTTGTTATTTTCCGGCCCCATTTAAATTGCCTAGTTAGTGTAGTTTTATTATGCCTCACCTCTTGCCATGCTAAAAACATTTAACCTTGTTTTGTAAATAACGAGAGTCAACTAAATAATTAAATGTGGTGTTTCGTCAATATGCAACCCGTTGCATATTGATCTCCACTTAACTTGTAGTGTTGTTTGTGCACTTTGCCATGCCTTGCATATTTAAACCGGACATGCATCATACTTGTTTGTGCATCGTATGCCATGTTTATGATGTGTGTGTTTACCGTGTTGTTTTGCTTCTTTCCGGTTGCTTTTCTTGTTAGCTTCGGTTTCGTTCCGGAGTTGTGAGGATCCGCTCGACTGTTGCTCCGTCTTCTTCTTGGATCTGTTCTTCTCCCTCTGTGGAATCCCAGGCAAGATGACCGAACCCGGATACCATTACTATTTTTGCCTATTGCTAGTAGTCTCGATCTTTAGTTTTGCCTCGATGCCCATGTTCTTCTTGTCAGCCTCCTACTTGTAACCATTGCCCTGTTTAACCACCCTACCTACGCAAACCGTTGCTTGGCTAAGTACGCTTCGCTCAGCCCTTCTTATAGCATTGTTAGTTGCAGGTGAAGATCGAAGATGCTTGCTTCATGTTGAAGTTTGGTTGGGTTATATCACACTATATAAATGCTTAAAAATGAAATCATCTATATACTGGCAGGGTGGAAGGCTAAGCCTTTTTGCTTGGTGTTTTGTTCCACTCATGCCGTTAGGAACCGTATAAACCGGTGTTATGTTCCTTGATTTTGCGTTCCTAACACGGTTGGGGTGTATGGGACCCCCTTGATAAACCGCTAAGTGCTAAGTCTTTTCCAGCAAGTCCCAACATTTGGTACTATTTGCCTCATAATAACAACTTAATTAATTAATTAAATTTGCATAGAGGGTCGCTCCCTCGAGGATCCTTTATTTCTACATAGCAGGGGGGCCAGTGCCGATGGTGTTGGTCCCAAACGGGGAGCCTGCGGGAACCACCACGAGGTAACTCGAGGTTTGGGTCCTGTAGCTTCGCCCATCCGGTCGTGTCCTGAGACCTAGATACGCGCGGCTACTATCAGGGTGTCGACACGCCGGGAGGATTTGCTGGATTAGCCTTACCTTAGTTCGGTTTAACTTGAGCACGGGATTCCGAGAATACTCGGGCCTTCCCAACTATGGAGTTGCGACTCCGCGGATCGTGGGCTTGTAATGGGTCAAGTTGGAACACCCCTGCAGGGTTTGAACTTTCGAAAGCCGTGCCCGCGGTTATGTGGCAGATGGGAGCTTGTTAATTCCGGTTGTAGATAACTTGACACAATGATCCAATACACTACCAGCGTGTGTTCCGTGACTGTCAATTTCCGAATAGGGATTCGGGAGTTGAACACGGTGGGGTTATGTTTGACCGGCTTTAGTTAGGATCACTTCGTGATCATCTTTCGACCGATGCACTTCTCTTCTCGCTCTCTTTTACGTAAGTTAGTGCTAGTTGCTGCTGCAGACTCTTGTTTGTTCCTTCACCTCTCGTTCTTTCTTCAGCCTTGTCCTCACCCAAGGCTTAAATAGTCGTGTTACCCGGGAACGGGATTGCTGAGTCCTCTGTGGCTCACAGTTACTTCACCACACCAGATGCAGGTTCAGCCGTGTACGATGCAGGAGTTGGACCAGTTCTTCACCGGGAGCTCGATGAAGAGTTTGACCGTTTGCTTGTGACGTTTCGATGTTCAGTAGTGGTTTCTACTAGGATTCGATCTTGGCCTGTGGCTTTATGTTGTTTTGGTATCTTTCTTTTGGATCTTCACCCGTAGTCGGGTTGTGATGTTTTGTATGATGATTGTTTATGTATTGTATTGTGTGAAGTGGCGAGTGTAAGCCAACTACCTCCTTTTGCATTTTAATCCCTCTTTTACATGAGTCGTGCAAAGATACCAAACTTGAGATCATTCTAGGATGGGCTTATACCTTTAAGTCGTGCCTCGACACGTAGGAGGTATAGTCCCATCCTGGGCATTACAAGTTGGTATTCAGAGCCTTCTCCGACTTAGAAGCCCCACTGATTGATCGAATCGTTGACGGTTGAGTCTAGGCACACACTGAAAACTTTTGAGTCCTATATTATATCGGAGAGTAGGATTTCTTTGCTTCTCATCCCCTTTTCTCTCTGGTGAGGACTCCTGACGTTTACTCTTACCTCTTCTACTTTCAAAAATTGCACCAAATTTTTTTTAGGATCCCGCGAGTATTCTGGGATTGTTTCGATGTTCTTGTGACAAGGATATTGTTCCCGATGCCTCCTGTTACCGAGGAGTTGAGCTTCGGGGTATCGTTGTAACAAGCATATCGCGGCAGTACTAAATACTTAAGACGGCCGACATCGAAAATCTCTCCTATACGGCCAGTGGCAAGATAACCCCGACATCACCCAGTACTGGGGAGGTAGTTCGAGAGTATTGCCATAGCTTGTTATAGTGGATGCTTTTCGAAGGTCCGAGGTAAACAGTTTCCGAGAAAGACTGGTTATGTGTTGAAGGATGGATACACCTGGATGTAGGTTTAGAGTTGATTGCGCGGTGCTTCCCGTGTATCCCCAACACCTGATTGCATAACTGGAAACTTTCGGAAATCTATAGGTGGGTTCATCTAGTAGTTCTAGGCATTCTTCCAACGGATGCTCGATATGAAGTTTGGGGTTCTACATTGAGTGAAGTGGTTTTATGGACTTGTTCTGATCGGGAGTTGCATCTTAAAGGGTCCTTGGCTATGCTGATCCGGGGATTGCAAAACCCTTTTGTAACACGTTCCATGAGCTTTCAGCACAAAGATGTCGAACGAAACTTCTATCCTGTATTTGTTCTATCTGATCCTTGTTCCTTTTTATTTATCTTTGTTCTCCAAGTGGCTTCTCGTCTAGTTGACGTACCAGCGGAATTCATTCGTTCAAGTCTCTGTTCGAATGATATTGTGAAGATTAGGCTGTTCAATATCTATCCTTTGTTCTTGTTTTGATTCTGGTATTCGAGTTGCTTCGATGTCAAATGTTGATTCCATACCTTTCCTAATCCGTATTCTCATATTTCTATGGGAGTGCTAATTCTTCTTGATCATCGAGATGGTCATGTTAATCCTTTTCAACCGGTGTGCCTTCTCTTCAAGTTATTCCATGCAGACGCCGTTGAGAAATCTGACGATTTGTCTGTTTCATTCATCCCAAGTTGTTTTTGTTTTCCCCGCCCTCCCACCCTTCTTCTTCTTGGAGTCAGAAATTCTCAGATGAAGTATCCATTTTATTCATGTGATATTTCTTCATTCTTTTCCTTCAATGTTCTTATCCGGTGATTTATCATGAAGATGCTCAAGAGCTTCAAGTTCATCATTCTTTTGTTCTCAGATTCTTCCGGTGGATGTAATTCAAGATTTCGGTGTTGATCTTATCCTTTTCCTCATTTCACAATGCTTTCTTATTCCGGTGCACCAATTAATCTTTCTCCTCTTGCTATTCATATCCGGAGTGCTGAAGATTAATAATTCCATTCTTAATCCATTCAAGCTATTTTGAGGATTGTTATCTTGTTCAAGCCATTTAATTCAACCGGTGCAATATCTCTTAAGCAATCTTTTTCAACGGTGATTTCTTTAGTGGGCCCTAACCCACAGGTCTTTTCCCAGGATCTTACCTGACTCTTCTATTTCCGGAGTATTCTAAAATTCTTTTCAAAGTGTGACGTAAGAATGATTTCCATCAGTCACATGCCTTCTCCAAGATCGTTTTCAAATTCTTTTCTTCGTTGGTTCAACCTTTTAATTCTTTATTCCGGAGTGCTCAACAATTCTTCATGGCATTTCTCGTCTTCATTCTCAACATTTGGAGACCGGAGAAGAGTTTCTCTTAAATCTTGGCCGTTCTCTTGATGAGTTGTGGTTCTAGCTTCATACCATCCTCATTATTGTTCCGATTGTGAGGAATTCTTTTCATACCCATCCGAAGCATTTCATGAATTCTTTTCCTTGTGATCCTCCGAAGGCCATCATTTCAGAATATTTCTTCGTTCTCAGTTTTCAACCTCGTCCTCCAAATATTCTTCATTGATGTCTCTTCGTTCGTCTCTATATTCTTACGGTGGTTCTTTCAAGTTTACTCTTCCGTTGTTATCGTTTTAATTCTTTGTTCTTTTCACAATCCTACCGGTGGTTCGTTGAAGATTTATCCAAGGTTGTGCTAGATCTCTCTTTAATTCCTTCCCAACGAGAATAAGTAGTATGCCAAATCCTTTGGTTGTCATCAATTTAAATTGGTGAAGGAGATGCATTACATAACTCTTATCCTTGTTCCTTCAGGTGATTTAATTCTTTTGTCTGGAGCTTGTTCATCATATCATATCCTTGGTTCTAAGTTGTTCATCTTGTTTTCCGGAGATCCAAGTTATTTCAATTATCATTCCAAAGCTCAATCTAATTCACCGCAGGCCTTGAATCTTATTCTTTTCATCTTTAACTTCTCATGCTTTCTTTACCGGAGTTTTCATGATGGTTCATCATCATTTAATTCATCCTCGAAGTCTTCATCAAGTTTCTTGTTGGAGCTCAAGCTTTCTTCATCATGCTTTCCAATTGCAATTCTTGCTCCCTTATCTTTCAGATGGTGTTATGTCATTCTTGACAATTCCTTCATGTTCATGATTCACGAGTTATCAAGAATGAGATATTTAAAACCATCTTTTCTTCTCTTTAGGGGATCTTTTCAACCCCTCCTTTTATCTCTTGGAGTTATCTTGGGTTATAATTCACCTAAAAGCTTTCCCTAAGGATTGTTGATATTATGGTGCTTATTAGTGACCCAAGTTCTTCATTTATCATTCCGGTGAAATAAGCTTTTCATATCCTTGTTGATCTCAATCCAATCAATTGTTTTCGTTAGTGGCTGGTTGTCACCTCATAATTTTGAGATGTTTTCCATAAGCCCACACGAACCTCATTCGTTTCGTTGTTGATTTTCCATCAACCACGTTCAACACTTCATCTTCTCTAGTTCTTGTTCCGGAGGCTGTGTGTTGTTGTTTTCATCAAGTATCACTCCATCTTCTCTAATTCTTGTTATTTCCTTCCATTTTCAGACGGAGTGCTGTCCAAATTATGTCATTCTTATTCCTTGGCTATACCGTTCTGGTTTCTTATTCTTTTGGTTCGTGAGCTCTTGTTTCATGTCTTTCAACCTACAAGGTTCTTGTTATTGTTCCTTGTTCCTCCTTTTACCGGAGTGCTCTTAACTTCATTCATCTCTGTTGCATTCTTTCTTTCTACTTGTTCAACCTCTCAAGGTTCTTTGGTTTCACTCGTCTGTCAAAGAAGCAACTTTGTTTTACCTCTTCTTCTTCCGTTTTTACCCGGTGATATCTCTAGGATCTCGGGTCGAGATCCTCTGTTAGTGTGGGAGAGTTGTGACGCCCGAGACCGACGTCCCAGAAGATTCCAGAAGCTTCCCGAAGATTCCAGATGTTCCGGGTTGCCCGTGGGTTTCTTTTGAGCTGGTGTTATTTATTTTTCTGCATTGCATCATGTCATCATGCCATCATTTCATTTTATTTTTGCATCTCAACCTAAATAAACCGTGTGGACCTTCGGTCCATTTAAATCGAGGGAAGATTGTCTTCTCTTTAAAACATATAAAAGCCTCTCAATAGTTAGGGAGCTATATTAAAAATATTCCAATTGTTTGGGATTACTCAAACACACTTGCATATTCTCCCCATGTCTTTTTCACTTCGAGCTTCTCCTTCTAAATCTTGCCGGTAATTCTTTTCAGTTGTTTCGAGGTTCCTCCAAAAATTTGAACATTTTTGGACACTTCAATAATCTCGTCTTAGTTCAAACCTATTTGAATTAAATTCAAATATGTTTGAATTATTTCCCGTCCTTGCCTTTTGTATTTTTCTCCGGTCGTGCTCATTTTTACGAGCCCGGGAAAAATAACCTTTGACCTAATTCTTGCCCTAACCGTCCTCCTCTTTCTCTTTTTCTCTCTTTGTTTTTATCTGCAAAATCTAATAAAAGAAAGTGCAGCGCCTCCTCTAGGCCCAAGGCCACTTCGGCCCAGGCCTCCAGCCTCCTTCTCCTCCTCCCTGGCCCATCAGGCCCACTCCAGCCCAGCCACCGCACCGAACCCTAGGCTCTCGCACCGCACTCCCTCACGTTCCCTGCCCGCCGCCGCACTCTCCTTTTCCCTCTTCCCTCCCCGCGACCTCTTCCTCCCTCGAGCACCCGAACCCCCCATCCCATCGATCCCCTTCCTCGCTCCCAGTCCCCTCGACCCGATCTTCCACGAGCGCCCGTCCCCGAGCGGCTCCCTTCCCGGAGCCCGGCGCCGCCCCCGACGCAGGTGCCCCAGCGCCGCTCGCCTCTGGCCCCGAGTACCCCGAGGCGCCCTTCCCTCAGCCGCGGCCAGGAGCCAGCCAGCCCCGGTGCCCCTCCCTCTCGAGCGTCCCTCAAGCTGTCACCGGCGCCCGTCGCGCCCGGACTCCTCCTTCCCCGTCGACCTCGATCTGGTCTGCCTCGAGCCCTCTCCTCCCTTCGCCAAGCCGGCCGCTTCCCTGGCCTCCTCGCCGAGGACGCGGCAGAGCAGCTCCCCGAGAGTCCTCGCTCCTCCCGACGCCGGCCCCGAGCCCCCGATCCTCTCTGCGCTCGGGCCCTCCTCCTCGTCGCACCAGGAGCAGACGCCCGGCCATCGCCTCTCCCTCCGGCCCGCAGGTCGCCCGGCCTCCTCCTCGCGCCCGGCTTCCAGGCACCAGCCGCCCCGAGCCAACAGTGCGCCTCCCTCCGTTCCCTCAGCGCCGCGCTGCTCCTGGCGTGCCAAGACAGGAGGTCCGCAGCGCCGTGCTGTCCCGTTTGTTTAGCTCCTGTAGCTTTTGTTTTGGTGGTGTTGTGTTTTGTTTTTGTTCTGTTGCGTGCTGTAATTTTGGACAGGAGACCCGTGTACCCCTTCGAGTCGTCGACGACCTTCTAGTTCGACTACACGGCGACAAAAGAAGTGTACATCTGCGTGAACCGACAAGTACCACTACATGTACGAGTACCTCGTCGCCCGGAGCACTCGAGAACGACAAGTACCCCGACAACACGTGAACCACTACCGTCGCCCGGAAACGAGGAACTCGCCAAGTACCACGACACGATGAACGAGAACCACTACTTCCCTCTACGACATGTACAACTACACTCGACGCCTGAACGACTACCGTCGCCGAGTACCACTACTTCCTCTACCGTCGCCCGAGTACAACTACTGCCACGTGAACGACTACTTCTCTCTACGGAACGGCTACTTCCTCTCCGACGTGAACGACTCCTTCCTCTACGTCTCGAACCGCTCCGAGAACGCACGCTTCGAAGGTATACCGAGACGACCCCGTGGATGACCCGTGCATGCTTGTTGTGTTGTATGAAATGTCTCCCGTGTGTGCTCCGTGTCCGTTTCGTCCCTTTTGTTGTTCCTCGGTTGCCTCGTCACCGACTCGTGGGAACCCGGCAACGGGAACACCCCATCATCTTGTTCGACTTGCTCGCGTCGATTCTACCTTTTGCACCGGACTCTCAACGAGTACCGGAACCGAGATGTTGCGTGGCATCATTTTCGGATCGTTGCCGTGGCACCCTTTCTTCCCCCACGGTGACAAATGCTTCTTATCTCTTTAAAGTCAACCTTTTAATAAAACTTGCATAAACTTGATCATGTCATCCGCATCATGTTAACAACCTTTAAATGTTAATTGTTGTTTGCTTATAATTATTTAAACATGCTCATGGGGATTTTTCCGGATATGTTGTTGTTATTTTCCGGCCCCATTTAAATTGCCTAGTTAGTGTAGTTTTATTATGCCTCACCTCTTGCCATGCTAAAAACATTTAACCTTGTTTTGTAAATAACGAGAGTCAACTAAATAATTAAATGTGGTGTTTCGTCAATATGCAACCCGTTGCATATTGATCTCCACTTAACTTGTAGTGTTGTTTGTGCACTTTGCCATGCCTTGCATATTTAAACCGGACATGCATCATACTTGTTTGTGCATCGTATGCCATGTTTATGATGTGTGTGTTTACCGTGTTGTTTTGCTTCTTTCCGGTTGCTTTTCTTGTTAGCTTCGGTTTCGTTCCGGAGTTGTGAGGATCCGCTCGACTGTTGCTCCGTCTTCTTCTTGGATCTGTTCTTCTCCCTCTGTGGAATCCCAGGCAAGATGACCGAACCCGGATACCATTACTATTTTTGCCTATTGCTAGTAGTCTCGATCTTTAGTTTTGCCTCGATGCCCATGTTCTTCTTGTCAGCCTCCTACTTGTAACCATTGCCCTGTTTAACCACCCTACCTACGCAAACCGTTGCTTGGCTAAGTACGCTTCGCTCAGCCCTTCTTATAGCATTGTTAGTTGCAGGTGAAGATCGAAGATGCTTGCTTCATGTTGAAGTTTGGTTGGGTTATATCACACTATATAAATGCTTAAAAATGAAATCATCTATATACTGGCAGGGTGGAAGGCTAAGCCTTTTTGCTTGGTGTTTTGTTCCACTCATGCCGTTAGGAACCGTATAAACCGGTGTTATGTTCCTTGATTTTGCGTTCCTAACACGGTTGGGGTGTATGGGACCCCCTTGATAAACCGCTAAGTGCTAAGTCTTTTCCAGCAAGTCCCAACATTTGGTACTATTTGCCTCATAATAACAACTTAATTAATTAATTAAATTTGCATAGAGGGTCGCTCCCTCGAGGATCCTTTATTTCTACATAGCAGGGGGGCCAGTGCCGATGGTGTTGGTCCCAAACGGGGAGCCTGCGGGAACCACCACGAGGTAACTCGAGGTTTGGGTCCTGTAGCTTCGCCCATCCGGTCGTGTCCTGAGACCTAGATACGCGCGGCTACTATCAGGGTGTCGACACGCCGGGAGGATTTGCTGGATTAGCCTTACCTTAGTTCGGTTTAACTTGAGCACGGGATTCCGAGAATACTCGGGCCTTCCCAACTATGGAGTTGCGACTCCGCGGATCGTGGGCTTGTAATGGGTCAAGTTGGAACACCCCTGCAGGGTTTGAACTTTCGAAAGCCGTGCCCGCGGTTATGTGGCAGATGGGAGCTTGTTAATTCCGGTTGTAGATAACTTGACACAATGATCCAATACACTACCAGCGTGTGTTCCGTGACTGTCAATTTCCGAATAGGGATTCGGGAGTTGAACACGGTGGGGTTATGTTTGACCGGCTTTAGTTAGGATCACTTCGTGATCATCTTTCGACCGATGCACTTCTCTTCTCGCTCTCTTTTACGTAAGTTAGTGCTAGTTGCTGCTGCAGACTCTTGTTTGTTCCTTCACCTCTCGTTCTTTCTTCAGCCTTGTCCTCACCCAAGGCTTAAATAGTCGTGTTACCCGGGAACGGGATTGCTGAGTCCTCTGTGGCTCACAGTTACTTCACCACACCAGATGCAGGTTCAGCCGTGTACGATGCAGGAGTTGGACCAGTTCTTCACCGGGAGCTCGATGAAGAGTTTGACCGTTTGCTTGTGACGTTTCGATGTTCAGTAGTGGTTTCTACTAGGATTCGATCTTGGCCTGTGGCTTTATGTTGTTTTGGTATCTTTCTTTTGGATCTTCACCCGTAGTCGGGTTGTGATGTTTTGTATGATGATTGTTTATGTATTGTATTGTGTGAAGTGGCGAGTGTAAGCCAACTACCTCCTTTTGCATTTTAATCCCTCTTTTACATGAGTAGTGCAAAGATACCAAACTTGAGATCATTCTAGGATGGGCTTATACCTTTAAGTCGTGCCTCGACACGTAGGAGGTATAGTCCCATCCTGGGCATTACATTGGGTAAACCCGAGGTCTGGTAAAAACCCGTAGCTTCACCCATCCGGTCGTGGCCTGAGACTAGATACGTGCGGCTACTGTCAGGGTGTCGGCACGCCGGGAGGATTTGCTGGATTAGCCTTACCTTAGTCGGAGTATCTTGAGCACGGGATTCCGAGAATACTCGGGCCTTCCCACCTTGGAGTTGCGACTCCGCGGATCGTGGGCTTGTCATGGGCCAAGTTGGAACCCCCCTGCAGGGTTTTGAACTTTCGAAAGCCGTGCCCGTGGTTATGTGGCAGATGGGAATTTGTTAATATCCGGTTGTAGAAAACTTGACACCATGTTCAGAACACACTACCAGCGTGAGTACCATGATGGTCATTTTTCGAAAGGGGTTCGGGAAGTGCACACGATGGGGTTATGTTTGACATGCTTAGATAGGATCACTTCATGATCACCTTGTCGCTCGTGTCCTTCTCTTCTGGCTTTTCTTACGTAAGCTAGTGCTAGTGCAGCTGCAGCCTTTTATTCTTTCTTCAGCCTTGTTCCACACCCAAGGCTTAGATAGTTCTGTTACCCGGGAACGGGATTGCTGAGTCCTTCGTGGCTCACGGATTCTACACCACACCAGATGCAGGTAGTCAGGTGATCTATTCAGGTGACGGCTCCGAGCTATACTGGGAGTACGACGAGGAACGTAGCCGTTACTATGTGCACTATCCCGATGATTAGTAGTGGTTTCTACTAGGGGCGATTCGGACCTGTGGCTTTATGTATGTTTGGTATCTTTCATTTGGATCTTCACCCGTAGACGGGTTGTGATGTTATTTGAATGATGACTTGCTATGTAATGAATTGTGTGACGTGGCGAGTGTAAGCCAACTATCTCTTTTGTTTTTCATCCTCATTTTTACATGAGATGTGCAAAGATACCGAACTTGAGATCATTCCAGAATGGGCTTATACCTTGAAGTCGTGCCTCGACACGTAGGAGTTATAGTCCCATCCTGGGCATTACAAGTTGGTATTCAGAGCCTTCTCCGACCTAGAAGCCCCCACTGATTCATCGAATCATTGACGGTTGAGTCTAGGCACACACTTAAAATGTTTCGAGTCATATATATATATATATATATATATATATATATATATATATATATATATATATCGGAGAGTAGGATTTCTTTTGCTCCTCATCTCTTTTCACTCTGGTGAGGACCCCTGACGATTACTCTTGCCTCTTCTACTCTCAAAATTGCACAAAACATTTTTTAGGAATCTCGCGAGTATTGTTTGGATTGTTCCGATGTCTTTGTGACGAGAACATTGTTCTCGATGCCTCCTATCATTTAGGGGTTGTGGCAGTGTCCCGGGGAGTTTAGCTCCGAGGTGTTGTCGTCACAAATATATCGCATCAGTTCTAGAATACTTAAGATGGCCGACATCGAAAACTCTCCTATGCGGTTAGTGGCAAGATAACCCCGACATCACCCAGTACTGGGGAGGTAGTTCGGGAGTATTGCCATAGCTTGTATAGTAGATGCGTTTCGAAGGTCCGAGGTAGACGGTTTCCGGAAATAACTGGTTATGTGTTGAAGGATGGATACAGCTGGATGTAGGATTAGAGTTGAGTGCGCGATGCTTCCCCTGTATCCCCAACACCTGATTGCATAACTGGAAACTTTCGGAAATTAATAGGTGGGTTCATCTAGTAGCTCGTAGGCATTCTTCCAACGAATGCAGGATATGGAGTTCGGGGTTCTACATTGAGTGAAGTAGTTTTATGGCCGTTGTTCCGATTGGAAGTTGCATCTTAAAGGGTCCTTGGCTATGCTGATCCGGGGATTGCAAAACCCTTTCGTAACACGTTCCATAAGCTTTCAGCACGAATATGTCGAACAAAGCTTCTATCTTGTATTTGTTCTATCTGCACCTTGTTGTTTTTTATTTACCTTTTGTCTCCCAAGTGGCTTCTCGTGAAGATTGTTGTTACTATTAAACTGAGAATTTCATTCGTTCCTCTTGTTCGAATGATTCTTGTGAAGACTATGTTGCAATTCTAGCCGTTGATTCAGCTTATATATTCTTTCAATCAAATGGATAATAGTGGTCATCTCTTTCAAGATGGCTCCTAAAAGGGTTCCCAACGCTAACCCAGAGGGTGAAGAGGTTCCTGATCGTCCTCCTTCACCTCCTCCTCCGTCTGAGGCCTGGAGAGCAATTATGCAAGTTACGAATCAGAACACCCATATGCTTATGCAAATGATGCAGAATATTCAAGCAAATTAAGCAAATCGAGGTGCTCAGGGGAACCAAGGCAATTTGTTCAACCAACCGCACTTTGCTACGCTCAACCAGTTCTTGGCAAATCAACCAAAGGCATTTAGTTACTGCGTGGACCCTCTAGATGCTAAAGACTGGATAACATATATCAAGAAGCATTTCGAGTGCAGCAACGTCAGGCCCGAGGACTATGTGAAGTTTGCAGCCTTCCAACTCAAGGACCAAGCAGCTGATTGGTGGCAGCAGTACAAAGACTCCAGAGCAGGGTGTGAAATCTCCTGGGATGACTTCTGCAAGGACTTTCGCTCTCACCACATTCCAACAAGTGTCATCGAGGGTATGCGTGATCAATTCCGCAACCTGAAGCAAGGCTCTATGTCTGTCTACCAATATAATGTCAAGTTCGAGAACCTTGCCCGCTATGCCAAGCAAGACATCCCAGATGCCAAGAGCAAGATCTATCAGTTCCGTGGTGGTCTGAAGGATGAACTCCAACTTGCTCTCACCTTGTTCGAGCCTGATGAGTTTGATAAATTCTATAACATGGCACTTAAGCAAGAGGCAGCCTAGCTCAAGATGGAAGCTTCCAAAAAGAGGATCAGAGATGCTGTTCACTCCTCCTCTTCTTCTCAAGTGTTCGTGAAGCAACAGAAGTTTTGGCTTCCACCTCCTCCAGTGATCCGAGCTCCCTACAACAACAAGAACTCTGGTGGCCGTGCTTTCTCCCACCCACCCAACCCAAGCAACCAGTCAAAGAATCAGTTTCAAGCTTCCAAGTCAAGTGCTCCTTATTACCGTCTTCTCTCAGAAGTGGTTTGCAACAAGTGCACTCAGAAGGGTCACTATGCTAACAAGTGCCCCAACCCAAGGCGCCTTCCGCCTCCTCCACCTGTCAACACTGCTATTGTCAAGCACAATCCCAAGCATAAAGAGTGAATCTGATGAATGCAGCTCAAGCAGAGAATTCTTCAGATGTGATACTTGGTAACCTTCCAGTTAACTCTATTCCTGCAAAAGTGTTGTTTGATTCGGGTGCATCATGTTCTTTCATGTCTCAACCATTTGCATCCAAGCATAATGTTGACGTCAAAAGCTTACCTCAGAAGTTGCAAGTTATTTCTCCGGGGAGATGTATGACTTCTAATATATATGCTCCGGATGTATCTATTCGCATGGGTGATTACCGCTTTCTGGCCAAACCGGTTGTTCTCGGCAACTCCGACATTGACCTTATTCTCGGGATGGATTGGCTTTCTCAGCATGATGCTCTCATTGATTGTGCAAATAAGGAAGTCAAGATTACTCATCCTAACGAAGACGTGATTATCTTCGCCTCTCAAGATAACACAATCAGGCTATTCTCTCTCAATGACAAGGGCGAGATTAATGCCATCTCTCAAATTCTGGTGGTCAATGAATACGAAGACGTTTTTCCTGAAGAGCTTCCAGGCATGCCTCCGCATCGTCAAGTTGAATTCGTCATTGAACTCGAGCCTGGTACTGAGCCAGCATGCCGGCGTCCGTACAAGCTCTCCCCTGAAGAGTTGAAGGAGTTGAAGAAACAGCTCGATGAACAAGAGCGTATGGGTCTGATCAGGCCTAGCACGTCTCATTGGGGCTGTGGTGTCTTATTTGTCAAGAAGAAGGATGGCACGGAGCGCCTTTGCGTTGATTACCGGCCATTGAACAAGAAGACAATAAAGAACAAGTATCCGCTCCCCAACATCAATGAATTGTTCGAGCAGCTCAAAGGAGCAAAAGTGTTCTCTAAGCTCGGTCTCCGAATGGGCTATCACCAAATTCGCATTCGTGAAGAAGATATCCACAAGACTGCCTTCAGAACGAGTTACGGCTCCAATGAATATACAGTCATGTCTTTTGGCCTCGCTAATGCTCCACCTACCTTCTCGAGAATGATGCACTACATTTTCAACCCCTAGACCAACGAATTTGTGCTTGTGTATCTGGATGACATCTTGGTATTCTCCAAGAATGAAGAGGATCACGAAAAGCACCTTCGTCTGGTTCTCGACAGACTCCATGAACATAAGTTCTATGCCAAGTTCTCCAAGTGTGAATTCTGGCTTGATAAGGTCTTGTATCTGGGCCATATCATCTCCGCTGACGGTATTGCTATGAACCCCGAGAAAGTTGAAGCGATTGTCAACTGGGAACCACCTCAGAACGTCAAGCAACTCCGAAGCTTCCTTGGTCTTGCTAGCTATTGCAGAAGGTTCGTTGAGAACTTCTCCAAGATTGCCAAGCCTCTCTCCAACTTGCTGCAGAAGAATGTCAAGTACAACTGGTCTCCGGATTGTGATGTGCCATTCAAAACTCTCAAAGAAAAGCTCATCTCTGCTCTAGTTCTTACTCCTCCAGATGAGTCCAAGCCCTACGAAGTATTCTATGATGCTTCTCTTCAAGGAATTGGTGGTGTGCTAATGCAGGACAAGAAAATTGTGGCATACACCTCTCGTCAATTGAAGCCAAGTGAGAAGAACTACCCCACCCATGATCTCGAGCTAGCAGCTGTGGTACACGCCTTGATCACGTGGAGACACCTTCTGTTGGGCAGAAAAGTCGACATCTTCACCGATCACAAGAGCTTGAAGTACATCTTCACACAGCCGAACCTGAACCTTCGCCAAACTCGTTGGGTTGAAATGATCCAAGAGTATGATCCAAGCATCGAATACACACCTGGCAAGGCCAATGTCATTGCAGATGCCTTGAGCAGAAAGGCATATTGCAACAGTCTCCTTATCAAGCCGTTCCAGCCTGAGCTTTGTGAAGCATTCAGGAAGCTCAACCTCCAAGTTGTTCCACAAGGCTTTCTTGCAAATCTTCAAGTTGCTCCTACCTTGGAAGATCAGATTCGTGAGGCCCAACTCAGTGATGCTATGGTGCAGAAAGTGAAACATGGTATTGCAAAGGGTACTCCCAAATACAAGTGCTATCGCGTTGATGAGAGAGATACCTTGTTCTTTGAGGACAGACTTGTGGTTCCCAAGGGTGATCTCAGGAAGCTCATTATGAACGAAGCACATGATTCCCTCCTTTCGATTCATCCTGGAAGTTCCAAGATGTACCAAGACCTCAAGCAATCTTACTGGTGGACTCACATGAAAAGGGAGATTGCCCAATTCGTGAATGAATGTGATGTCTGCAGAAGAGTGAAGGCAGAGCATCAACGTCCAGCCGGTCTTCTCCAACCTCTTCCTATTCCCGAGTGGAAATTCGACCACATTGAAATGGATTTCGTCACCGGGTTTCCCAAGTCCAAGAAAGGGAATGATTCTATCTTTGTTGTCATTGACAAGCTTACCAAAGTAGCTCACTTCCTTCCAGTCAAAGAATCCATCAATGCAGCTCAACTGGTAGAGTTGTACACTTCCAGAATTGTGTCCTTACATGGCATTCCTCAAGTTATCTCCTTAGACCGTGGAAGTTTGTTCACATCCAAGTTTTGGGACTCCTTTCAGTCTGCCGTGGGCACTAAGATCCGTTTCAGCACTGCATTTCACCCTCAGACTAGTGGTCAAGTCGAGAGAGTGAATCAGATCCTAGAAGACATGCTCAGAGCTTGTGTCATCTCTTTTGGCATGAAATGGTAAGATTGCCTTCCGTTTGCCGAGTTCTCTTACAACAACAGTTTCCAAGCAAGTGCAGGCAAAGCTCCGTTTGAAATCCTCTATGGCAGAAAGTGTCGTACCCCTCTCAACTGGTCTGAGACTGGTGAATGTCAACTTCTTGGCAATGACTTGATCTCAGAAGCCGAAGAAATGTGCAAAGTCATACGTGAGAATCTCAAGGCCGCTCAGTCGCGTCAGAAGAGCTACTATGACGGCAAGCATCGTGATTTGGCCTTCAACATTGGGGGTCATGTCTATCTCCGTGTTTCTCCTATGAAAGGCACCCAAAGATTCGGTATCAAAGGAAAGCTTGCTCCTAGATACGTGGGCCCTTTCAAGATCCTTGGCAAAAGAGGCGATCTAGCCTATCAACTTGAGCTCCCTTCCAACTTTGCTAATGTTCATGATGTGTTTCATGTGTCTCAACTCCGCAAGTGCTTCAAGACACCTGAACGCACCATTCCGTTTGAGGAGATTGATCTTCAACAAGACTTGTCTTACCGAGAGCATCCCGTTTCTATTCTCGAAGAAACCGAGCGCAAGACCCGCAACAAGTCAATCAAGTTCTTGAAAGTTAAGTGGTCACACCATACCGACCGAGAAGCTACGTGGGAACGAGAAGATCACCTTCGTTCCGAGTACCCTTCCTTCTTCCAGTCCTATATCTCGGGACGAGATCTTATCGTAGTAGAGGAGAGTTTGTAATGCCCCTGATGTAACACTTTCCCTTTATGGCAATTTATAAACTTTGGCTTCATCAGTTCCATTACGGGTTCTTCGTCTTTTCGGGTTTTTGTCGTTTTGTCGTGTGTGTGTGTGTGTGCATTCATCCATGTCATGTTGTCATGTGCATTGCATTGCATTTGTGTTGTCGTTTGCATCCGGTCTCACTCGTCCCTTCCTGTTTTCCGTTTCGAGTTCTGACGCTCTCATAGGTGCCCGTGGCATCCCCGAGTCCTTCTTTTGTGTTTGACCGTGTAACGTTTCCGGATTGGCGTGAGACTTGTCGTGCGATGTTGTTTTGATACGTGTAGGCCGCCTGTCAAGTTTCGTCGCGTTTGGAGTTCGTTTGATACTCCAACGGTTGACCTCGTGGGCTAAAAGTACCTCCTCTTTGAGGCCCAAGACCCCTCCACAACAGCCCAACAACCCATCTCAACCTTTCCCATCATCTCGGCCGTTGAATTGTGATCGTGTGGCCGAAAACCGCACCCCATTTGGAGTCTCCTAGCTCCTTGTGCCTATATAAACGTCCACCCTCCTTTTTTTCGTCCAAAACAACCCTAGCCTTCTCCTAGCTCCAGCCGCCTCGGAATCCGTGCCGGGCGGACGTGTCCGACCCAGGCCGGACAGTCTGCCGCCCGCGCCAGTCAACCGCCGCGTCCGCCGCCGCGTGGGCCCGAGGGCCCGTTCCCGGCCCGCCGCGTCGCCGTTCGGGCCAGATCCGCGCCTCCCGCGCTGGGCCTTCGTCCCCGCCGCCTCCGTCGACCGCACCGCCGCCGGGAGCTCACACCGTCGCTGCCGGGAGCTCGCGTCGCCGCCGCCCCGAGCTCTCCTCCGGCCCGAGTCCAGCGACCGCGCCGTCCCGTCGAAGCTTCAGCCACCGCCCGAGCCCAAGCTCCCCGCCGCCGGTGCCGGGCCCCTCGCCGGCTGGCACCCCCCTCACCGCCGCCGATGGCCGTGCCCGCCACCCGGCCCGCTTCCTCCCGCCGGCGTCGAGGAGCCGCGGTCGCCCCAGCTTCGATCCCGATCTGGATCGGCCCGATCCAGCGCCTGGAACCCTAACGGGTACGGGTCGGCCCGTTGACCCGCGCACCCGCGGTTCCGCACCCGCGAGCCCGATCCGCACCCGCTCCGTTGACCGGAGGTTGTTTTTCCTAAGTCTTTTTCTGCTATTTTCATTGTCTAATGCATTTTTGTGATGAGGATAACTTTTACTGTGCTTGTCCGTTTTGTGCGTATAATATGTCAAAATGATCGTGGTGACATGTACTATGTTTTGTTCCATTGTGCCATGCATGTTTGAGTCCATCTAGATGTCTTAATCTTCATGAGAAGTGTGCTATATGTTATAAAATGCTGCTATTAGTTATTTTCATGCCATGTTTGAAATGTGATAACTTGATGCATGTTTATCCAAATGAAGCAAATGATATGTCCACATGTTCATCATGAGATGCTCTACATGTTGGTTGCTATAGGATGCATGATAGAATTCATATTGCGATGTTTATCTCCATTGCAAAAGTGCATGTGGCTGTTAGGTTTTTAAACTTGTTACGAGATGCCTAGTTGAGGAGCTCGTTGCTATTGATGTGGTTGTCCCCATGTTGCATGCTTATATGTTTTGGATTCCCCATCATGAGTTCTTTGCTGTGGTGCAAACCACTTGCCATGTTATGCTTTGAGGTGACTTAAACATGCTCACAAACATGCCATGATAATATTGTTGTTTAAACACTTAGTGAAATTTCACTAAGTCTGGAATCTGTAATATCCAGATGCTATGTTTGCTTGTTGTTCTAGGCAAATCCATGTTAGTTTTGGGGTGACTATTGATGATTCCTTGTTGTATATGTTGTTGTCTATCCATCCATGCCCTCACATGCTCATTTGGGTGGTTGTAGCATATTTAATTCTTGCTCCCAAGTTGCTATAAAATATTGCTGTCGGGTATTTATTGTCATGTTCAAAGTGTTGTAGCTTGTTGCTATTGATCCATGCCTCCTATGGAGATGCTCCAATGGAATTGTTTGCTGTAGGATATGTCTACTTAATGTCCATGCTTCTTGTCACCATGTTTGAATGCTGTAGAATATACATTTCTTGCTCCGAAGTTGCTATGTGGCTGTTAGTTTCAGCTTTGCATTGTTTATTGTTTCGGGTGTATCTTTTAGCCCGTTGCTCCGTTTTGAGCAAGTCCTATATGAAACTTGTGTGGTTTCGCATGTAGATTCATAATATCATCTTGTTAACATGTTTTGGAGTATGTTGCTTGATGTTTGGGTGCATCTTGCACCGTTGCCATGCTTATCTTGTCTTGATCATATCTTCTAGACCGTACCTCCGTTTTAAACAAACTTTATATGAAACTTGACTAGAATTTCGTGTTGATCATCTTGGTGCATGTTAACTTGCTGTTTAACAACTTTAACTTAAGGTTTGTTCAGTTCCTGCCTAATTTCAAACTATGCTCATGAGGACTTACCGGTTTTGTCTTAAGTAGTTTCCGGCCTCATTTAAACCTGCTGTTTCTTGTGTTGTTTCTCTGTGCTTCCTACCCTGCCATGTTTTGCATCCTAAATAGACTTGTCTTGAATCGTACTTGCTAGAGTAAATTGTCTTGTTCTTGTACTGTTTCTTTGTGTTTCCTATTTTGGATTGATGTGCATCCTAAGTGCCTCTTCAGTGCTTTCTTAGTGCATAAACAATCCATCCTGTAGTTTGCGCATTGCATCTTGTTTGATTTCGTGCCTTGTGTGTTCTTGTGTTGAGAAGAGCTAGAAGCCTAGACCGAGTACGAGAACGAGGTTACTATCGAGGTTGAGAACGAGGAGCCCTCTTACGATCCCATCGACGACTCGACAGGCAAGATGACCTGACCCAGATATCATTACTATCTTTGCCTATTGCTAGAAGTCTCGCTCTTTAGCTTATTGCCTCGATGCCCATGTTTTTCTGTCAGCCTCCTATTGTAACCATGAATCTGTTTAACCACCCTACCTATGCAAACCTTTGATTGGCTACGTAGGCTTCGCTCAGCCCCTCTTATAGCATTGCTAGTTGCAGGAGAAGATTTGAAGATTCTTGCTTCATGTTGAAGCTTGTTGGGATATCACACTATATAAACTCTTTAATGAAATCATCTATATATTGGTAATGGGTGGAAGGCTAAGCCTCTTGCTTGGTGATTTGTTCCACTCATGCCGCCCTAGGAACCGTATAAACTAGTGTTATGTTCCTTGATTTTGCGTTCCTCACACGGTTGGGGTTATGGGACCCCCTCGATAAACCGCTTAGCGCTAAGTCTTTTCCAGCAAGTCCCAACTTTGGTACTATTTGCCTAAACAACTAAAAACTTGCATAGGGAGTAATTAACCCTCTACTTAATCAACAACCCCGGGCCAGTGCTCCACATGTGTGTTGGTCCGAAACGGGGAGCCTGCGAGGCCACCTTAAGGAAACCCGAGGTCTGGTAAAAACCCGTAGCTTCACCCATCCGGTCGTGGCCTGAGACTAGATACGTGCGGCTACTGTCAGGGTGTCGGCACGCCGGGAGGACTTGCTGGATTAGCCTTACCTTAGTCGGAGTATCTTGAGCACGGGATTCCGAGAATACTCGGGCCTTCCCACCTTGGAGTTGCGACTCCGCGGATCGTGGGCTTGTCATGGGCCAAGTTGGAACACCCCTGCAGGGTTTTGAACTTTCGAAAGTCGTGCCCGCGATTATGTGGCAGATGGGAATTTGTTAATATCCGGTTGTAGAAAACTTGACACGATGTTCAGAACACACTACCAGAGTGAGTACCGTGACGGTCATTTTCCGAAAGGGGTTCGGGAAGTGAACACGGTGGGGTTATGTTTGACATGCTTAGATAGGATCACTTCGTGATCACCTTGTCGCTCGTGGCCTTCTCTTCTCGCTCTTCTTACGTAAGGTAGTGCTAGTGCAGCTACAGCCTTTTATTCTTTCTTCAGCCTTGTTCCACACCCAAGGCTTAGATGGTTTTGTTACCCGGGAACGGGATTGCTGAGTCCTCCGTGGCTCACAGATTCTACACCACACCAGATGCAGGTACTCAGGTGATCTATTCTGGTGACGGCTCCGAGCTATACTGGGAGTAGGACGAGGAACGTAGCCGTTACTATGTGCACTATCCCGATGATCAGTAGTGGTTTCTACTAGGGGCGATTCGGACCTGTGGCTTTATGTATGTTTGGTATCTTTCATTTGGATCTTCACCCGTAGACGGGTTGTGATGTTATTTGAATGATGACTTGCTATGTAATGAATTGTGTGACGTGGCGAGTGTAAGCCAACTATCTCTTTTGTTTTTCATCCCCATTTTTACATGAGATGTGCAAAGATACCGAACTTGAGATCATTCCAGAATGGGCTTATACCTTTAAGTCGTGCCTCGACACGTAGGAGGTATAGTCCCATCCTGGGCATTACACTTGTCTCCCCACGGAAGCTGGCTCGCGCTGCTCCGTCGAGAAGCTGGCCCCATTGGGAAGCTGGAGAGCTTCCGAATGGGCCCTTACTAGCACAAATGTCCGTGCGTTGCAATGGAAGACAAAATTGGCATGGACTCGCCTAGGTGAATAAGTGTGGCCTAAAACACAATGATATACTAATTATTCACGGTTAATACTAGACAAAGAAGGACTAAGAATTTCTCATTAACCAAGAATTGAGAAATGGGTAATTTTGTTCTTTTTAAACTTAGGAGCTTTTTCACTCGGACTTGGAGCATTCTTCTCGGGAAGCCAAAACAGTTTTGCCCTGTACCTAAAGTAATTATTTTTCTTGAACCTGAAGTTATTCTGCTTGACAAAACGATATCCTAACTTAATCAACTCAAAAAAGATATCCTAACATAATAGAAAGATGATCTTTAGAAATGCCATCTAAGTATACTTACGTGGGATATTGTTTCAATTATCTTATTTAAACACAAACACAATAGGGAAATCCGTATATTATTTAGATGTCTATTTATAAACTGATTTTGGTTAGGCCGTCGGTCTTCACTTGAGAGGAATATATGTACTACGTACAATATCATAGCTACTGACATCGGTGGCGGAGGACGAAAAAATCAAGGTGGGAGGAACTTTAGAGCATAAAAAAAAATTATGCAAAATCTAAATATTTTATACACACTTAATAATGAGCACTAATACTCTTATGCGACCCAAAGCTCTCTTCCATTTGTATTTGCTAGGTATTCTTTCAAAATGCCACTAAAATTTTAAAAATATTTTTGAACCTTTTGCTGTTGCTAGCCTCTTCCCATTCCCATCAACCTTATTCCTTTACCGAAAAAGGGTTTCCCCCGCTTTATATACAAATCAACCAACCAAACCATACAAGGATAGGTGCTGCGGCGGAAGCAGCACAGTCACGCCCAAAAGAAACGACGGAGGAAGAGTAAAAGAAACACATGCCGACAACAGCGGATCAACAAAAACGGAGAAGCCTCGCGACCGCTGTGCCCACTGGGATCTTCCACTAGGCTCCAAGACTCCGAAGCGCCGGCACCTATCAACACCTTCAAGAAGGATCGCGACAATGACAACGCTGCTGGCAAGGGTTTCCCCTGGTACACGACGAGGCGAGAGGAAGGGTAGCCCCCGACGCCCTCCCAAAAGGTCAGGTGGCACTCATAGGCGCCATCGCCCCGGTGTCGGCCATGCCGACAGGGGTTTCCCCCAATCCCAACCTAGACCTCGGGCGCTCCGGAGCCTGACACCAAACCAACCACCACCCTGCGCCAACACAGTCATGAGGGCCCCATGCCATCTAACCACGGCACCGCGAAGTGAGGACAGCACGGCGAAGAATTAGAGTCGGTACTAGCGCATCGGCACCGTTGCCACGCGAGAGGGCCCCACCTCCACCGTCAGCGACGGTAGCCGTCCGGACGCAATAGTAGGAGCACACCAGGCACAGCTGAGCCCTCATGGGCCCGTAAAGTTCCCGCCCTCGCGCTGCTGTCGGCACGCCATCGGCGCCGCCGCCCCATGTCCGAGCCGCTCCTTCTCCACACAGTGCCGCAGACAACGAGGCCATGCCAGGAGGCCGGCCCGCTAGGACCCAGATGAGGCCGAGAGGGCCCAGATCTGGGGGCGCGCCGCCGACCACCGCACGTCACCACGCCTCCCTACCTCGAAGGGCAGCACTGCCACCGCGCCCACCGCCGGTGACAGCCGCCGGGTCGCCGAGCCGCCGCCCAGCCGAGCAGCACCGCCGCTGTCACCAGCCCCGAGAAGGAGACGAGCGCGCGGGGACAGAAGGGCCCGCCGCCGCCGGCACCACCCGGGCCCGCGCCGGGAGCACCCGCCGACGACAGCGGGGGAGATCCACCGGATGTGGGGGCCGAGAGGGAGGGGAGGGGCGTGCCGCCCCGGCCACCTCCAGGGAGGTGGCGCAGGGGCGGGGACTGAAGGGGAGGGGGAAGAGGGGGGCGGGAGGCACCGGGGTGCGCACGCCGGCGGCAGCGGGAGAAGGCTAGGGCATCGGCGGCGGCGACGGAAACCTTAGCGGGAGGGAGCGCCTAGTGTGAGGGCTTTCGGGCAGAACCTTATTCCTTTTGCTTCACCGGCAAGTCCGCATCGCGGTTGTGCCACCTGTTGAGGCTTGCTCAGCGTTAGGGCGTGCATCACCTGTGGACACCGACCACCGCCGTCCTTCGTCGCCATTGATGGCTGGTATCCCCATCGCTCCTGCTTGCCGCCAGCATCGTCCTTGCTGTAGCTGGGAGTTAGCAGGAGCATCAGTTGGCTCCTAAACTATAAGATTTGTCACTTTGAGGGTGATTCTATGCGATCTCCTTGTTTGTAAAAATTAATGAAGGGAAAACAGATATTCCATAGATTGATTTGCCTGGAACAACCCATTAAATTATACCATCACAAAAAGATAGCATACTGCTTTGAAGATTTCTCCATTACATCTCAGTATGCTTTAGTTTCTGCCTAGATGTTTTCGAAGGTCGATTGTTGGACTCAAAACTTTCAGTGTACATTGATCATGCCCAAATGAGCACAAACAGCCGAGTGAATTGCAAAAAACATCGACATTGAAGCACGGTCTTGCAGAAACCACAAGTCTCTAGTTTTGTGCCCAAAATCACTAATTTCGAGGCTAATTTTTTGCAAAAAAAACACTAGTTGTCGGTTTTAACCCATTTGATGATGATTATGACAAGTGGAACCCGCAAAAGCTGACGTGGCATAACGGTTCTGCACAAACGGCGTTAGACAGGTTTATCTACATTTACGTAGACACCCTTGGGGCAAAAATAAAAACGCAATCAGGTCCTGCCAAAGCAAAAACTGCAACAGTACAGGCAAGATCCTGCCTCGGCCTCCCGCTGCCCAGCCGGCGAGCTCACTCCACCGCCTGGACATGGACGCCCAAGTTCGCCGGTGAGCCCGCCGTCCGGCGGACGCCCCCACCCCGCCTCCCCTACCTTCCTTCTCCTCTCTCTCTCTCTCCCTCCCCCCCCTCTCTCTCTCTCCACGAGGAGCTCGCCCCCGCCTGTGTCGCTCACGGCCAACTCCTCGGGACGCCTGCGGAGCTCCGCCCCCAGCCGCGAGAAACCGTGGCCGGCCACCTCGCCCGCGAGCTCCCCAAGGCCTGCGGTTCGAATTAAGGGCCGGCCTCAACCTCCTCCCCGCACGCCGGGTGCTGCTCTGAACGGTCGCGAATACCCACGACGTCGGTGCTGCACCGGAACCGGCGGGATTCGGTCGGGAATCGAGCCACCGCCGCCCGTTGACCTTCAATGTTGGGGGTTGGCCGCCAGCGAACCCGACAGTCACCTCGTCTCCGCCAGGCACTGGATCCTGTAGGATCCACCCCTTCTTGCTCTTCCGACGGGGGCGGGCGGGAGAGAGCGGCGGCGGTGCGGGCGGGAGAGAGCAGCGGCGATGCGGGCGGGAGAGAGCGGCGGTGCCGGCGCCGGAGTGAGCATCAGCGGCGCCGGAGTGAGCAGCAGCAATGGCGCATGCGGTCAGGCGCGAGCGAGCAGCGGCACGGGCGGGAGAGAGCGGCGGCGGTGCGGGCGGGAGAGAGCAGCGGCGGTGCGGGCGGGAGAGAGCAGCGGCGCCGGCACCGGAGTGAGCAGCAGCGGCGCCGGCGGAGCAGCAGCCGCGCCGGCCGCGCATGAGCGAGCAGCCGCGTCGGTGGCCTGGCGGCCAGGCACCAGCGTGCAAGACTTATCCTCTTATGCCCTTTTGCAATCTAGTCCCTTATATTCTGTCTAACTGGGATCCGTTATGTCTTGCCACATCACCCTTTCTGGCGGGCCCCATCTGTCATAATCGCGATTAAAACGAGCAAATCAGGTGACTAGTGTTTTTTGCAAAAAAAATTAGCCTCAGAATTAGTGATTTTGGGCACAAAACTAGAGACTTGTGGTTTCTTCAAGACCGTGCTTCAATGTCGATGTTTTCTGCAATTCACTCCAAACTGCCTAAACATGATATTGGTGTCAGTGCATTGAGCAATGAGTTCAATCACACATCTTCTAATTTTGACCGAAGATTGACCCAACGTGTCATCCATACTCAAAGTCAAAAGAATAGCATTGTTCAGCACCTACAGACCTGTTCAACCTATCCTCGACCAAAATTCTATCTTATTGACCTGTTCATTTAATCAAATCGAGACTCATGCAAACTCGAGACTCTGAGTATTCAGGATGCGGAATGGAGCGTAAAGTTGAAATCCTAGAATAGAAGTACAAGTGTACATGAGGAGGGACGTGAACAAGACTTAATCTGTTTGTCCTTCGTCCACATACAACATACGAAGATTTGTGGAGTCATCTCAGATGAGAATGTTTTGTGAATGTAAGTTTCAGGGGCGTGGGGAGGCTGGACTAACCTTCAAATGATGTTTTATTAAGGTGTGGAGGGGTGACACAAGGGAGAAACGCTCTGTGGCTCCGTGTCGCCACAAAACTCAGGGATCTTCTATTTACCTGGGTTAACAATATGAGTAAAATAGTACACATTTAGCTCCAGATTCGGCAATTGGAAGAACATCCAACAAAATCTCCAGATATTACAAGACAACATAAGGTGCAGCGGAGTAGAGTAAATCATCCATTTATGTAAAGAAAACTATGCCAAACTATTGGGATTAACCACGATTGGTTTCCCTGTCCGGCCTGGTTTGGGTTCGCTAGCTTTGTACTAGTATAAATATAGCTATACCCTATGCCTGTAACTCAGATCAAACAAAGCAATAAAAATACAAAGGCTCGACACGAGCCTTTTGGCCAATTCTCGCGTCCTTGTTTCATCTACGTGAAGTATTCTGTACGTACGTGGCTGTTCCGGCGAGTCCCCGCTAGCTTTAAGCTAATTAGCTAGCTTGGCGTACGGGAGCTTCTGCAGAAATCGATCCAGTAACTTTGGTTCAGCTTCGTACGTGCGCGTACCGCCAGAAAGAACTCGTCGGCTGATCTCGGCAAGTCGAGGATGTGCCAACAATTGGTATCTAGAGCTTGGTTGATCTTCTAGTAACGGAAGGTCATGGCAGGCAAGGAGATCGTGGCAGCGTCCGGTGCGGCTAAAGTATTTGCTGCTCCGGCGAGTTCGTCCTACCCACGGTTTGATCGCGAGAACTTCGGGGTCTGGAAGGCCCTTATGGAGTGTGGTCTCCGCGCCAATGAGCTATGGGACGCCGTCGATCCAGGAGGCAACGCGTTCAAGAAGGAGGGAGCCGAGCACCGGAAGGATCGGCAGGCCGCGTCGGTGATTTACTGAGTGATGCCGATGGATGTCCTCCAACACCTGATCGCCAAGGAAACGGCGAAGGAGGCGTGGGATACCTTGAAGCTCATGTTCGAGGGACACACCCGCGCCAAGCAAGCCAATCTCCAAAGTCTCCTAAGGAACTACGAGACTTTGGTCATGGGCTACAATGAGTCTGTGGATGCGTTCGCCTCACGGGTGGCTACTCTCGTCAATCAGATCCGGGCGCTTGGAGAAAACCTCACGGAGGCCTCGGTTGTCCGATGGTTCTTGCGTGCGGCCCCTCCCCGGTACCTGCAAATTGTCACGGCGATCAAGGAATGTGTCGATCTCGAGACCCTCTCCATCGATGATCTCGTCGGACGCTACAAGGCTCACGACGAGCGTATGCGGTACAGTCTCGGGGACGGGAGGAACGATGAGCAAGTCATGCTCACACGGGCCCAGTGGCTGGCGCTAGACTCAAGGAGAGGAGGCAACGGCTCTAGCAACAACACTCGCCAAGATCATGCGCCGAAAGAACAAAGTAAGAAGAACGCCGGCGACGCCGCTCCGAAGAAAAAGAAGTTCAACAAGCGCAAGATCAAGTGTCACAACTATGGCATAATGGGGCACTTCAAGTCGGAGTGCAAGAAACCATCGAAGGAGAAAGCTCTCATGGCCAAAGGAGGCGATGATGGCGACATGATGCTCATGGTCGAGGTATGCAAGCTAATGGACGAGGATAGTGCAGCTCCCAAGGCACCGGCTACAGAGGTTGTCACGCTCATAGAGGAAGCAGTTGATTATGAAGGTGCAGAGGTCACCAAACAGACTCTACGTCCTGAACTTGGATCGTGTGGATCCGGTATGTCTCTTGTCGAGCATGGACGACTCGGCATGGAAGTGGCACATGCGCTACGTTCATCTAAATTTCCAGGCTCTTCGGCGACTTGGACAAAAGGAGATGGTACGTGGCCTACCGTGCATCAACCATGTCGACCAAGTGTGCGACGGTTGTCTCATTGGGAAACAAAGGCGAACCCCGTTCCCAAGAGAGGGAAACTTTAGAGCAAGTAAATCTCTTGAGTTGGTCCATGGAGACTTGTGCGCGCCGATTACACCGGCCACCGCTGCCGGAAATAGATACTTCTTGCTCGTCGTCGACGACTTCAGCAAATTCATGTGGATTGTGTTGTTAAAGACGAAGGATCAAGCTTTGCAAGCCTTTAGGATAGTAAAGATGGCGGCTGAAGTAGAATCTGAAGCCAAGCTGAAGGCCCTTCGTACCGATCGGGGGGTGAGTTCAAGTCTCATGCATTCATGGAATTTTGCGAAGCTCAAGGGATCAAGAGGTATCTTACCGCGCCATATTCACCGCAGCAAAACGGTGATGTGGAATGGAGGAATCAATCCGTGGTGGCAATGGCACGAAGCATGTTGAAGAGTAAAGGCATGCCAGGCAAGTTTTGGGGTGAGGCGGTCAATACGGCCGTTTATTTGCTGAACCGGGCTCCAACCAAGAGTGTGGTTGGGATGACGCCGTACGAAGCATGGTACGGACACAAGCCCACGGTTGATCATCTTCGCACTTTCGGATGCGTAGCGCATGTAAAGACGGCGATCGGGCATACTAGCAAATTGGCGGATCGGAGTACTCCAATGATATTGGTCGGCTATGAAAAGGGTACGAAGGCATACCGTGCGTGCAACCCCTCTACCAACAAGGTGGTTGTGACGCGCGATGTGATATTCGAAGAAGCAAGGTCATGGAATTGGAACTCCGCCGAGCTGGTATACCCGCCTTCCGATGAAATTTTCAATGTTGTTTACAATGATAACGAGCATGCAGACATTGGCGATCAACCGAAGACTTCGAGCATCGCGAGCGGCGCGGCAGAAAACGATGGCTCGAGGCACGTGCAAGAAGCAGCAGCGGCCGACGCGCACGAAGCTGCGTACGGCACGCCAGGCAGCAACGCACGCAGCGCCCCTGGTAGCGCTCGCTCAGCTGGCCAAAAGAACGTGTCAGAGGGGAGCGGCCCATCCAGTGGCCCAACTGATGGACCTGAAGATGGACTCGATCCAGAGTCCAGAGGAATCAGCCCAGGACGTAGCCCTCACGTTGCGTCACGAGGGCCAGAAGGCTAACGTGCATGGGATTGTTGGTTCTCCTGTACGTACACCAATCTCACGTGGTTCACCTGGTGGACGTGTAGCCAGCCCAAGGGTGCTCCAATCGCCTGAAAACGGAAGTGTGGCAACTTTAGATGATGATTCCTCGTCTTCGACTGTACAGGAGACAAGGGAACGTCTGCCGACACCAGTACGTCTTCGACCAGTGGTGGATTTATATCCAAAGGAAGCGCTTCCAAAAGTAAATCCCGTGAAAATTAAAGGAAGAGGACGGCGTGTCTGCTTAGCGTCGAGGAACCGACGAAATTTGAAGACGCAAATACGGAGGAGTGTTGGCGTCGTGCTATGGATGAGGAGTTGGGATCGATCCAAGACAACAAAACATGGGAGCTCGTGGATCCACCCAACGATATTAAAATCATAGGACTCAAGTGGGTGTAGAAAATCAAGAAAGATGCCGAAAGAAACTTGGTGAAGCATAAGGCAAGGCTTGTCGCCAAAGGATATGTGCAAGAGCAAGGTGTAGACTTTGAGGAAGTGTTCGCTCCGGTCACAAGGATGGAATCGGTGAGGCTAGTTATAGCTCTCGCGGCTCAAGAATCTTGGAGGCTACATCACATGGATGTTAAATCCGCGTTTTTGAACGGGGAGTTGAAAGAAGTATATGTGAAGCAACCACCGGGTTACATCAAAAAGGGAGAGGAACACAAAGTGTTGAAACTATACAAGGCCTTGTACGGGCTATGCCAAGCTCCTCGGGCGTGGAACATCAAGCTTGATCGTACACTGGTTTCTCTTTGTTTTGAGAAAAGTCCACTGGAGCATGCTATGTACAAGCGAGGTAAAGACAAGGATCGTCTTTTAGTGGGCATCTATGTTGATGATCTCTTGATAACCGGAGCAGATGAGGAGGAGATTGCGAGATTCAAGCTACAGATGAAGGAGCTGTTCAAGATGAGTGATTTAGGGCTCTTGACTTATTACCTCAGGATCGAGGTGCATCAAAAGCCGGAGGGGGTCATACTATGTCAGGAGGCATATGCAAAGAAGATTCTTGAAAGTTGTAGCTTGGAGGACTGCAATCCAAGTCATGTTCCAATGGAACCTCGACTTAAACTTAGCAGAAGGAGCCAAGCACCCGCGGTTGATGCAACGGAGTATAGAAGTGTGGTCGGAAGCTTAAGGTATCTTGTGAATACACGACCAGACTTGGCCTATTCCGTTGGCATAGTGAGTCGCTTCATGGAAGCACCCACGACAGAACATTGGGCAGCTGTGAAACAAATACTCAGGTACATCAAAGGGACAACTAACTTCGGTTGTGTCTATTTGAGAGAGAAGCAGAAGGATATGGTGGAGCTACTTGGCTACAGTGATAGCGACTTAGCAGGAGATATTGACGGCCGTAAAAGTACCTCGGGCGTAGCATATTTCTTGGGAAGAAGCATCGTGACTTGGCTATCACAAAAGCAGAAGGTGGTCGCATTATCATCCTATGAAGCGAAGTATATTGCAGCTGCAACCGCGGCAGGTCAAGGTGTGTGGCTAGAGAGGCTACTCAGTGACCTCACTGACAAGGAACCGGAAGGAGTGGTGCTCTATGTTGACAACAAGTCTGCGATTGCCCTATGTAAGAATCCAGTGCATCATGACAGGACGAAGCACATTGACATAAGGTATCACTACATAAGGGAGTGCGTGGAAGAAAGCAAGATTGAAGTCAACTATGTTTGCACCGATGATCAGCTTGCAGATGTTCTTACCAAGTCTTTGGGACGGCAGAAGTTCACAGAGATGCGGGGAAGGATCGGCGTCCAAGCTGTGAAGTGAGGATATCGTGTGTTAGGGGGGTGATTATTGGGATTAACCACGATTGGTTTCTCTGTCCGGCACGGACTAGTAATTGTCACCGAATAGGTTTGGGTTAGCTAGCTTTGTACTAGTATAAATATAGTTCTACCCTATGCCTGTAACTTAGAACAAATAAAGCAATAAAAATACAAAGGCTCGACACGAGCCTTTTGGCCAATTCTCGCGTCCTTGTTTCGTCTACGTGAAGTATTCTGTACGTGGCTGTTCCGGCGAGTAGCCGCTAGCTTAAAGCTAAATAGCTAGCTTGGCGTACGGGAGCTTCTGCGGAAATCGATCTAGTAACTTGGTCCAGCTTCGTACGTACGCGTACCGCCGGAAAGAACTCGTCGGCTGATCGCGGCAAGTCGAGGCTGTGCCAACACAAACTTCGGCAACATCTATAAATGTGACTTTTCTTCCCTTTTTCAAGAAAATGTGACCATATGTTTCAGGAGAGCACCTAAAACGAAGATCTGCGGACCCCAGTATTAAAGAAGACAGTGACAACACTTAATAGACCTCAAACCATCACTCTGGAAACTATGAATCACTCGTTTAAAATACGTTTATTTTATCCCTATAAAACAATTTCAAACATGTGCAGAAATTGCTACTCATGTGTGCAAGCTAGATGTGAAGTCTTGGCACCATATTTGGTCGTGCATGGTGAGTAGAAATTTCTAGGTTTCGGTTGTAGCATCAGCACTAATAATCCCATGCACAAATAATCAGAAAACATAATATTTGAACAACCTTGTATCGCAAAATGGCCTTCATGGCGAACTGACCCAAAGATGATGATGTAGATCTTGTAGATGGTCGTCCAACGCAGGTCCAGTACTTCACCAGCATCCACACCGTCGCAAGCACTAGCCACACACCCTACCGTGAAACGCTGAACACTATTGTTTGCCACGCTGCTAGCCCCGTCGCCTCTAGGCCACCATTGTTGTCGCCGCCATCCGGAAGCTTGACTTTGGCACTGCCATGTTAATCATGCCCAGACTGCAGCTCCCAGATCTTTGGGTCTAAATGTGATGGGGATATGCATCAAGGTGATCCCCTTCTTGTTGCTTTAGTGAACTCGGTAGGCTTGGCATTGGGGATGCAATTTATTGCCCAACCACAACTCATACTGGAAACATGATGGGCCCCAAATTATTTCTATCTCAAAATAGATATATCGATGCTAAATAGAACTCTGCACATGGTTAAAACTGACAGACAACATCCTGTTCTTGTTGTACTTTTAAAATCGAATTCAGATTAACCAAAATAGGTACCATTTGAAAGCTTATGACAAAGACTTATGCAATTATTTTCAAAATACTGACTGCATCTATTGTGTGCGATTTCTTCTAATCTACACATCAAACTATCATCTTAGGTATTATATTGATGTTACCCTTGAAACGTAGCTGGCCAATTTGATTTCAACTTGAGAACGCGGATGAGTTTCTTCTTAGTGGATATTTGCTTCTTCGTTGGAGATGCACATGTTAGCCTGAACCAGCACCCAAGTGATGTGAAAATGAATGTTCTTTGCGTAAACATTTCTTCAGCTTTAGCTAGTAACAAATATATCATTCACTATATGATATCAATACAGTGGAACATATAAGTACGTTCTTTTTCAAAACTTAGCACAAGGAATCAAATCATCCAGTTAGTCGGTTCACTTAAAATCAATCCACATACTTGTCATGTCACAGACATTTTACCTTTGATAAACAAAGTAATTAGCAAATTAGCATTCGCAGATATTGTTATATTTTCTTGTTAGGAAAAGCACTCAAAATTCCCCAAAAGGTGTTAAGTTGTCACACAATTGTATGTCTGTGTGTCTTGTCCAGAAGGTTTAAGCAACTGCCAAATGTGGCCATTAAGCAAGTTGAGATTTCTTTTTGCGCAGAATAAATATGATCACAAAAGAACAATTCACTGCGACGACTTGGAAAATAAATGTGCTGCCGAGTAATTAACTTCATAATTAAGCACACAAGCCAACCATAATCAAGCACACAATTCATCAACATCAGTACCGTGACACTAACATGTAGCAACAACACGTATTTTATCATTATTCCCTTGGAAATTGTACAGTGTAGTGATGAATGTGTAGTATAAAAAAGAGATGTGGCATTATGGTTGATACCTTGAAGAAGGCCTTTCTCTTGAGCTGGTTGTCCAGTGCTCATGAACTGAAAGAAACAAGAAGACCAAGATGAAAAAACAACCAACGACACACAATTTACCTCGTCAAACTGTACTTGGACGCTGATGGCAAGATCGGGGCTAAGGACCATCTCGTCCAGCGTCTCCATGAGGGCTTTGTCGATGGCAGACTGTCAGTACAACTCAAACGCCCCCGCCATCCCTACTCTGAACCCTCTGCCTACTAATTAACATTATCAGAATTTAGAATAACACCAACAGTTTCAGTTTCATTCAGACGGCCTCACTGTCACGCTGGAATCCAAAGATCAAAGAGGAGTGAAGTTAGCACGGTCCGTATAGCTTATTCATAAGCTCTTATCAAGGTTCAGTTGGTCTTAGCGACGAATCCATGGCGAAGTCGGTGGGATGCTCCACGTCAATAGGTCAATGATATGCGAAGAAGGGAGAAGAATGTGTGCATCGCAATAGGAAGAACAGTGCGTCTGTGGCAGCCGTAAACAGTTGGCGCGGTGATAGGTGAAGGATTGAGGAAGTCGTTCATCTTGCTCCCACAGAAGAACTTCTATTATTTGATTATGTGCATTTTAGTTATACAGTTGCCAACTGTTT
Organism: Secale cereale; assembly: GCA_902687465.1. Taxonomy (NCBI): domain Eukaryota; kingdom Viridiplantae; phylum Streptophyta; class Magnoliopsida; order Poales; family Poaceae; genus Secale; species Secale cereale. The sequence continues at coordinate 525,896,532 of LR738711.1, read as the reverse complement.
TCTTTTACCCAGAAACCATAGAATAATTGTTCTACGATATATTTTAATTAATAAAATCAATATGTACAATAAAAAAAGAATATAAAAGGCTTTGTATCCGCTTGATGCTAGTGTACATTTTAAGTAAATAAGATCGGCCACTTAAAAGAAGCACCATTTGTATGGAAAAAAGACATACTCTTGTTCGAGTGGGATTACTAAAGGGTGTGGCTAGGTCTCAGTTGACTTAGATTTAACGAAATCTTAGTCAAGTAACATAACATGCAAAAAGAAAAAAAGAAAAAACTTAAAATTACACGAATCTCAATGTAAGATCTCATGGATATAGCAATAACTTAACAACATTATGTCTGGGTCGATTGAGACGTAGCAAAGTTGTAAGGCTGGTCGTAGTGGGGAGTATCAGATACTAGTATCATGCATATGATACTAGTGTTTGATACTACATCCGTAGTGTATAGTATCATATGTTGGTACCATAGAATAGTTTATTTATTGTCATGCATGACACATAGTAGCACATCATTTAATATGATACGATATCATGATATGATACTCAACTTTCTCTTACTTCATTAAATACTATGTAATGCCCAGGATGGGACTATACCTCCTACGTGTCGAGGCACGACTTAAAGGTATAAGCCCATCCTAGAATGATCTCAAGCTTGGTATCTTTGCACAACTCATGTAAAAGAGGGATTAAATTGCAAAAGGAGATAGTTGGCTCACACTCGCCACTTCACACAATACAATAAATAAACAAATCATCATACAAAACATCACAACCCGACTACGGGTGAAGATCCAAAAGAAAGATACCAAAACAACATAAAGCCACAAGTCAGGATCGAATCCTAGTAGAAACCACTACTGAACATCGAAACGTCACAAGCAAACGGCCACACTCTTCAACGAGCTCCCAGAGAAGAACTTGAACCAACTCCTGCATCAACCTCGGCTGAACCTGCATCTGGTGTGGTGAAGTAACTGTGAGCCACAGAGGACTCAGCAATCCCGTTCCCGGGTAACAAGACTATTTAAGCCTTGGGTGAGGACAAGGCTGAAGAAAGAAATGAGGTGAAGGAACAACAAGAGTCTGCAGCAGCAACTAGCACTAACTTACGCAAAAGAGAGCGAGAAGAGAAGGTGCATCGGTCGAGAGATGATCACGAAGTGATCCTAACTAAAACCGGTCAAACATAACCCCACCGTGTTCAACTCCCGAATCCCTATTCGGAAATTGACAGTCACGGTACACACGCTGGTAGTGTATTAGAAACATTGTGTCAAGTTATCTACAACCGGAATTAACAAGCTCCCATCTGCCACATAACCGCGGGCACGGCTTTCGAAAGTTCAAACCCTGCAGGGGTGTTCCAACTTGGCCCATCACAAGCCCACGATCCGCGGAGTCGCAACTCCATAGGTGGGAAGACCCGAGTATTCTCGGAATCCCGTGCTCAAGTTAAACCGAACTAAGGTAAGGCTAATCCAGCAAATCCTCCCGGCATGTCGACACCCTGATAGTAGCCGCGCGTATCTAAGTCTCAGGACACGACCGGATGGGCGATTCTACGGGTGGATACCAAATACCTCGGGTTGCCCCAAGGCGGCCCCGCAGAACCCCCGTTTGGGACCAACACCATCAGCGCTGGCCCCCCTGCTATGTAGAATTAAGAATCCTCGGGGACGCGACCCCCTATGCAAATTTAATTATTTAATTAAGTTGTTATTATGAGGCAAATAGTACCAAATGTTGGGACTTGCTGGAAAAGACTTAGCACTTAGCGGTTTATCAAGGGGGTCCCATACACCCCAACCGTGTTAGGAACGCATAATCAAGGAACATAACACCGGTTTATACGGTTCCTAACGGCATGAGTGGAACAAAACACCAAGCAAAAGGCTTAGCCTTCCACCCTGCCAGTATATAGATGATTTCATTTTTAAGCATTTATATAGTGTGATATAACCCAACCAAACTTCAACATGAAGCAAGCATCTTCAATCCTCACCTGCAACTAGCAATGCTATAAGAGGGGCTGAGCGAAGTGTACTTAGCCAAGCAACGGTTTGCGTAGGTAGGGTGGTTAAACATGGCAATTGGTTACAAGTAGGAGGCTGACAAGAAGACATGGGCATCGAGGCAAAACTATAGAGCGGAACTACTAGCAATAGGCAAAGATAGTAATGGTATCCGGGTTCGGTCATCTTGCCTGGAATTCCACAAAGGAGAAGAACGGACCCAAGAAGAAGACGGAGCAACAGTCGAGCGGATCCTCACAACTCCGGAACGAACCCGAAGCTAACAAGAGAAGCAACCGGAAAGAAGGAAACAACACAGGGTAAACACACAAACATAAACATGGCATACGATGCACAAGCAAGCATGATGCATGTCCGGTTTAAAAATGCATGGCATGGCAAGAGCACAAACAAATACTACAAGTTAAGTGGAGATCAATATGCAACGGGTTGCATATTGACGAAACACCACATTTAATTATTTAGTTGACTCTCATTATTACAAGACAAGATTAAAGTTTTTAGCATGGCAAGAGGTGAGGCATAAAGAAACTACACTATTTAGGCATTTAAATGAGGCCGGAAAATAACAACAACATATCCGGAAAATCCCCATGAGCATGTTTAATAATTATAAGCAAACAACAATTAACATTCAAAGGTTGTTAACATGATGCGGATGACATGATCAAGTTTTATGCAAGTTTTATTAAAAGTTGACAAGAGAGAAGATATGAAGTATTTGTCACCGTGGTGAAAGGAAAAGGTGCCACGGCAACGATCTGAAAATGATGCAAAGGCAACAACTCGGTTCCGGTAACTCGTTGAGAGTCCGGTGCAAAAGATAGAATCGACGTGACGAGTCAAACGAGATGATGGGGCGATCCCGTTGCCGGGTTCCCACGAGTCGGTGACGAGGCAACCGAGGAACATGACAAAAGGTCGAAACGGCACGGAGCACACACGGGAGACATCTCATACAACCACAACAAGCATGCACGGGTCATCGACGGGGTTATACCTTTGAAGCGTGCGTTTCGGGGCGGTTCGAGACGTAGAGGAAGGAGTCGTTCACGCGATTCGTAGAGGAAGTAGACGTTCCGTAGAGGGAAGTAGTCGTTCACATCCCGTAGAGGTACACGGGGCGACGGTAGGGGTACTTGTCCATGAAGTCGTTCTTGTCCGTAGTTGTTCACGGTTCTCCGGCGACGGTAGACGTTCGGGCGACGGTAGTGGTACTTGCGGCGTCGTGGTACTCGTTCACGTAGTCGTACACGGATGTAGTTGTTCACTTCTCCGAACGGTACTTGTCGCGTCGTCTTGTGTCGGCGTTCGTAGGGGTACTTGGTCTCCGAACTTGTCGACGGTAGTGGTACTTGCCGTAGGGGTACTTGGTCGTCTCGGTCTCGTACACGGGTCATCTGTCCAAAAAAATTACAGCATAGGCACAAAACAAACAAAAACGGCAGCAACACAAGGGCTGCACGAGGCCACGGCAGCAGCACGGGTCATCCACGGAGGCAAGGGCAGCAGCGGCGCGGCGGCACAGGACGAGGGAGCCGAGGCTCTTGGCGACGGGAACCGGAGGGGAGAGGGCGCTCGGGCCTGGGCGCTGCATGGGGCCGGCCTTGGTTGGAGGGAGCCACGGCACGGAGGCAGCAGGAAGGAGGGCCCCGGCTGCTGGGAGCCGCGGAGGGAGGAAGATGGGCGCGGCGCGCGCTGGTAGTGGCGTCGATCTGTAGAGGAGAGCGACCGGATGGGCGGGCCTGGGGCCGCCGCGGCGCGAGGTTGAGGATGGCCCGCAGGGATCCGTGGCGATGGAGGAGAGGACCGGCGCTGGCCTTGGCTGCTCGCGCTGGAGGGGACTGGAAGGGAGGCCGGAGGAGAGGTGGCGAGGCAGGGGATCGAAGGAGGAGCGGGATGGGTCGAGGGGTTCAGGGATCTGCGAGGGGGAAGCAGAGAGCGAGAGAGGGGATGCGGACGGGGTGCGGGGTCGAGGGTTCGACCTCCTGGCGGCGGCTTGCGGGAAGAGTGAGCGGACGAGGGGTGAGGGCTAGGGTTCGGTCGCCAGCTGGGCCACGGGAATGGGCCTAGGAAGGAGAGAGAGATGGGCCTGGGAGGAAGGAGGCTGACTGGGAGGCTCTTTTTCTTTTTATTTCTTTAACAGAAATAAAAATAGAGAGAGCGCAAAGAAAATAAGAAAAGAGGCCAGAACAGAAAATAAAATATGGAACATTTTTATAAGGCTTTACGGGATATTACCAACCCAACAAAAATAGTTCCAACACAAAGGAAGTGCAAACTAAAACATTTAGCTTGCAAAAAAAAGGAGTTTAGATTTTTGGAGGAGCCTCGAAACAACGGAAAGAAATTACCGGCAAGATTTTGAAGGTGAAACTCGAAGTGAAATAACATGGGGAATTATGCAAGTGTGTTATGGTGATTCCGAAGCAATGGAATAATTATTAATATAGCTCCATAAATATTAGGAGGCTTTTATATGTTATAAAGAGAAGTCATCTTCCCTCGATTTAAATGGACCGAAGGTCCACACGATTTATTAGGTTGAGATGCAAAAGATTAAATAAGACATGATGGCATGATGACATGATGCAATGCAAAAAAATAAATAACACAACCACAAAAGGGCACACGGGCAACCCGGAACATCTGGAATCTTCGGGACTCTTCTGGAATCTTCTGGGACGTCGGTCTTCGGGCGTCACATACTATGACACCTCATCAAAACTGTCTAGTTGGCATGCATGATACTACCTACTCTCTCCGTCCGGTAAAGAGTGTACGTTTGGCTTCAAAATTTATCCACAAAAGAGTGTACTTCTACCTTCTCAATGCACTTTAATGTACTTCTCTCTCATCACACGGTTATCAATACCAATAACAATCTATGCATGGTCTTCTTAATTTATACATGCACTTAGTTCATTGGGGATTGGGTAATTATAAGAGGAGAGAGATGGTGGCTTGCACCTTCCCAATGTATTTTTTACTTCACTCCATAATTTGTCCTAAAATCTCTAAATGTTCACTCTTCACCGGACGGGGGGG
>LR738711.1:525867279-525891397 GCA_902687465.1 Secale cereale | reverse complement strand
TGATACTACCATTACGGGTAGCCTAAACAGGAATAGGGATACAACGGATTAATGATCGGAGTCAGAGTTGCCCTCCTTGGTATTTATGTGTAGCGCTCCAGCAAGTACTAAGGCTGGTCACAATGGGATGGAACTTAGGAGTAACATCACATATTTCAATACAACGTTGTTTATGTGACACATATTTAATGAAGAGTGAGGTGCTTGTGATAACTAGCTAAGTTACCGGAACATCACACACTTCAAGAAACAATGAGTCTATAAGCTAATAAATACATCGTTGCATGACACTACCTACATGTTCCTACCCACTGCGGAGGTAGTAACATAGTCTAAATAAATGTGTATGTTACTGTCTTATGTTCCTGTCCATTGTGACCAGCCTAACGCCAAGATGCAATCGATCAACCGGCAGCAGAAACGCACACGAAGAAATTGCCCGGCGAGCTCGTGTCGCTCTCGCCTGTGCGAAACAATGGCCGCGCTGCTCACCTCCTTTTCGCCGACGTTTTCCTGCCCCGCATCCTCGAGCAAGAGGCCAGTTATCACCACATCGTCCTTCATCTTGCCGGTGTGTCGTGAGCACAGCTTCCCGGCCCTGAAGACGGCTGCTCCCCGCCCGCGCCTTGCGCTCGTCCGGGCTCAGAACGGCGACGCGCGGCCGCGGGTCAGCCAGCTGCCGGTCGCCGGCGACCACTTCCATGACGAGATGGAGCGGATCACGCAGCACTACCTCGACATCATCTCCAGCGATAGCGGCTTCCTCTACGCCGAGGCTACGGCGATGTCGGCGCGGGTCTGCCTCTCGGCCAACAAGGCCCTCTTCATGGCGTCCCGCGTCGTGGACAGCGCGCAACTCAACCTCGGCGCGCCCAGCGAGATCTCCGCGGAGACCATCCACGGGACCATCCGCACGTACGCGGCCGCCTTCTCCGCCGCCGCTGACGACTCGTACAAGAAGACGGTCAACAGGAACACGGTGGCCTAGTTCCTCAGCGCCCTGCGAGGTCTGGCCGCCGTGAGCCACATCCTGCTCGAGGGCGCCCTCGAGTCCCTCTGCCACGGGCACCCGAGGGTCGCCGTGTCCGAGTACGCTTTCAACTCCGACTTGGAGGACATGTACCGCGAGTTCGTGCAGGGGGTGCGCGACGTGGAGGCTGAGATACGGAGCGCTAGCGCCGTGAAGACGTGCAGGCTGGTGGTGCCGGCGATCCTTGCCTGCACGGAGCTCGCCGGGTACTTCGTGGGACTTATTGCTGGATCGGCGTAGGAGGGCGCTGGAGAAGGCGCGTAGCATGGTTTTTGTGATAAGAGACTAATGTAGCTGTAGCCTGTAGCTGTTCCAAGAGGAGAAAAAAAATGTTGTTTCTATTAAGCACCTTGTCGAAATAGGTTCCTAAGAATTAAAATCATTTCACTATTAAATGTTGGCTAGCAATAGAGAGACACTTGCATAGCAATCTTACTCCCTCCATTTTTATATACAAGGCCATTATCAAAATTACAATTGCAGCTATACAGGATCACTAACAATAATCGAGACAAAATTTATGGTATTTGCCTCGTACTAGCAAAGAAGGATATTAATTATCTCTTGCATGCATGTGGGTGTGATAAGCTTGGCTTGCATGCGCCTCATTAATCAACTAAAAGGAGTGATAGCATTGGCTTGTTGTGGGTGGAACAGAAAAATATGCATTAATTAACATGACAAACAAGAGGACAAACTAACTTGCAATATTGGCTTAAGCACACATTTACTTTTACCTTGGTATCTGTAATATGGGTTTGTGGCCTCGTATACAAAAATGAAGGGAGTATTCAAATTGCACAAGGTGACACCTGGTTTTTCTTTTTCATATTTGGTGGAGAACAAAGACCAAATAGATGGGTTTCAGCACACGCTGGCGGGACTGGATCTCGCTGTTGTTGTCCTCGGCATCATCCTCCTGTTTTCTGAACGGAGATGCAGGGCCGCCGATCATACATCCCCAAGGCCTACGGCACGATAGACCCACTCCACAGGCTGCTGTCCGCGGCTACTGACCAGGGCACCCTCGCCACTTCCGGGTAGAGGACTTAGCATGAGAATTAGCTTGTACAAGAAGCACACGCGCGCTTTGCTGCACCGTTTCTCTATTGTTTGTATCTTCAACTTTTGTATTTGATAAAACTAACAAAATAAAAGCAATGGAAACACAAACATTACTCTAAGAAATTGGTGAGTAGTTTGGTAGTAGATATGCTTTAACAGAAGGGACAATTACATTTATGTCCTTAATTGGACCCCCACTACTCAAATTTGCCCCTAATTCGTAAGTGTGCTAAAATTTGCCCCTCTTCCGTTAAGTGTGATTATAAAGGTTATAGAAATGCACTTCCGTACATTTCCCATCCGATCAAAGGCCTTTGACCGTTAAGTGCACGTATAGAAAAATCTAACGGTCAAAGGCCCGGAAAGTGTACGAAATGGCATTTCTATAACCGCACTTAACGGAAGAGGGGCAAATTTTAGCACACTTCGGAATTAGGGGCCAATGTGAGTAGGTGGTTCGAGTTAGGGGCTAAGATGTAAATGACCCTTAACAGAAGGCTGCTCACTAATTTGATGTCAGCTTATTTGTTCTCATGATAATAGCAAGAAAGATGGTAAATTAATTTGATTAAAGCTTATTTGTTCCCACCTATCCAGTAGCAATTTACAACAAAATATGTCAGCGCATCCTTGCTATAGACAAAATTAAAGATTATTTGTCCCACCTATCCAGTAGCATGCATACATTTGACCTGCACAAACTAATGAGTGCTGCTATGCACAAGATGATTTGCAGACGATGTGTGAACGACAGTGTATAACCGTCCGGTCTATGCATATCAGTAAAGTAGAGCTGACGGCTGGATCGGGAATCGTCCCCCTGTCGTGCATGCTGTGTCGTTCACACAGCAGTTTCGCAAACTAATATCAGCTGATAGGAAATTAGGAGAACACATGTTGATTCGGTGAAGAAAGAGCAGTAATCTATGATTGTATTCAGATCAACCATGCCTGATCAGTGGCTATTAAAAGGCTTATTAGTTATACCAAAAGGTCCACTGTCCATAAGGATCCCTAAATATAAATGTTAAAAGCGAGCTGTCCTATGCATCTCTTCTTGTTGTGACAGAAAACATAAGTATCGAATTCTTCAGTCTTCACACCAAGCTTCATCAAAATTTAGAGATGTGATTTCAGACTGAGCAATGGTTTCTTTACACAAGTAGAAAAAGGGATTGTCCTAGCTGCCCAATCTCTAAATATATGAAGTTGCCATCTTTGAGCTGACCAATAAAAGATGGATTAAATATAGAATCGATCATGATCTAAAAAGATGTTAAGCTAAATAAAATAATTAAAAATGAAGAGAGTTACAGATCGTGATTTATCGAATTTCCTTTAGGTAAAAAAGATTTGGGGGAAGGAGAAAATGTCTAACAAACATCACATGCTTGGATGAACATCAACTTTGGCAAAATTCATATTTTGCACAGCATGGTGCTGGTGAATGTACACTCTGAAGGCTAAATGACAAAGGGTTACGATTAGTTCGCACTATTTCCATATTTGTGCCAAGTCATACATGAAAGTATCTCACAACATCAGGATTCTCCCATTCGTAAAAAAGAAATATTAGAATACTATCTCTGGGAAGAACTCACTATAAAATAAATAAAATACAGGGAATGGATTCTTACAAACAGAAACTGAGACATCAGCGAAGTCATTTGAAAGGTGCTGATGCCGTGCATATGCAAGGAAAACAATATATGATACTCTAGCAGCAGCAGCAGCAGCACCAGGGATAGGAAAGTTGTTTCAACAGCTATTTGTAAAACAGTACTCACATGTCATCATCCATTTTCCATCACACCTTGAATAAATACATTTCACATTGCAACGCTGTGTTTCTTGCATATTTGGTGCCATATATTTATATCAGCACTCTAGCTCGGCAAGCTTAATGCCAATATACAATTAAGCTAACACGATAGGCAAACCTGTGATATAGACTATAACCACTAAACATGATGCAGGACACTGATCAATCACTTATTAACTACTATCCTCTCGTCTGTTGTTATGCTCTTTGTCCGAGCACTTGAGACCAAGCAGAGAAACTTACCAAGCAAAACTGATTCTCTGGGAAGCAGATGCACTGGCTGCAGACCGGAACCTGATGGACAAAACAAAAACCGTCGTCTGAAAATCCAAAGAAAGCACACATGGCATATCAACACAAAACTGAGGTTGCACTAACAAAACTCTACACGCCAGCAACAAATCCAAGTAACCCAAACTAAAATTTCGAATCCGCGCTCACATTTCCCTCTCAGATCTAGACCTTGTAACACCGCATCTGCCACTGTGTACGCCCTGCCTAGATCCAACAATCCCTCTCGGATGCCCATACACAACAGAAAGAACACAAGACATTGTAGGGGAATGGCCGGATAGGTGGAGAAATGATGATTAAGTAACTTTGTGACATTTGCAGACAACCATAGCGAGGAGCCGGAGAGAAGAATTGGGAGTCAAGCAAGCACCAATATAACAGAAGCAAGTATGGCCAGTATCACAAAAGCAAGTATAGCCATATTCACCACCATACATCCATACCCAAACCATAAAACCACCACACCTCAATGACCCAACTTGGTGACCAGCATCACAATAGACTGTACAGTGTGATGGTCGAACACCACCGATGGCGGAGCGAAGAGAGCGAGGAGACCTGAGTACCTAACACGACCGGGGTTGAAGAGGTGGGTCACCACCGCAGCATAGCTAGGGCCAATAGGGGCTGTGGCGACCCCGGCATCCCATTGGGATCAGCACTGGAGGTGGAGGTGCATACCCAGCGTCAAAAAAGCGGTGCAGGAGCAGCCGGGCAGGAGGATGTGGGAGGCAAGGGAGTGCTGGAGGTCGAAGGAGCCATCACCACGCCAGTGAACCTACCACTATTAGGGTTCACCGGGGGAGGAAATTGGTAGATGAGAGCGAAGCAGGCCGGCCCAGTATCCGGGGGAGTTAATTAGTGGTGGATATGGTTAGAAGGCGGTGGTGATTTCGGGAGAGAGAAGATTGGGAGAAGTTAGTGTGAAGGACTGAAAGGTCAAGGCTGTCCGCTCTAGAGACATACCAGGACAAAGAAAAAGGCAGCAAACCTCGCGATACCTACATGTACATATATGCCCATGCCAAGAGGACCAACATTCACCATCTGACAACAAAGGTCGAGACTATACGCCGAGCCGCAGGCAGGGACGAAGCTAGAAAAAAAGGTTGCTGGGTCAAGTATATGGCAGTGGGGTCAACTTCAATAATAGACAGTGTTTAGTAGTAAATTAATGAAGTATTTCCTAAATTCATTGGGGTCAATTGACCCCAATGCCTACAAGCAAGCTACGTCCCTGGCCGCAGGGCTCGTGGTGACTCGCCAAGCCGCGACTCAAAAACCTTGGAAAGAACACACTACAAATTGCGTTAAATTTCTATTTGGCATCAAGGATGAAAGTACTGCTAACCTGTTGTGTCATTCATGTCATCAGTCATAACAGAAGGTGGTCACTTAGTATGATTCCATTGCTCACTTCAGATCACCAATTAAGGGGGTGACCTGTATGATTCCATGTGGTCGCATATAGGAACTCAAAATTATACTATACCATTTGCACATGCTAGCTTCATGATCCTTGAATTATATGTGGTCACTTAGTAAGTGCAAGTCAAAGTGAATGGCTTTATACAATGCAATAAAGAATTTAGCTAGATTAAAAAATGACCAGGTGATCAAAAAGTTATAAGTTATTTCTAGTTCTATTATGACACATATTTAACACTATGATGTGATACAGAGTACAACTAAAACTGAACCATGTGGATTTCTAACTTCGCTATATAAATAGATATGAAAAAATAGATACAATCCAAAGAAATCCATTCTTACCTCTAACATATTGTGACTCTACTCTTCTTTCAACAGTAGCTAAAAGGGCATCATAATTTCTTGGCAGATGCACGTGCTCTAACAACAACACCCACATCAGCAGAAATAACCACAAGATCCTTGGACATTGTCTAGCTAGCAAGGTAATCCAGAATCACAGCCTACATAAAAAGATCTGTTAACTATTTGTTTATCAGCTCAAGTCCTGCAAAAACATTCTAAAAGAAGTCCCATATATGCACCCATCTAGTTCTGCACAAATGTAATCCTAAATCCTTGACATACCTAGAGAAATCCCTATAAATGCATTCATACAGGTCTGACTATTCACATAAAAGTTCCACAATCAATTTCAGAGAAAGAGATAAACAGAAAATTCAGAGAGATGCAAGGCAAAGTTTCAGCAACAAGTACTGGATAGTTCACCATGGTGGAGCTCGTCGGCATGGTCATGGTGACCGTCGCCCGTCATCTCCGTCATGGAGGAGCACGTTGTGGAGGTGGGCTAACGATGGTGTCCATGGCCAAAAATCCTATTGCGTTCACCGACTTATCGAACAGCTCGCCATTGGCGGCCTGCCAGTCGTCCATCTCCACGGCCGCCGCGCACACGCACTAGCTGCGGTGAGAGGAAGAGGAAGACACAAGGGAGCTGAGGCTGCGGCCAGCGAGCGGAAGCAGACTCCAGGTGCTCCGCTAGGGCTGCGGCCGCGCCGGGATGGTGGCGTGTACGGCCGTGCGGGGCAACAGTGTTCGCGTCCATGGTGGTGGGTGGCGGCGGCGGCGGCGGCGGCGGCGGCGCAAGATGGGACGGAGGGAAAGGAGGACTGCTAGCTTCGTTGGGTGAAAGGATAAGAACGAAACTGAACAAGAAAAAAAAAGAGGTGGGAGCGGTGGAACACCAAAAGAGAACACGAGGACGACCCCCCAAACACACCCGATTTTGACCGACACAAGAACGTCGGTTGCGTTTGCTGCAGGAGAGGCCTCACGCCACGACCTGACACTGACAAACAAGATCAACTTCGAAGGAAAAAATACAGGAGCTCTCCCAGGCCTTCGTTTCTTGGGAGCTTATAATCTGTACCAATGCCATTTGGAGGACGACCGATATCCGAGGAATAGAGTAATCTTAGGAGTGGGGTGGAGGCTCGGTTGGGGACTTGGGGTCGGCTTGTGACCGCCGACTAGCGTATGTGTATAACTCTTGTACATATTTTCTCCCTTCTATAAAGCTATGATACGTCATTGGCGTACCTTCGGAAAAAAACCTGTACCAATGCCGATGACGCGGTCATCTTCGCAAACCCTAGCAAAGACGAGGTAGATACGCTACTAGACATCCTTCACCTCTTCGGTGAAGCGACGGGCCTGAGATTAAACCGGAGAAATCTATGGTGGCCCCAATTAGGTGCGCGGATCAAACCTCGGTGATATCCTTCAAAATTTGGTGGAACAATAGTTGGCTTCCCCAAGACATATTTAGGTCTTCCGATCTCCACGGGTAGAATTAGGACAGTTCATCTTCAGTTCATCCTCAATAGAATCAGATCACGGCTCCCGGGATGGAAGGGAAAGCTCATGAATATGGCCGGGAGAAGGGTTCTTGTGCGAAGTGTGCTCTCTACAATGCCAACATTCGCCATGACTGTCCTTCGACTGCCGAGAAAGCTTCTGAAAGACATAGACAAGACCAGGAATAGATTTCTATGGGCCCAAGAAGAAGAACTGTCAAGAGGAAAGTGTAAGGTTAATTGGAAGACAGTTTTGTTCACCGCTTGTGAAGGGGGACTGGAGATACATGATCTTCAGCTATTCGGCAGGCAACTGTGGCTATGGTGGTTGTGGCTGGCATGGTCATAACCAAACGGGCCATGGAAGGGCTTCCCCGTCCCATGCGATCAAGGAGACAAAGAGCTATTTTCCTCGACCACCAGGGTAACGATCGAAGACGGAAAAAATGCTAAATTCTGGACATGCAACTAACTTGGGATCACACCATTTTGCCTCTCCTTCCATACTCTGTTTAAAAACTCGCGAAGGAAGACACGGATAGTGGCTGAAGCTTTACTAAACGAGTAGTTGATCGGTGACTTGCAACATGGAAACCGAGAGCACATTGTCATCGAGGTGGTTAGCTTGGCAATAAAAATCATAGAGCAAGGACAAATATTAATAGGACAGTAGGCTGACATGATCAGATGGACGGGGAGCGGACGCAACGACATCTACTCCACTGCATCGGCGTACAAGATTCAGTTCAACAGCACGCCATCCACAAATATGAAGAGTACAATCTAGAAAGTTTGGGCCCCTCGAAAGATCAAAATCTTCTCGTGGCTGCTTCACTTGGACATGCTCTGGTGCAACGACACACTACAGCGACGGGGATGGCCAAACTCCTACTTCTGTCACTTTTGCAGAAAAAACTTGGAAACATCCATTCATCTTTTCTGGAACTACAAATTCTCACAGACAGTCTGGGCAGAGGTAGCAAAGTGGAGGGGCTGCACTTCTCTGCCCCCCAAGGAGGAGATCAAACGCACACACCATCGACAATCAGAAGAATCATCTCTTGCACAGATAGAGAGGGAAAAAAAGGAGTAAGAACCATGATCATGACAACCACATGGGAGCTATGGTGTGCGAGAAACAGTTGTATCTTCAGAGACAAGAAAGTGGATCCGTCAGATATCATCAGGGCGATTAGGGAAAACATGGAGCAGTGGCGCCTTGCTGGAGCCAAAGCCATCGAGCCCCCGTTCGGGGATTTAGGCGCGAGATGAAACCTTAGCGACCCAGATTCAGTGGCTGGGTGGAATGCCACCCCCACAAAACCCATTTTCTTTTGCTTCTCCGGTCGTTTTGATCAACTTTGTATCCTGTCACTCCTTCTGCTAAATCAAATGAAGCTAGCTGAGCTGGATCTTTCAAAAAAAAACCCATCAAAAGACAGGTTTTGCCTATTTCCGCAAACTAAATGGACAACTCTCTTTTACTTTTTTTTTCAATGGTGAATGGATCGAAGCCCTAAGAAACACGACTTGAAAACAATCCATCAAAACTGAAGATCATTCTTTTTAGTTTTCTTTTGTTTTTTATAAAGGAATCTTTTATTGAACTGAGATCATTACATGAAGGTGATACATTCATATTGAGATCATTCCCGGCCTCTCCATAACTAGGATGTACATGGCCCACCCACACACACACACACCAGAGTTTTATAACAAGTGGAATAACATGAAAATGCTATGGACCGTCAATCCTTAGACTAGACATCCACACATGCTCCGGAGTAAAACACTCCCTCACCATCCGCCCCAAATGTTTGACAAGCTGTTGCCAGGTTCTGAAGAATAACCCAGATACACAGCGAGTGAGTAACTGAAAAAATAACCTGTAGAGGAGATGAAAAAAAATCTAGTCAAAAACTACATCATTCCTGCATAACCAAAGGGACCAACAAGTAGCAGTCGCCCGTAACAGGACTTGTCATTTTAGGTCCTTCCTAATGCCCCATAGCCAACCACTAAACATATGTGACATACTTTGAGGTGGGAACAACACTGAAGCCGCTTGTATAATAGACCATACAGCCTATGCAAAGCGACATACAAAAAGGGTGCTGAATAGTCTCATCTTTGTGACAAAAGTAATAATTTTTACTGCCCGACTAGTTTCATTTAGCAAAGTTATCACTAGTTAGAACAACTCCACGTCATAAGTACCAAAGGAATATCTTAACTTCAAGCGGCACCCTAATTTTCCATAGTCCTTTGTTGATATCGGGAACATCACAATCCACAAGAGCAAGACAATGAGACTTCAACGAGAACCCCTCCCCTAGTCAGGAGTTAATTAAGTTCCAGCAAAAAGCATCCTGGTCATGTGTGAGAACAATATTAGCAAGTCGAGGAAGTAAATATTCCATGCTACTACTAATTTTGGCGCCACAAGCAGGTCTCTCCTCCATTGTAACATCGCAAGGGGAGTTTGGAGGACGTCTACAAAAGTAGTTTGTTTGTGCATTACAATGTAGTAAAGATTTGGATATTGTTCCCACAACGGTATATTTCCCAACCACTTGTCCTCCCAAAACCTGATTTGGGTGCCATCCTTTATCGTGAAAGTACCAAAGCAGAGAAAATCTCGCTTCACTTTCACGAGGCTATCCCAAAAGTGCGAATCTCCAGCCCTCCACTGGACTTGCGACAATGGCTTACTGAAAGGATCGATATGGTTGACTAGAGGGGGGGTGAATAGGCAACTAACAATTTTTAGCTTTTCTTAACCAAATTAAAACTTAGCAACAAAGTAGGTTGTCTAGATATGCAACTAGATGGACAACCTATATGGTGCAACAATAGCAAGCACACAAGCAAGCAAGCTAGGATATACAATGAAAGCTTGCACAAGTAAAGGTAAGAAATAACCACAAGTGGAGCCGGTGAAGACGATGATGTGTTACCGAAGTTCCTTCTCTTTGAGAGGAAGTACGTCTCCGTTGGAGCGGTGTGGAGGCACAATGCTCCCCAAGAAGCCACCAGGGCCACCGTATTCTCCTCACGCCCTCACACAATGCAAGGTGTCGTGAATCCACTAGTGGTGCCCTTGAAGGCGGCGACCGAACCTTTACAAACAAGGTTGGGGCTATCTCCACAACCGAATTGGATGCTCCCAATGACACCACGAAGCTTCACCACAATGGACTATGGCTCCGTGGTGACCTCAATCGTCTAGGGTGCTCAAACACCCAAGAGTAACAAGATCTACAAGGGATTAGTGGGGGGAATCAAATTTCTCTTGGTGGAAGTGTAGATCGATGCCTTCTCAAGCAATCCCTAGGAAATCAACAAGTTTGATTGGCTAGGGAGAGAGATTGGGCGGAAATGGAGCTTTGAGCAAGAATGTAGCTTGGGGAGGAAGAGGTGAGTCTTCTTGAGGAAGAAGACTCACCTTATATAGTGGAAGAACAAATCCAACTGTTATCCACCAACTTTGCCCGCAACATGCGGTACTACCGCACTTAACTTGCAGTACTACCGCACGGCCCTGTGGTACTACCGCTGGTGCGGCATGAGCCAGATCTAGCCATGTTGCGTAAAGCAACAGACGGTAGTACTGCCGGAGCGGTACTATCGCACGTCCTTGCGGTACTACTTCAAGGCAGGGTCATACCGGTCGGGGAAGAGCGCGGACTAAATAAATTACATCCGCGGCTACTTCCGTAGAGTTTCGATCGATGCAAAAACACGACACAGTACTACCGCTTGCTCGGAGCGGTACTATCACGTAGAACACGGAAGTAAAATTTTACTTTCGCTCCTACTTTCGTACTAGTTACGACGCTGGGGCCGGTCACACGGTACTACCGTGTCCTTGATACGGTAGTATCGTAACCCTGGAGCGGTACTACCGTGAGGCCGCACGGTACTACTGCTTTCCTTGAGCGGTACTACCGCATGCCTCAGAGTGAAAGTAGTAGAGTGCCACTGTTTTTACAAAGACAAGAAAAACAGCCGGGGCTCCAATGAAGCGAAGGAAAGGTGGTGCAAAAGAATAGATGTGTACGTGTTGATTCCACACTAACCTTTCCGAAGCGGACCCCCTCTTAATAATACAGCTTTCATATGACTCAATTCCACCGAAAAGAAACAAAAGGAAACACCGTCTTCAATAGGTTCCGAGGGGCACTTAATCGTCTTGTGCCTAGGTATAAGATATCTGAAATGCTAAGTGCACACGATTAGTCCGCAAAAGCATTGTCATCAATCACCAAAACTACTTAGGGAGAAATATGCCCTTACAATCTCCCCCTTTTTCGTGGGTTGGTGAAAACACGGGATTTGCACATAGATATAAAAAGTAAGATAATAAGCAAACCCAACATGTATATAAAATATAGGTAAGCTCCCCCTAGATGTGTGCATACTTATGAAGATGCTTTGGACTACACAGCGCACATACTAGGATCAACACTCCCCCTATATTTCATAAACAACACACTCCTTGCAACTAAGAATATAACGCTACGCATGGATGCAAGGAGGATATCGTGAGCACAGAGTAACAGGGCAAGTGAAGCATAAGCTCACAACCTAGCAGATAGCATAGACATAATGACGAAATAAGGAGTAGAGTGCCTATGTCTCACACCATATGATAGGTCTCACACACACGAGACAAACCAACAGAAAGCAAGGGATAAACAAGGTTCAACCAAATGAAAGCAACTGACATGGCACAAGACACACGCAAATCCTACACTCTCTCCCCTTTTGGCATTGAGACACCAAAAGGGCAGAGAGGACCCTATGACATAGGTGGCTGCTACTTCTCAAGCTTGCGTTGTATTCCCTCGAAGAGGAAAGGGAGATGCAGCATACTAGCGTAAGTATTTCCCTCAGTTTTTGAGAACCAAGGTATCAATCCAGTAGGAGACCACGCCCGAGTCCCTCGCACTTGCACAAACAAATAAGAACTTCGCAGCCAACGCGAGAAGGGGTTGTCAATCCCTTTACGGTCACTTACGAAAGTGAGATTTGATAGAGATGATAGTTTATATTTTTGGTATTTTTGTTTATAAGAATAGAAAGTAAAAGCGGAAAAGTAAAGTAGATGTATATTGATATGTTGAGAATAGACCTGGGGGGCATAGTGTTCTCTAGTGGCTTCTCTCATGATAGCGATATTCTACGGCGGGTAAACAAATTACTGTCGAGCAATTGATAGAAAAGCGAATAATTACGAGACTATCTAGGCATGATCATTGTATATAGGCATCACATCCGAGACAAGTAGACCGACTCCTGCCTGCATCTACTACTGTTACTCCACACATCGACCGCTATCCAGCATGCATCTAGTGTATTGAGTTCATAAGAACAGAGTAACGCCTCAAGCAAGATGACATGATGTAGAGGGATAAACTCAAGCAATATGATGTAAACCCCATCTTTTTATCCTCGATGGCAACAATACAATACACGCCTTGTTGCCCCTACTGTCACTGGGAAAGGACTGTGACGCCCGAGACTGACGTCCCAGAAGATTCCAGAAGATTCCAGATGTTCCGGGTTGCCCGGGTGTTTGTGCTTGTGTTATTTATTTTTGCATTGCATCATGTCATCATGCCATCATGTCATTTTATTTTTGCATCTCAACCTAAATAAATCGTGTGGACCTACGGTCCATTTAAATCGAGGGAAGGTGACTTCTCTTTATAACATATAAAAGCCTCTCAATATTTAGGGAGCTATATTAAAATATTCCATTTGCTTCGGAATAACCCAACACACTTGCAAATATTCCCCATGCTTCTTTAATTCAAGTTACACCTTCCAAACCTTGCCAATAATTCTTTTCCGTTGTTTCGAGGTTCCTCCGAAAATTCGAACATTTTTGGACACTTCAATCATCAAGTCTTAGTTCAAAACTATTTGAATTAAATTCAAATATGTTTGAATTATTTTTCCAATCACTCCTTTTCTATTTTTCTCGGACCGTGCTCTTTTTATGAGACCGAGAAAAATATTAACCCCTTTTGCAACTTTGACCCTAACCCTCCTTTTTTTTCCTTTCGTCCTTCTCTTTTATTTTCTCTTCTGCTAAAAGTTTCAGCAGCAGTAAGTAGAGCAGCCGGCCCAACACCTCCTCTCTCTTGGCCCAGGCCTCTAGGCCTTCCACCAACCGCCTCTCTCCTGGCCCACACTTCCCAGCCGGCCCAAGGCCTCCCTAGCGCTAACCCTAGCCCGAGCTTTCCCCTCACTCCTCTCCCTCTAGATCCCTCCGCCGCAAGATGCCCGAGCCCCTCGTCCCGTTTTCCTCGTTCCCTTGCCCGCACTTTCCCCCTCGCTCGCCCGAACCTCTCCCTCCTCGACCCCAGGACGCAGCCGACCTGCGCCGTCCGAAGCTCGCTGCGGCCAGGCTCCCTCCCTCCTCCTCCTCCAAGCCGAGCCGCCGGCCACCTCGACGCGACGCGCCCGTTCCTCCCTTCTTCAGGCCGAGGCGCCCTCCAGCATCGACCGTCCGCCGCGAGGCCGAGCGGCTCCCCCTCGATGCGCCCTTCACCTGCGTCGCCGCCGGCCGACCTCCCTCTGGCCAGGATCTGCAGCGCTTGGCCCCGACGCCCAGCAGCCTGGGGCCTGCGGCTCCCTCCGTCCAGGCACTCTCCTCGTCCAGAGGCCAGACCCCCGCCTCCAGGCTCCATCCGCGAGCTCCTTCCAGCGCCCCGAGCAGCGCCATGGCCGCCGCGTCCCGTCCGCAGCCGCGGCCAAGAGGCCTTCCTCCTCGCGCCCGTCTTCTATCCCTCCAGCGCCGAGCCCGCTCCCTCCTCTCCGACCTCGGCGACCCAGGCAGCAGCCTCCGTCCTCGAGGCGCCCCGCAGCTCACCTCAGCCATCCTCTAGCACCGAGGCCCGCCGCCGTCTTCTTACGACCAGAGGCCGCGCCTCCAGCTCGTTCTCCTCGCCATGGGTGCCTCCAGCCCCGAGCGGCGCCCGGCTCATCCGACCTCCAGGGCGCAGCCACCGCGTCGCCTCGCACGCCGTGGCCTCTCCTCCAGGGCGCCGTCTCCTGCTGCCTCCTCTGCTGCCTCAAGCCGTGACTGAGGCTATTTGTGTTGTGTTTTGTTTTTGTTTGGTGTGCCTGTGCTGTAATTTTTGACAGATGACCCGTGTACGACTACCGGCGACCCGACCAAGTACCTCTTCGAGACCGAAGATTCAAGTACCTCTACGACCTGAGTACCCCTACGCTCGACGACCCTCATGTACCACGACGACGACGTCCGTCAAGTTCGACTACACGGCGATATGTCAAGTACCCCTACACGGCGAAACGACGAGTACCACTACCCACGCCGGAGCCATCGGAACCCTCAAGTACCTCGACGGCATGTACATCTACGACTCGAGACGAGACTGGCAAGACCGAACGGAACGAGTACCACTACCGTCGCCCGAGTACAACTACCGCTACGAGAACGACTACCTTTGGTGAAGAAATGAGAACGTCTACTTCCTCTCCGAACGGAACATCTACTTCCACTACACCCTGTGAACGACTACTTCCTCTACGAACCGTGTTCCACTACTTCCACTACGAACTCGAACCGTCCCGAAACGCATGTTTCGAAGGTATAACCCCGAGACGTGACCCGTGAGATGCTTGCTTGTGTTGTATGAAATGTTCCCCGTGTGTGCTCCGTGCCCGTTCCGACCTTTTGTCATGTTCCTCGGTTGCCTCGTCGCCGACTCGTGGGAACCCGGCAACGGGATCGCCCCACCTTTCATCTCGTGTGACTCGCTCACGCCATCTTCTTCTTTTGCACCGGTCTCTCAACGAGTTACCGGAACCGATATGTTGCCGTGGCATCATTTTCGGCTATCGTTGCCGTGGCACCCTTTTCCTTTCCACCGCGATGACAATGCTTCTTATCATCTTCTTGTCAACCTTTTAATAAACTTGCATAAACTTGATCATGTCATCCGCATCATTTAACAACACTAAAAAAATGTTTAATTGTTGTTTGCTTATAATTACTAAACATGCTTATGGGGATTTTCCGGAATGGTTGTTGTTATTTTCCGGCCCCATTTAATTGTCTAAAAAGTGTAGTTTTATTATTGCTTCACCTCTTGCCATGTTAACAAACATTTAATCTTGTCTTGTAAATAAACGAGAGTCAACTAAATAATTAAAATGTGGTGTTTCGTCAATATGCAATTCGTTGCATATTGAGATCCACTTAACTTGTAGTATTTGTTTGTGCACTAGCCATGCCATGCTTATTTAAACCGGACATGCATCATGCTTGCTTGTGCATCGTATGCCATGTTTATGATATGTGTGTTTACCGTGTTGTTTGCTTCTTTCCGGTTGCTTCTCTTGTTAGCTTCGGTTTCGTTCCGGAGTTGTGAGGATCCGCTCGACTGTTGCTCCGTCTTCTTCTTGGAGCCATTCTTCTCCTTTGTGGAATCCCAGGCAAGATGACCGAACCCGGATACCATTACTATCTTTGCCATTGCTAGTAGTTTCGCTCTTTAGTATATTGCCTCGATGCCCATGTTTTCCTGTCAGCCTCCTACTTGTAACCATGAACCTGTTTAACCACCCTACCTATGCAAACCCTTGCTTGGCTAAGTACGCTTCGCTCAGCCCCTCTTATAGCATTGTTAGTTGCAGGTGAAGATTGAAGATACTTGCTTCATGTTGAAGTTTGGTTGGGTTATATCACACTATATAAATGCTTAAAATGAAATCATCTATATATTGGCAAGGGTGGAAGGCTAAGCCTTTTGCTTGGTGTTTTGTTCCACTCATGCCGTTAGGAACCGTATAAACCGGTGTTATGTTCCTTGATTATGCGTTCCTAACACGGTTGGGGTGTATGGGACCCCCTTGATAAACCGCTAAGTGATAAGTCTTTTCCAGCAAGTCCCAACATTTGGTACTATTTGCCTCATAATAACAACTTAATTAATTAATTAAATTGCATAGGGAGTTAGCGCTACCCGAGGATTCTTAATTCTACATAGCAGGGGGGGCCAGTGCTGATGGTGTTGGTCCCAAACGGGGGTTCTGCGGAAACCACCACGGGGAAACTCGATGATTGGGTCCTGTAGAATCGCCCATCCGGTCGTGTCCTGAGACTTAGATACGCGCGGCTACTATCAGGGTGTCGACACGCTGGGAGGATTTGCTGGATTAGCCTTACCTTAGTTCGGTTTAACTTGAGCACGGGATTCCGAGAATACTCGGGTCTTCCCACCTATGGAGTTGCGACTCCGCGGATCGTGGGCTTGTAATGGGTCAAGTTGGAAGACCCCTGCAGGGTTTGAACTTTCGAAAGCCGTGCCCGCGGTTATGTGGCAGATGGGAGCTTGTTAATTCCGGTTGTAGATAACTTGACACAATGTTTCAATACACTACCAGCGTGTGTACCGTGACTGTCAATTTCCGAATAGGGATTCGGGAGTTGAACACGGTGGGGTTATGTTTGACCGGCTTTAGCTAGGATCACTTCGTGATCATCTTCGACCGAGGCACTTCTCTTCTCGCTCTCTATTACGTAAGTTAGTGCTAGTTGCTGCTGCAGACTCTTATTGTTCCTTCACCTCTCGTTCTTTCTTCAGCCTTGTCCTCACCCAAGGCTTAAATAGTCTTGTTACCCGGGAACGGGATTGCTGAGTCCTCTGTGGCTCACAGTTACTTCACCACACCAGTTGCAGGTTCAGCCGAGTTTGATGCAGGAGTTGGACCAGTTCTTCACTGGGAGCTCGATGAAGAGTTTGGCCGTATGCTTGTGACGTTTCGACGATCAGTAGTGGTTTCTACTAGGATTCGATCCTGACCTGGGCTTTATGTTGTTTTGGTATCTTTCTTTTGGATCTTCGCCCGTAGTCGGGTTGTGATGTTTTGAATGATGTATTGCTTATGTATTGTATTGTGTGAAGTGGCGAGTGTAAGCCAACTATCTTCTTTTGCATTTTAATCCCTCTTTTACATGAGTCGTGCAAAGATACCAAACTTGAGATCATTCTAGGATGGGCTTATACCTTTAAGTCGTGCCTCGACACGTAGGAGGTATAGTCCCATCCTGGGCATTACAAGTTGGTATCAGAGCCTTCTCCGACCTAGAAGCCCCCACTGTTTGATCGAATCATTGACGGTTGAGTCTAGACACACACTTGAAAATGTTTTGAGTCCTATATTATATCGGAGAGTAGGATTTCTTTGCTTCTCATCCCCTTTCTCTCTGGTGAGGACTCCTGACGATTACTCTTTTCTCTTCTACTTTCAAAAATTGCACAATTTTTTTTTAGGAATCCCGCGAGTATTCTGGGATTGTTTCGATGTTCTTGTGACAAGGATATTGTTCTCGATGCCTCCTGTTCCCGAGGAGTTGAGCTTCGGGGTATCATTGTAACAAGCATATCGCGGCAGTACTAAATACTTAAGACGGCCGACATCGAAAATCTCTCCTATACGGCCAGTGGCAAGATAACCCCGACATCACCCAGTACTGGGGAGGTAGTTCGAGAGTATTGCCATAGCTTGTTATAGTGGATGCTTTTCGAAGGTCCGAGGTAAACAGTTTCCGAGAAAGACTGGTTATGTGTTGAAGGATGGATACACCTGGATGTAGGTTTAGAGTTGATTGCGCGGTGCTTCCCGTGTATCCCCAACACCTGATTGCATAACTGGAAACTTTCGGAAATCTATAGGTGGGTTCATCTAGTAGTTCCAGGCATTCTTCCAACGGATGCACGATATGAAGTTCGGGGTTCTACATTGAGTGAAGTGGTTTTATGGACTTGTTCTGATCGGGAGTTGCATCTTAAAGGGTCCTTGGCTATGCTGATCCGGGGATTGCAAAACCCTTTTGTAACACGTTCCATGAGCTTTCAGCACGAAGATGTCGAACGAAGCTTCTATCTTGTATTTGTTCTATCTATTCCTTGTTCCTTTTTATTTATTTACCTTTTCCTTCTCCTAAGTGGCTTCTCGTCTAGTTGATGTACCTGCGGAATTCATTCGTTCAAGTCTCTGTTCGAATGATGTTGTGAAGATTAGGCTGTTGCATATCTATCCTTTGTTTCGTTTTGATTCTGGTATTCGAGTTGCTTCGATGTCAATGTTGATTCCATACCTTTCCTAATCGGTATTCTCATATTTCTATGGGAGTGCTAATTCCTCTTGATCATCAAGATGGTCATGTTAAATTCTTTTTCAACCGGTGTCCATTTTGCTCATCCCAAGTTGTCTTTGTTTCCCCACCCTCCCACCCTTTTCTGCATTGAGCCAGAAATTCTCAAATGAAATATCCATTTTATTCATGTGATGTTTCTTCATTCTTTTCCTTCAATGTTCTTATCCGGTGCTTTATCGTGAAGATGCTCGAGAGCTCCAAGTTCATCATTCTTAATTCTAATATTCTACCGGTGGATGTAATTCAAGATTTCGGTGTTGATCTTATCCTTTTCATCTTTTCACAATGCTTCTTATTCCGGTGCACCAATTAATCATTCTCCTCTTGCTATTCATATCCGGAGTGCTGAAGATTCATAATTCCATTCTTAATCCGTTCAAACTATTTTGAGGTTGCTATCTTTCAAGCCATTTAATTCAACCGGTGCAATTTATCTCTTAAGCAATCTTTTCCAACGGTGATTTCTTTGAGTTGGCCCTAACCCACAGGTCTTTTCCCAGGATCTTACCTGACTCTTCTATTTTTCTGGAGTTATACTCAAATTCTTTTGAAAGTGTGACGTAAGAATGATTTCCATCAGTCACATGCCTTCTCCAAGATCGTTTTCAAATTCTTGTTCATCATTGGTTCAACCTTTTAATTCTTCATTCCGGAGTGCTCAACAATTCTTCATGGCATTTCTCGTCTTCATTCTCAACATTTGGAGATCGGAGAAGTGTTTCTCTTAAATCTTGGCTGTTCTCACAAGATTCGTGGTTCTAGCTTCTTGCCATCCTCATTATTGTTCCGATTGTGAGGAATTCTTTTCATACCCATCCGAAGCATTCATGAATTCTTTCTTTGTGATCCTCCGGAAGGCCATCATTTCAGAAGATTTCTTCATTCTCAGCTTTCAACTTCGTCCTCCAAATATTCTTCATTGATGTCTCTTCGTTCGTCTTCATATTCTTACGGTGGTTCTTTCAAGTTTACCCTTCCGTTGTTATCGTTTTAATTCATTTGTTCTTTTCATAATCCTACCGGTGGTTCGTTGAAGATTTACCCAAGCTTGTGCGAGATCTATCTTTAATTCTTTGCAACGAGAATAAGTAGTATGCCAAATCCTTGGTTGTCATCAATTTAATTGGTGAAGGAGATGCATGACATAATTCTTATTCTTATTCCTTCAAGGTGAGTTAATTCTTTTGTCTGGAGCTTGTTCATCATATCTTATTCTCGGTTCTAGGTTGTTCATCTTGTTTTCCGGAGCTCCAAGTTATTTCAATTATATCATTCCAAAGCTCCATCTAATTCACCGCATGCCTTGAATCTTATTCTTTCATCTTTCACTTCTCATGCTTTCTTTACCGGAGTTCTTCATGGTGGTTCATCATGTTTTAATTCATCCTCGAATTCTTCATCAAGATTCTTGTTGGAGCTCAAGCATTCTTCATCATGCTTTCCAAGGGCAATCCGTTCTACCTTATCTTTTCAGATGGTGTTATGTCATTCTTGACAATTCCTTCATGTTTCATGATTCACGAGTTATCAAGAATGAGATATTTAAGCCCATCATTTTCTTTGTTCAGGAGATTCTTTCAACCCCTCATTTTTTATCTCTTGGAGTTATCTTGGGTTATAATTCACCTAAAAGCTTTCCTTGAGAATTATTGCTATTATGGTGCTAATAAATGACTCAAGTTCTTCATTTATCATTCCGGTGAAATAAGTTTATCGTCTCCTTGTTGATCTCAATCCATAAATTGTTTTCGTCAGTGGCTGGTTGTCACCTCTTAATTTTGAGATGTTTTCCATAAGCCCACATCAAGCTTATTCATTTCGTTGTTGATTTTCCATCAACTCCGTTCAACCCTTCTTCGTAAGGATGTGTTTCATATTCATTTGTCGGAGAAGTTGTTTTTTTCTATCCGTTCAATTCTTTCATGGATCTATATTCTATTCTTTCATTCTGGAGGCATTGTGATATTGCTCTGTTCGTCCCATCATCTCCTTTGTTTTATCGAGATCATGTTCTTTCCCTTGCTTATCATTTAACCGGAGTGTTGTATTCTTCATTCAAGTTCCGTCATTTATCAAGTTCTTCCTATCTTTTCAACCGGAGTGCTGTCTGAATCCTTCAAAACCTTGTGCCATTCTTTTAATTGTTTCGGAGGCAGTATGTTGTTGTTTTCATCAAGTATCACTCCATCTCCTCAAGTTCTTGTTAATTCCTTCCATTTTCAGACGGAGTGCTGTCCAAATTCTGTCATTCTTATTCCTTGGTTATACCATCGCAGTTTCATAGTCTTTTGGTCCGTGAGCTCTTGCTTCATGTCTTTCAACCTATAAGGTTCTTATAATGCTACTTGTTCCTCTTTTCTAACGGAGTATTTTCATATTCGTTCATCTCCGTTGTATTTTCTTTCAGTTTGTTCAACCTCTCAGGTTCTTTGGTTTCACTCATCTGTCAAAGAAGCAACTTTGTTTTACCTCTTCCTCTTCCGTTTTTACCCGGTGATATCTCTAGGATCTCGGGTCGAGATCCTCTGTTAGTGTGGGAGAGTTGTGACGCCCGAGACTGACGTCCCAGAAGATTCCAGAAGATTCCAGATGTTCCGGGTTGCCCGGGTGTTTGTGCTTGTGTTATTTATTTTTGCATTGCATCATGTCATCATGCCATCATGTGATTTTATTTTTGCATCTCAACCTAAATAAATCGTGTGGACCTACGGTCCATTTAAATCGAGGGAAGGTGACTTCTCTTTATAACATATAAAAGCCTCTCAATATTTAGGGAGCTATATTAAAATATTCCATTTGCTTCGGAATAACCCAACACACTTGCAAATATTCCCCATGCTTCTTTAATTCAAGTTACACCTTCCAAACCTTGCCAATAATTCTTTTCCGTTGTTTCGAGGTTCCTCCGAAAATTCGAACATTTTTGGACACTTCAATCATCAAGTCTTAGTTCAAAACTATTTGAATTAAATTCAAATATGTTTGAATTATTTTTCCAATCACGCCTTTTCTATTTTTCTCGGACCGTGCTCTTTTTATGAGACCGAGAAAAATATTAACCCCTTTTGCAACTTTGACCCTAACCCTCCTTTTTTTTCCTTTCGTCCTTCTCTTTTATTTTCTCTTCTGCTAAAAGTTTCAGCAGCAGTAAGTAGAGCAGCCGGCCCAACACCTCCTCTCTCTTGGCCCAGGCCTCTAGGCCTTCCACCAACCGCCTCTCTCCCGGCCCACACTTCCCAGCCGGCCCAAGGCCTCCCTAGCGCTAACCCTAGCCCGAGCTTTCCCCTCACTCCTCTCCCTCTAGATCCCTCCGCCGCAAGATGCCCGAGCCCCTCGTCCCGTTTTCCTCGTTCCCTTGCCCGCACTTTCCCCCTCGCTCGCCCGAACCTCTCCCTCCTCGACCCCAGGACGCAGCCGACCTGCGCCGTCCGAAGCTCGCTGCGGCCAGGCTCCCTCCCTCCTCCTCCTCCAAGCCGAGCCGCCGGCCACCTCGACGCGACGCGCCCGTTCCTCCCTTCTTCAGGCCGAGGCGCCCTCCAGCATCGACCGTCCGCCGCGAGGCCGAGCGGCTCCCCCTCGACGCGCCCTTCACCTGCGTCGCCGCCGGCCGACCTCCCTCTGGCCAGGATCTGCAGCGCTTGGCCCCGACGCCCAGCAGCCTGGGGCCTGCGGCTCCCTCCGTCCAGGCACTCTCCTCGTCCAGAGGCCAGACCCCCGCCTCCAGGCTCCATCCGCGAGCTCCTTCCAGCGCCCCGAGCAGCGCCATGGCCGCCGCGTCCCGTCCGCAGCCGCGGCCAAGAGGCCTTCCTCCTCGCGCCCGTCTTCTATCCCTCCAGCGCCGAGCCCGCTCCCTCCTCTCCGACCTCGGCGACCCAGGCAGCAGCCTCCGTCCTCGAGGCGCCCCGCAGCTCACCTCAGCCATCCTCTAGCACCGAGGCCCGCCGCCGTCTTCTTACGACCAGAGGCCGCGCCTCCAGCTCGTTCTCCTCGCCATGGGTGCCTCCAGCCCCGAGCGGCGCCCGGCTCATCCGACCTCCAGGGCGCAGCCACCGCGTCGCCTCGCACGCCGTGGCCTCTCCTCCAGGGCGCCGTCTCCTGCTGCCTCCTCTGCTGCCTCAAGCCGTGACCGAGGCTATTTGTGTTGTGTTTTGTTTTTGTTTGGTGTGCCTGTGCTGTAATTTTTGACAGATGACCCGTGTACGACTACCGGCGACCCGACCAAGTACCTCTTCGAGACCGAAGATTCAAGTACCTCTACGACCTGAGTACCCCTACGCTCGACGACCCTCATGTACCACGACAACGACGTCCGTCAAGTTCGACTACACGGCGATATGTCAAGTACCCCTACACGGCGAAACGACGAGTACCACTACCCACGCCGGAGCCATCGGAACCCTCAAGTACCTCGACGGCATGTACATCTACGACTCGAGACGAGACCGGCAAGACCGAACGGAACGAGTACCACTACCGTCGCCCGAGTACAACTACCGCTACGAGAACGACTACCTTTGGTGAAGAAATGAGAACGTCTACTTCCTCTCCGAACGGAACATCTACTTCCACTACACCCTGTGAACGACTACTTCCTCTACGAACCGTGTTCCACTACTTCCACTACGAACTCGAACCGTCCCGAAACGCATGTTTCGAAGGTATAACCCCGAGACGTGACCCGTGAGATGCTTGCTTGTGTTGTATGAAATGTTCCCCGTGTGTGCTCCGTGCCCGTTCCGACCTTTTGTCATGTTCCTCGGTTGCCTCGTCGCCGACTCGTGGGAACCCGGCAACGGGATCGCCCCACCTTTCATCTCGTGTGACTCGCTCACGCCATCTTCTTCTTTTGCACCGGTCTCTCAACGAGTTACCGGAACCGATATGTTGCCGTGGCATCATTTTCGGCTATCGTTGCCGTGGCACCCTTTTCCTTTCCACCGCGGTGACAATGCTTCTTATCATCTTCTTGTCAACCTTTTAATAAACTTGCATAAACTTGATCATGTCATCCGCATCATTTAACAACACTAAAAAAATGTTTAATTGTTGTTTGCTTATAATTACTAAACATGCTTATGGGGATTTTCCGGAATGGTTGTTGTTATTTTCCGGCCCCATTTAATTGTCTAAAAAGTGTAGTTTTATTATTGCTTCACCTCTTGCCATGTTAACAAACATTTAATCTTGTCTTGTAAATAAACGAGAGTCAACTAAATAATTAAAATGTGGTGTTTCGTCAATATGCAATTCGTTGCATATTGAGATCCACTTAACTTGTAGTATTTGTTTGTGCACTAGCCATGCCATGCTTATTTAAACCGGACATGCATCATGCTTGCTTGTGCATCGTATGCCATGTTTATGATATGTGTGTTTACCGTGTTGTTTGCTTCTTTCCGGTTGCTTCTCTTGTTAGCTTC
>LR738711.1:525591393-525866612 GCA_902687465.1 Secale cereale | reverse complement strand
CCTCGACACGTAGGAGGTATAGTCCCATCCTGGGCATTACAAGGACACCGCAAGATTGAACCCAAAGCCAAGCACTTCTCCCATTGCAAGAACTATAGATCTAGTAGGCCAAACCAAACCAATAATTCGAAGAGACTTGCTGTAATGCCCAGGATGAGACTATACCTCCTACGTGTCGAGGCACGACTTAAAGGTATAAGCCCATCCTAGAATGATCTCAAGTTTGGTATCTTTGCACAACTCATGTAAAAGAGGGATCAAATTGCAAAAGATAGTTGGCTTACACTCGCCACTTCACACAATACATTACATAAGCAAAACATCATTCAAAACATCACAACCCGACTACGGGTGAAGATCCAAAAGAAAGATACCAAAACTGTCGGGGATATGACTAGCAGGTATA
Source organism: Secale cereale (assembly GCA_902687465.1). Classification (NCBI taxonomy): domain Eukaryota; kingdom Viridiplantae; phylum Streptophyta; class Magnoliopsida; order Poales; family Poaceae; genus Secale; species Secale cereale. The sequence goes on along the minus strand of LR738711.1, from coordinate 525,866,206 downwards.
AACCGGCTAGTATAAACCGGCTTTGTTAATATATTTGTTTGTAATATGTAGTAAAGGCTATGGCCCATAAAGATCTTAGGGCCCATGTATAGAATTAAGGTTTGTAAACCGCCCCGTGATGTAACTTGAGAGATAAGGAAGAAAAGACAGAGACCGAGGCGGACACAGATATGAGCCGGCCTCGGGACTCTGTAAACCGGACCAGGCGTACCCTCTATATAAAGGGGCGACCCGGCGACGGTTCAAGGACAAGCAACAATCAACCCGTCGAGACGCAGGCAAGCGAATCCGCTCCCTGTAATTCGACGCCCAAGCAATACCAAACCAACTAGACGTAGGCTTTTACCTTCATCGAAGGGGCCGAACTAGTATAAATCTTCTGTGTCCTTTGTGTGCTATGAACCCCTTCAAGCTAACCCGTGCGATGGTTCCATCATCAAGTCCGCTAAACCGGACATCTGCCGTGCTATTTCCACGACAGTTGGCGCCCACCGTGGGGCCTGCGCACGATGGTTTCGAGTTCTTGAAGGGCAGCTTCGAAGGGCTCAAGGGTTACGCGGTCGGCCGGATGACCAAAAGTCGCCGCGGCCGGATCTACATCGACAATGCAGGTTGGGGACCGGAAGCCGATTCGATCGAATATGGGTACCAGGTTCCCTTCGGCGGCATCCAAGTCTTCATCGGCAAAATCGGCAAACCGGGGCCTGAGCCGGACGTCTTCCGCAACATCGTCGAGCCGGCTCAGCGTGCGAGATCGGCCCGGATTCAGCCTGCCGTGAAGCACGTGTTCGTTGGAGCAATCCACAGAGGTCGAACCGAGGACGGATCGGAATCTGATGGTGCAACAGCTGTCTACTCTGATGATGGATATTCATCCGATGAAACTGAATCTCTGTATCAGTTGCAGGATGGCCGGTCTGAGGGCGAGTCCGATGGAAACAGTATTCCGGGCCCCTTTGGCCCGCCAAACCGGGTGGCGGTCTTCATGGCCGGTTCACAGCCCCCAGTGAACGGAACGACAACAGAAGCTGGTGTGGGGGGAAGCGGCCCAGCCCCCTCGCTTACAGAAGTTCTATCCACCTTGATCGAGGAGTTCACGGCTAAAGCGGTGGAAACAGTAGCTCCAGCAGACAAGGCGCATCATGATGCAGAGCTCCTTCAGTTGAAAGGCCGGATTGATCAGTTGAAGGAAGACCTAAAGGCAGAAAGAGAGATGATAGCAGTAAGACAAGCGGAGTTGGATGATCAAGCTTTTTACTTAAGGATGGAGCAAGCTTCTATGGAAGGAGTAAGGGGACGAAAGTACCAGTCTCGTATACCGCCGATTTATGAAGCAACGAATCTGTTCAGGACACCCGGGGCTGGGATTAGTAACAACCCGGCTTCAAACCGGAGGGCACCCCCGGCCAGGGAGGAGCCGGTTCAACAGCCCACCGCAGAACGGGAGCGCCGGATTACGTCGGCGCCTTATATTCCCGTCCCTCCAGGTCATTATTCAAACCCTTTGGATAATATCGCTGCAGCAGCGGCGCGTTTGGCCGCTTTACCTGCGGAGGAAACGTCTCCGGTGGCGATAGAGGCGCGCAGGGTCCAGAAGCTACTTAATACGGCGTTGATACAACAGCAAGCATATTCTCATAGCAGGGAAAGGCTACATCCAACACCACGTCCCAGCCGAAGTTATACTAGGCATTGGGAGGAGCCAGAAGTATCTAGCAGTGAACGCAGGAGGCATCAGCGCAGGCAGGATAATCCGGCAGGGGCGGCGGTACCCGCTCCAGACATAAACCGGGTTAGGTCAGGTGCCATGGAGGAGATTCGTCAAACAACGCCGGTTCACACGGCCACTGCAGAAACAGGGGTTACGGCGAGTTCCTTCGGGGTGCAGTGTCTTGTCCCCGCTTTACGGAGTGTCAAGCTGCCCAAAGATTTCAAAGGGCCCCGCAAGGTACCTAACTACACAGCCAATTTACCATCGGAAGCTTGGGTTGAAAGTTATGAGATGGCCATGGAGATGCTGGACGTGGATGAATCGGCTTGTGCCAAATATTTTACTATGATGCTTGAAGGCACGGCCCGGACCTGGCTGAAAGCTCTACCCCCGAACTCTATTGGATCATGGGGGGAACTGCGCAGCCAGTTTATCAAAAACTTCAAGGATACATGCAAACAGCCGATGTCAGTGATAGATCTAGCAGCTTGTGTGCAAGGAGAGCAAGAGTCTACAGCAGCTTGGGTACGGAGAGTAGCAGAAATTTTACACTCTTCAAATGGTATTAATCCTAGTACGGCAATAGTAACGTTGGAGAACAATTGCCGGTTTGAATCTTTAAAATTGAAACTTGAAAGGCTTAAAAGGGACTGCAATGATATGGGAACTTTGATGAGTGCCCTGGTGAAGTATGGAGACTCAGATAACACAAAGTATCCAGAAGCAGAAGGAGACAAGGCTGGGAAGGTTGGCAAGTCCGGTAAACCGGCACTAATCAATCCGGCTACTTCAAGTTTTTTGGGCAAACGGAAAGCAGAGGGTGGTTCAGACTTCGTGGCTAACACTCAAGTTCAAGGGGGTTTTCAGCGTAACCCGGGAGATCCGTCTTCACAAACCGGCGGAGGAGCTTTTGGCTGGGAACAGGAGTTAGATCAGCCTTGTCCAAAGCATAGCGGAAAAGGGAAGGTGGCGAAGCATACCATGAGAGAGTGCATACCCCTTATGAAGGCAATAACGGGCCGTTTCAATCCTCATAATCGACCCCCGAACAGCGGCTCAGGGCCTGGGTTTTATGGTCCGGGTCATCAGGGGAACAGCTCCGGATCAGGATATAGGGGCAATAACGGTGGTTATCAACCCCGGGCAGGCGGCCAAAATAATCAAGGAAACTATAATGGTCAGGGCAATCAATCACATCATCAAGGTGGTTACAATAATCAGAATAATCAGCAGCAAGGCCAAGGGAATTATAATAATCAAGGAAATCAGCAGCAACAGCGTCAGCAGCAGCAGCCACAATCTGGATATCAGAGTAATCCGAAGGAGTTAAGCAGTGGGAAATATCACGTCTTCACCACAAGTCTATGTAAGAGGGACCAGAAGGTTTTGAAGCGAGCCGTTAATGCAGTGGAACCGGCGACACCACAATTTCTTCGATGGTCGGAGCAGCCCATTGTATGGAGCAGAGAGGACCACCCAATGCGGGTGGATAATCCGGGCCATTTAGCCTTGGTGGTAGCACCTCAAGTGGGAGGTTACAAGTTTACTAAAGTTCTCATGGATGGTGGTAGCAGTATCAATATCTTATATTATGAGACTTTCCATCGTATGGGTTTGACAGATAAGAAGCTAAGGCAATCAAACACAGTGTTTCACGGAGTGGTCCCAGGTAAGTCAGCTTATCCGGTTGGAAAGATTGACTTGGAAGTTACCTTTGGGAACGAATATGATTCCAGGTCAGAGATGATCACTTTCGAAGTCGTCAAAATCAAAAGTCCATATCATGCTCTGTTTGGAAGGACGGTTTATGCTAAGTTTATGGCTAGGCCGTGTTATGTTTATTTGCAACTTAAAATGCCGGGTCATAAGGGCACGATTACAGTTCATGGAAGTCGCAAGATAGTAGTGGAATGTGAAGAAGGTGATGCGGCTTATGCAGAAGCGGTATGTGCCACAGAAGAGTTGAAATTTTATAAAGATAACGTTGATCCGGCAGATATGACTCCGCTGAAGAAGCCAACTACCGAGCATGATCCGGCGTTGAAATTTAAGTCAGCCGAAGAGACCAAGCAAGTTGATTTTGTGCCTGGAGATTCGTCTAAGCAATTCACTATTAGCGCTAACCTTGATCCTAAATAGGAAAGCGCACTCATCGAGTTCATCCGTGAGAACCGGGATATCTTTGCGTGGAAACCTTCTGACATGCCAGGTATACCGAGGGAACTCGCTGAGCACAAGTTAAACATTGATCCAAAGTTTAAACCGGTTAAACAGTATCTGCGCCGCTTCAATGAAGAGAGGCGCAAGGCTATAGGAGAAGAAGTGGCCAGACTTTTGGCCGCAGGGTTCATAGTGGAAGTCTTTCACCCGGAGTGGCTGGCTAATCCGGTGTTGGTTTTAAAGAAGAATGGGAAGTGGAGGATGTGTGTGGACTACACGGATCTCAATAAAGCTTGCCCAACTGATCCTTTTGCTCTACCTCGCATCGATCAGATCATCGATGCCACGGCGGGGTGTGAGCGGCTAAGTTTTTTGGATGCATATTCGGGGTATCACCAGATCAAGATGGCGGTGGAAGACCAAGAGAAGACAGCTTTCATAACTCCTTTTGGTGCTTTTTGCTATGTGTCTATGCCTTTTGGGCTTAAGTGTGCACAGGCAACTTATCAACGTTGCGTTCAGAATTGTTTGAAAGGGCAGATAGGGAGGAATGTTCATGCCTATGTGGATGACATTGTGGTCAAATCGAAGAAAGAAGGAATAATGATAGAGGATCTCAAGGAAACCTTTGATAATCTTTGGACTTATAGGATGATGCTTAATCCGGAAAAATGTGCTTTTGGTGTTCCGGCTGGTAAGCTACTGGGATTCTTGGTCTCAAACAGAGGAATAGAAGCTAACCCAGAGAAGATCAAGGCCATCACATCTTTGACTAAATCGGTTTGCATTAACGATGTTCAGCGCATAGCTGGCCGGATCACAGCGTTAAGCCGGTTCATCAGTCGTTTGGGAGAGAAGGCGATCCCACTTTACCAGATGTTAAGGAAAACAGACCGGTTTATTTGGAGTGATGAGGCAAATGCGACATTTGAGGATCTGAAACGACAACTGGCAAAACCACTGGTTTTAGCTGCTTCTATTGACAAGGAGCCTTTGCTGTTATACGTTGCTGCTAATACACGAGCAGTCAGCGTTGCAATTGTGGTCGAGCGCAAGGAAGCAGGGAAGGAGTACCCGGTTCAGCGCCCGGTTTATTATGTAAGTGAAGTACTCATTGAATCCAAGCAGAGATACCCTCATTGGCAGAAGTTAGTATATGGTGTGTTCATGGCAAACCGGAAACTGAAGCACTACTTCCAATGACATCCAATAACTGTGGTTAGTTCAGCACCGTTGGGGGATATAATCCAGAACAGGGAAGCTACGGGCAGAGTAGCAAAGTGGGCCATTGAACTCAGCCCACATGAGTTAAAATATGTACCACGCACTGCTATAAAATCTCAGGCTTTGGTAGACTTCATCAATGACTGGACAGAGTTGCAGACTCCTGAGGAGAAGCCGGATCTTACTTACTGGACGATTCACTTCGACGGTTCAAAGCAGTTGGAGGGCTCGGGGGCTGGAGTTGTCTTAACTTCCCCCAGAGGTGATAAGTTTTGTTATGTCCTCCGCTTATTGTTTCCTTGTACTAATAATGCAGCGGAATATGAAGCATTACTTCATGGTTTGCGGCTAGCAAAGGAAATGAACTTGAGCCGGGTCAAGTGCCTGGGTGACTCAGATCTAGTGGCACAGCAAGTTTCTGGCAAGTGGGATTCAAGAGATCCCCTCATGGCGGCTTATAGACGAGAGGTGGAAGCAGTCGCATGATACTTTAAAGGATATCAGGTGGATCATATAGACCGGCGGAGGAACGAAGCGGCCAACGCTCTAAGCCGGCTAGGGTCGCAACGTAAACCGGTGCCACCAAACACCTTTTTGGATGAATTGCACAGTCCTTCGGTTCAGATACCTTCGGAGGAAGACCTAGCTGTTCCGGACCCAGAGGCACAGTTAGTTGCAGCACTCCATATTATTCCGGATTGGACGCTACCCTATTTGGCATACCTGAGCCGAGGAGAGTTGCCGGAAGACGAAGAGGAAGCACGACAAATAATCCGGCGTTCTAAGTCCATGACAATTGCAAACGGAGAACTTCACCATCGCAGTACTTCTGGAGTGTTTCAGCGATGTGTGTCAGCTGAGGAAGGTTGTGAGATTCTTCGTGAGATTCATGAAGGAGATTGTGGTCATCATGCCGGTTCAAAATCTTTGGTGGCGAAGGCATTCTGACATGGTTTCTATTGGTTGACTGCTCATTCAGATGCGACAGATTTGGTCCGGAAGTGTGACGCTTGCCAGAAATTCTCAAGACGTGCCCTGGTTCCGGCACAGGAACTCCGGATGATACCAATAACTTGGCCGTTCGCAACTTGGGGGCTTGATATGGTTGGGCCTTTCAAGCGATCCCAAGATCAGAAAACTCATCTACTAGTGGCAGTAGACAAGTTCACAAAGTGGGTTGAAGCGGAGCCTATAAACAAGTGTGATGCGACAACGGTAGTTAAGTTCATCAAAAAAGTAATATTCCGTTTTGGCTTTCCACACAGCATCATCACAGACAATGGTACTAACTTATCTAAGGGTGAGATGAAGGAATTTTGTCAAAGAGAACATATTCGTTTAGATGTATCTTCAGTGGCTCACCCCCAAACCAACGGTCAGGCCGAAAGGGCAAATCAGGAGATTTTGCGAGGTGTCAAACCCCGGCTTATGACGCCTTTGCAAAGAACCCCGGGATGTTGGGTTGAGGAATTGCCATCTGTTCTTTGAAGTATTAACACTACACCAAACCGGTCTACAGGCTACACGCCTTTCTTCATGGTTTATGGTGCTGAAGCAGTTCTTTCGAGTGATATACGTCATGACTCACCAAGGGTAACGTCTTATGTGGAAGCAATCAATGAGGAGTCAAGACAGGACAGTTTAGACCGGCTGGATGAAGAGCGTGATATAGCTGCAGCACGATCGGCGATTTATCAGCAAGATTTGCGCAGATATCATAGCCGACGGATTAGAACAAGGACGTTCCAGGAGGGTGACTTGGTACTCCGGCTCATCCAAGATCAAACAGATATGCACAAGCTATCCCCACCTTGGGAAGGACCCTTTGTGGTCAGCAAGAATCTACACAACGGTTCATATTACTTGGTGGACGTTCGGGAACATAAGGACTCACGGACATCAGAAGAGGAGACGAAGAGGCCTTGGAACATCGCCCACTTACGACCATACTATACTTGAGCTACGTGCTCCAATGTATCCTATGTATATATTATGAGTAATAAATAAACTGGCACCCTCGGTAAACCGGGGGCTTAGCCCTTTCTCCATATACAAAAATCTTGCGAAAGCAACCCATATACATACAAGTTTATTATCAGATACCATATTTCAATATATTGGCCGGTTTAGAAATTGATTTTTTGCAGAATATACAAAGGAGCAATAAAACTCTCAAGAACATGCGATCTTATCCGGTTCAAGGAAAGAAGGCTTCACAAAATTACCCACCGGTACAAGAGGAACCCTGGAGGCCCTCTGGGAATGGTATCACCCACTCCCAGTGATCGGATCAATCTCATAGTTATATTGACCCTCTGAAAAGTTGGATAAATCCACGTTCAGTGATCGGTTTACATTGACCCACCGGTTCAGGAGGAACCCTGGAGGCCCTCTGGGAGTGGTATCATCTACTCCCAGTGATCGGATTAGTTTCATAGTTCTATCGGCCCTCTGAAAAGTTGGATAATGCCACGTTCAGTGATTGGCTAGGCCCCCTGGGAGTGTCGGCTAATCCGCGTCCCATTTATTGGCTCAGTTTGTACATTGACCCACCGGTTCAGGAGGAACCCTGGAGGCCCTCTGGGAGTAGTATCATCTACTCCCAGTGATCGGATCAGTTTCATAGTTCTATCGGCCCTCTGAAAAGTTGGATAATGCCACGTTCAGTGATTGGCTAGGCCCTCTGGGAGTGTCGGCTAATCCGCGTCCCATTGATTGGCTCAGTTTTTATTTGCGGTTCTTTCGGCCCTCTGAAAAGTTGGATAAATCCACGTTCAGTGATTGGCTAGGCCCCCTGGGAGTGTTGGCTAATCCACGTCCCATTAATTGGCTGAACCTTGCTTTGAGCCTGGAAGCTCTTGAAAAAGCCTCGACTACATGGTCTTATTTGCAAAATTTGCGTATTTTTGGTGTTTTTCGTGTTTTATAACCTTTTAAACCGGAGTGGAACAGCTACACGAGTTGACCACATATCTATAAGGTGCAAAGTCTGGATCATGAATACCAGCATAAGAAAACCGGCGTTCATTAAAACCCGGATCGCATATCAGGCAAAAGTTACGACTTTTCCGAAACAAGATGAACCGAATTTATCATCAAGATGGACCGGAGAATTTCGAGTTTCTACTTGGATCCATGAAGATCTTCATAAAGCGACTTTAAAGTCCTACCGGTTTAAATAGTATTGACCACATATAATCTCAGGTATAAAAGTTATTTTTAGTAAAGATATGCTTATTTGACGTTTTAAGAGAACAAGTTAATCCGTCCAGTGGTAAGCCACTAGGACATATTTTCGATATTTTTTCTGTATGAGCAGAGGAAGGAAACAAATATCAGACAACAGGTCAACCGGCGAGTATTTCATAAAGACAAAATATTCGGATCGAAGCACATTAAGTTTCGGCTAACCTATTACAAGGCATGACAAGCCCAACGATTTGGAAACATTGTTTGACGGAATACAGATTATGATGCAGCAATAAAATTTGAAGTTATGCTTCTCCTTGCTGAGACGGCTGGCCATCACCTTGATCCGGAACATCTTCATCTTCGTGAAGCAGATGGAAATCCGGCGCACGCCAGTCAATCTTCGTTAAAGCCCGGAAATACATCTCATCGTTGATAAGTTCAGAAGGGTCAATGTCAGGAGCAAAGGTGTGAGGACGAACCGGCGGAGTTAAGTTGACAGTGTCATAGACCGGTCGCTCCACCCGCTCGTTCTGCAAGTTATATCCTGGATGATATCTGGACAAGTCAGATTCAGCGGCAAGCTTGCTGGCGAGGGGACGCATCTCCTTCGTCAGGGCATAGAGATCCTTTTCAGTAAAGGTTGAGCCGTCATCCTTGGTATCTGGAAATCCGGTTAAAACCTCTTCCGGATCAAGATCCGGGACCCAAGCCTTAGCCCTTGTAAGGGCCAGAAGAGCACCACCCCGAGCCGCAGACTTCTTGACTTCTTCAAGACGAGCTGGCAAAACCGATAACTTATTTAAAGTATCTTGGATCGTTGTAGGAGCCGGTTTACCAAAAGAAGTGGCACTGATGATCCTCTGAGTACCGGAGTACAGCTGCTCGACCAAGGTGTAGCAGGCTTTAAGTTTCTTCCGTAAGTCATCCCCAAGATGGGAGACACGGCGGCCTGCACATAACTATTATAGTTAAACCGGCACAAAATGAAGATTACAAAGATAGAAGCAGGAGTTCAGATTATACTTACCAAAGACAGCAGAGGTCATCAAGTCAATTTGCCGTCTTAATCCGGACAATTCTTCTGTTACCGGATTAAGCGCTCCTTCAGCATCTTGAACCCGCTTCTCCAGATCTTTCTTCTGGACCTCAAAAGCGGTCCGCTCTTCTTCAAAATATTTCTTCAGGTCTTTAGCAGTCTTTAAACTCACCTGAAGATCTTTTTTCGCCTTTGAAGCGGCAGACTCTGTTTCAGTAAGACGGCTACGAAGTTCATTGAGTTCAATAGCATTCCGGTTCAGCTCAGCCTGCAAACACAGTTTAAAAACAAGAGGTAAAAATCAGACAAGTCTCAAGCACACAAACAAGTTGTCTACTTGACACTTGGGGGCTAATGGCAGTTGAAGCAGTATAAAACAGCAATTCAAAGTTACAAGTCTCAAGCACACAAACAAGTTGTCTGCTTGACACTTGGGGGCTAATGGCAGTTGAAGCAGTATAAAACAGCAATTCAAAATTACAAGTCTCAAGCACATAAACAAGTTATCTACTTGATACTTGGGGGCTAATGTAAAGATCAACGGTTCAATCTACAAAGTTCCGGTTCAGCTTCAGCACTCAGCTAAACCGGAACTTGGGGGCTGTTATGAGATAGAGACACGTCAAAAGAACAAAAGTCAGAAGAAGAAGTTTACCTCATACTTTTCCCTCATTAAGTTAACCAGGCTGGCTTCATAATCCCGGCTGCTGTGGAGCCGGTTCAGATACCCAGAGTAAATTTCTTGAGCGCTCATATCGGAAAGGCTAGATATCTCAGTGCTCCATTTCCCCTTTTCCTGAGTTAGCTTTTCCGTTTTAGCCGTTTGTTTGGCTAAAATGGTGGGTTCAGCCGGAGCAACAAAGGCAGCCCCGGTTACCACAACATCAGGAGAGGAAGGTGCATTTGGAGGAGTGGCAGTATGGGCCGGATTAGGAGACGCTGGATTGATCCGAGGAGAGTTAACCCGGGCCGGACTTGCTGGATTATGGACGTCTTCAGCAGTAGGATTCTCAGGAGCAGAGAGGTGGTCTGTTGGTGCAGGGTCTTCAAGAGGAGCTACGGGCTCGCCCTCTGAAGGAACAGTGGTTGACGGATTAGCAGCCGGATCATCTGCAGTGGGTTCGGCAGGAGGCTTATTTGCCTTGGGCTTCTTGCTGGGTTTCGGTTTGCTGGAAAAGTAGGCAAAATGAGTTGACATTATAAAGTAAAAGGGGTCATAAACCGAAAGAAGTGAAGAAAGTTACCCTGGGACAGTCTTTAAAGGAGGAAGCTGTGTGGCAGTCGATTCACCGGAGGAAGACAGTGGAGTTTCCTGATAATCAGGATCAGACGGTTTAAGAGGTTTTCGGATAAGCCCGGCCTTGGGATGAAGGGGGGTCGGAGAAAGTATCACCTCAGCACGGCGTTTTCGAACCGGAGTTAAAGAAATCCCGGATGACTCCACCGCCAAGCCGCTGTGGCGAGTGGTCCGGCGAAGAGCTTCATGCTGTTGTTTCTTCAAAATAAAGTTAGGGTCCAACTGAGCATAAGGATGAGAAAATTGGTACTTCCGGACGGTCCGACGACTTTTTTGTGGAAGAGGTTCTGAGTCAGAGGAAAGAAGGGTTACCTCAATTTCAGCCGGGTTATCACCTTCAGGCAACTCCTGTGGAAAGGTATCATTAGATACAATTACAAGTACATGAAAGCAAAATTTAAGCCGGATTAAAGCATACCTCGGAATCCGGATCATCATCTTCAGTGGGAGAACCGGCGTCAACAGCTGCTTTCCTTTTCTTATTGGCAAAGGTTTTTCGTCGAACCTGTTTGCCGGTTTTCTCCTGAGGCTTTCTCTTCCAGAAAGGGTCATCAGCCTAATCAAAAGAAAGAAAGACAATTGAAAGACGGTTTAAAAGAAGCGGATTACAAATACAGGGTAAAGTGAGACTTACCGCAGGCGGCTTATTCTTCTTATAATATGGAGCTAACCCGACTTTGCTGCAGTCTGCCAAAGAAACATTGAGAATTTTCTTGGCTGATTCTATAACTTCCGATTCAGAATGCTTTTCCTTGGTAAACCTTTGAGGATCATCCGGTTTGCCAGAATATTTGCACATTAGCTGTGATCGCCGGCTCAAGGGAAGTATGCTCCAAGACAGCCAACAGCGTAGGAAATCAGTCCCAATCAAACCGTTAGCTATGAAGGCCCTTAACTTGGAGAGCTGCGATGAAAACAGGGTCCGTTCAACAGAGCCAAGCCGTTGTGGTAAAGGATGATTCTCCGGAATACGGGTTTCACGATAACCCGGCAGAGGGTTCTCCCCTTCAGGAGAAGTATCAATGCAGTAAAACCATGACTTGTTCCAGTCTTTCGGATGAGTGTGTAAAGCGGCGTGTGGAAAAACGACGTCTCTCCTTTTCTGAATACTGACGCCACCAAGCTCCTGATGTGGTCCGCTGGTAAACTCGGTGCGCCGGTTTAAATGAAAGAAGTCCCGGAATAGGTCGACGGACAGTTCTTCTTGCAGATATACTTCCGAAAACACTTGGAAGTCACAGATGTTTGAGACAGAATTGGGTCCAATATCCTGAGGGTGCAGTTGGAAAGCAGCAAGAACATCCCGGAAAAACTTTGAACCGGGGGGAGAGAAGCCTCGAGATATATGATCAAAGAATACAATGACCTCCCCGGACCTGGGAGTAGGGGGACATTCATTACACGGGGCCCGCCACTTTAAAACAGACTGAGGTCTTAACGTGCCAACTTCAGAAATCTTGATCAAATCATCCTCAGTAATGATAGAAGAAACCCAATCGCAGGAGACATACTGCTTGGCCATCGCAACGAAAAGGCAAAGTACTGGAAAAGATAAAGCGCAGAAAACGGATTATGAAGATACAGCAGCATAAACCGGAATCTATCTATGAAAGTTACGCAACGGTTTAACTGAGGACTAATGACATGGTTAAACCGGCAATAATGACAGGCTACATCATTTCCGGTTAATGGTAGTTGAAGGGGAACGGCTAAACCGTCGCGTTTAAATTACAGAGTTTCGCAAGAGCAGGGCATATCAGTTTAAACCGGAACATACCTAACAGATCTACCAAGGAGAAAAACAGGTTTCTAAAAGACAGCTAAGGAAGAACAGATCTGAGTATACTAGGAAAAGAGAAACAAATGAAAGAGTATGCGGGAAAAAACTACAAGGACCTTATACTAAGCGGGTGGATCTACAGGCTAAGACAGGAACGACGGAGATCTGAAGTATTTACAGCAGGATAAAAGAACAGTTTAAAGAGCAAGATCTGAAAGTGAAGGTTACTAGAAATCATTGGCTAAAGGTCGAACAAGGGGAAGTTTTTATCAAGGCTCTAATGGCGGAGGTAGGAGAAGAAACCCTAGAAGTTGCAGACTGATAATGAAGAAGAAGGACATACCTGGAGCGGCAAGGATCGGCGGCGGAGGTTCTCTGGTCAAGCTCAGGGTGATGCAGCGGCCGGCGAGGGCTTGGATCCAGCGGACGACGGCGGCGGTTCGAGCTCAGGCAACGATGAAGTTGGTCGACGGAGGAAGAAGACGGAGCAGAAAGAAGGTAATGAATGGGGATAGCAGTATTTATAAAGGAGAGTCAGATCTGAAGCGACAGGTGCGGGAATCGAGGAGGCAAAAAATCGGATAAAGATCCTCTGACGCCTCGATTCTCAGGATAACCCTTAAAATAAGCTATAGTACAGCTCGCGGCGTTAAATGTGGAGATGATGTCACTGTCAGATTTAATGATCCCTGAGGATGACGTCAGAGCCGGTTTATAAGGATGAGAAGACAGAAGAAAATTATACAAGAGAAGACTGATATGAACAAGTTCGAATCATTTTGGGGCCTAATGTCAGGGATATGACTAGTAGGTATAAACCGGCTAGTATAAACCGGCTTTGTTAATATATTTGTTTGTAATATGTAGTAAAGGCTACGACCCATAAAGATCTTAGGGCCCATGTATAGAATTAAGGTTTGTAAACCGCCCCGTGATGTAACTTGAGAGATAAGGAAGAAAAGACAGAGACCGAGGCAGACATAGATATGAGCCGGCCTCGGGACTCTGTAAACCGGACCAGGCGTACCCTCTATATAAAGGGGCGACCCGGCGACGGTTCAAGGACAAGCAACAATCAACCCGTCGAGACGCAGGAAAGCGAATCCGCTCCCTGTAATCCGACGCCCAAGCAATACCAAACCAACTAGACGTAGGCTTTTACCTTCATCGAAGGGGCCGAACTAGTATAAATCTTCTGTGTCCTTTGTGTGCTATGAACCCCTTCAAGCTAACCCATGCGATGGTTCCATCATCAAGTCCGCTAAACCGGACATCTGCCGTGCTATTTCCACGACAAAAACAACATAAAGCCACAGGTCAGGATCGAATCCTAGTAGAAACCACTACTGATCGTCGAAACGTCACAAGCATACGGGCAAACTCTTCAACGAGCTCCCAGTGAAGAACTTGAGCCAGCTCCTGCATCTATCTCGGCTGAACCTGCATCTGGTGTTGTAGTATCTGTGAGCCACGAGGACTCAGCAATCCCATAACCATGGGTAACAAGACTAGCAAAGCTTTATGGGTAGGAACAGGTAAAGTGGTGAGGTTGCAGCAGCGGCTAAGCATAATATGGTGGCTAACTTACGAGTACCAGAATAAGATGAGAAGCTACGCAAACGGTCGCAAAAGTGGTGATCGCTAAAGATCCTAAACTACATACGGTCAAACATAACCCCACCGTGTTCTCTTCTCAAGAGAAAAGAGACAGTCACGGTTACTCACACAGTTGTGTGTTTTACTTCGGATCATCTGTCAAGTTTTCTACAACCGGACATTAACAAATTCCAATCCGCCACATAACCCTGGGCACGGCTTTCGAAAGATTATAACCCTGCAGGGGTGTCCCAACTTAGCCCATCACAAGCTCTCACGATTAGCTGAAGTGATAAATATAATATCATCACCCCTTATCTTAGGGAAAATCCGATCAGGCTCGACATCCCGGTAGCACAAGTCATTTCGACAATGGTAAAACAAGTCCAGCAAGACCTCCCGGCGTGCCGACACCCTGATAGTAGCCGCGCGTATCTCATCTCAGGCCACGTCCGGATGAGCAGTACGTACAGATACCGAAGATCCCAGCGAACTGGGTGGTATCCGCAAGTGGCTCTAGTTTGGGACCAACACCATCAACACTGGCCCCCCCTGCTATGTAGAATTAAGAATCCTCGGGGACGCGACCCCCTATGCAATTTTAATTAATTAATTAAGTTGTTATTATGAGCAAATTAAAAACCAATGTTGGGCCTTGCTGGAGGAGTTTTATTCAAAGTCGAACTGTCAAGGGGTCCCCATTTCACCCATCGTGTAAGGAACGCAAAATCAAGGAACATAATGCCGGTTTATCGGCACCTAAGGTGGCATGAGTGGAACAAAACACCGAGCAAAAGGCCAAGCCTTCCACCCATGCCAAGTATATAGGTGTGTTAACAATAATAATATATATTGTGATATAACCAACAACAAGTTCCCTCCTGGAACAAACTTCATCTTCACCTGCAACTAACAACGCTATAAGAGGGGCTGAGCAAGCGGGTAACATAGCCAAACAGTGGTTTTGCTAGGAAGGTGTCAAGGTTAGAGGTTTCATGGCAACAAGGAGAGGGCTGACATAAAAGATGGGTAGCGCGACATGTAACGATAGCATCGAGACAACTAAGCATGGCAATGGTAGTAAAGGTATCCAAGGGTATGATCATCTTGCCTCGGATTCCACAAGGGAGAAGAACATATCCATGAAGTAGACGGAGCAACATAGACGAGGGAATCCTCACAACTCCGGAACGAAACCGAAGCTAACAAGAGAAGCAACCGGAAAGAAGCAAACAACACGGTAAACACACATATCATAAACATGGCATACGATGCACATCCAAGTATGATGCATGTCCGGTTTAATTATGCATGGCATGGCAAAGTGCACAAACAAAACTACAATTTAAATGGAGCTCAATATGCAACGAGTTGCATATTGACGAAACACCACATTTAATTATTTAATTGACTCTCGTTAATTACAAGACAAGATTGAATGTTTGTTAACATGGCAAGAGGTGAAGCATAAAGAAACTACACTATTAGACATTTTAAATGAGGCCGGAAGAACAACAACAATTCCGGAGAATCCCCATGAGCATGTTTAGTAATTATAAGCAAACAAAAATTCACTCATGTTAATGTTGTTAACATGATGCGGATGACATGATCAAGTTTAGCAAGTATTATTAAAAGGTTGACAAGAGAGATGATATGAAGCATTTGTCATCGTGGTGGAAAGAAAGGGTGCCACGGCAACGATCCGAAAATGATGCAACGCAACATCTCGGTTCCGGTTTCTCGTTGAGAGACCGGTGCAAAAGAAAAGGTGGCGTGAGCGAGTCAAGCAAGACGAAAGGTGGGGTGATCCCGTCACCGGGTTCCCACGAGTCGGCGACGAGGCAACTGAGGAGCACGACAAAAGGGACGAAACGGACACGGAGCACACACGGGAAACATTTCATACAACACAACAAGCATCCACGGGTCATCCACGGGGTCGTCTCGTTATACCTTTGAAGCGTGCGTTTCGGAGCGGTTCGAGACGTAGAGGAAGAAGTTGTTCACATTCGGAGAGGAAGTAGCCGTTCACGTGTCGACGGTAGTGGAAGTGGACGTTCTCGTAGATGTACATGTCGACGGTAGTGGTACTTGTCGGGATCGTCGTCGACGTAGGG
Source organism: Secale cereale (assembly GCA_902687465.1). Classification (NCBI taxonomy): domain Eukaryota; kingdom Viridiplantae; phylum Streptophyta; class Magnoliopsida; order Poales; family Poaceae; genus Secale; species Secale cereale. Next base: position 525,850,090 of record LR738711.1, on the reverse strand, counting down.
GTACACGTTCGTAGATGTACTTGTCATCGTAGCCGTTCAGTCGTCGTGGTACTTGTCATAAGGTCGTCGTGGACGTAGTGGAACTTGGTCTCGGCGACGGTAGTGTAACTTGACGGATCCGAGCTCTTCGAGGGTCGTCGTGGTACTTGCCGCATCGATGTCGTGGTACTTGCAGACTTGGTTCCCTCGTTTTGAACTTGGAAACGACAAGGGCAGCAAGGTTTTGGCGAACAACAGTAGCAACAAAACAACAAAAGCAGAACGGGAGGGCGACGCGTCCATGACAGCGGCTGGCTGTGCGCCAGGCGAGGAGGTGCTGCTCGTGCTGCTGCAGTCTGAAGATGGAGAGGAGGCAGAGCCTCGGCGCGGACGGAGGGAGGCCACGGCAGCGGCAGGTCGAGCGACTTGGGGACGGTCAGCGGCGCTGCACGCGGGAGCTGCGGCCTGGCTGCTTCCGCGCTGAAGGCCACGGCGGTAGCGCTGGAGAGGAGGGGAGCCACGACTTGGCGAGGAGGACGGGGCCACCGTCTCCGCGCGCTGGAGGGACGAGGCAGGGGCCAGGGAGGCGCGGCGCTCGCGGCGGCGCTGGAGCGAGGAGGCCGCACGGGGAAGGAGGGACGCCGGCGCTCGGCACTGGAGGACGGAGCAGCAAGGAGCTGCTCGGGCCAGGGAGCTCCTTGCCGCGGCGGAGGAAAGAGGCCCTGCAGCGCTGGAGTGAGATCAAGACGAGGGGAAGGAGCGAGGGTTCGGGCGAACGGAGGCTGGAGCGAGAGGGTCGGGGAAAACGAGGGAGCGAGCGATGCGGGTCGGGGAGAGCGAAGGAAGAAGCTGGCGGCGGCTAGGAGGGACGAGCGTTGCGGCTAGGGTTCGGTGGACGAGCGGGCTGCGGCCTGGGAGATGGGCTGACTGAGGCCTGGAATGGCCTTGGGCCCAAGGAGGAGGAGAAACCCACTACGGCTGGGCTCTCTCTCTGCAGCTCTTTTCCCAATTAAAGAAATAGAACAAAAAAAATAGAAATACCCAGAGAGTTTGGAGATGGTGTTGGCTGAGATAAAAATATCCCTACAACCCTGGAATTGTGGGCTATTTTAATAAAATTCTTTGGCAATTTTTAGAGACTACAAATTTATGCGAGTTCGGAAATAACTCAAACTTGCATAAATCTTTAGGCCAACCAAGCACTTCCAAAAGACATGAAAAAAAAGGAGGAGGAGGTCTTGGCAAGGGATTGAGAAGAAAAAAGGCATGGGGAAATATATGCACGTGTGTTGCGGGTAATTCCAAAGAATGGAATATTTTAATATAGCTCCCTAAAATATTGAGAGACTTTTATATGTTATAAAGAGAAGACAACCTTCCCTCGATTTAAATGGACCGAAGGTCCACACGATTTATTTAGGTTGAGATGCAAAAATAAATATGACATGATGGCATGATGACATGATGCAATGCAAAAAAAATAATAACACAAGCACAACAGAAACACACGGGCAACCCGGAACATCTGGAATCTTCTGGAATCTTCTGGGACGTCGGTCTCGGGCGTCACACTTGCAAGGATATTATGAGCACACATAAAGAGTTCAGAAAAGAACCAAATATTTCTCATAGATAATCTTGATCATAAACTCACAATTCATCGGATCTCGACAAACACACCGCAAAAAAAGATTACATCGAATAGATCTCCTCGAAGACCGAGGAGAACTTTGTATTGAGATCCAAAGAGAGAGAATAAGCCATCTAGATATTAGCTATGGACCCGAAGGTCTGTGGTAAACTACTCACAGCTCATGGTGAGGGCGATGATGATGATGTAGAAGCACTCCGTGATGGATCCCCCCTCCGCGGAGCTCCGGAACAGGCTCCAAGATGGGATCTCACGGGAACAGAAGGTTACGGTAGTGGAACTAGGGTTTTCTCCCCTCTTCTGATGGTTTCGGGGTACGTAGGCTTATATAGGAGGAAGGAGGACACCGGGGGACTCACGAGGGACCCACGAGGCAGGGGACGCGCCCTGGGCAGTGGGGCACGCCCCCACCCTCGTGGGCACCTCGTGGCCCCTACTCCGTGGTTCTCAAGTCTCCCGTGCGTGATTTTCTCCAAAAATATCTCTCCCGAAGGTTTCATTCCGTTTGGACTCCGTTTGATATTCCTTTTTTGTAGAACCCTAAAACAGGCAAAAAACAACAATCTGGACCGGGCCTTTGGGTTAGTAGGTTAGTCCCAAAAATAATATAAAAGTGTATGACAAAGCCCATTAAACAGCCAAAACATCATAAATAATAGCATGGAACAATAAAAAATTATAGATACGTTGGAGACATATCAAGCATCCCCAAGCTTAATTCCTGCTCGTCCTCGAGTAGGTAAATGATAAAAACAGAATTTTTGATGTGGAATGCTAACCAACATAGTTTTTCAATGTAATTCTCTTAATTGTGGAATGAATGTTCAGATCTGAAAGATTCAAGACAAAAGTCTATATTGACATAAGAAATAATAATACTTCAAGCATACTAACAAAGCAATCATGTCTTCTCAAAATACTATGGCCAAAGAAAGTTATCCCTACAAAATCATATAGTCTGTCTATGCTCCCTCTTCATCGCACAAAATATTCATATCATGCACAACCCCGGTTTCAGCCAAGCACTTGTTTTCATACTCTATTATTTCAAACCTTTCAACTTTCACACAATACATGAGCGTGAGCCATGGACATAGCACTATGTGGAATAGAGAGGTGGTTGTGGAGAAGACAAAAAGGAGGGAGATAGTCTCACATCAACTAGGCGTATCAACGGGCTATGGAGATGCCCATCAATAGATATCAATGTGAGTGAGTAGGGATTGCCATGCAACGGATGCACTAGAGCTAAAAATGTATGAAAGCTCAACAAAAGAAACTAGTGGGTGTGCATCCAACTTGCTTGCTCACGAAGACCTAGGGCATTTGAGGAAGCCCATTGTTGGAATATACAAGCCAAGTCCTATAATGAAAATTCCCACTAGTATATGAAAGTGACTAAGCATAGGACTCTCTACAATGAAGAACATGGTGCTACTTTGAAGCACAAGTGTGGAAAAAAGATAGTAGCAATTGTCCCTTTTTCTCTCTCTTTTTTTTGGGCCTTTCTTTTTTTCTTTGGCCTTTCCTTCTTTTTTTGTGGAGGGGCTTTATTGATTTAGCCTTTCCTCCCATGGGACAATGCTCTAATAATGATGATCATCACACTTATATTGATTTACAACTCGATATTACAACTCGATACTACAACAATGTATGACTCTATATGAATGCCTCCGGCGGTGTACCGGGATGTGCAATGAAACAAGAGTGACATGTATGAAAAATTATGCATGGTGGTCTTGCCACAAATACGATGTCAACTACATGATCATGCATGGCAATATGACAATATGATGCGTGCCATATGAACGGAACGGTGGAAAGTTGCATGGAAATATATCTCGGAATGGCTATGGAAATGCCATAATAGGTAGGTATGGTGGCTGTTTTGAGGAAGATATATGGTGGCTGTTTTGAGGAAGGATATATAGTGGGTGTATGGTACCGGCGAAAGTTGCGCGGTACAAGAGAGGCTAGCAATGGTGGAAGGGTGAGAGTGCGTATGATCCATGGACTCAACATTAGTCATAAGAACTCATATACTTATTGAAAAAAATCTACGAGTCATCAAAACAAAGCAATCAACGCATGCTCCTAGGGGGGGTGGTTGGTAGGAGTTAACCATCGCGCGCCCCCGACCTCCACACAAAGGTTGGCACTTTACAAATACCTCATGCTCTAACTTCGTCACATAGTGGTTCACCATACGTGCATGCTACGGGAATCACTAACCTTAACACAAGTATTTCTCAATTTCATAATAACTCCACTAGCATGACTCTAATATCACTATCCTCATATCTCAAAACAATTATCAAGCATCCAACATCTCATCATATCCAATGCACTTAGTGTGAAAGTTTTTACTACATTGATATTGGATGTCTATCATGTGAAGACTAGTTTTTTAGCCTAAACACATTACCATGCTGTTTTAATAGACGCTCAAATGGATATAAGTGAAGAATGAGAGTTCAACAATTTCTTCAAAATATTATCACCACCATGCTCTAAAAGATATAAGTGAAGCACTAGAGCAAAAACTATTCATCTCAAAAGATATAAGTGAAGCACATAGAGTGTTCTAACAATTCCTAGGCCATGTTTAACTCTCTCAAATAGGTGTGTCCAGTAAGAATAATTGTGGCAAACTAACAAGCAAAGACTCAAATTATACAAGCCGCTCCAAGCAAAACACATATAATGTGGTGAATAAAAATATAGCTCCAAGTATAGTTACCGATGGATGAAGACAAAAGAGGGGATGCCTTCCCGGGGCATCCCCAAGCTTAGGTTTTTGATTGTCCTTTAATTTTACTTGGGGTGCCATGGGCATCACCAAGCTTAGGACCTTGCTACTCTTTGTTCCATAGTCCATCAAAGCAATACTCAAAACTTGAAAACTTCACAACACAAAACTTAGACAAAAATTCTCGTGAGCTCCGTTAGTATAAGAAAGCAAACCACTACTCAAAAGTACTGTAATGAATTCATTCTTTGTTTATATTGGTGTTAAATCTACTATATTACAACTTCTCCATGGTTTATACTTCCCAATATTACTCATAGATGCATTGAAATAAGCAAACAACACACGGAAAACAGAATCTGTCAAAAACAGAATAGTCTGTAGTAATCTGCAAGTTTCGCATACTTCTGTAACTCCAAAAAATTCAAACTAAATTGGTATACGTGAGGACTTTGTCTATTAATCATCTTCAAAAGGAATCAACTAAATAGCACGCTCCAGTAAAATCTGATGACCATTCTAGCAAGCGCTAACGATTCCGTTTTTCACAGCAAGATCATATAAACTTCACACAAGTCTTCCCAAAGGTTCTACTTGGCACAAACACTAAACAAAACATGAAACCACATCTAAACAGAAGCTAGATGCAATATTTATTCCCTAACAGCAGCAAAAAACAAAAAATAAAATAAAATTGGGTTGCCTCCCAACAAGCGCTATCGTCTTACGCCCCTAGCTAGGCACGATGCAAGGATAAATTTAGGGAATGCCATAATGATACGATATGTCGCGAAAGCTCATCTCATATTCCCTATGTTCAACAGCAAGCTTCCCTTGTGGCAAGCAAAAGTAATCAAAAGGGCTAAATTTTATGGGACAAAAGTCCCCTACATCAATCTCAGGAGGAATAGGTTCCTCTTTTGGCCCTTTCTAGTGGACAACCAATTCATCATTATAGGCATTCTTTTGGTAGAAGGTCATAAGCCTTCGCTCAAGGGAGAAGCCTAACCCATTGTTTTGAATAGCAAAGTCATCATTCATCTCAGAAATTCTATCAATCAAGACCTCAGTAGGAACCTTTTTTCTAAGGTTTTCATTAAAAGCAACATGATCAGGAGATCGCAACCGCATTATGTCTTCTTGATTGAACAAGATAGCCTCTATGGGAGGTCGACCGGCATCTACTCCGTAATGAGCAAAATTTCTTTGGCCTATTTCATGATAAGTCTGAATTCAGGAGCCAAAAAGATAGTAGCTGCACGCTTAACTGAAGAATGCTCAGTATTGGAAAACTCCAAAAAGATTCTCTGAATACAGGGATGGATATGGATAAATTGCCTTTCAATTTCTACTATGAGCATAGATACAGCATCCGCAAGGCTGCTAGTTCTGTGAAGAATAGAGCCACCCATAGTGGGCAAAGCACCGACACAAGTAAATATGTCTTGAAGAACTCCTTTTCCAATAATATTACCACTACCAACCCGGAACTTCTTAATATGTAAAGTGGTAGCTTCATCCGGGGGGTCAACATAGACGTTGCCCTCGATATTACTACCCTTCTCGATATAATCGTCCCCCATCTCAGACATGAGGGCGAGTAAGCAAGCAACACACACAAGCAAACAAGAAGCAAGCGAACGATAAACACACGATAGAAGAAGGGCAAATAAAACGTCAAGCGTGAAGTGGGGGAGAGGAAAACGAGAGGCAAAAATGTAATGTGAAGGATAAGGGTTTTTGATAGGTACTTGATATATGACTTTTGCGTAAGCCTCCCCGGCAACGGCGCCAGAAATTCTTCTTGCTACTTCTCGAGCTTGCGTTGTATTCCCTCGAAGAGGAAAGGGAGATGCAGCACAGTAGCGTAAGTATTTCCCTCAGTTTTTGAGAACCAAGGTATCAATCCAGTTGGAGACCATGCGTGAGTCCCTTGCACCTGCACAAACAAATAAGAACTTCGCAGCCAACGCGAGAAGGGGTTGTCAATCCCTTTATGGTCACTTACGAAAGTGAGATCTGATAGAGATGATAGTTTATATTTTTGGTATTTTTGTTTATAAGAACAGAAAGTAAAAGCGGAAAAAGTAAAGTAGATGTAGATTGATATGTTGAGAATAGACCCGGGGGCCATAGTGTTCTCTAGTGGCTTCTCTCATGATAGCGATATTCTACGGCGGGTAAACAAATTACTGTCGAGCAATTGATAGAAAAGCGAATAATTATGAGACTATCTAGGCATGATCATTGTATATAGGCATCACGTCCGAGACAAGTAGACCGACTCCTGCCTGCATCTACTACTATTACTCCACACATCGACCGCTATCCAGCATGCATCTAGTGTATTGAGTTCATAAGAACAGAGTAACGCCTTAAGCAAGATGACATGATGTAGAGGGATAAACTCAAGAATATGATGTAAACCCCATCTTTTTATCCTCGATGGAAACAATACAATATGTGCCTTGTTGCCCCTACTGTCACTGGGAAAGGACACCGCAAGATTGAACCCAAAGCCAAGCACTTCTCCCATTGCAAGAACTATAGATCTAGTAGGCCAAACCAAACCAATAATTCGAAGAGACTTGCAAGGATATTATGAGCACACATAAAGAGTTCAGAAAAGAACCAACTATTTTTCATAGATAATCTTGATCATAAACTCACAATTCATCGGATCCCGACAAACACACCGCAAAAAGAGATTACATCGAATAGATCTCCTCGAAGACCAATGAGAACTTTGTATTGAGATCCAAAGAGAGAGAAGAAGCCATCTAAACTACTCACATCTCATGGTGAGGGTGATGATGATGATGTAGAAGCACTCCGTGATGGATCCCCCTCCGACGGAGCTCCGGAACAGGCTCCAAGATGGGATCTCACGGGAACAGAAGGTTACGGTGGTGGAACTAGGGTTTTCTCTCCTCTTCTAATGGTTTCGGGGTACGTAGGCTTATATAGGAGGAAGGAGGACACTGGGGGACTCACGAGGGACCCACGAGGCAGGGGGCGCACCCTGGGCAGGGGGGTGCGCCCCCACCCTCGTGGGCACCTCATGGCCCCTACTCCGTGGTTCTCAAGTCTCCCGTACGTGATTTTCTCCAAAAATATCTCTCCCGAAGGTTTCATTCCGTTTGATATTCCTTTTCTGTAAAACCCTAAAACAGGCAAAAAAACAGCAATCTGGACTGGGCCTTTGGGTTAGTAGGTTAGTCCCAAAAATAATATAAAAGTGTATGTCAAAGCCCATTAAACATCCAAAACATCATAAATAATAGCATGGAACAATAAAAAATTATAGATACGTTGGAGACGTATCAGTGGCGGCTCACGCGGAAGTGATCAGTCGTCACGCACCTCGTCAGTCTCCTGCTGCTCCTCCTCGGAATCAGACCACTTGTATCCTTGCTTGGCAATCCACTCAGCCTCTGGAGTAATGTTCTTCTCAGAACCACTAGACACATCCTCGCCAAAAGTCCTTAAGATCTTCTTGTCGCGCCGGCGAACCTGCTTCTGAGCGACATGTGCCTTGTATTGCCCCTTGGCCTACATACAGAACAGAGCCTTCATCTTGCTCTTCAGCCTTTTAGCCCACGAGGGCTCATACGATGAGGGAGCATACCCTCAAGAGCTGTCCTCATCAGCTGCCTCCTCCTCAATTTCCTCCTCATCCACATTCATCTAAGCCGCAACAGCCTCTGCACGGGTAGTGGTGTTAGCCCATAGGCTCTTGATGCAGAGTTTGATAGGCTCATGACGAACCCAGTGAGGAGCCTCAAACTCTTCATCGGGATAGAGCTTCTCCCAAGTCTTTGTGATCAGCAAAAACAGATACGGACCATAGATAGGCACTTTGTGGGTGAACACCGCAAAGCGGAGCTCGCACCACATGATATGTGAGATATCAAGTGGTTGAGACTGAGTATGACGTGCCTTCTCACAAATGAGCATCATGTCCACGAGATATGCATGTACCTTGTCCTTCTCCCCAATGCGAGGAAACGGAGAGTTGCGGAAGATCCGATGCATAATATCCAGAAAAGGGTTCATAACCCAAGTCTTCTTGCCACTTGCGAGCATCTTCTCCACATAATAGGGCATCAACTGGTTCTTGTTAGCAGACTCTTGATTGGCATGAGGGCGAACTCCAACAGGAGTGTGGAGCCCCTCATCAGCAACCTGAAGCAGATCCATGAAATCCTTCCAAGTAGTAGTCATCTTTTGTCCATTGGTCATCCAAGTCATGTTGCGTTCCTCCTTAGGATGGAAGTGGACCGAAGCAAAGAACTGGGCCACAATCTCTGGGTCAAAGTCCATATGAAAAGACATGATGTGCTCAATGCCAAACTGCTCCACGAGGTCTAGAGCCTCAGCAAAATAGGCATGGTGCTCCTCCTTCCTCATGTGATTCATGTCAATCCAGTGTGCATCCACATATAAGTTGTGTTTGCTCTTGAGAACCTCTATGAAGATAAGATACTACTGCTTGGTCCAGAACAAATCATCTCCTCTGAACTAAGCCCGGGGATTCACATAGGGATTGATCTTCCTCCTAGCGATGAACTCAGCTAATGGAATCTCGTCCATGCCCATTGTTGGGTCCTTGTTCTTGGTGGAAGTGGACTTGGTTCGGCGTTGTGGTGCATTGGAGCCCTCAGGAACATCATCTTGGTTGCGCAGACGCTTTGACCCTGTGTCACGGCTGGGATTCGAGCGACGGACATTTGAACCGGAGCCACCACCTATGACACAAACACAAGAACACGCAAGAGACGCAAAGAGAATCAATGCAAAAGCCACAGTAAAGCACAAGAAACATGTAAAAATGATAATAAGTATGGGCTACGAAGAAGGTCTGGAGTGAACGGTAGTACGGCTCGAAGATGCGGAAGTAAAATTTTAGTGCCGCTCCTGGCGCGGTAGTACCGCGCCGAGGTGGCACGATAGTACCGCATCTGGAGCGGTACTAAAAAATTACTTTCGTGTCGAGCGCGGTAGTACCGCGCTAGAGAAGCTGTAGTACCGTGCTTGACATGTGTCAGAGCGGTACTATGGTCATTCACGACTCCTTGGTAGCAACATACTAACTAGCATCTATACTGCACAACTACTCTCCTACACCCTAATCTTGCAAGGAAAAGGCCTAAGAGATCCCAAGAACCACATGCAACTCCCTGATACATCCATTTTGCATCATGCTTATATGTTGATATTTATTGCATTATGGGCTGTTATTATATGTTTTGTCACAATACTTATGCCTTTTCTCTCTTATTTTACAATGTTTGCATGAATAGGGAGAATGCCGGCAGCTAGAATTCTGGGCTGGAAAAGGAGCAAACTCTGGAAACCTATTCTGCACAACTCCAACAGCCCTGAAACTCAACAGAACATCGTTCTGAAAATATAAAAAATATCTGGTGAAAGAAGTCCACGAGGGGGGCCACCGGCTGCCCACAAGGGTGGGGGGCACGCCCCCCTTCCCAGGGCGCACCCCCTGCCTCATGGGCCAGCCGGAAGGCCCCCGATGCTCATCTTCTCCTATATGAGGTGTTTTGACCTGGAAAAAATCTTAAGGAGGCTTCCGGGACCAGACGCAGCCGTCTCGAGGCGGAACCGAGGCGGAAACCAATCTAGGGCTCCGGCGGAGCTGTTCTATCGGGGTTACTTCCCTCCAGGAGGGGGAAATCGTCACCGCCGTCATCACCAACAACTCTCCCATCTTGGGGAGGGCTATCTTCATCAACATCTTCACCAGCACCATCTCCTCTCAAACCCTAGTTCATCTGTTGTATCCAATCTTTGTACCCAAACCTCAGATTAGTACCTGTGGGTTGCTAGTAGTGTTGATTACTCCTTGTAGTTGATGCTAGTTGGTTTATTTGGAGGAAGATCATATGTTCAGATCCATTATGCATATTAATACACATCTGATCATTAACAATATTATGTCTTGTGAGTAGTTACTTTTGTTCTGAGGACATGGGAGAAGTCTTGCTATTAGTAGTCATGTGAATTTGGTCTTCGTTCGATATTTTGATGAGATGTATGTTGCCTCTCCTCTAGTGGTGTCATGTGAACATCGACTACATGACACTTCACCATTATTTGGGCCTAGAGGAAGGCATTGGGAAGTAATAAGTAGATGATGGGTTGCTAGCGTGACAAAAGCTTAAACCCTAGTTTATGCGTTGCTTCGTAAGGGGCTGATTTGGATCCATATGTTTCAGGCTATGGTTAGGTTTACCTTAATACTTCTTTTGTAGTTGCGGATGCTTGCATTAGAGGTTAATCATAAGTGGGAGGCTTGTCCAAGTAAGGGCATCACCCAAGCACCGGTCCACCCACATACCAAATTATCAAAGTACCGAACACGAATGAGACGATCGTGATGAAAACTAGCTTGACGATAATTCCCATGTGTCCTCGGGAGCGCTTTCTTTTATATAAGAGTTTGTCCAGGCATTTCCTTTGCTACAAAAAGTATTGGGCCACCTTGCTGCACCTTATTTGCTTTTACCTTTTGTCACTTGCTATCAATTACCTTATCACAAAACTATCTGTTACCTATAATTTCAGTGCTTGCAGAGAATACCTTACTGAAAACCGCCTATCATTTCCTTCTGCTCCTCGTTGGGTTCGACACTCTTACTTATCGAAAGGACTACGATAGATCCCCTACACTTGTGGGTCATCAAGACTCTTTTCTGGTGCAGTTGCCGGGGAGTGAAGCGCCTTTGGTAAGGAAAAATTTATATAGTGTGCTGAAATTTATTGTGACTTGTTACTATGGCTCAAAATCCTTTGAGGGGCTTTTTCGGGGTATCTTCACCTCGACCAGAAGAGCAAAGATTTGCTCCTCAACCTACTGCACCTATTGAAAATGTTTGCTTTGAGTTTCCTTCAGGTATGATAGAGAAACTGCTTGAAAATCCTTTTACAGGAGATGGAACACTGCATCCCGACTTACACCTAATCTATGTGGATGAAGTTTGTGGATTGTTTAAGCTTGCAGGTATGCCCGAGGATGTTATCAAGAAGAAGGTCTTCTCTTTATCTTTGAAGGGATATGCATTGACATGGTTTAGGCTATGCGATGATATGGGATCATGGAACTATAATCGTCTGAAGTTGGAATTTCATCAGAAGTTCTACCATATGCACCAGGTTCATCATGATCGTAATTATATTTATAATTTGTGGCCTCACGAGGGAGAAAGCATCGCTCAAGCTTGGGGGAGTCTTAAGTCAATGTTATATTCATGCCCCAATCATGAGCTCTCAAGAGAAATGATCATTCAAAATTTTATGCTCGGCTTTCTCATGATAATCGCTCCATGCTCGATACTTCTTGTTCTGGCTCTTATATGATGAAGACTATTGAATTCAAATGGGATTTATTGGATAGAATTAAACGCAACTCTAAAGATTGGGATCTCGACGAAGGTAAGGAGTCAGGTATGACCCCTAAGTTCGATTGTGTAAAAGCTTTTATGGATACCGATGTTTTCCATGAGTTTAGCACTAAATATGGACTTGACTCTGAGATAGTAGCTTCTTTCTGTGAATCTTTTGCTACTCATGTTGATCTCCCCAAGGAGAAGTGGTTTAAATACCATCCCCCTATTGAAGTAAAAGTAGTTGAACCTACTAAAGTTGAAGAAAAGACTATCACTTATAATGTTGATCCTGTTATTCCTACCGCTTATATTGAGATACCACCTTTCCCCGTTAGGATAAAGGATCATGCTCAAGCCTCAACTGTAGTTCGTAAGAGTAATACTAGAACACCTACACCCTCTAAGCAAATTAAAGTTGAACCTAGTGTTGCTATGGTTAAAGATCTCTTGGTAGAAGATTTAGATGCACATGTTGCTAGGTGGCTTCTCGCCCCCCTCGTTGGTTACCCCAAGTGGAAGGTTTGAGATGCAGTGTAGCAGAAGTTTTCCCTTGGCAATACCAAGGATCGATTCCCCTGAGACTCCCAGTTTCAACAAGAAGGTGTCAACTGCTAACGGCGCCAGATATTAGCAATCAATGTGGACCTGCACACAGATACAAATAACTTTGCTCCCAACGAGTACAGAGAGGTTGTCAATCCCTCCGGCCTTGTAGTTTACAAAGGATCAAACGCAAGTGATAATAGTGATAGGTAATGCTGCAATAGTAAGTAAAAGCTGAAAGTAAATAGCGGATGTGATCAATGATGGTAATATGGACCGGAGTCTCATGATGTTCACTAGTGATGTCTCTCTCCCAAAAGACGATAAAACAGCTATGTGAGGTAAACGAATTACAGCTGGGCAATTGACAAGACCATGTGCGCAAACCAATGCTGACTACATTGCAAGAAAGGTTGAGGTTCAAAGCATGGGCGGTACGCCGAGGTAAGTAGACCGAAATCCATCTGCATCTACTACTAATCATCCACCTTGAGATATCTATCCAGAACATCTCGCTGGTATTAAGTTGCGAGTCCCACCCATAGTGTAAACTCAAAGCAACAGACAACTGCATTAAAAGAACTTTGCGTAAAGTAAACAATCCTTGCACCCGCGGGCACAAGCACCGTTGTTTTCCCCCTTGTGGCAACAGCACATCCCCTAGACTCATGTTTCTGTCACTCAAACTAGTCATCGAGGGGCATGAACCCACAATCAAGCATAACGTTCCCTCTTGGAGTCACTACCTACTACTTGGCCAAAGCAATAAATAACAACAGAGAACATGCAAGAATTACTTACGAATATAAATATAAAAGAGGTAGATCAAATATATTACTCAAACACAATCTGAACATAATCTCATAATCCATCGGATCCCAGCAAACTCATCATAGCAATAGCATAAGGATTACATATGTGCCTCGATCATGTAGGGCAGCTCACGAGGACTAATTAGTGAAGTACAAGAACGGGAGGAGAACATCACATAGCTACTGGTCATGGACTCATGGTCCAAGGGAGACTACTCACAACTCATCCGAGAGGCGTCCATGGTGGTGGAGAAGCTCCCGGTGGTGATCCTCCCCTCCGGCAGGGTGCCGGGAAGAGTTCTCCTGGTGCTCCCGATCTTGGAAGCGGCGGCGGCGGCGGCGGAATAGAGATGAGATCGCGAAAAAGAGTTTCCCTCTCGAGGGTTTAGGGAGACGCTTTAAATATATGCCAAAGGGGGGCATCAGTGGAGCCTCGGGGGGCCCAGGCGCCCCCCCGGCTCGGCCCAAGGGGGGGGGGGGGCCGCCAGGGCGCCTGGAGCCCTGGTGCCCCCCCCGGGCTGTACTTCGGGCGCATGGTATCTTCTGGAATGCTGATTTTTTTATATATTTTTTCTGGATTTTTCCTGGCAGTTCTCGTAATGTGAAAACCTGGAATACAAAAACAGCCGAAAACAGAAACTGGCACTGGGGTGCACTGAGTTAATAGGTTAGTCCAAATATGATCAAAAGTGTATGGAAGTGTATAAATAACATAGCAATATCACCCAAAAGAGGCATGGAGCAAGCAGAAATTATAGATACGTTTTGGACGTATCAACATCCCCAAGCTTAATTCCTGCTCGTCCTCTAGTAGGTAAATGATAACAAGAATAATTTCTGTGGTGACATGCTATTAACCATATAGGACTTTTTCATAGTCACATGACAAAAGCTTACTGAGACAATGAATCTATAGTAATTAAGTTCCCTCATGATAAAATCACAAAGAACTGAAAGTTTTACAATATGATATTGAAACATCAAATAGATTTGTAATGAACATGATGTGCAAATATGATAAAGTGATATCTCGCTTGCCCCCTTTAGTGAAGCAAAATATAAATGCAGGGGCACCTCCAAGGTTTAAGTGATGACTAGATACAATGATTTCAAAATAAACGATATCACAATCATGCAAAAGACAATGCTACTTTGGGACAATGCACATTACACTCAGAATGACAATCATGCTCTCAGTAGTTGGTGCTTTAAAAGAAGGTGGAGACTCTCGAACCGTGGCTTTTGTTGGCAAGGTTGAAAACCCGTAGTCGGAAACAAAGACAAAACATGTACCAGAGCTCTTGGTTTTAAAACAGAGGTAATAATTATTTTTTTCTTAGATTATGCATGTTTCGTCAACGAATGCTACCAGACAACTCAATCACTTCTTGAGATGGACAAGTTTCGAGGAACGGCTTCCGAATGAGGACGATCACATCCTCTTAATCTCCTTTGTTTATCACTGCCAAAGTTTTCTGATTTCTCATGAACAAAGCGTGAAGGAGGGTTTGTTTGTTATATTATCTTTTTGAGCCGGGCGCACTCAATGCCAGTTCCTTCTCGTATTATGGCTTTGCACATTATACATGCAATCCCGGGGTGAAGCTTGTCCAACTTAAAAAGATCATGAATTAACCACTACTTCCTCATGAACTTACAACAGAGGCACAAAATAGGAATCCATTTTCTTTTAATAATTTCGAGATGGCACATGCAAGTCTTCGTTAAGAATGGCAGGTAAATACCATGTAGGAAGATATGGTGGACTCATATGGCATAACTGGATTAAAAGGATGTGGATGCACAAGCAGTCAGTCCGCTTAGTACAGGTGGAGGTTAGCAAAAGACTGGGAGTGACCAACTAAGAGAGCAATGACGGTCATAATCATACAGAGCGACAAAGCAACATTGAATCAGGCATGGAAGTTATATCGCTACTCAGAAATAAAAGATCATCAAGGCTTGACAGACTTTCTTTACAGTCTTAAATATGCGTGAGCATACGCCAAGTCAATCAAAATAAATTCTTGAAGGAAGATATTACTAAACCATACCACATCATAGGCAAACAAATCATGTTGGTACTCCAATAACACATTGGGAACCCCCCCCAGCTATTTGGGACTAACCATAAGAAAACCTGAACTACTAAGCGCCATTATGCACGTAGCATCTTTATCATAGACATATCAACCAATGCAACGGAAGCAAACTCTCTAAATAAGGTGAGCATGGTAATTAAAGAGAGTTCAAGCAACCAACTAAACAAAAGCTCTTTAAAAAGATAAGCATGAATACTAAGAGCTGAACATGACAGTAGCTATTAAAAGACAAAGAACACACACAGCAAGGGTAGACATGAAAATTCTATGTTATGTTCTAGGTAGAAGTGGAGCGTGTTTCTCTCCCACATAAAGAAAGCTGAGTTCCGACTCGTTATGAAAAGCTAAAGAAAATTAAAAGGAAACTAAAAGCAAGACGCTCCAAGCATAGCACATAACACATGAAGTGATAAAAATATAGTGGAACGAAAGACGAACTGATAATGTTGATGGAGAAGGGGATGCACGGGGGCATCCCCAAGCTTAGACGCTTGAGTCTCCTTGAATATTTCTTGGGGGTGCATGGGGGCATCCCCAAGCTTGAGCGTTTGACACTCCTGAATCTTTTTATCATCTTCCCTCGCACACTTGAAAACTCCCTTCATACATAACTCATCATAATCTGATTAGCGAGGTTAGTACCCATAATAAAATAATTGTTCCTTGCTGGAAATAAGGATATTCTTGAAGGTCTTGTTTCTCAAGATTGCCAAAAGGTTTTTGCAAAGAAAAAGCAAGCTCCAGGTTCGCAAAATGAAGGAAAGGCAAAACAGGACAGAATCTGTGAAAAACAGAACAGCAGGTAGTAAATGATTTTTCCGGGACACTTCTGCAACTCTAATCAAAAAACTCAAAACAGACGCACGAAAGACAATTATATAGAGCACGCTGTCGAAAAAATTCAGACGAAAAAGATGGTCTGGTGATTTTATACGAATTTTTCTATCCAAGGACAGAATCTGTTTCCTGGACAGCACGTCACAACTTTTGAACTTTCTTGCAGTCAGAGGCTATACTTGCCACAAAATTGAAAAGCAAAGATACAATGATGATGCTACAGTAGTAACAACATCAAGACACAACAAAAACAAAATAAAATTTATTCATTGGGCTGCCTCCCAAAAGCGCTTTCTTTTATGCCTTTAAGCTAGGCATAATGCAAATAGATCAAGTTTTATCAAGAGTAAAAGAATAGCTAGCCCATACAACGGACTCAAAAGGTAACTTATTCTTCTTTTGAGGGAAGTGTTCCATCCATTTCTTGAAAGGAAACTGAAATTTTATATTCCTCTCTTTCATGTCAATGATAGCACCAACGGTGTGCAAAAAGGGACGTCCCAAAATAATTGGACAAGAAGGATCACATTCAATATCCATAATAGTGAAATCAACGGGAACATAATTATCATTGACAACGATAAGAACATCGTCGATCCTCCCCAAAGGTTTCCTTATGGAAGAATCAACGAGACGAACACCAAAAGAACAAGAATCAAAAGGTTTCAATTTAAGCATATCATATAGTCCTTTGGGCATAATTGAGGTACTAGCTACAATATCACATAAAGCATAGCAAGAGAAGTTGTTTATTTTAATTTTAACCATAGGATCCCAACCATCTTCTAGCTTTCTAGGTATGGAGGCTTCTACTCTAAGTTTCTCCTCCCTAGCTTTGATGAGAGCATTAGTGATATGCTCTGTGAAGGCAAGATTAAGCGTGCTAGTGTGGGGATCTTTAGCCATTCTTTGTAGAAAGGTGACAACTTCTGAGATACTACAATTATCAAAATTAATTTTATCATTATTGGGCAAAATTGTAGTGTCATCCTCTTTGTTTGAATCGCTCTCTATTATAAGAGTTTGAACATCTTCCCATGTTTGGGGAAGCTTAGGAGCAATTTTAAACTGAGGCTCATACTCTTTTCCTGGAAGACCATGCCATGGCATAACTCTCTGTCAAGACTAACATAATCACAAGGTTTATTACTTTTGGAAATCCCGACAGTGGTGATTGGCGTAATGGAAGAAGGGGTGTACTCCTCCCATCTAGTGTTTTTGGTGAAACCCATAGTAGCAAGCAAGCAAGATAACTATTTTTGTGATTTTCGATAAAAGATACTAAAGCAAAAACTGAAAGGTAAACTAACAAGACTAAAAGCAAAGGTAAAAGATAGCATGCAACTCCCTTATCCTGAAGAGTGGAGTCCCCGGCAACGGCGCCAGAAATTGCTTTGCTAGGTGGCTTCTCGCCCCCCTCGTTGGTTACCCCAAGTGGAAGGTTTGAGATGCAGTGTAGCAGAAGTTTTCCCTTGGCAATACCAAGGATCGATTCCCCTGAGACTCCCAGTTTCAACAAGAAGGTGTCAACTGCTAACGGCGCCAGATATTAGCAATCAACGTGGACCTGCACACAGATACAAATAACTTTGCTCCCAACGAGTACAGAGAGGTTGTCAATCCCTCCGGCCTTGTAGTTTACAAAGGATCAAACGCACGTGATAATAGTGATAGGTAATGCTGCAATAGTAAGTAAAAGCTGAAAGTAAATAGCGGATGTGATCAATGATGGTAATATGGACCGGAGTCTCATGATGTTCACTAGTGATGTCTCTCTCCCAAAATACGATAAAACAGCTATGTGAGGTAAACGAATTACAGCTGGGCAATTGACAGGACCATGTGCGCAAACCAATGCTGACTACATTGCCAGAAAGGTTGAGGTTCAAAGCATGGGCGGTACGCCGAGGTAAGTAGACCGAAATCCATCTGCATCTACTACTAATCATCCACCTTGAGATATCTATCCAGAACATCTCGCTGGTATTAAGTTGCGAGTCCCACCCATAGTGTAAACTCAAAGCAACAGACAACTGCATTAAAAGAACTTTGCGTAAAGTAAACAATCCTTGCACCCGCGGGCACAAGCACCGTTGTTTTCCCCCTTGTGGCAACAGCACATCCCCTAGACTCATGTTTCTGTCACTCAAACTAGTCATCGAGGGGCATGAACCCACAATCAAGCATAACGTTCCCTCTTGGAGTCACTACCTACTACTTGGCCAAAGCAATAAATAACAACGGAGAACATGCAAGAATTACTTATGAACATAAATATAAAAGAGGTAGATCAAATATATTACTCAAACACAATCTGAACATAATCTCATAATCCATCGGATCCCAGCAAACTCATCATAGCAACAGCATAAGAATTACATATGTGTCTCGATCATGTAGGGCAGCTCACGAGGACTAATTAGTGAAGCACAAGAACGGGAGGAGAACATCACATAGCTACTGGTCATGGACTCATGGTCCAAGGGAGACTACTCACAACTCATCCGAGAGGCGTCCATGGTGGTGGAGAAGCTCCCGGTGGTGATCCTCCCCTCCGGCAGGGTGCCGGGAATAGTTCTCCTGGTGCTCCCGATCTTGGAAGCGGCGGCGGCGGCGGAACAGAGATGAGATCGCGAAAAAGAGTTTCCCTCTCGAGGGTTTCGGGAGACGCTTTAAATATATGCCAAAGGGGGGCATCAGCGGAGCCTCGGGGGGCCGAGGCGCCCCCCCGGCGCGGCCCAGGGGGGGCGTGCCGCCAGGGCGCCTGGAGCCCTGGTGCCCCCCCCCCCCGGTTGTACTTCGGGCGCACGGTAGCTTCTGGAACGCTGATTTTTTATATAATTTTTCTGGATTTTTCCTGGCAGTTCTCGTAATGTGAAAACCTGGAATACAAAAACAGCCAAAAACAGAAACTGGCACTGGGGTGCACTGAGTTAATAGGTTAGTCCAAATATGATCAAAAGTGTATGGAAGTGTATAAATAACATAGAAATATCACCCAAAAGATGCATGGAGCAAGCAGAAATTATAGATACGTTTTGGACGTATCACATGTTATTTACCTCCAAGAGGAGTCTGCTAGAATAGCCAAACCCAATGCTAGGAATAAACATAAACCTGTTGTAGGCTTGCCTGTCATCTCTGTTAAGATAGGAGATCATTGCTACCATGGTTTATGCGACGTAGGTGCTAGTGCGAGTATTATTCCTCTTGATTTGTATAACGAAATTATGCATGATATTGCACCTGTTGAGTTAGAAGGGATTGGTGTTAATATTAAGCTTGCTAATAGAGACACTATTTCACCAGTTGGGATTGTTAGAGATATTGAAGTCTTGTGTGGGAAGGTTAAATACCCTGCTGATTTTCTTGTTCTTAATTCCCCATAAGATGAATTCTGTCCCATTATATTTGGTAGACCCTTTTTGAATACTGTTAATGCCAAGATAGACTGCGTGAAAAATATTGTTACAGTTGGATTAGGGGATATGTCTCATGATTTTAACTTTGCTAAATTCCTTAGACAACCCCTTGAAAAGGCACCACCCAGTAAAGATGAAATTATTGGTCTTGCTTCTATTGCCATACCACCTAATGATCCTTTAGAACAATACCTGCTAGACCACGAAAATGATATGCATATGAATGAGAGAAGGGAAATAGATGAAATATTCCTTACACAGGGACCCATATTGAAAAAAAACTTGCCTGTTGAAATCCTAGGGGATCCTCCTCCACCCAAGGGTGATCCCATATTTGAACTTAAACCTTTGCCTGATAATCTTAAGTATGTTTATCTTGATGAAAAGAAGATATATCCTGTTATTATTAGTAAGCTTTCAGAGCAAGAAGAAGAAAAATTATTGAAAACTCTGAAGAAGCATCGTGCTGCTATTGGATATACTTTGCATGATCTGAAGGGCATTAGTCCCACTATATGCCAACACAAGATAAAATTGAAGAAAATGCTAAACCAGTTATTGATCATCAGCGACGGTTAAATCCTAAGATGAAAGAAGTGGTAAGAAAGGAAATACTAAAGCTTCTAGGCACGTATTATCTACCCGGTTGCTGATAGCCAGTGGGTAAGTCCTGTCCATTGTGTTCCTAAGAAAGGAGGTATGACCGTTGTCCCTAATGATAAAGATGAATTGATCCCGTAAAGAATAGTTACATGTTATAGGATGGTAATTGATTTCCGTAAGTTAAATAAAGCTACTAAGAAAGATCATTACCCCTTGCCATTTATTGATCAAATGCTAGAAAGGTTATCCAAACATACTCATTTCTGTTTTCTAGATGGTTATTCTGGTTTCTCTCAAATACCTGTGTGAAAAGGGGATCAAGAGAAGACCACTTTTACTTGTCCTTTCGGTACCTTTGCTTATAGACGTATGCCTTTTGGTTTATGTAATGCACATGCTACCTTTCAAAGATGCATGGTGGCTATATTCTCTGATTTTTGTGAAAAGATTGTTGAGGTGTTCATGGATGATTTCTCCGTTTACGGACCTTCTTTTGATGATTGCTTATGCAATCTTGATCGAGTTTTGCAGAGATGTGAAGACACTAACCTTGTCTTAAATTGGGAGAAGTGCCACTTTATGGTGAATGAACGCATTGTCTTCGGACATAAAATTTCTGAAAGAGGTATTGAAGTTGACAAAGCTAAAGTTGATGCTATTGAAAAGATGCCATGCCCTAAGGACATCAAAGGTATACGAAGTTTCCTTGGTCATGCCGGGTTTTATAGGAGGTTCATAAAGGACTTCTCCAAAATCTCCAGGCCTTTGACTAATCTCTTACAAAAAGATATTCCTTTTGTCTTTGATGATGATTGTCTAGAAGCATTTGAAATACTTAAGAAAGCATTGATCTCTGCACCTATTGTCCAGCTCCTGACTGGAATTTACCCTTTGAGATTATGTGCGATGCTAGTGATTATGCTGTAGGAGCTATTCTAGGGCAAAGAGTTGATAAGAAATTGAATGTTATCCAGTATGCTAGTAAAACTCTAGATAGTTCCCAAAGAAATTATGCCACTACTGAGAAAGAATTTTAAGCAGTTATATTTGCTTGTGATAAGTTTAGACCCTATATCGTTGATTCTAAAGTAACTATTCACACTGATCATGTTGCTATCAAATACCTTATGGAAAATAAAGATGCTAAACCTAGACTTATTAGATGGGTTCTCTTGCTGCAAGAATTTGACTTGCATATTATTGATAGAAAGGGAGCTGAGAACCCCGTAGCAGATAACTTGTCTAGGTTAGAGAATATACTTGATGACCCACAACCTATTGATGATAGCTTTCCTGATGAACAATTAGCTGTCATAAATACTTCTCGTACTCCTCCACGGTATGCTGATTATGCTAATTATATTGTTGCTAAGTTTATACCTCCTAGCTTCACATACCAGCAAAAAAAAAACATTCTTCTATGATTTGAGACATTACTTCTGGGATGACCCACATCTTTATAAAGAAGGAGTAGATGGTATTATTAGACGTTGTGTACCTGAGCATGAACAGGAATAGATCCTACGCAAGTGCCACTCCGAAGCTTATGGAGGACACCATGCGGGAGACAGAACTGCACACAAGGTATTGCAATCAGGTTTTTATTGGCATACTCTCTTCAAGGATGCCAGTAAGTTTGTCTTATCTTGTGATGAATGTCAAAGAATAGGTAATATCAGTAGACGTCAAGAAATGCCTATGAACTATTCACTTGTTATTGAACAATTTGATGTTTGGGGCTTTGATTATATGGAACCTTTTCCTGCCTCTAATGGGTACACACATATTTTAGTTGCTGTTGATTACGTTACTAAGTGGGTAGAAGCTATTCCAACTAGTAGTGCTGATCATAACACCTCTATTAAGATGCTTAAAGAAGTTATATTTCTGAGGTTTGGAGTCCCTAGATATCTAATGACTGATGGTGGTTCACACTTTTTTCATGGTGCTTTTTGTAAGATGCTTGCAAAGTATGATGTCAACCATAGAATTGCATCCCCTGTCACCCACAAACTAGTGGTCAAGTAGAACTAAGTAATAGGGAGTTGGAACTAATCTTGCAAAACACGGTTAATAGGTCTAGGAAGAATTGGTCCAAGAAACTTGATGATGCATTATGGGCCTATAGAACTGCATACAAAAATCCTATGGGTATGTCTCCATATAAGATGGTATATGGAAAAGCTTGTCACTTACCTCTTGAGCTAGAACACAAGGCATATTGGGCTATTAAAGAGCTCAACTAGGATTTCAAACTTGCTGGTGAGAAGAGGCTATTTGACATTAGCTATCTCGATGAATGGAGAACCCAAGCCTATGAGAATGCCAATCTATTTAAAGAAAAAGTTAAAAGATGGCATGACAAAAGGATACAAAAGTGTGAGTTTAACGTAGGTGATTATGCCTTGCTATTCAACTCTCGTTTAAGATTTTTTGCAGGAAAACTTCTCTCCAAGTGGGAAGCACCTTACGTTATCGAGGAGGTCTATCGTTCCGGTGCCATAAAAATCAACAACTTCGAAGGCACAAATCCGAAGGTGGTGAACGGTCAAAGAATCAAACATTATATCTCAGGTAATCCTATAAATGTTGAAACCAATATTATTGAAACCGTAACCCCGGAGGAATACATAAGGGACACTTTCCAGAACGATTCAGCCTCCGAAAAGGAAGAGGTATGTGATACGGTAAGTAAACCGACTCCAAAACAGTTCTAAATGTAATTTTCTCCGTTTTGGAATATTTAGAAAAATAGAAAAATAAGAAGCAGTCCGGAAGAGACACGGGCCGTCCACGAGGGTGGAGGGCGCGCCCCCCTTCCCAGGGCGTGCCCCCCTACCTCGTGGGCACCCCGTGTGTCCCCCGGACTCCGTTTTCTTGTGGGTTACTCCTTTTGGTCGGTAAAAATTCATTTATATATACCCCCAAAGGTTTTGACCTCTGTATCACGGAAAATTCCTCTGTTTTTGTTTCGAGCTGTTTTCTATTAGGGTTTGCTAAGCCAGGCATCATGTCGTCTCCCTCCTCCAACAACGAAGGCAACGATTCTTGGCTAATGAAGATAGATCTGAAGAGGGAAGGACCCGAGGAGATCCACAAGGAGAAGAAGATCAAGATGGAGGTGGAAGATCCGGCTCCGGCACAGGGAGAAGAAGCTTTCACGATGATTGAGTTGGCTCAAATTCGGAACCTCTTCCTAACCTCTTTACCTCAACTGAGATTGAAGCTTTCAGGATGATTGAGTTGGCTCAAATTCGGAACAAGCATCTCACAAGTGAAAATATTTTGTTGAAGGATAACATAGTTGCTCTCAAAGGTATTATCCGCAAGCTGGAGGATCTCCTACACTCAATATATGAGGGTCCATCGTCACTACTTGCAACTCCATCATCACCACCCCTAAAGAAGGAGACATAATCATATGGGTATGGGCACTCCCCTTGGCAACTGCCAAGCTTGGGGGAGTGACCCGGTATCGTATCACCATCACTCCTATCTTTACCGTTTTACTTAGTTCGATCCTTTTGGTAGTATCTTGATCTAGTAGAACAAAGTTAGCATGATCTACTTGTGAGCTTTTGCTTTGTGAGCTTTATCCTTTGTAATCGAGTCCGTGAGCTATATAATAAAGATTAGTGTTGAGTCAAGGGCTTGATTTCCTCACTTGGGTCACGACAAAAAGAAATAAAACATAAAAGAGTATCAAAGAGATCATATCGATCTTATGGGAAGTAATGACTTCACATATAAGAGTATGATAAATAAAAGTTGTTGGGAGTTGACAAACATAGTTTTGGTCATCGTTGCAATTAATAGGAAGTAATAAAAGAGGAGAGGCTTCACATACAAAAATCCTATCTTGGACATCTTTTATGATTGTGAGCACTCATTAAAATATGACATGCTAAAGAGTTGATGTTGGACAAGGAAGACAACATAATGGGTTATGTCTTCGTATATCCGAAAAAAAAAATATTGTCATGGATCATCCAACATGTTGAGCTTGCGTTTCCCCCTCATGCTAGCCAAAACTCCTAGCACTAAGTAGAGATACTACTTGTGCTTCCATATATCCTTAAACCCAGTTTTGCCATGAGAGTCCACCATACCTACCCATGGATTGAGAAAGATCCTTCCAAGTAAGTTGTCATGTTGCAAATGCGCTAAAATATGTATGATTCATTAGTGTGGGAGAAATTAGCTTTATACGATCTTGTGATATGGAAGTAATAAAAGCGACGGACTGCATAATAAAGGTCCTTATCACAAGTGGCAATATAAAGCGAAGTTCTTCTATGCTAAGACTTTGTGCATCCAACCATAAAAACACATGACAACCTCTGCTTCCCTCTGCGAAGGGCCTATCTGTTATTCCTGTCTTATAAGTGTCAAGGTGAAATCCACCTTTCCTTTTTACATTTTATCCTTTGGCAAGCACATTGTGTTGGAAAGATCCAGATATATATGCCCACTTGGATGTAAGTTTTCATGATCTATTACTGTTGACATTACCCTTGAGGTAAAAGGTTGGGAGGCAACACCATAAGCCCCTATCTTTCTCTATGTCTGATTAAAACTCCATAAACATAAGTATTGCGTGAGCGTGAGCATTTGTGAAAGACTATATGATAGTTGAGTATGTAGGCTTGCTGAAAAGCTCTTATATTGACTCTTTCCGATATTATGATAAATTGCAATTGCTTCAATGACCGAGATCAAAGTTTGTTAGTTTCCAATGAAGTTTATGATTCATACCTGATATTGTGGATGAATTGTTACTTTAGCATAAGAATCATATGACTATATTTATATAAGTTGCTATTATGAGAATGATCATGATGCCCTCATGTCCGTATTTTGTTTTTATCGACACCTCTATCTCTAAACATGTGGACATATTTTTCGATATCGGCTTTCGCTTGAGGACAAGCGAGGTCTAAGCTTGGGGGAGTTGATACGTCCATTTTGCATGATGCTTATATGTTGATATTTATTGCATTATGGGATGTTATTATATGTTTTGTCACAATACTTATGCGTTTTCTCTCTTATTTTACAAGGTTTGCATGAAGAGGGAGAATGCCGGCAGCTTGAATTCTGGGCTGGAAAAGGAGCAAACTCTGGAAACCTATTCTGCACAACTCCAAAATCCCTGAAACTCAACAGAACATCGTTTCAGAAAATATAAAAAATATCTGGCGAAAGAAGTCCACGAGGGGGCCATCGGCTGCCCATGAGGGTGGGGGGGGGGGGGGGGCGCCACCCTTCCCAGGGCGCGCCCCCTGCCTCGTGGGCGAGCCGGAAGGCCCCCGATGCCCATCTTCTCCTATATGAGGTGTTTTGACCTGGAAAAAATAATAAGGAGGCTTTCGGGATTAGACGCCACCGTCTCGAGGCGGAACCGAGACGGAAACCAATCTAGGGCTCCGGCGGAGCTGTTCTATCGGGGTTACTTCCCTCCAGGAGGGGGAAATCATCACCGCCGTCATCACCAACAACTCTCCCATCTTGGGGAGGGCTATCTTCATCAATATCTTCACCAGCACCATCTCCTCTCAAACCCTAGTTCATCTCTTGTATCCAATCTTTGTACCCAAACCTCAGATTGGTACCTGTGGGTTGCTAGTAGTGTTGATTACTCCTTGTAGTTGATGCTAGTTGGTTTATTTGGTGGAAGATCATATGTTCAGATCCATTATGCATATTAATACCCCTCTGATCATGAACAATATTATGTCTTGTGAGTAGTTACTTTTGTTCCTGAGGACATGGGAGAAGTCTTGCTATTAGTAGTCATGTGAATTTGGTCTTCGTTCGATATTTTGATGAGATGTATGTTGTCTCTCCTCTAGTGGTGTCATGTGAACGTCGACTACATGAAGCTTCACCATTATTTGGGCCTAGAGGAAGGCATTGGGAAGTAATAAGTAGATGATGGGTTGCTAGAGTGACAGAACCTTAAACCCTAGTTTATGCGTTGCTTCGTAAGGGGCTGATTTGGATCCATATGTTTCAGGCTATGGTTAGGTTTACCTTAATACTTCTTTTGTAGTTGCCGATGCTTGCATTAGAGGTTAATCATCAGTGGGAGGCTTGTCCAAGTAAGGGCAGTACCCAAGCACCGGTCCACACACATACCAAATTATCAAAGTACCGAACATGAATCAGACGATCGTGATGAAAACTAGCTTAACGATAATTCCCATGTGTCCTCGGGAGCACTTTCCTTTATATAAGAGTTTGTCCAGGCCTGTCCTTTGCTACAAAAAGGATTGGGACACCTTGCTGCACCTTATTTGCTTTTACCTTTTGTCACTTGCTACCAATTACCTTATCACAAAACTGCCTGTTACCTATAATTTCAGTGCTTGCAGAGAATACCTTACTGAAAACCTCCTATCATTTCCTTCTGCTCCTCGTTGGGTTCGACACTCTTACTTATCGAAAGGACTACGATAGATCCCCTACACTTGTGGGCCCATGACCAGCACTCGTATTTGAAGCACTAGTACCATCTAAAATGGCAAACAATAAAGACTTGATCAATTTATGCATAATGGGGGGAGGAAGAGTTCATTGAGAGAACATTACCCCCCTATGTCCATGCCTACACCTAGATAAGATAATCATGTTGAGTGGGAGGAGTGTGCGTAAGGTTTCAATCCACATTGCTCAAATCGATGATATTTAGCTCATGCCTTAAGTCGCGAAATCTTGCTTCATCCAATGGTTTCGTGAAGATATCTGCAAGGTTATCATGCGTGTTGACATTATGAAGATCTATTTCTCCTCGCCGAATATGGTCCTTGATGAAGTGATACCGAAACTCAATATGCTTCATCTTGAAGTGTTGCACCGGGTTGAGAGAAATCTTGATGGCACTTTCATTGTCACTCCAAAGAGGCACTTTGTCACAAGTGACACCGTAATCCTTTAAAGTTCGCCTCATCCATATAAGTTGTGCACAACAACTGCTAGCCGCCACATACTCCGCTTCGGTGGACGAGAGAGACACACAACTTTGCTTCTTAGAAGACCAACTTACCAAAGAGCAACCAAGGAATTGGCACCCTCCGGATGTGGACTTCCTATCCACTTTGTCTCCCACCCAATCCGAATCCATGAAACCTACAAGGTTAAAGTTTGCTCCTCTTGGGTACCATAAGCCAAAGTTTGGGGTATGAGCCAAATATCGAAAGATTTGCTTGACTGCCACAAAGTGACTTTCCTTAGGTGAGGCTTGAAACCGTGCACACATTCCCACACTCAACATAATATCCGGTCTAGATGCACAAAGGTAAAGCAAGGATCCAATCATAGAATGATATACCTTTTGATCCACCGCTTTACCTTTGGGATCAATGTCAAGTTGGCACTTGGTAGGCATTGGAGTAGGAGCCGGCGTGACATCACTTAGATTAAACCTCTTAAGCATGTCTTGAGTGTATTTGGCTTGTTTGATGAAGATTCCTTATCTTCTTTGCTTGATCTAGAACCCAAGGAAGAACTTCAACTCTCCCACCATGGACATCTCAAATTGTGCGGTCATGAGTGCGGCAAACTCATCATTAAAAGCTTTGTTAGGTGAACCAAAGATAATATCATCAACATATAATTGGCAAACAAACAACTCCCCTTTGACCTTCTTAGTAAAAAGAGTGGGGTCGATTTTCCCAATTTCAAACCCACGATCTTGCAACAACTCGGTAAGATGCTCATACCACACACGTGGGGCTTGCTTAAGGCCATAGAGCGCCTTATCGAGTTGATACACGTGATTGGGGAAATTAGGATCCTCAAACTCCGAGGGTTGTTTAACATAGACCAACTCATTAAGAGGACCATTTAGAAAAGCACTTTTCACATCCATTTGTTGCAATTTAAAGTTATGATGAGAAGCATAGGAAAGCAACAAACGAATAGATTCAAGGCGAGCAACAGGGGCAAAGGTTTCACCGTAGTCGATACCCTCAACTTGGGAGTAGCCTTGAGCCACCAAACGAGCCTTGTTGCGAATGACAATGCCATGAGCATCTTGCTTGTTCTTAAAGATACACTTGGTTCCAATGACATTATGGTTTTCCTTCGGCCTTGGCACCAGACGTCACACTTTGTTGCCCTCGAAGTTATGGAGTTCTTCATGCATGGCATTGAGCTAATCGGGGCCTTCGAGCGCCTCATAGACCTTTTGAGTTTCAACACAAGAGACAAAAGCTTGATGATCACAATAGTTTGCTAATTGTCTACGAGTGCTTACCCCCTTTGTGATGCTTCCAAGAATATTCTCCATGTGATGCTCTCTAGAAGTGAGCCTGGAAGCAACTTTAGCAGCACGACGCTCCAATTGCTCTTCAAGTGATAATTGAGGAGCTATGAGTTGATCATCTTGAGCGTCGTCAAGAGCTTGATCTTGATCTTGAACATGCTCAGAAGAGGGAACTTGGCCTTGTGCATCACTTGGTGGGTCACCACCATCTTGTGGTTGATCTTGCACTTGGCCTTGTTCATCCGGTTGAGGGCCTTTACTTTGTTCTTCGGAAGCCTGTGGGTCTTCGGTTGATGATGGTTCCACTTGAGTGGAACATTTTCCTTCTCCTTCGGCCACAAGGGTTTCCTCAATGGGTAGGATATAACCAACACCCATTCTTCTTATGGCTTGAGGAGGAATTTCATCACCTACATCACAAGTACCACTTTGCTCCACTTGGGAGCAGTTATTCTCATCAAACTCTACGTTACACGTCTCCTCAATGAGTCCATTGGACTTGTTGAGGACACGGTAAGCATGAGAGTTTGTAGCATAACCAACAAATATGCCCTCATGATCTATAGCTTCAAATTTAGACAAACGAGCACCTTTCTTGAGTATGAAACACTTACACCCGAACACCCAAAAGTACTTGAGATTGGGCTTGTTACCGGTAAAAATCTCATACAGAGTCTTGTTCAAGCCTTAGCGGAGATAGAGCTGATTGGATGCATGACAAGCGGTGTTGATGGATTAGGCCCAAAAGTTGTATGGAGACTTGAGCTCAGCCATCATGGTCCTCGCCGCGTCCATCAATGTCCGGTTCTTTCTCTCCGCTACACCATTTTGTTGAGGGGTATAAGGTGCAACATATTAATGTTTGATCCCCTCATCACTAAGAAACTCATCCAAGGTGTAGTTCTTGAATTTGGTGCTGTTGCCACTTAGAATCATCAAGATCTTTGCATCATGTTGATGTTGAGCTTCATTTGCAAAGTTGATGACGGTTTGTCGGGTCTCACTCTTCCTCTTGAAGAAGTATACCCAAGTATATCTTGAATAATCATCAACAATCACCAAGCAATACTTTTCTACCCCCAAGACTATCAAAGGATGGAGGCCCAAAGAGATCCATGTGAAGGAGCTCTAACGGTCTTTTTGAGTAGATGATAGTCGTGGGAGGATGAGCCTTCTCATGTAACTTTCCTTCAATACAAGCACTGCAAGCACGATCTTTGGCA
Organism: Secale cereale; assembly: GCA_902687465.1. Classification (NCBI taxonomy): domain Eukaryota; kingdom Viridiplantae; phylum Streptophyta; class Magnoliopsida; order Poales; family Poaceae; genus Secale; species Secale cereale. Next base: position 525,820,494 of record LR738711.1, on the reverse strand, counting down.
AAGCTAACATTTGTTAGTCCTCGGACATGGTCCCCCTTGAGAAGACTTTGCAAAGATCTTATATTGACATGGGCTAACCGGCGATGCCAAAGCCATTCCACATCAACTTTAGCCATTAGGCAAGTCGCGGTCTTAGTGGGTTGCTCCGAGAAGTTAACCACATAGAGACCGTTCTCGACATGCCCAACATAGTCTACTTTAAGAGTCTTGCTCCACAAGAGGGCCACAGTATCAATATCAAAGAATGTGGCAAAGCCCATGAGTGCAAGTTGATGAACAGAAAGTAAGTTGTATGCAAGGGACTCAACAAGCATGACTTTCTCGATCGTGAGATCATGAGAAACAACAACCTTGCCAAGCCCCAATACCTTAGAAGATGAAGCATCACCACATTCGACATTGGTGGCCATAGATGAACCTTGGTGCACATCCACCACCAAGACTTTGCTTCTGGTCATATGACTTGTGGCTCCACTATCGAGCAACCATGATCCCCCACCAGAAGCAAACTCCTACAAGAGATCAATGCTTGGATTTAGGTACCCATTTTGTAATGGGTCCTTTGAGGTTAGTAACAAGGGTCTTAGGAACCCAAATAGACAATTCAATGTACTCGTAAGAAGAACCAACAAATTTAGCAAAAACATGTCCATCACTAGCACGACATAGAACATAAGAAGGGTTAAAACCACTGGCTTTGTTGGATGGCGTGTCGGGGTTTTTCTTGACTCCACCACTCTTCACATTGTTCTTCTTCTTAGGAGCACCCTCTCCCTCTTTTACAAAGGTTTGCTTGAGGGGAGGAAGTTGCTTGGTCTTGTCGTTCTTCTTCTTCTTGGGCTTTTGAGCAAACCCAATTCCTTCCTTTGCCACAACTTCCTTTTGATTGCTCAAAAGATCGTTGAGGTTATTATCACCTTGTATACATGATAAAAGGCCTTTCTCAAGTTGCTTCTTCAACTTGGCATTCTCTTCAACAAGATGCACATGCTCGCAACATGGGTTAGTAGAATTTGCATTATCAATTAAAACCATGCGAGGAAAGGTAGCTTTCTCCTTAGTTAGCAAAACTTGAAGTTGATCATGAGACTCTTTGAGGCTATTATGTACACTCTTCAAGACCTTGTGAGCCTTGTCAAGCGTGACAAACTCCTCCTTGAGTCTAGCATGGTCAACCACAAGCTTTGCCTTCTCGGAATTGAGCACACGAGAGACAACTAAAGCATGATCAAGATCTTTCCTTAATTTAGCATGATCATTGTCGTGTGACTCCTCAAGAGTCAAAAGAAGACCACGCTCTTCCTCAAGAGCATTAGAGAGATTCGATATCTCATCGGCATAGTCTCGACTATGACCCTCCATTTTAGAAATGGTCTCCTCGTGAGCCTCGATCATGTCATTGGCTTCACCGAGTTGTTCCAAGAGAGCAACGAAGTGCTTCTTGGGTTTGCCCTTGAGTTTACTCATAAACAACTCAAATTCATTTTCTTCCTCCTCTGCCCCCTCACTCTCATCAATACAATCCGTCAATGAAGGATTAGAAGTGATGGTAGAATTGATGTTGGGGGTTACCTTGTTGGTGGCCTCAGCCATGAGGCACTTGGCGGTGATGTTCTCATTTGGTGAGTCAAAGAGTGACGATTGTGGAGTTGTTGCAATGGCAATGGTGGCCATAGTGACCATCTCATCATCTTCATCATCATCATCATCCTCAACATATTCTTCTTGGGCCACCAACCCTTTGGGAGGGGTCTTCTTGTTGAAGTTGTTCTTGTTGGGATAAGACTTGGCCTTGTCCTTTCGGATAAGCTTGCCTCCATTGTCTTCTCTTTTCTCATATGGGCAATCTACAACAAAGTGACTCACATTGTCACAGTTGTAGCACGTTCTCACTCGTTTCTTTCCCTTGTTGCCACTTGGATTGTTCTTGTTGAAATTGGGCCTTGAGTTCTTCTTGTTGCCCCAAAATTGCCGTGGTGCAAGAGCCATGTGCTCATGATAGGCATATTTGGTGTCTTCGGGGCAACTATCATCTTCATCCTCTTCATTCTCTTATCCCACACAAGATTTGGCCTTCAAAGCAAGGTTGGGCTTGTTTGGTCGTTGAGCTCGCAATACCGCATTATCGGCGGTCTTGTCCAAGATCCTCATGGCAACGAACTCATCCAACACTTCACTTGATGACAAAGTGTGGAGGTCCGGTCTTCGGCGAATGACGGAGGACATGGCCTTGTGATAAGGCATCATGGCCTTGATAAACTTGCGCTCGATCCAATTGTAATTTGTGTCCTTGCTCCCATGATCTCGAAGTGCGACCACAAGAGTGGTCAATCTCCGATAAAGTTCACGGGGATCTTCATCTTCGATCATGGCAAACTCATCGGCTTCATCTTGCACAACTTCATAGTTTGAGCGTTGAATTCTTGCGCTTCCCTTGTTATAGGAACCAACATGCTCCCAAGCTTCCTTGGCCATGGTGAAGGGTCGAAGATGTGCAATGTCTTCGAGAGGGATATCATCTTGAAGTATGCAAAGAACGGACACGTTGAATTGATGATCCACAGCTTCTCTCGGAGTTAAGTTGTAGGGATCATGCGGGTAGAAACCTTGCTCAATGATTCTCCAAAGATTAGTAGAACAATGATTTAAATGACGTTTAAAGCGAAACGTCCAAGTAGCAAAATCAGTTTTTTTTCACAAACTTAGGAGGAGGACCAACTGAATTTAAATGCAGAGTAGGAACGGGTCCTCCATAATGGGTAGGAGGCGCGGAGTGGGCAAAAATCCCACTCCCATTCTTAGTAACCGGGACTTGCTCACTACTAGCTTCTCCCTTGTTGGGAATAGCATCCGGCACGTTGGTAGTGGGACGAACCACTTCCAACGGTGCGGTGGGTAATTTAAGTTGCTCAAGAAATTCCTTGAACATGCCTTTGACCTCGGTCGCTAGTGAGTCTTTCAATGTGTCCATAGCCACGTTGAACTCCTCACGAGAGACCGAGGTTCCCCCAGCGGACGTAGGCAAGGATGGAGTTCCACTGGAGTGTCCCTCCATCTCGACTACGTTGTCACTCATACTCTTTGGATGGTAAAGTCCTTAATAAATAGACAAGGCTCTGATACCAATTGAAAGGATCGATATGGTTGACTAGAGGGGGGGGGTGAATAGGCAACTAACAATTTTTAGCTTTTCTTAACCAAATTAAAACTTAGCAACAAAGTAGGTTGTATAGATATGCAACTAGATGGACAACCTATATGATGCAACAATAGCAAGCACACAAGCAAGAAAGCTAGGATATATAATGAAATCTTGCACAAGTAAAGGTAGGAAATAACCACAGTTTGAGCCGGTGAAGACGAGGATGTGTTACCGAAGTTCCTTCCCTTTGAGAGGAAGTACATCTCCGTTCGAGCGGTGTGGAGGCACAATGCTCCCCAAGAAGCCACTAGGGCCACTGTATTCTCCTCACACCCTCACACAATGCAAGGTGCTGTGAATCCACTAGTGGTCCCCTTGAAGGCGGCTACCGAACCTTTACAAACAAGGTTGGGGCTATCTCCACAACCAAATTGGAGGCTCCTAACGACACCACGAAGCTTCACCACAATGGACTATGGCTCCGCGGTGACCTCAACCGTCTAGGGTTCTCAAACACCCAAGAGTAACAAGATCCGCAAGGGATTAGTGGGGGAAATCAAATTTCTCTTGGTGGAAGTGTAGATCGATGCCTTCTCAAGCAATCCCTAGGAAATCAACAAGTTTGGTTGGCTAGGGAGAGAGATTGGGCGGAAATGGAGCTTTGAGCAACAATGGAGCTTGGGGAGGAAGAGGTGAGTCTTCTTGAGGAAGAAGACTCACCTTATATAGTGGAAGAACAAATCCAACCGTTATCCACCAACTCTGCCCGCAACATGCGGTACTACCGCACTTAACTTGCGGTACTACCGCTCCAGGTGCGGTACTACCGCTGGCGCGACATGAGCTAGATCTAGCCCCTATTGTGTAAAGCAACAGACGGTAGTAGTACCGTAGTGGTACTACCGCATGTCCTTGCGGTACTATCGCAAGGCAGGGTCAGACCGGTTGGGGAAGAGTGCGGACTAAATAAATTACATCCACGGCTACTTCTGTAGAGTTTTGATCGATGCAAAAACACGACACGGTACTACTGCTTGCTCGGAGCGGTACTACCGCGTAGGACGCGGAAGTAAAATTTTACTTCCGGTCCTACTTCCGTACTAGTTATGACACTGGGGCCGGTCACACGGTACTACCGTGTCCTTGGTACGGTACTACCGCAAGGAGCGGTACTACCGTAACCCTGGAGCGGTACTACCGTGAGGCCATGCGATACTACCGCTTTCCTTGACCGGTACTACCGCATGCCTCAGAGTGAAAGTAGTAGAGTGCCACTGTTTTTACAAAGACAAGAAAACAGCCGGAGCTCCAATGAAGCGAAGGAAAGGTGGTGCAAAAGAATAGATGTGTACGTGTTGATTCCACCCTAACCTTTCTGAAGCGGACCCCCTCTTAATAGTACGGCTTTCCTATGACTCAATTCTACCGAAAAGAAACAAAAGGAAACGCCGTCTTCAATAGGTTCCGAGGGGCACTTAATCGTCTTGTGCCTAGGTATAAGATATCTGAAATGCTCAGTGCACACGATTAGTCCGCAAAAGCATTGTCATCAATCACCAAAACTACTTAGGGAGAAATATGCCCTTACACATACTACATAAGTACTTATTGCGTATCAACTGTTGCCACACTCCATCAGTTGTCAGTAGCTTAAATAACCTCTTTCTAGGTAAGGCAGCAGTCTTCATGACCAAATCATGAATTCCTAGACCCCCTTGCTCTCTAGGGCGACACAAAATGCTAGATTATTTAACCACTCTGCTAGTAAAATTTGGAGCGAAAATCATCAATTTTTTAAAGTATACCCCTTGGTATAGATAAGAATGACATCATATACAAGGGAAGGCTGCTAAGCACCGAGTTAATCAGTCTAAGACGACCTCCCGAAGAAAGATGTTTTCCTTTCTAACTACACCGTCTTTTCTCGAATCGTTCTAACACCCTTTTCCATTCAGCATTTGTTAGTTTTGAAAAGGGATACCTAAATATGTAAACGGAAATTCATCGAAGGCACAACCAAAAATCTTGGTGTATCGATTCTCAACAAAAGAACTCACTCCTATGGAAATTAATCTGAAGACCCAATAGTTGCTCGAATGCACAATGTAATATCTTCATGTTACGAGCCTTCTCTAGTTCACTATCACAATTAGGGCTTCGGGGACCCTAAAGGTTCGAACTCTGGGGTGCGTTTGTTCCTACAGCTCTACTTTACCCTCACGACCCCACGGTGACATTGCGACACACTCGAGCTAAGGAAGAAGAACAAGAACATGATGGTTACCCAGGTTCGGGCCACTTTGCAGTTTAAGACCCTACTCCAGCTTGTCTGGGATTGCTTGGCGAGGGAGATTACAAGGGTAGGAGACGTGAATGGTTGACCTTAGAAATCGCCCCCCTCTACGGCTGCACCTTACCCACTTATTATACTGCCTCTGGTCCTCTTCCCCCGAAAATGCAAGGCATGAAGGGTTGCTAGAACGGCCAGTTTGTAGGGGGGGGGGAAGGTTTTTTTTGAACCGTGAACAGTGGGAGAGGCTCCCACTATTATCTCTATTACTTATAAGTGGTTACACTTAACATGGTAAACTTACAAACACACTCCCATTCTGGGCAGTGTGCAAAGAGTTGTGCCGAGGGATGTTACAACGGGAAAGGTCTAAATGGAATTATCAAATGCATGTATAAATGCCTTATTCTCTTCTTGAACTCTGTATTCAAGGAGTCTACAGTCTTTCTTAAATTTGTCCAGCCTGGAAGTATGGGTGGGTGGGATCCCACGAAAGTTCTTGTTGTTTCTTTCCTTCCAAATGCTCCAGAATGCTTGGAGAAATATGTCCATGAACATAGGCTTTGTCAACATTCGTCGTGCATGCTCAAGCATTGTGTTGCGTGTGTTCTGTGGGCCCCAAACTAGACCAAGTTTGAACCAGCAAGTTTTACTGAATGGGCAATGAAATATAAGGTGATTAATGTCTTCCTCCACTGGTTGTGAACATAACAATCAATTGAAGTCGTTTCCAATGTTGTAATGTCTCCTTCTAAGCACGTTACTGGTGTTCATCCTGTTGGATAGTAAGAGCCAACCAAACACTTTGATCCCCAGAGTTACTTTAGATTTCCAAAGACACTTGTAGGTTTTGTGGGCTTTAACATCTCGGAAAAAGAACCTATAGTATCTCTTAGATGTAAAAGTCATGCCCTTAGACACAAGCCCAAATATCCTTAACTCCTACGTTGGTGTCACCAATATTTACCGTCATTTGTTGTAGATCTTTTAACTCATCAAAGGCTTGTAGGGAGAGTGGCAAGTGAAAAGCATCGGCAAGTGCCATGGTGCCCAAGAAATCATGAACTGATCAATCCTCATTTTTAGCGAAGGAGAAAGCCCTCGGGTGTGTGTCTTCCAAGATGTTCTCAAGCCATAGATCTTTCCACATCAGAGCAGTATCTCCTTGAACAACAGTGACATGAGTTATGCTGTGGTAAATTGATGAAAGCTTGAGAATGTCATGCCACAAGAAAGATCATTGTAAGTCACATGCATGCAGGGTTTTGTTGGTATAGTATGATGACCATATTAGCTCCACCCATGGTGTATCATGTTTGTTATAGAACTTGTCTCGAAAAACCCTATCCCAAGCAACAAGCAAATTACATTTATCTCCTTGTTCAGTTTTCTTGGTCTAGAGGCACCTTCTCTGCATCTTATCTAGCATATACAGTATTTTAGGAGGGAGTCAAAGGGTGCACAGTGCAAACATAGTCATAGAGCTGATGATTGAGTTTAGTAGTGATAGCTTTGCTCCATATGACATCAAGGAAAGACTAGCCGTTAGGAGTCTTTCCACACTACATACTAGGGGCATCAAGTCCTGGACAATTGGTTTGGTCGTACCAAGTGGGAGACCAAGGTATGTGAATGGCATGGTCCCAATCGAACATCAAAAAATATTCGCTAGTTCTTGAGTACGCTCGGCCTCACAATTTAATGGGATGAGTGTGGATTTCCGAAAGTTGATTTTAAGACAAATGGAAGTGGCATAGTCTAACAGAATTTGTTCGATCATGGAAGCTTGAGTTGGGCATGCCGGCATTAACAAAAGTGTATCGTCTGCGTATCGAATAACCGGGTAGTCAAGCTGGTTCACGCATGGGAAAGGTAAATGGATTAACCCTTGTCTAAAGGCATCATTAATGGCAGCTTGCAATAAGTCAACCGCAAGCACCAAAAAAGGGGTGAGAGCGGATCGCCTTGCCCGACCCCGCATTTGCAGAGGAAGTGTCTACCAGGAACCCCATTTAGTAAAATTGGGGACTTGCCCGGAGAGAAGATACATTTTGTCCATACCAGCCATTTCTCATTAAATCCTATATTTTCCATGATCTCGATCATTGCACCATGTTCAATGGTATCAAAGGCTTTAGCAAAGTCTAGTTTGAGCAGAATGATCTTGTGCTTGGAGGCTTGGCATTAGTGGATGTACTCAGAAGCCCATGCAAGACAGTCTTGTATGGTGTGCCCTTTAACGAACCCATATTGGTTACGATGAATAATCTTGAGAATGATTTTCTGGAGATGATTAGCCAAGAGCTTGGTGATCAATTTTAGACAACAATTGAGTAAAGTGATCGGTCTATAATCATTAATTGTGGTCGGAGAAGGAATCTTGGGTATGAGAGTAATGAATCCATCCTTGATGCTCTCTAAATTGAGATTTCCATCAAAGAATTGATTACAAAGCTTGTAGAAGTCTTCACAGACAATAGGCCTGCCAACTTTAAGGAACGCACCAGTGAATCCATCTGGACTGAGGACCCTATCATCTGACATCTCACGTACGACAACATCAATCTCAACAGTAGTGAAAGGCAGGGTCAATTGGTCCAGATCATTGACAAAAATTTTGTCGGGGTACACAAACAGGGGTATGTGTTCCCCCTGACTTGTGCACGGACAAAGATCCCTCGCCCCGACAACCGAGACTCGATGACGGAATGACTACACCAACATGCGGATCAAGAAGACCAAGTCAACATATGAGACAACAGAGCACACCTTGGGAAGGCCTCCCTTACCGGGCAGGTTACCCCGGCAAGGTCGAGACCACCCCAAGTGCGAGTCCAAGATCGCCCGAGTAGGCTTTCTGGGGCCGCCAAGAGCAAGGGTTCCCGCCAAGAGACCACCGCTCCACCACATCACAACACAAATCACCTATCAATGCGGTGTCAAGCCTTCAGATGATTAAGTGGCCTCCACTAAGCATGTGGCGGCCCGTTGGAAGACAAACTACACTCATTTGACACATGCCTAGAGGCGTGTCAAGCAGATAAGCAGAAGATGATTAAGCGGCACGGCAAGCTTGCCGGGCTTCATGCTCAGCATGACACCTAGGAGTGCATTTAATGCACTTTGTCCTAATTGCTAGAGTTAGGTATAATAGCATTGTTAGCTATCTAATCACTGGATAAAGACTGTTTTGCCACTGTGGTTACCCCTTAGCTATAAAAGGAGGTCCAAGGCAACCTAGAGAGGGATTCAGATCCTCACAAACTATCGTGGGAAAACACAACCACCTATGGGACCCTAGGCCCCTTTTGGTTCGACAAGGGGGAAGAGCGCATTGCACGAAGAGCTGAGGGCGCGCGGCAGCGTGACAGTGATGACACAAGCAACTTTTACCCATGTTCGGGCCGCCGTGAGGCCTAAAACCCTACTCCTACTTTGGTGAATTGATGGGGTGGATCATTGTGGAGACGCAGTGCTCTTGCCCGACAAGGTAGCCTGAGGGCGAGATCAACTACGTGTGTATGAGTGTATAATGGTTTGAATCCTTTCTACGGTCACCACAGTCCTCCTTTTATAGATCAAGGGGTTACAACAATGGCAAATAAGTCATTGTGGACTAATTAGATAGCAAACAGTGCTATCATACCTAACTCTGTAGACAGGACAAGGCGCATTCAATGCACCGCTTAGCTTCACATGGGGTCATAGCCCGACATGCCTTGTTGGGCAGATCATGCCACCTTCTCGCCTGCCTGCATGACATGTTGCTGGACGGGTGTCATCTTGTAATGCCCAGGATGCGACTATGTCTCCTACGTGTTGAGGCACGACTTAAAGACATAAGCGCATTCTGGAATGATCTCAAGTATGGTATCTTTGCACATGTCATGTAAAAGTTCAGGGATGAAAAAGGAAAAGATAGTTGGCTTACACTCGCCACATCACACAATGAATACAATAACATACAATCATCCAAATAACACAGGGTCTGACTACGGACGAAATCCAAACGAGAAAGATACCATAAACACAAGCCCAGATCCTCCTAGTAAGAACCACTACTGATCGTCGGGATACGAAACATAGTAACGACCACGCTCCTCATCGAACTCCCAGTGAAGTTATGAACCATCTCCTGCATTGTTCTCAGCGGTACCTGCATCTGGTGTGTGTTGAATCTATGAGCCACAAGGACTCAGCAATCCCGTTCCCGGGTATCAAAACTACCAAAGCCTTAGGTGTGGAAAGGTTAAAGTGTTTGCAGCAAGCTCTAAGCAACTAGCTTACGAGTTTAGAGCGAGATGAGAACAAGTGCCAATGATCGCCAAGTTGATGAAGAAGTGATCCTAGCTACTCACGGTCAAACATAACCCCACCGTGTTCACTTCCCGAAGACCTTCGGAAAGAGACCATCACGGTTACTCACACAGGTAGTGTATTCTTATGGATATGGTGTCAAGTTATCTACAACCGGATATTAACAAATTCCCATCTGCCACATAACCGCGGACACGACTTTCGAAAGATCAAACCCTGCAGGGGTGTCCCAACTTAGCCCATCACAAGCTCACCATCTGCGGAGTTGCAACTCCAAAGTGGGAAGTCCCGAGTATTCTTGGAATCCCATGCTCAAGATATTTCGACAAATGTAAAACTAATCCAGCAAGACCTCCCGGCGTGCCGGCACCCTGATAGTAGCCGCCAGTATGTCGTCTCAAGCCGCGACCGGATGGGACAACCTACAGGAAAATACCAGCCCTCGGGTTTCCCCAAGGTGGCCCTGCAGTCTGCCCAGTTTGGACCAACACTCATGAGGAGCACTGGCCTGGGTTGTTAATTAAGAACTCGGGTTTGCAATGCCCTATGGAAGGTTTAGTTATTAGGCAAATGTAAAACCAATGTTGGGCCTTGCTGGAAAAGCTTTAAGCAGTGCGAATTATCAAGGGGGGCCCATAAACCCCAACCGTGTTAGGAACGCAAAATCAAGGAACATAACACCGGTTTATCGGGTCCTAAGGTGGCATGGGTGGAACAAAACACCAAGCAGAAGGCCAAGCCTTCCACCCATTACCAATATATATGTGCATTAAGTTTAAAATAAGATATATATTGTGTTATCCCAATAACAAGTCCAAATGTGGAGCAATCTTCAAACTTCACGCGCAACTAACAATGCTATAAGAGGGGCTGAGCAAGAGCATACTTAGCCAATCAACGGTTTGCTAGGAAGCCGGTTAGAGTGTTTCATGGCAACAATAGGAGGCTGACAAACAGGAATAGGCACAATGCATATCTAAAGAGCGAGACACCTAGCATAGGCAAAGATAGAGGTGATATCGGGGAATGGACATCTTGCCTGTTAAGTCCACGGAGGGATCGTAACCTTGCTCCTCAAACTCAGTCTCGATAGGAACCTCGAACTCTGAATCGTCACCGGGCTCTAACCAACACAACAATACAAACACCGGAACAACAATCAATCATCATGCAATGCTCAAACACATGGTGCAAGATATGATGCATATGTGCATGGACATGATATGATGCATCTCAAAGGAACAAGATGGGTGCTCATGTGACATGACAATAAGCAAGATCACAACACATGTAGGGGACACATCGTGCAAAAGGAAACAAGAACAACCATAGTCTCAAGTGGTTATGTAGTTGATTTAACCATGCAACCAACAAGTTTTACAAGTAGTTTAACATGGCAAGGGGTGCAATTAGGAACAACAACAACATGCTAGCATTTTAAATGGGCCAGAAAGAACAAACAACAATTTCCGGAAACTCCCATGTACACAAGAACACATATTGGACAGATCTGTAGCAACCATGTTTTAGAGTTGTTAAACATGCAAAGTAATAGCACCATCTTAATATACACATTTTCCACCCCAAATACATATAAAGTTTGTCAAATTTGGAGTTGTGGTTATTTAGTTATGAATTTAACAAGTTTGAGCATGTTTTAAACACAAAATAATTCAAACAACAATTTAAATGTTTTTAACATGGCAACAAACTGCATATAATTATTCTACACTAAAACTAGGCAATTTTCATATATAAAGTATTTTGAACAGATGCATATATTAAAAGATATGAATTATGCAAAAGAAAAAAGCAAAAACTGAATTAATACAAAAACAGAAAAGAAAAGGGGCTACGCAGACCTAGCCTGGACTAGCCCTAGCCACTGACTAGTGGGTTCAGGGGAACTGACGTGGCGCCTGTGGGTGTGGGAGTGGGTGTGAGCGAGCTGAGAGACTGACATGTGGGGCCAGTCTATCAGTGGGACAAAGAAAACAAAAAGGGGCCAAAATACCACTGGCCGTGCGGGGTTTCAAACCCAGGTGTGCGTGATGCGAGGGAAAGGATCAGACCACTGAGCTAGGTGTGTGTGTCTGACAGAGTATAGGCGCAAATACTGAAATATAAACCTCAATGACTAGCAGGGCCACTCAACGCCGGCGAGACACAAGCAACGGCGAGGGCGTTGGGACAACTCCGGCGACCAAAAGGAGCGGCGGATGTGTGTGATGGATTCGCTGAGGAATCCCGCACCTCTGGGTGCCACTAGAAGAGCCAGAAGACGACGGAGTCGATGCCGGCGAGCTGTGACAGAAGTGGCGTGGAGGAGATGAACGGGGCGAGGCCAGGGCTCTACTCGCAGCTACGCAGGGGAAAACGACTAAGCTGAGCACGACAAAGCTAACGAGCATCTAAACAAAGCGAGAGGGGGTCGGAGCACTCGTTGGCGACGAGGTCCGACGGCGATGAGCTCGGGCGCTCGGTGAACTAGCTTCTAGACGGCGCAAAGGAAGGGGAAAGGCACGGGGAGGCGCGGATGCTCACCGCAAACACGGTGGTGTGTTCGGCTGGCTGGGAGGAGGACGGAGTCGACAGCGACGTTGATGGAGCACTTGCGGCGGCCGGAGTCGAAGTCGAGGAAGAAGAAGAAGCCGTGGCCTTCAGCTCTGTGTAGTAGGCATATGGGACGTAGTCGACATCGGGGAAGAAGAGGGACACCCATGGCGAGGCAGTGCAGGACGAGTAGCTCGTCGGCGACAAGCTCGTGTGCTCAGTTGCGCTCGGGATGACGATGGCGTGGCGGATATGGTGGCTCTCAGCTCAGCTGGCGGCGGGAGGAGGAAGAGGAGAACCCTAGCAGTCTAAAGGGAAAGGAGAGAGGGTTTAAAAGGGGCCAGAACGACGACGGTGCACGATGGCGTGATCTGCTCGCGGTCCCCATGGCGCGACTATGAGGAAGAAGAAAAGGTGGGCGCGGCGATGCGCACGGTCGCTGACCTGCGGGCCCGACTCGGCCATGTGGAAACACAGAAGAGGGGGCGAGTGGGTGCATGGGTGAGAAACGACGTGAGGGATGTGCGGGCTGAGCTAGCTGGGCTGGCTGGCGCTGGTTAGCTGGGCCGAGGGGGGGCAAGGCCCAGGCGGCTGCTGCTGGCTGCTGGGCTGCACTGCTGCCGCTGGTGCCTTTTCGTTTTCTTTTTCTTCAGGCAGAAAACAAAAGAGAAAAGCCCAGGCCAAAAGAAAAGGAATTAGGAGGAAAATAAAATACTCCCTAGCTCCTGGAATTATGCCCTATTTTATAAAAATGACTTGGACATTTTTAGAGGTAGAAAAATAAAACAAATTTGAATATGGTTCAAACTTATGTCATTTTTTAACCTGACCAAATAATTTCAAAATAAGGTAAGGTTTTGGACAGAGGCTTAGGACAAGGTTCCAAAGAAGTTGTGAGGAGATGAACATTTAAAAAAGAGAGGTTAAGCCACATGCAAAAATTTAAAGAATGGAAAAGAAAGGATAGGAAGTGGTGCTAGTTGAAAGGGGTTTAAGAATGGGCATGATCTTGCATCCACCACCACAACAAGATCAAAAGGAACTCACTTAACATACTAGGAATGGGTAAAACACAATGGCAAGTGAAAATGCCATGATGATCATGATGCAATGATGATCATGAAGTAATGCATGAATGCATAAAGAAAAGAAATATGACAATGCAAGACAAAGCATAATTGAAAAGAACCCCCAAGGAAAGATCAAGGATCAAATGGTAAATGTTTATATTGCCAAAATGGAAGTATTACACTTGGGGTGTTACAAACTCTCCTCCACTACGAAAAGATCTCGTCCCGAGATCTAGGACTGAAATAAGGCGGGATACTCGGAACGGAGATGATCTTCTTGTTCCCATGTAGCTTCTCGGTTGGTATGGTGTGACCACTTCACTTTCAAGAATTTGATGGACTTGTTGCGGGTCTTGCGCTTAGTTTCTTTAAGGATAGCAACTGAGTGCTCACGATAAGATAAGTCTTGCTGAAGATCAATCTCTTCGAAAGGAATAGTGCATTCAGGCGTCTTGAAGCACTTGCGGAGTTGTGACACCTGAAACACATCGTGCACATTTGCAAAGTTGGAGGGAAGCTCGAGTTGGTAGGCTAGATCGCCTCTCTTGCCAAGAATCTTGAAAGGGACCACGTATCTTGGAGCAAGCTTGCCCTTGATACCGAACCTCTGACTGCCCTTCATGGGAGAAACACGGAGATAGACATGATCTCCAATGTCGAAAGCCAAGTCACGATGCTTGCCGTCATAGTAGCTCTTTTGACGCGATTGCGCGGCCTTGAGATTCTCACGTATGACTTTGCACATTTCTTCGGCTTCTGAGATCAAATCATTTCCAAGGAGTTGACGTTCACCAGTCTCGGACCAGTTGAGAGGGGTACGACACTTTCTGCCATAGAGGATTTCAAACGGAGCTTTGCCTGCACTTGCTTGGAAGCTGTTGTTGTAGGAGAATTCAGAAAATGGAAGGCAATCTTCCCATTTCATACCAAAGGAGATGACACAAGCTCTGAGCATATCTTCGAGAATTTGGTTCACTCTTTCGACTTGACCACTAGTCTGAGGGTGAAACGCTGTGCTGAAGCAAATCTTGTTGCCCATGGCTGACCGAAAGGAATCCTAGAACTTGGAAGTGAACAAGCTTCCATGGTCTGAGGAGATCACTTGAGGGATGCCATGCAAAGAAACAATTCTGGAGGTGTACAGCTCTGCCAACTGAGCTATGTTGATGGATTCTTTGACTGGAAGAAAATGAGCCACTTTAGTTAGCTTGTCAATCACCACAAAGATAGCATCATTCCCCCTCTTGGACTTGGGAAAACTGGTGACGAAATCCATCTCGATGTGATCGAATTTCCACTCGGGAATAGGTAGGGGTTGAAGGAGTCCGGCTAGACATTGATGCTCTGCCTTCACTCTTCTGCAAACATCACACTCGTTCACGAATTGGGCAATCTCCCTTTTCATGCGAGTCCACCAATATGATTGCTTGAGGTCATGGTACATCTTGGAGCTTCCTGGATGTATCGAGAGGAGTGAGTCATGTGCTTCGTTCATTATGAGCTTTCTGAGATCACCTTTGGGAACCACAATTCAGTCCTCAAAGAACAAAGTGTCTCTGTCATCAATGCGATAGCACTTGTACTTGGCAATACCCTTAGCAATACCATGTTTCACTTTCTGCACCATAGCATCACTGAGTTGGGCCTCACGGATTTGATCTTCCAAGGTAGGAGCAACTTGAAGGTTGGCAAGAAATCCTTGCAGAACAACTTGGAGGTTGAGCTTCCTGAATGATTCACAAAGTTCAGGTTGGAACGGTTTGAGAAGGAGACTGTTGCAATAAGCCTTTCTGCTCAAGGCATCTGCAATGACATTGGCCTTGCCAGGAGTATACTCAATGCTTGGATCATACTCTTGAATCATCTCAACCCAACGAGTCTGGCGAAGTGTCGGGACCCCGATCCTAAGTTACACCGGTCTAGCATGTAACACACTATATCACTTTGCGGCCTCACGCACGGTATCTCCACGGGTGCCACCTTACCTGGCCCGGGACCGTTTGCGCATTTTGGCTCACGTATATGATAGTGTCGCTAGCATCCATATGATAGAGAACCCGGGTCGACATGACTAGTTATAATCCCAAGGTGGCACTAACTTACAGGGACAGGCATACATGACCCAGCAACGAACGTGTCGGTCATCAACGTATGAACCCAAGTCGTAGTAAGCTACATGGACTTAAAGGAACAACACGTGACATTTCCCAGAGGGACAAACACAGGAACGAAGAAGGACACATGCCGGCCAGCCTAAGTGTTCCGGAGCAGTAGCAAGCTACCAAGGCTCAGTGGAAGCACTAGGAGACATTTCCCCATAAGAGAGGCTACCAAGAGGAAACAACTAGGTTGTCGGATCCCACACATACCAGCATTTCAATAACATACACACAATATGCTCGATATGTGCAAATACAACATGGCATCACCACAAGACTCTAAGAAACAAAGTATTTATTCATTAGGCTCCGAGGAGCCAGATATTACAAACATGGGTCTCATGACCCAACATTCAGAGCATACAAGCAACAAGCGGAAGCACAACATGTCTGAGTACATACATCTACAAAAGGAAAAGGCTGAAGAGCCTGACTATCTACAACACTCGTCCAAGATCATAGCTGGGGTAACAAGCTACTTGTCGAAGTCCAAGCGGAACTACCAGTGAGACTGAAGTCTCCTCTGCAAAACATAAATTAAGCAAACGTGAGTACAAAGGTACTCAGCAAGACTTACATCAGATCCTGTCATACATACAATTGTATCAAGAAGGCAAAGTGGGGTTTAGTTGCAGCAAGCCAGCTTTGACTCAGTGGCTATCCTATTCTACGACTGCTGGTAACTCTTTTGAGGTGGCGCACACGAGTCCACTAAGCACCACACAATACACCACTATGGATTCATCCCGTCTCCCTACGAGAAGGCCGTCCATAGCACTCACACTTGTCTTGAGTATTTTAGAGTATCCACTTCAAGTTGTCTATGTACCATGTAAGCATCCAAGAAGTCCATAACCGTGGACCCGGCTATTCGAATAGATCATGAGAACCCTACAGGGGTGTACTTCTTCACACATGCTCTCGCCACTTACCGCCATGTACACCTCGTGTATCTCGGCAACCTTCAAGTGGAAGCCTGGCGAGGGTGTCGGCCACGACCTGACTAACCACACAAGACTCTAGTCCAGGTTTATGGCCTATTCGGGTTCCATCCGTAAGGAGATCCGGCCGGGGTGTCGCTCACGGCCCCAAATGATGTGCGCAGGGTTCCCAAGCCCACCTCGCCAGATGGATCTACGCTTGGTACACTGTGCCACGGTGCCTAGTCTGTCCCAAGCCCACCTGGCCGAGTGACACTTGGTAGATTACTAGCGCTACCTACAAACACCAGAAACTAGTTGCAACTCCTGGACAGAGACCAAGTCGGTTAATAAGTCGAGAGGGGCACTTAAGCATTCCAATGCGTGGTAGTAGCTGGCCATTGGACAACATACACAGAACTCAGTTCTTAAGGACGGTTCCAGTGAGACAACCCACCATGTACTCCTACAAGGCCTCTCACCGCTACCTTTGCCAAAACATGTTCACACACTTGACTCTTAGCATCAGAACATATCACTGCACTCCAATTCATTCCCAATGAATCAGACCTGACACACTCTAGGCAATAGCAGGCATGGCATGGTAAGATCACAACATGGCTTCAATCAACTCCTACACATGCTAGTGGGTTTCAACTATTTACCGTGGCAATGACAGGTCATGCAGAGGAATGGGTTCAACTACCGTAGCATAAAGTAGCAGTTGAATCGTTGTTGTCCTAATGCAATAACAGAGAGCAGGAGCGAGAGAGGGGTTGTATCGGAATGAACAAGGGGGTTTGCTTGCCTGGTAAAACAACGTGTAGAGCACTGCTCCTCTGACAGGTACTCTGGATAGGTCTCCGGAGCTGGACCTATCGAGAAGGACAGTGCCGACAATCAAACACAAGCATATGCAACAATATGATGCATGAACATGGCATGAAGATGTGATGTTATTTGAGCTAATGCAACTAGCATTCTATTTGAAAGAAGGCCATTTGAACCAAGGGTTCAAATGCAATTCCAAATTTAACATTTAAAAGTGCCATTTATGTGTTTTCACCTATACAGCAAGTATAAGTTGGTTTATCATGAATGAAACTAGTACAGATGGATAGATTGAATTTTTCTGATAAATTTTCATATATAAATTATTTCATTCTGAGCTACGGTTGAATTTCTGTGATTTTTTGAAGTTTAAACAATTTTCTGTATTTTCCTTAGTTAAAACAATTCCAAAAAATTGTTTATTGCGCCAGCACTGCGTCATGCTTGCGTCAGCAAGTCAGCAGCGCTGTCTCAAGTCAAACCTGACGTGTGGGGTCCACACGTTAGTGACACATGTTAAACAGAGGGGTTTAGAACTAAACTAATTAAAAGGTTAAGGCGCTGGGGCCCAGTGTCAGTGTCACAGTTCTAACTATGTTAATTAGCACTAACACTAATCCTAACAACAAATTAGCTGGGCAGGGTCCACATGTCAATGAGAGAGAGGGGAAGGTCAAACTGGGCAGTGGGGTCAACCCACGCCGGTCAACGGGTCAGTGGTCGCCGGCGTTTAGCCGCCGGCGAGTCCAAACGTGGCGGTGAGCTGCGGGATTTGCCTACAGGGCGTCTTTTGGCACGCGAAGCACAACTACAGGATGCGGACGCTCGTCCGCATCCAACCGTGGTGGTGCGCGGCCGGGGAGTGGCCGGAGTGGCGCTGGCGACGAGCTCGGCGGCGGCCGAAGCTCGATCGAGCTCGGGCCCGTTGCTGCAGGGGCCTAGGCGTGGAGGCGCTAGCATCTATAGCTCCTACGCGATGCGGGGAACATGCTGGGCACGCCGGAGTGACCAATTGGTCACCGGAGCTGCGTCGGCGACGAGCTTAGGCGGCGGTGGTTCTCGGTCGTCGAGGAAACGGTAGCTGCGGCGTGAGAGAGAGGGAGCGGAGAGGGGGAGCAGGGGCAGGAGCTCACGGTGATTCTGACGGCGGTCTCAGGGAGCTCGGGGGAGGCCGGACAACGACATGCAGGCGATGGGGATCCACGGCGGCCGGCGGTGAAGAAGACGACGGTGGCGACGATGAAGGCCGTCCGGAGGTGCGTGGCTCGACGAGGAGGTAGCCGGCGACGTGGCGGAGGTTCTGAGCACAGGGAGAGGGCGAGGGGGAGGCGGTGGCTACGACAACGGCGAACGGCGGCGATGGCAGCGCTCGGGTCCGAGCGGAAAAGCGAGGGAGAGGGAGAGGAGAGGACTGGGGAGAGTGAGAGAGAGTCCGGGGGGCGTGTGACATCGTCCAAACGCAGCGGTGGAGGAACAGGCAGGCAGGGAGGGAGGAGGTGGCGCGGCGCGGCGGTGCACACGTCGGGCACACGCCCCTGGCCTCCTGGCGAGAGGTTGGGGGTGACTGGCGACGCCAGTCACCTGGGCCGGCTGCTGGGCCAAAGCAGATGGGCCACCAGGTTAGCACAGGTAAAGGTTTTCCCTTTTATTTTTATTTTCTATTTCTAACATTTGTTTTGATTTGAACTAAATCATTTAAAAACTTCTGACAATTTTGTAGGGACTAGAAGAGTAAATCCAAAGCCCCTCACAAATTCCAGAATTATTGGACATATATTAAATATATATCCAATGCAAATATTTATTGCATTAATTCCAAAAGCCTAAAATAAATATTTATGAGCTCCTAAAAATATTGGTTTGAATTTTACCCCTGGCCAATATTTTTAGAGAGGAACATCAACATTTTCTTGGACCCTTCTGGAGCAATTTTTATCTGGGTCATTTTCAAAAAGATTTTTGAGGCTTTCACATGTCCTCAATTCAAATTCATTTGAAACTTTAAACATGATGCAACACCAAAGCTAGCCTAGTGCATACCGGAACTAGGGTTGTGACAACTCGCCCCCACTCGAAAGAATCTCATCTCGAGATTCAGGAGTCGGCGGAAACAAAGTGGGGTACTCCAGTCGGAGACGATCTTCTCCCTCCCATGTAGCTTCTCTCTCGGAATGATGAGACCACTGAACCTTGAGAAACTTGATGTTATGACGTCGAGTGACACGCTCTGCTTGATCCAGAATGCGAACGGGGTACTCCCGGTATGTGAGGTTATCTTGGAGATCAAGCGTTTCGTGGTCCACTCCGCGGATGGGATCCGAGAAGCAACGCCTGAGTTGAGAGACGTGGAAGACATCATGAACTCGAGAAAGATGTGGGGGTAGTTCCAACTGGTATGCAACCTCTCCTCATTTAGCGAGAATGCAAAAAGGACCAATGTAACGAGGAGCCAACTTGCCCTTGATACCGAAACGATGGGTACCCTTCAAAGGAGTAACCCGAAGGTAAGCTTTGTCGCCAACCTCATAAGCCACTTCCTTATGATGACGATCATACTAGCTCTTTTGACGAGACTGGGCTGTTTTCAAATTCTCACGAATGACGCGAACTTTCTCTTCTGCTTCCTGGATCATATCCGGTCCAAAGAATTGTCTTTCACCGGTTTCTGACCAGTTCAAAGGTGTTCGACATATTCGTCCATAGAGAATCTCAAAAGGAGCTTTCTTGAGACTGGATTGATAGCTATTGTTATAAGCAAACTCGGCGAAGGGAAGACATTTCTCCCAATCCATACCGAATGAGATAATGCAAGCTCTAAGCATGTCTTCAAGAATTTGGTTAACCCGTTCCACCTGACCACTTGACTGAGGGTGGAAAGCGGTACTGAAGGAAAGATGGGTGCCCATGGCAGTCTGGAAACTCTCCCAGAAATGAGAAGTGAAAAGACTACCATGGTCTGAATTGATCTCTAGTGGAACACCATGAAGTGATACTATTCGAGAAATATACAAGTCAGCGAGCTGACTAGCAGTGATACTCTCTCGAACAGGTAGGAAGTGAGCCACTTTGGAGAGACGATCAATGACTACGAAGATAGCATTATTCCCTCTCTTGGTCCTGGGAAAGCCGGTGATGAAGTCCATACTAACTTTATCCCATTTCCACTCAGGAATAGCTAAAGGCTAAAGGGTGCCAGCAGGTCTTTGATGCTTTGCTTTAACGCGACGACAAACGTCATAGTTAGCAATGAACTGAGCGATTTCTCTCTTCATCCTAGTCCACCAGAACCTCTAGCGTAGGTCCTGATACATCTTAGTACTACCGGGATCAATCGTGAGAGGAGATTCATGAGCCTCCATAAGGATCAATTGTGGCAGATGTTGATTCTTGGGAACCACCAAGCGATTCTCAAAGAAAACAACACCTCGATCATCCATAGAGAAACATCCACCAACTCCCTTCTTAATGTTTCTCTTAATGCGGATAACACCCCTATCAAACTTCTGGTCAGAAATGATCTGATCCTCAAGGGTAGGTTTCGCCACAAATGTAGAAAGGAATCCGTGAGGAGCAATGTGAAGGTTAAGCTTACATAATTCCTCATGGAGAAGTGGTTGGCCCTGCTGCAACATGAGATTGTTGCAATAGGACTTACGACTCAATGCATCAGCCATGACATTTCCCTTGCCTGGGGTGTAGGTAATCCCTAAGTCGTAATCTGAGATCAACTCCAACCAACGTCTTTGCCTAAGGTTCAAATCTGGTTGGGTGAAGATAGACTTGAGGCTGTGGTGATCGGTGTAGATCTCGCAACGATTACCAAGGAGATAATGTCGCCAGGTCTTAAGTGCGTAGACTACGGCAGCAAGCTCTAGATCATGTGTAGGATAATTCTCCTCATGTGGATGCAACTGTCGAGATGCATAGGCAATCACATGATGATCCTGCATAAGAATGCAACCTAGTCCCTGTCGTGAGGCATCACAGTAGATAACAAAGTCCTTAGTGAAATCCAGTGGCACAAGTATGGGAGCAGAAGTCAGGCGTCTTTTCAGTTCCTGAAAACTATGCTCACACTGTGGGGACCACTCAAACTTTTTATCTTTCTTGCGAAGTTCCGTGAGAGGTTTGGCCACTTTAGAGAAGTTCTCAACAAAACGGCGACAATAACTGGCTAGACCAAGGAAACTCCTAACTTGTTTAACTATTTCAGGTGGAGTCCAATCAAGGACGGCCTGAACTCTCTCGGGATTGGCAGCAATGCCCTTAGCAGAGATTACATGGCCGAGATAGGTCACTTCTGGCAATCAAAATTCACACTTGGAGAACTTGGCATAAAGGCGGTGCTCTCTAAGTTTTTCTAGAACAAGTCTAAGATGTTCGGCATGCTCTTCCTCGTTCTTCGAGTAAATAAGAATATCATCGAGGTAAACCACGACGAACTTATCTAAGTACTCCATGAAGATCGAGTTCATCAAGTGGGAGAACGTGGCTGGAGCATTGGTTAAACCAAAGGACATGACGGTGTACTCATACTGGCCATAATGAGTGACAAAAGCCGTCTTGGGGATGTCCCCATTTCTAATCTTGATTTGATGGTATCCTAACCTCAAATCCATCTTGGAGAAGACTGAGGATCCAGCGAGTTGATCATACAGGTCGTTGATCCTGGGAAGCGGATACTTGTTCTTTACCGTGACCAAATTAACGGGACGATAATCTACAACCACCCGATCCGTACCATCCTTCTTCTTGATGAAGAGGACGGGGCAAGCCCTAGGAGAAGAACTAGGATGGATGAAACCCTTTTGCAAGGACTCATCAAGTTGTTTCTTAAGCTCAGCTAGTTCTAAGGGTGCCATCTTGTAAGGTCTCCTAGAGATTGGAGCGGTTCCTGGGATAAAATCTATAACAAACTCTACATCTGGTCAGGTGGAACACCTGGCAGTTCCTCTGGAAAGACATCCGGAAAGTCACGGACTACCGGAACATCTTCAAGGTCTGGAAGAGGGCTGGCATTAAGAGAACAGAGTTGACGCTTTGCAACTCTAGTGGTGACAGTGACTATCTTGCCAGATGGGTGTGTAAGCTGAACAGACCTAGTGAAACAATCAATCTTGGCATGATGAGCTGTCATCCAGTCCATACCCAAGATGATATTAATATCTGAAGACTTGAGGGCTACAAGTGATGCAAGGAACACAAGTCTGCCGACAAGGATTTCATTACCATGGCTTACACTAGAAGTTTGCCATTTGGATCCAGGAGTTTGAATGAGTAGTGGGGAGGGCATATCACAAAATGACATGTCGTGCAAGCGGGCATAACTTTCGGAAATGAAAGAATGAGATGCTCCAGTATCGAACAAAACCAATGCCGGATGACAATTGACAAGGAGTGTACCAAGAACGACATCTGGATCATCAGGATCGTGTTTGGCTGAGACGTGATGCACACGTCCATGTTCAGTGGGAGCTGACTTGACACTGATCATCTTGCGTGATGGCATGCCATGGCCAACAGACTTCTCTGGCTGGGGTGGAGCAACACGGGTCTGAGTGCAATTACAGGCAATGTGGCCTGGCTCTCCGCACTTGTAACAAATCCTGGAGGTAGGACGTGGCGCAGGCGACGAGCTCGGCGGCGGCCGAAGCTCGATCGAGCTCAGGCGGCGGTGGTTCTCGGTCATCGACGAAACGGTTGCTGCGGCGTGCGAGAGAGGGAGCGGAGAGGGGGAGCAGGGGCAGGAGCTCATGGTGATTCTGACGGCGGTCTCAGCGAGCTCGGGGGAGGCCGGACGACGACGTGCAGGCGGTGGGGATCCACGGCGGCCGACGGTGAAGACGATGACGGTGGCGACGATGAAGGCCGTCCGGAGGTGCGTGGCTTGACGAGGAGGTAGCCGGCGACGTGGCAGAGGTTTTGAGCACAGGGAGAGGGCGAGGGGGAGGCGGTGGCTACGGCAACGGCGAACGGTGGCGACGGCAGCGCTCTGGTCCGAGCGGAAAAGCGAGGGAGAGGGAGAGGAGAGGACTGGGGAGAGTGAGAGAGAGTCCGGGGGGCGCGTGGCGTCGTCCAGACGCAGCGGTGGAGGAACATGCAGGCAGGGAGGGAGGAGGTGGCGCGGCGCGGCGATGCACGCGTCGGGCACACGCCCCTGGCCTCCTGGCGAGAGGTTGGGGGTGACTGGCGATGCTAGTCACCTGGGCCGGCTGCTGGGCCAAAGCAGATGGGCCACCAGGTTAGCACAGGTAAAGGTTTTCCCTTTTATTTTTATTTTCTATTTCTGACATTTGTTTTGATTTAAACTAAATCATTTAAAAACTTCTAACAATTTTGTAGGGACTAGAAGAGTAAATCCAAAGCCCCTCACAAATTCCAGAATTATTGGACATATATTAAAAAATATATTAAATATATATCCAATGCAAATATTTATTGCATTAATTCCAAAAGCCCAAAATAAATATTTATCAGCTCCTAAAAATATTGGTTTGAATTTTACCTCTGGCCAATATTTTTAGAGAGGAACATCAACATTTTCTTGGACCCTTCTGGAGCAATTTTTATCTGGGTCATTTTCAAAAAGATTTCTGAGGCTTTCACATGTCCTCAATTCAAATTCATTTGAAACTTTAAACATGATGCAACACCAAAGCTAGCCTAGTGCATACCAGAACTAGGGTTGTGACACGAAGGTTAAGGTTTGGCTGAGTGAAAATGTACTTCAAGCTCTTGTGATCGGTGAAGATGTCCACTTTTCTGCCCAACAGAAGGTGTCTCCACGTGATCAAGGCATGAACAATTGCTTCTAGCTCAAGATCATGTGTGGGGTAATTCTTCTCATTTGGTTTCAGCTGACGTGAAGTGTATGCAACGATCTTCTTGTCTTGCATGAGAACACCACCAAGACCTTGCAATGAAGCATCACAAAAGACTTCATAATGCTTGGACTCATCCGGAGGAGTAAGAACCGGAGCAGAAATGAGCTTCGCTTTGAGTGTCTTGAATGCCACATCACAATCAAGAGTCCACGAGTACTTGACATTCTTGTGCAGCAAGTTGGAAAGAGGCTTGGCAATCTTGGAGAAGTTCTCAACGAACCTTCTGCAATAGCTTGCGAGACCGAGGAAACTTCGGAGTTGTTTGACATTCTGAGGAGGTTCCCAGTTGAAATAACTTCAACCTTCTCGGGGTTAACAGAAATGCCCTCGGCAGAGATAATATGGCCAATATAGAGGACTTTATCAAGCCAGAATTCACATTTGGAGAACTTCACATAGAACTGATGCTCACGGAGCCTGTCAAGGACCAAATGATGGTGCTTGGTATGGTCTTATTTATTCTTGGAGAATACCAAGATATCATCGAGGTAGACGAGCACAAATTCATTGGTGTAGGGGTTGAATATGAAGTGCATCATCCGAGAAGAAGTGGGTGGAGCATTTGCAAGCCCGAAAGAAATGACCGTGTATTCATAGGAGCCATAACTCGTTCTGAATGCGGTCTTGGGAATATCCTCTTCATGGATACGAATCTGATGGTAACCCATCCGGAGATCGAGCTTCAAGAAAATCTTGGCTCCTTTGAGCTGCTCGAACAATTCATTGATGTTGGGGAGCGGGTACTTATTCTTTATTGTCTTCTTGTTCAATGGCCGGTAATCAATGCAAAAGCGTTCCGTGCCATCCTTCTTCTTGACAAATAGAACACCACAACCCCAAGGAGTAGTACTTGGTCTGATGAGACCCATACGTTCTTGCTCATCGAGTTGTTTCTTCAGCTCCTTCAACTCTTTAGGAGAAAGCTTGTACGAACGCCGACATGCTGGCTCGGTATCGGGTTCAAGTTCAATGATGAATTCAACTGGACGGTTGGGAGGCATGCCTGGAAGCTCTTCAGGGAATACATCCTCATATTCACAAACCACCGGAATCTGGGAAATGGCATTAATCTCGCCTTTGTCATTGAGAGAGAATAGTCTGATTGTGTTATCTCGAGCTGCGAAGATAATCACGTCTTCGGAAGGATGAGTTAGATTGACCTCCTTGTTTGCACAATCAATAATAGCATCATGCTTATAAAGCCAATCCATCCCAAGAATAAGATCAATGTCCGAGTTACCGAGAATAACCGGGGAAACCAGAAAACTGTAATCGCCCATTTGAATAGATATATCCAGAGCCATCAAATTAGAAGACATGTGTTTGCCCGGAGAAATAATTGATAACTTCTGTGGTAAGGCCACTGTGTCCAAGTTGTGCTTAGATGCAAATGGACATGACATGAAGTGAAGTGATGCACCCGAATCAAACAAAACTTATGCAGGAATAGAGTTAACTGAGAGGTTACCCATTATCACATCGGGAGAATTCTCTGCTTGAGCTGCATTCATCAGGTTCACTCTTGCATGCTTGGGATTGTGCTTAACAATAGCATTGCTGACAGGTGGAGGAGGCGGAAGGCGCCTTGGGTTGGGACACTTGTTGGCATAGTGACCCTTCTGAGAACACTTGTTGCAAGTAACTTCTGAAAGATGCCAATGATAAGGACCACTTGGTCTTGGAGCTTGGAACTGAGGCTTGGACTGGTTGCTTGAGTTGGGTGGGTGGGAGAATCCACGAACACCTGAGTGCTTGTTGTTGCTTGGAGGATGGAGCACTAGAGGAGGCGGTAGCCAGAACTTCTGCTGCTTGGCAACCACTTGAGAGGAAGAGGAGGAGTGAACATTATCTGTTATCCTCTTTTTGGAAGCTTCACACTTGAGCTGAGCTGCCTCTTGCTTGAGAGCCATATTGTAGAATTGATCAAATTCATCCGTCTCGAACAAGGTGAGAGCAAGTTGGAGTTCATCTTTCATACCACCCCGAAACCGGTAGATTTTGCTCTTGGCATCGGGGATGTCTTGCTTCGCATAACGGGCAAGATTCTGGAACTTGACATTGTATTGATAGAAGGACATGGTGCCTTGCTTCAGGTTGCGGAATTGCTTGATGACCCACAAGTGTAGAAGATCTAGCGTAGTCCTTTCGATAAGTAAGAGTGTCAAACCCAACGAGGAGCAGAAGGAAATGATAGGCAATTTTCAGTAAGGTATTTTCTGCAAGCACTGAAATTATAGGTAACAGATAGTTTTGTGATAAGGTAATTGGTAGCAAGTGACAAAAGGTAAAAGTAAATAAGGTGCAGCAAGGTGGCCCAATCCTTTTTGTAGCAAAGGACAAGCTTGGACACACTCTTATATGAAGAAAATCGCTCCCGAGGAAACATGGGAATTATCGTCAAGCTAGTTTTCATCACGATCATCCGATTCACGTTCGGTACTTTGATAATTTGGTATGTGGGTGGACCAGTGCTTGGGTGCTGTCCTTACTTGGACAGGCCTCCCACTTATGATTAACCTCTAATGCAAGCATCCGCAACTACAAAAGAAGTATTAAGGTAAACCTAACCATAGCATGAAACATATGGATCTAAATCAGCCCCTTACGAAGCAACGCATAAACTAGGGTTTAAGCTTCTGTCACTCTAGTAATCCATCATCTACTTATTACTTCCCAATGCCTTCCTCTAGGCCCAAATAATGGTGAAGTGTCATGTAGTCAACGTTGACATGACACCACTAGAGGAGAGACAACATACATCTCATCAAAATATCGAACGAAGACCAAATTCACATGACTACTAATAGCAAGACTTCTCCCATGTCCTCAGGAAAAAGTAACTACTCACCAGACATAATATTGTTCATGATCAGAGGGGTATTAATATGCATAACGGATCTGAACATATGATCTTCCACCAAATAAACCAACTAGCATCAACTACAAGGAGTAATCAACACTACTAGCAACCCACAGGTACCAATCTGAGGTTTGGGTACAAAGATTGGATACAAGAGATGAACTAGGCTTTGAGAGGAGATGGTGCTGGTGAAGATGTTGATGAAGATGGCCCTCCCCAAGATGGGAGAGTTGTTGGTGATGACGGCGGTGACGATTTCCCCCTCCCGGAGGGAAGTATGCTCTGCAAAACAGCTCTGCCGGAGCCCTAGATTGGTTTCCGCCTCGGTTCCGCCTCGAGATGGCGGCGTCTGGTCCCGAAAGCCTCCTTATGATTTTTTCCAGGTCAAAACACTTCATATAGGAGAAGATGGGCGTCGGGGGACCGTCGGTGGGCCCACGAGACAGGGGGGCGCGCCTAGAGAGGGGGGGCCCACCCTCGTGGATAGCCGGTGGCCCCCCTCGTGAACTTCTTTCACCAGATATTTTTGATATTTTCTAAAATGGAGTTCTGTGGAGTTTCGGGGCTTTTGGAGTTGTGCATAATAGGTTTCCAGAGTTTGCTCCTTTTCCAGCCTAGAATTCCAGCTGCCGGCATTCTCCCTCTTCATGTAATCCTTGTAAAATAAGAGAGAAAATGCATAAGTATTGTGACAAAACAAGTAATAACAGCCCATAATGCAATAAATATCAACATATAAGCATGCTGCAAAATGAACGTATCAATTCCGCCAAGCTTAGACCTCGCTTGTCCTCAAGCGAAAGCCGATATCGAAAAATATGTCCACATGTTTAGAGATAGAGGTGTCGATAAAAACAAAATACGGACATGAGGGCATCATGATCATTCTTATAACAGCAACATATATATATATATATATATATATATATATATATATATATATATATATATTCATATGATTCTTATGCTAAAGTAACAATTCATCCACAATATCAAGCATGAATCATAAACTTCATTGAAAACTAACAAACTTTGATCTCGGTCATTGAAGCAATTGCAATTTATCGTAACATCGGAAATAGTCAATATAAGAGCTTTTCAGCAAGCCTACATACTCAACTATCATATAGTCTTTCACAATTGCTCAAACTCACGCAATACTTATGTTTATGGAGTTTTAATCGGACATAGAGAAAGATAGGGGCTTATGGTGTTGCCTCCCAACCTTTTACCTCAAGGGTAATGTCAACAGTAATAGTTCATGGAAACTTACATCCAAGTGGGTATATATGTCAGGATCTTTCCAACACAATGTGCTTGCCAAAGGATAAAATGTAAAAAGAAAAGGTGAATTTCACCTTGACTCTTATAGAAGAATAATAGATAGGCCCTTCGCAGAGGGAAGCAGAGGTTGTCATGTGTTTTTATGGTTGGATGCACAAAGTCTTAGCATAGAAGAACATCACTTTATATTGCCACTTGTGAGAAGGACCTTTATTATGCACTCCGTCGCTTTTATTACTTCCATATCACAAGATCGTATAAAGCTAATTTCCTCCACACTAATAAATCATACATATTTTAAGGAGTTTGCAACAGGACAACTTACTTGGAAGGATCTTTCTCAATCCATAGGTAGGTATGGTGGACTCTCATGGCAAAACTGGGTTTAAGGATGTATGGAAGCACAAGTAGCATCTCTACTTAGTGCGAGGAGTTTTGGTTAGCATGAGGGGGAAAGGCAAGCTCAACATGTTGGATGATCCATGACAATATACTTTATTTCGGATATAGGAAAACATAACCCATTATGTTGTCTTCCTTGTCCAACATCAACTCTTTAGCATGTCATATTTTAATGAGTGCTCACAATCATAAAAGATGTCCAAGATAGTATATTTGTATGTGAAGCCTCTCTTCTTTTATTACTTCCTATTAATTGCAACGACGACCAAAACTATGTTTGTCAATTCTCAACAACTTTTATTTATCATACTCTTATATGTGAAGTCATTACTTCCCATAAGATCAATATGATCTCTTGGATACTCTTCATGTTTTCTTTCTTTTTATCATGACCAAAGTGAGGAAATCAAGCCCTTGACTCAACACTAATCTTTATTATGTAGCTCACAGACTCGATTACAAAGGGTAAAGATCATACGGCAAAAGCTCACAACTAGATCATGCAAACTTGTATTCTACTAGATCAAGATACTACCAAAAGGATCGAACTAAGAAAAACGGTAAAGATAGGAGTGATGGTGATACGATACTGGGGTCACTCCCCCAAGCTTGGCAGTTGCCAAGGGGAGTGCCCATACCGATATGATTATGTCTCCTTCTTCGGAAGTGGTGATGTAGGAGTTGCTGATGATGTAGGCTTGTTGTCCACCTTCCAAGGCATGGGCTCACCATCTTAGAAGGATGATCGAGTCTCCGGGATACTCAAATGTGCAGCCAAACTCATCTTCTTGAATCTATATTCATACTCACAGTTTTGGTTTTGCAGGTCATAGATCTGGGCTTGGAGGTGATCGATCTTCTCTTGATGATTGGAGATAGCTTCCCCGAAGATCCTTGAGTCCATCTTCAGGTTGTTGGCAAGCTCCGAGATAATCATGTGGTTGGTGTTGAGTCCTCGTTCCACCATACCTTGGCACTTGAAAACTTGCTGCTCCATTGCTTCGAGTCTTGTCTCCATGCTTCCGGTCCTCCTCGGCCCCTCAACATCACTGATGTGCAGCACCACCTCATGCAACTCCATGGTTTTAAGGTGATGCATCACCTCCGCAAGGTAGGGGTTGATGACCTTCTCGAAGAACTTGTCCTTGGGGATGTTGGAGGACGCCATGATGATCTAGATCTATCAAAACAGCAGCTCAAAACGAAAACAGAGGATTTTTGCGTGATACAGAGGTCAAAACCTTTAGGAGTTTATATAATGAATTTTTACCGACCAAAAGGAGTAACATACAAGAAATCGGAGTCTGGGAGGCACACGAGCTGTCCACGAGGCAGGGGGCCGCGCCCAGGGAAGGGGGGCGCGCCCTCCACCCTCGTGGACGGCTCGTGTCTCTTCCGGACTGCTAGTTATTTTTCTATTTTTCTAAATATTCGAAAACGGAGAAAAATTGCCTTTATAACTGTTTTGGAGTCGGTTTACTTACCGTACCACATACCTCTTCCTTTTCGGAGTCTGGATCATTCTGAAAAGTGCCCCTTATGTATTCCTCCGGAGTTACGATTTCAATAACATTGGTTTCAACATTTATGGGATTACCTGAGATATAATGTTTGATTCTTTGACCGTTCACCACCTTTGGATTTGTGCCTTCGAAGTTGTTGATTTTTGTGGCACCGGAACGATAGATCTCCTCGATAACATAAGGTCCTTCCCACTTGGAGAGAAGTTTTCCTGCAAAAAATCTTAAACGAGAGTTGTATAGCAAGACATAATCACCTACATTAAACTCACGCTTTTGTATCCTTTTGTCATGCCATCTTTTAACTTTTTCTTTAAACAGCTTGGCATTCTCATAGGCCTGTGTTCTCCATTCATCAAGAGAGCTAATGTCAAATAACCTCTTTTCACCGGCAAGTTTGAAATCATAATTGAGCTCTTTAATAGCCCAATATGCCTTATGTTCTAGCTCAAGAGGTAAGTGACAAGCTTTTCCGTATACCATCTTATATGGAGACATACCCATAGGATTTTTGTATGCAGTTCTATAGGCCCATAATGCATCATCAAGTTTCTTGGACTAATTCTTTCCAGACCTATTAACTATCTTTTGCAAAATTAATTTCAACTCTCTATTACTTAGTTCTACTTGACCACTAGTCTATGGGTGATAAGGGGATGCAATTCTATGGTTCACATCATACTTCGCAAGCATCTTACGGAGAGCACCATGAATAAAGTGTGAACCACCATCAGCCATTAAGTATCTAGGGACTCCAAACCTTGGGAAAATAACTTCTTAATCATCTTAATAGAGGTGTTATGATCAACACTACTAGTTGGAATAGCTTCTACCCACTTAGTAACGTAATCAACAACAACTAGAATATGTGTGTACCTATTAGAGGCAGGAAACGGTCCCATATAATCAAAGCCCCAAACATCAAATGGTTCAATAACAAGTGAATAATTCATAGGCATTTCGTGACATCTACTGATATTACCAATTCTTTGACATTCATCACAAGATAAGACAAACTTACGGGCATCCTTGAAGAGAGTAGGCCAATAAAAACCGGATTGCAATACCTTGTGTGTAGTTCTGTCTCCCGCATAGTGTCCTCCATAAGCTTCAGAGTGGCACTTGCGTAGGATCTGTTCCTGTTCATGCTCAGGTACAGAACGTCTAATAATACCATCTACTCCTTCTTTATAAAGATGTGGGTCATCCCAGAAGTAATGTCTCAAATCATAAAAGAACTTTTCTTTTGCTGGTATGTGAAGCTAGAAGGTATAAACTTAGCAACAATATAATTAGCATAATCAGCATACCAAGGAGTAGTACGAGAAGTATTTATGACAGCTAATTGTTCATCAGGAAAGCCATCATCTATAGGTTGTGGGTCATCAAGTATATTCTCTAACCTAGACAAGTTATCTGCAACGGGGTTCTCAGCTCCCTTTCTATCAATAATATGCAAGTCAAATTCTTGCAGCAAGAGAACCCATCTGATAAGTCTAGGTTCAGCATCTTTCTTTTCCATAAGGTATTTGATAGCAGCATGATCAATGTGATTAGTTACTTTAGAATCAACAATATAGGGTCTAAACTTATCACAAGCAAATACAACTGCTAAAATTTCTTTCTTAGTAGTGGCATAGTTTCTTTGAGCACTGTCTAGAGTTTTACTAGCATACTGGATAACATTCAATTTCTTATCAACTCTTTGTCCTAGAACATCACCTACAACATAATCACTAGCATCGCACATAATCTCAAAGGGTAAATTTCAGTCAGGAGGCTGGACAATAGGTGCAGAGATCAATGCTTTCTTAAGTATTTCAAATGCCTCTAAACAATCATCATCAAAGACAAAAGTAATATCTTTTTGTAAGAGATTAGTCAGAGGCCTGGAGATTTTGGAGAAGTCCTTAATGAACCTCCTATAAAACCCGACATGACCAAGGAAACTTCGTATACCTTCGATGTCCTTAGGGCATGGAATTTTTAAAATAGCATCCACCTTAGCTTTGTCAACTTCAATACCTCTTTCAGAAATTTTATGTCCCAAGACAATGCCTTCATTAACCATAAAGTGGCACTTCTCCCAATTCAAAACAAGATTAGTGTCTTCACATCTCTGCAAAACTTGATCAAGGTTGCTTAAGCAATCATCAAAAGAAGTTCCGTAAATGGAGAAATCATCCATGAAAACCTCAACAATATTTTCACAAAAATAAGAGAATATAGCCATCATGCATCTTCGAAAGGTAGCAGGTGCATTACTGATACGTCCAAAACGTATCTATAATTTCTGCTTGCTCCATGCCTCTTTTGTGTGATATTGCTATGATATTTATGCACTTATATACACTTTTGATCATATTTGGACTAACCTATTAGCTCAGTGCACCACAGTGCAAGTTTCTGTTTTCTGCTGTTTTTGTATTTCAGGTTTTCCCATTACTTAAATTGCCAGAAAAATTCCGGGAAAAAATATAAAAAATCAGCGCTCCAGAAGCTTCCATGCGGTAGAAGTAGGGCCAGAGGGGGCCAAAGGGGCTCCAGGCGCCCTGAGGGGGCGGCCCCACCCCTGGCCGTGCCGGGGGGCGCCTGGGCCTCCCTTACCTCCTCTGGTGACCCCCTTTGGCATATATTTACACCGCGTCCCGAAACCCTCGAGGACGGAACCCTTTTTCGCGATCTCATCTCTGTTTCGCCGCCGCCGTGCTTCCAAGATCGGGAGCACCAGGAGAACTCTTCCCGGCACCCTGCCGGAGGGGAGAACCACCACCGGGAGCTTCTCCACCACCATGGACGCTTCCCGGATGAGTTGTGAGTAGTCCCCCTTGGACCATGGGTCCATGACCAGTAGCTATGTGATGTTCTCCTCCCCTCTTTGTTCTTCACCGATTAGACCTCGTGAACTGCCCTACATGGTCGAGGCACATATGTAATCTTTATGCTGTTGCTATGCTGAGTTTGCTGGGATCCGATGGATTATGAGATTATGTTCAGATTGTGTGTGAGTAATATATTTGATTCACCTCTTTTATATTTATGTTATTGAGTAATTCTTGCATGTTCTCCGTTGCTGTTCATTGCTTTGGCCAAGTAGTAGGTAGTAACTCCAAGAGGGAACGTTATGCTTGATTGTGGGTTCATGCCCCTCGATGACTAGCTTGAGTGACAGAAACATGAGTCTAGGGGATGTGCTATTGCCACAAGGGGGAAAACAACGGTGCTTGTACTTGCGGGTGCAAGGATTGTTTACTTTACGCAAAGTTCTTTTAATGCAGTTGTCTGTTGCTTTGAGTTTACACTATGGGTGGGACTCGCAACATAATACCAGCGAGATGTTCTGGATAGATATCTCAAGGTGGATGATTAGTAGTAGATGCAGATGGATTTCGGTCTACTTGCCTTGGCATACCGCCCATGCTTTTGAGCCTCTACCTTTCTTTACAGCATACTTAGCATTGGTTTGCGCACATAATCCTGTCAATTGCCCGGCTGTAATTCGTTTACCTCGCTTAGCTGTTTTATGGTCTTTTGGGAGAGAGACATCACTAGTGAACATCATGGGACCCCGGTCCATATTACCATCACTGATCACACCCGCTATTTACTTCCTGTTCTTATTTACTAGTTGCAGTCATACCTATCACTATTATCTCTTGTGTTTGATCCTTTGTAAACGACAAGGCCGGAGGGATTGACAACCTCTCTGTACTCGTTGGTAGCAAAGTTATTTGTATCTGTGTGCAGGTCCTGTCAAGCAAAAGTCTCTGGCGCTATTGACACCTTCTTGTCGACCCTTGGAGTCTCACGGGATTCGATTCTTGGTATCTTTGCCAAGGGAAAACTACCGCTACGCTACATCTCAAACCTTCCACTTGGGGTAACCAACGAGGGGCGAGAAGCCATCAAGCAAAGTTTTCTGGCGCCATTGCCGGGGACTCCACTCTTCAAGATAGGGGAGTTGCACGCTATCTTTTATCTTTGCTTATTAGTCTTGTTAGTTTACCTTTCAGTTTTTGCTTTAGTGCCTTTTATCAAAAATTACAAAAATAGTTATCTTGCTTGCTGCTGCTATGGGTTCCACCAAAAATACTAAGTGGGAGGAGTAAACCCCTTCTTCCATCACGCCAATCACCACCGTCGGGATCTACAAAAGTAATAAACCTTGTGATTATGTTAGTTTTAATGGAGAGTTATGCCCATGGCATGGTCTTCCAGGAAAAAAGTATGAGCCTCAGTTTAAAGTTGCTCCTATACTTCCCCAAACTTGGGAAGACGTTCAAACTCTTATAATAGAGAGCAATTCAAACAAAGAAGATGACACTACAATTCTGCTCAATAATGATAAAATTGATTTTGATAATTGTAGTCTCTCAAAAGTTGTCACCTTTTTACAAAAGATGTCTAGAGATCCCCACACTAGCACACTTAACCTTGCCTTCACGGAGCATATCACTAATGCTCTCATCCAAGCTAGGGAGGAGAAGCTTAGGGTAGAAGCCTCCATACCTAGAAAGCAAGAAGATGGTTGGGATCCTATGATTAAAATTAAGTTGAATAACTTCTCTTGCTATGCTTTATGTGATGTTGGAGCTAGTACCTCCGTTATGCCCAAAAGAATATATGATATGCTTAAATTGAAACCTTTTGATTCTTGTTCTTTTGGTGTTCGTCTTTTTGATTCTTCCATAAAGAAACCTTTGGGGAGGATCAACGATGTTCTTATCACTGTCAATGACAATTATGTTCCCGTTGATTTTACTATTATGGATATTGAATGTGAACCTTCTTGTCCAATTATTTTGGGACGTCCTTTTCTTCGCACCGTTGGTGCTATCATTGACATGAAAGAGGGGAATATAAAATTCCAATTTACTCTCAAGAAAGGGATGGAACACTTCCCTAGAAATAATATTAAGTTACCTTTTGAGTCCGTTATACGGGCTAGCTATTCTTTTACTCTTGATAAAACTTGATCTCTTTGCATTATGCCTAGCTTAAAGGCATAAAAGAAAGCGCTTTTGGGAGGCAGCCCACAATGAATAAAATTTTATTTTGCTTTTGTTGTGTCTTGATGTTTGTTACTACAGTAGCATCATCATTGTATCTTTACTTTTCAGCTTTGTGCCAAGTTTAGCCTCTGATTGCAAGAAAGTTCAAAAGTTGTGACGTGTTGTCCAGGAAACAGATTCTGTCTTTGGACAGAAAAATTCGTATAAAATCACTAGGTCATCTTTTTTGTCTGAAGTTTTTCGACATCTTGCTCTATACAATTGGCTTTTGGGCGTCTGTTCTGAGTTTTTTGATTTGAGTTGTAGAAGTACCCCGAAAAAACTATTTACTACCCGCTGGTCTGTTTTTCACAGATTCTGTTCTATTTTGCCTTTCCTCGTTTTGCAAACCTTGAGCTTGCTTTTTCTTTGCAAAAACCTTCTGGAAATCTTGAGAAACAGTAGATCTTCAATATTATCCTTATTTCCAGCAAGGAAAAATTATTTTATTATGGGTACTAACCTCGCTAATCAGATTATGATGAGTTATGTATGAAGGGAGTTTTCAAGTGTGCGAGGGAAGATGATAAAAAGATTCAGGAGGGTCAAAAGCTCAAGCTTGGGGATGCCCCCGTGCACCCCCAAGAAATATTCAAGAAGACTCAAGCGTCTAAGCTTGGGGATGCCCCCGTGCATCCCTTTCTCCATCAACAATTATCAGTTCGTCTTTCGTTCCACTATATTTTAATCACTTCATGCGTTATGTGGTATGCTTGGAGCGTCTTGCTTTTAGTTTCCTTTTTAGTTTTCTTTAGCTTTGCTTGCTGTTCATAACGAGTTAGAACCCAGCTTTCTTTGTGTGGGAGAGAAACAAGCTCCACTTCAACCTAGAACACAACATAGGATTTTCATGCTTATCTTTGCTGTGTATGTTCTTTGTCTTTCAATAGCTACTGTCATGTTTAGCTCTTAGTTTTCATGCTTTTCTTTTTAAAGAGCTTTTGCTTAGTTGGTTGCTTATGGAACTCTCTTGAGTTATCATGCTTATCTTGTTAAGAGAGTTGCCTTCTGTGGCACTGGTTGATATGTCTATGATAAAAATGCTATGTGCATAATGGTGCTTAGTAGTTCATGTTTTCTTATGGTTAGTCTCAAATAGCTGGGGGTTCTTAATGTGTTATTGAAGTACCAGCATGATTTGTTTGCCTATGATGTGGTATGGTTTAGTGATATCTTCCTCCAAGAATTTATTTTGATTGACTTGGCATATGCTCACGCATATTTAAGACTATAAAGAAAGTCTATCAAGCCTTGATGATCTTTAATTTCTGAGTAGTGATATAACTTCCATGCCCGATTCAATGTTGCTTTGTCGCTCTGCATGATTATGGCCATCATTGCTCTCTTAGTTGGTCGCTCCCAGTCTTTTGCTAGCCTTCACTTGTACTAAGTGGACTGACTGCTTGTGCATCCAAAATCCTTGAAACCAGTTATGCCTTATGAGTCCACCATACCTTCCTATATATGGTATTTACTTGCCATTCCTAACGAAGACTTTCTTGTACCATCTAAAAATTATTCAAAAGCATTTCTCTTTTGTGCCTCTGTTTTAGCTCATGAGGAAGTAGTAGTTAATTCATGATCTTTTTAAGTTGGACAAGTTTTACCCCGGGATTGCATGTCTAATCTGCAAACCCCTAATACGAGAAGGAACTGGCAAGAGTGCGTCTGGCTCATAAAAAATACAACAAACAAACCCTCCTTCACGCTTTGTTCATGAGAAATCAGAAAACTTTTGGCAGTGATAAACAAAGGAGATTAAGGGGATGTGATCGTCCCCGTGCGGGAGCCGTTCTCGAAACTTGTCCAGCTCGAGAAGTAATTGAGTTATCTACTAGCATTCGTTGACGAAATATGCATATCCCAAAAATAATTTTTACCTCTGTTTTTTAAAAACCAAGAGGTCTGGTACATGTTTAGTCTTTGCTTCCAACCACGGGTTCTCAACCTTGCCATCAAAAGCCACGGTTCGAGAGTCTCCACCTTCTTTCTTTAAAGCACCAACTATTGAGAGCATGATTGTCATTCTGAGTGTAATGTGCATTGTCCCAAAGTACCATTGTCTTCTGCATGATTATGATATCGCTTATTCTGAAATCATTGTATCTAGTCGTCACTTAAACTTCGGAGGTGCTCCTGCATTTATGTTTTGCTTCACTAAAGGGGGCAAGCGAGGTATCACTTTGTCATGTTTGCACACCATGCTCACTACAAACCTATTGAGTGTTTCAGTATCATATTGTAAAACTTTCAGTTCTTTGTGATATTCTCATGAGGCAACTTAATTACTAAAGATTCATTATCTCAGTAAGAATTTGTCATGTGACTGTGAAAAGTTCTT
The DNA here is from genome assembly GCA_902687465.1 of Secale cereale. Lineage (NCBI taxonomy): Eukaryota > Viridiplantae > Streptophyta > Magnoliopsida > Poales > Poaceae > Secale > Secale cereale. The sequence goes on along the minus strand of LR738711.1, from coordinate 525,782,870 downwards.
ATATGGTTGATAGCATGTCACCACATAAATTATGCTTATTATCATTTACCTACTCGAGGACGAGCAGGAATTAAGCTTGGGGATGTTGATACGTCCAAAACGTATCTATAATTTCTGCTTGCTCCATGCCTCTTTTGTGTGATATTGCTATGATATTTATGCACTTCTATACACTTTTGATCATTTTTGGACTAACCTTTTAACTCAGTGCACCCCAGTGCCAGTTTCTGTTTTCTGCTGTTTTTGTATTTCAGGTTTTCCCATTACTTAAATTGCCAGAAAAATTCCGGGAAAAATATATAAAAAATTAGCGCTCCAAAAGCTTCCATGCGGCAGAAGTAGGGCCAGAGGGGGGCCAGAGGGGCTCCAGGCGGCCTGAGGGGGCGGCCCCACCCCTGGCCGCGCCGGGGGGGGGGGGGGGGGGGGCGCCTGGGCCCCCCTTACCTCCTCTGGTGACCCCCTTTGGCATATATTTACACCGCATCCCGAAACCCTCGAGGACGGAACCCTTTTTCGCGATCTCATCTCTGTTCCGCCACCACCGCGCTTCCAAGATCGGGAGCACCAGGAGAACTCTTCCCGGCACCCTGCCGGAGGGGAGAACCACCACCGGGAGCTTCTCCACCACCATGGACGCTTCCCGGATGAGTTGTGAGTAGTCCCCCTTGGACCATGGGTCCATGGCCAGTAGCTATGTGATGTTCTCCTCCCCTCTTTGTTCTTCACCGATTAGACCTCGTGAGCTGCCCTACATGATCGAGGCACATATGTAATATTTATGCTGTTGCTATGCTGAGTTTGCTGGAATTCGATGGATTATGAGATTATGTTTAGATTGTGTGTGAGTAATATATTTGATTCACCTATTTTATATTTATGTTCTTGAGTAATTCTTGCATGTTCTCCGTTGATGTTTATTGCTTTGGCCAAGTAGTAGGTAGTAACTCCAAGAGGGAACGTTATGCTTGATTGTGGGTTCATGCCCCTCAATGACTAGCTTGAGTGACAGAAATATGAGTCTAGGGGATGTGCTATTGCCACAAGGGGGAAAACAACGGTGCTTGTACTTGCGAGTGCAAGGATTGTTTTCTTTACGCAAAGTTCTTTTAATGCAGTTGTCTGTTGCTTTGAGTTTACACTATGGGTGGGACTCGCAACTTAATACCAGCGAGATGTTCTGGATAGATATCTCAAGGTGGATGATTAGTAGTAGATGCAGATGGATTTCAGTCTACTTGCCTTGGCATACCGCCCATGCTTTTGAGCCTCTACCTTTCTTTACAGCATAGTTAGCATTGGTTTGCGCACATAATCCTGTCAATTGCCCAGCTGTAATTCGTTTACCTTGCTTAGCTGTTTTATCGTCTTTTGGGAGAGAGACATCACTAGTGAACATCATGGGACCCCGGTCCATATTACCATCACTGATCACACCCGCTATTTACTTCCTGTTCTTATTTACTAGTTGCAGTCATACCTATCACTATTATCTCTTGTGTTTGATCCTTTGTAAACGACAAGGCCGGAGGGATTGACAACCTCTCTGTACTCGTTGGGAGCAAAGTTATTTGTATCTGTGTGCAGGTCCTGTCAAGCAAAAGTCTCTGGCGCTATTGACACCTTCTTGTCGACCCTCGGAGTCTCACGGGATTCGATCCTTGGTATCTTTGCCAAGGGAAAACTACCGCTACGCTACATCTCAAACCTTCCACTTGGGGTAACCAACGAGGGGCGAGAAGCCATCAAGCAAAGTTTTCTGGCGCCGTTGCCGGGGACTCCAGTCTTCAAGATAGGGGAGTTGCACGCTATCTTTTATCTTTGCTTATTAGTCTTGTTAGTTTACCTTTCAGTTTTTGCTTTAGTGCCTTTTATAAAAAATTACAAAAATAGTTATCTTGCTTGCTGCTGCTATGGGTTCCACCAAAAACACTAAGTGGGAGGAGTACACCCCTTCTTCCATCACGCCAATCACCACCGTCGGGATCTACAAAAGTAATAAACCTTGTGATTATGTTAGTTTTAATGGAGAGTTATGCCCATGGCATGGTCTTCTAGGAAAAAAGTATGAGCCTCAGTTTAAAGTTGCTCCTATACTTCCCCAAACTTGGGAAGACGTTCAAACTCTTATAATAGAGAGCAATTCAAACAAAGAAGATGACACTACAATTCTGCTCAATAATGATAAAATTGATTTTGATAATTGTAGTCTCTCAGAAGTTGTCACCTTTTTACAAAAGATGTCTAGAGATCCCCACACTAGCACACTTAACCTTGCCTTCACGGAGCATATCACTAATGCTCTCATCCAAGCTAGGGAGGAGAAGCTTAGGGTAGAAGCCTCCATACCTAGAAAGCTAGAAGATGGTTGGGATCCTATGATTAAAATTAAGTTGAATAAATTCTCTTGCTATGCTTTATGTGATGTTGGAGCTAGTACCTCCGTTATGCCCAAAAGAATATATGATATGCTTAAATTGAAACCTTTTGATTCTTATTCTTTTGGTGTTCGTCTTGTTGATTCTTCCATAAAGAAACCTTTGGGGAGGATCGACGATGTTCTTATCATTGTCAACGACAATTATGTTCCCGTTGATTTTACTATTATGGATATTGAATGTGAACCTTCTTGTCCAATTATTTTGGGACGTCCTTTTCTTTGCACTGTTGGTGCTATCATTGACATGAAAGAGGGGAATATAAAATTCCAATTTCCTCTCAAGAGAGGGATGGAACACTTCCCTAGAAAGAAGATTAAGTTACCTTTTGAGTCCGTTATACGGGCTAGCTATTCTTTTACTCTTGATAAAACTTGATCTCTTTGCATTATGCCTAGCTTAAAGGCATAAATGAAAGCGCTTTTGGGAGGCAGCCCACAATGAATAAAATTTTATTTTGCTTTTGTTGTGTCTTGATGTTTGTTACTACAGTAGCATCATCATTGTATCTTTACTTTTCAGCTTTGTGCCAAGTTTAGCCTCTGATTGCAAGAAAGTTCAAAAGTTGTGACGTGCTGTCCAGGAAACAGATTCTGTCTTTGGACAGAAAAATTCATATAAAATCACCAGATCATCTTTTTGGTCTGAATTGTTTCGACAGCGTGCTCTATACAATTGGCTTTCGGGCGTCTGTTCTGAGTTTTTTGATTTGAGTTGTAGAAGTACCCCGAAAAAATTATTTACTACCTGCTGGTCTGTTTTTCACAGAGTCTGTCCTGTTTTGCCTTTCCTCATTTTGCAAACCTTGAGCTTGCTTTTTATTTGCAAAAACCTTTTGGCAATCTTAAGAAACAGTAGATCTTCAATATTATCCTTATTTCCAGCAAGGAAAAATTATTTTATTATGGGTACTAACCTCGCTAATCAGATTATGATGAGTTATGTATGAAGGGAGTTTTCAAGTGTGCGAGGGAAGATGATAAAAAGATTCAGGAGGGTCAAACGCTCAAGCTTGGGGATGCCCCCGTGCACCCCCAAAAAATATTCAAGAAGACTCAAGCGTCTAAGCTTGGGGATGCCCCCGTGCATCCCCTTCTCCATCAACAATTATCAGTTCGTCTTTCGTCCCACAATATTTTAATCACTTCATGCGTTATGTGCTATGCTTGGAGCGTCTTGCTTTTAGTTTCCTTTTTAGTTTTCTTTAGCTTTGCTTGCTGTTCATAACAAGTTAGAACCCAACTTTCTTTGTGTGGGAGAGAAACACGCTCCACTTCAACCTAGAACACAACATAGGATGTTCATGCTTATCTTTGCTGTGTATGTTCTTTGTCTTTCAATAGCTACTGTCATGTTTAGCTCTTAGTTTTCATGCTTTTCTTTTTAAAGAGCTTTTGCTTAGTTGGTTGCTTATGGAACTCTCTTGAGTTATCATGCTTATCTTGTTAAGAGAGTTGGCTTCTGTGGCACTGGTTGATATGTCTATGATAAAAATGCTATGTGCATAATGGTGCTTAGTAGTTCATGTTTTCTTATGGTTAGTCTCAAATAGCTGGGGGTTCTTAATGTGTTATTGAAGTACCAGCATGATTTGTTTGCCTATGATGTGGTATGGTTTAGTGATATCTTCCTCCAAGAATTTATTTTGATTGACTTGGCATATGCTCACGCATATTTAAGACTATAAAGAAAGTCTATCAAGCCTTGATGATATTTAATTTCTGAGTAGTGATATAACTTCCATGGCCGATTCAGTGTTGCTTTGTCGCTCTGCATGATTATGGCCGTCATTGCTCTCTTAGTTGGTCGCTCCCAGTCTTTTGCTAGCCTTCACTTGTACTAAGCGGACTGACTGCTTGTGCATCCAAAATCCTTGAAACCAGTTATGCCATATGAGTCCACCATACCTTCCTATATATGGTATTTACTTGCCATTCCTAACGAAGACTTTCTTGTACCATCTAAAAATTATTCAAAAGCATTTCTCTTTTGTGCCTCTGTTTTAGCTCATGAGGAAGTAGTAGTTAATTCATGATCTTTTTAAGTTGGACAAGTTTTACCCCGGGATTGCATGTCTATTCTGCAAACCCCTAATACGAGAAGGAACTGGCAAGAGTGCGCCCGGCTCATAAAAAATACAACAAACAAACCCTCCTTCACGCTTTGTTCATGAGAAATCAGAAAACTTTTGGCAGTGATAAACAAAGGAGATTAAGGGGATGTGATCGTCCCCGTGCGGGAGCCGTTCCTCGAAACTTGTCGAGCTCGAGAAGTAATTGAGTTATCTACTAGCATTCTTTGACGAAATATGCATATCCCAAAAATAATTTTTACCTCTGTTTTTTAAAAACCAAGAGCTCTGGTACATGTTTAGTCTTTGCTTCCAACCACGGGTTTTCAACCTTGCCATCAAAAGCCACGGTTCGAGAGTCTCCACCTTCTTTCTTCAAAGCACCAACTATTGAGAGCATGATTGTCATTCTGAGTGTAATGTGCATTGTCCCAAAGTACCATTGTCTTCTGCATGATTATGATATCGCTTATTCTGAAATCATTGTATCTAGTCGTCACTTAAACTTCGGAGGTGCTCCTGCATTTATGTTTTGCTTCACTAAAGGGGGCAAGCGAGGTATCACTTTGTCATGTTTGCACACCATGCTCACTACAAACCTATTGAGTGTTTCAGTATCATATTGTAAAACTTTCAGTTCTTTGTGATATTCTCATGAGGCAACTTAATTACTAAAGATTCAGTATCTCAGTAAGCATTTGTCATGTGACTGCGAAAAGTTCTTATATGGTTGATAGCATGTCACCACAGAAATTATGCTTATTATCATTTACCTACTCGAGGACGAGCAGGAATTAAGCTTGGGGATGTTGATACGTCCAAAACGTATCTATAATTTCTGCTTGCTCCATGCCTCTTTTGTGTGATATTGCTATGATATTTATGCACTTCTATACACTTTTGATCATATTTGGACTAACCTATTAACTCAGTGCACCCCAGTGCCAGTTTCTGTTTTCTGCTATTTTTGTATTTCAGGTTTTCCCATTACTTAAATTGCCAGAAAAATTCCGGGAAAAATATATAAAAAATCAGCGCTCCAGAAGCTTCCATGCGGCAGAAGTAGGGCCAGAGGGGGGCCAGAGGGGCTCCAGGCGCCCTGAGGGGGCGGCCCCACCCCTGGCCGCGCCGGGGGGCGCCTCGGCCCCCCTTACCTCCTCTGGTGACCCCCTTTGGCATATATTTACACCGCGTCCCGAAACCCTCGAGGACGGAACCCTTTTTCGCGATCTCATCTCTGTTCTGCCGCCGCCGCGCTTCCAAGATCGGGAGCACCAGGAGAACTCTTCCCGACACCCTGCCGGAGGGGAGAACCACCACCGGGAGCTTCTCCACCACCATGGACGCTTCCCGGATGAGTTGTGAGTAGTCCCCCTTGGACCATGGGTCCATGACTAGTAGCTATGTGATGTTCTCCTCCCCTCTTTGTTCTTCACCGATTAGACCTCATGAGCTGCCCTACATGATCGAGGCACATATGTAATCTTTATGCTGTTGCTATGCTGAGTTTGCTGGGATTCGATGGATTATGAGATTATGTTCAGATTGTGTGTGAGTAATATATTTGATTCACCTCTTTTATATTTATGTTCTTGAGTAATTCTTGCATGTTCTCTGTTGCTGTTTATTGCTTTGGCCAAGTAGTAGGTAGTAACTCCAAGAGGGAACGTTATGCTTGATTGTGGGTTCATGCCCCTCGATGACTAGCTTGAGTGACAGAAACATGAGTCTAGGGGATGTGCTGTTGCCACAAGGGGGAAAACAACGGTGCTTGTACTTGCGGGTGCAAGGATTGTTTACTTTACGCAAAGTTCTTTTAATGCAGTTGTCTGTTGCTTTGAGTTTACACTATGGGTGGGACTCGCAACTTAATACCAGCGAGATGTTATGGATAGATATCTCAAGGTGGATGATTAGTAGTAGATGCAGATGGATTTCAGTCTACTTGCCTTGGCGTACCGCCCATGCTTTTGAGCCTCTACCTTTCTTTACAGCATAGTTAGCATTGGTTTGCGCACATAATCCTGTCAATTGCCCAGCTGTAATTCGTTTACCTCGCTTAGCTGTTTTATCGTCTTTTGGGAGAGAGACATCACTAGTGAACATCATGGGACCCCGGTCCATATTACCATCACTGATCACACCCGCTATTTACTTCCTGTTCTTATTTACTAGTTGCAGTCATACCTATCACTATTATCTCTTGCGTTTGATCCTTTGTAAACGACAAGGCCGGAGGGATTGACAACCTCTCTGTACTTGTTGGGAGCAAAGTTATTTGTATCTGTGTGTAGGTCCTGTCAAGCAAAAGTCTCTGGCGCTATTGACACCTTCTTGTCGACCCTCGGAGTCTCACGGGATTCGATCCTTGGTATCTTTGCCAAGGGAAAACTACCGCTACGCTACATCTCAAACCTTCCACTTGGGGTAACCAACGAGGGGCGAGAAGCCATCAATTACATAAACCAAAAGGCATATGTCTTAAAGAGAAGGTACTGAAAGGACAAGTAAAAGTGGTCTTTTCTTGATCTCCTTTTGACATAGGTATTTGAGAGAAACCAGAATAACCATCTAGAAAGCAAAAATGAGTATGTTTGGATGACCTTTCTTGCATTTGATCAATAAATGGCAAGGGGTAATGATCTTTCTTAGTAGCTTTATTTAACTTACAGAAATCAATTACCATCCTATAACCTGTAACTATTCCTTGCTGGATCAATTCATCTTTATCGTTAGGAACAATAGTTACCTCCCTTCTTAGGGACACAATGGACATGACTTACCCACTGGATATCAGCAACTGGATAGATAAAACTTGCCTCTAGAAGCTATAGTATTTCCTTCCTTACCACTTCTTTCATCTTAGGATTTAACCGTCGTTGATTACCAATAACCGGTTTAGCATTTCCTTCCAATTTTATCTTGTGTTGGCATAATGTGGGACTAATGCCCTTAAGATCATCCAGAGTATATCCAATAGCAGCACGGCACTTCTTCAGAGTTTTCAATAGTTTTTCCTCTTTCTACTCTGAAAGGTTAGCACTAATAATAACAGGATATATCTTCTTTTCATCAAGATAAACATACTTAAGATTATCAGGTAAAGGTTTAAGTTCAAACACGGGATCACCCTTGGGTGGAGGAGGATCCCCTAGGATTTCAACAGGCAAGTTGTTTTTCAGTACGGGTCCCTGTTTAAAGAATATTTCATCTATTTCCCTTCTCTCATTCATATGCATATCATTTTCATGGTCTAGCAAGTATTGTTCTAAAGGATCATTAGGAGGCACAACAATAGAAGCAAGACCAATAATTTCATCCTTACTAGGTAGTTCTTTATCAAGGGGTTGTCTACGAAATTTAGCAAAGTTAAAATCATGAGACATATCCCCTAATCCAACAGTAATAATATCTTTCACGCAGTCTATCTTGGCATTAACAGTATTCAAGAAGGGTCTACCAAATATAATGGGACATAATTCATCTTGTCGGGAGCTAAGAATAAGAAAATCAGCAGGGTATTTAACCTTCCCACACAAAACCTCAACATATCTAACAATCCCAACTGGTAAAATAGTGTCTCTATTAGCAAGCTTAATATTAACATCAATCCCTTCTAACTCAACAGGTGCAATGTCATGCATAATTTCTTGATATAAAGTATGAGGGATAATACTTGCACTAGCACCCACATCACATAAACCATGATAGCAATGATCTCCTATCTTAACAGAGATAACAGGCAAGCCTACAACAGGTCTATGTTTATTCCTAGCATTGGGTTTGGCTATTCTAGCAGACTCTTCTTGGAGGTAAATAACATGTCCATCTAAATCTTCTACCAAGAGATCTTTAACCATGGCAACACTAGGTTCAACTTTAATTTGCTCAGAGGGTGTAGGTGTTCTAGTGTTACTCTTACGAACTATAGTTGAAGCTTGAGCATGATCCTTTATCCTAACAGGGAAATGTGGTTTCTCAATATAAGCAGTAGGAACAACATGATCAACATTATAAGTGATAGTCTTTTCTTCAACTTTAACATGTTCAACTACTTTTACTTCAATAGGGGATGGTATTTAAAGCACTTCTCCTTGGGGAGATCAACATGAGTAGCAAATGATTCACAGAAAGAAGCTACTATCTCAGAGTCAAGTCCATATTTAGTGCTAAACTCACGGAAAATATCGGTATCCATAAAAGCTTTAACACAATCAAACTTAGGTGTCATACCTGACTCCTTACCCTCGTCGAGATCCCAATCTTCAGAGTTGCGTTTAATCTTTCCAATAAATCCCATTTGAATTCAACAGTCTTCATCATAAAGGAGCCAGAACAAGAATTATCGAGCATGGTGTGATTATTGAGAGAAAGCCGAGCATAAAAATTTTGAATGATCATTTTTCTTGAGAGCTCATGATTGGGGCATGAATATAACATTGACTTAAGCCTCCCCCAAGGTTGAGAGATGCTTTCTCCTTTGCGAGGCCAGAAATTATAAATATAATTACGATCACGATGAACCTGGCGCATAGGGTAGAACTTATGATGAAATTCCAACTTCAGACGATTATAGTTCCATGATCCAATATCATCACATAGCCTAAACCATGTCAATACATCTCCCTTCAAAGATAAAGGGAATACCTTCTTCTTGATAACATCCCCGGGCATACCTGCAAGCTTAAATAATCCACAAACTTCATCCACATAGATTAGGTGTAAATCGGGATGTAGTGTTCCGTCTCCTGTAAATGGATTTTCAAGCAGTTTCTCTATCGTACCCGAAGGAATCTCAAAGCAAACATTTTCATTAGGTGCAGTAGGTTGAGGAGCAACTATTTGCTCTTATGGTCGGGGTGAAGATACCCCGAACAAGCCCCTCAAAGGATTATGAGCCATAGTAACAAGTGACAATAAATTTTAGTACACTATATAAATTTTTCATTACCAAATTCCACTTACCAAAGGCGCTTCACTCCCCGGCAACGGTGCCAGAAAAGAGTCTTGATGACCCACAAGTGTAGGGGATCTATCGTAGTCCTTTCGATAAGTAAGAGTGTCGAACCCAACGAGGAGCAGAAGGAAATGATAGGCAGTTTTTAGTAAGGTATTTTCGGCAAGCACTGAAATTAGAGGTAACAGATAGTTTTGTGATAAGGTAATTGGTAGAAAGTGACAAAAGGTAAAAGTAAATAAGGTGCAACAAGGTGGCCCAATCCTTTTTGTAGCGAAGGACAAGCCTGGACAAACTCTTATATGAAGAAAAGCGCTCCCGAGGACACATGGAAATTATCGTCAAGCTAGTTTTCATCACGATCATCTGATTCGCGTTTGGTACTTTGATAATTTGGTATGTGGGTGGACCGGTGCTTGGGTGCTGTCCTAGAACGAGCATCTGCATCATCTCGATCCACCCGCGTGTTCACCACGCCCTTTCTCTGTTGGGGAACATAGCAGAAATCAAAAAATTCTATGCTTCACCAAGATCAATCTATGAAGTCATCTAGCAACGAGGGAGAGGGAAGTGCATCTACATACCCTTGTAGATCGTGAGCGGAAGCGTTCAAGAGAACGTGGCTGATGGAGTCGTACTCGTCGTGATCCAAATCACCGATGATCCTAGCGCCGAACGGATGGCACCTCCGCGTTCAACACACGTACGGAGCAGCGACGTCTCCTCCTTCTTGATCCAGGAAAGGGGGAGGAGAGGTTAATGGAGATCCAGCAGCACGATGGCGTGGTGGTGGATGCGGCAATATTCCAGCACGGCTTCGCCAAGCAGCACTGGAGGAGGAAAGGGTGTCATGGGAGGGAGAGGGAGGCACCAGGGCATGGGTGTGGCTGCCCTCCCTCCCCCTAGTATATATAGGGGCCCTGGGGGGGCGCCGACCCTAGGAGATCCAATCTCCTAGGGGGGCGGCGGCCAAAGGGGGGGACTTGCCCCCCAAGCAGGTGGGGCGCCCCCACCCCTAGGGTTTCCAACCCTAGGCGCAGGGGGAGGCCCAAGGGGGGCGCACCACCCCACTATGGGCTGGTTCCCTTCCCCTTTTAGCCCATGGGGCCCTCCGGGATAGGTGGCCCCACCCGGTGGACCCCCGGGACCCTTCCGGTGGTCCCGGTACAATACCGGTGACCCCCGAAACTCTCTCGATGGCCGAAACCGGACTTCCTATATATAAATCTTTACCTCTGGACCATTCCGGAACTCCTCGTGACGTTCGGGATCTCATCTGGGACTCCGAACAACTTTCAGGTTACCGCATACTTATATCTCTACAACCCTAGCGTCACTGAACCTTAAGTGTGTAGACCCTACGGGTTCGGGAGACACGTAGACCTGACTGAGACGACTCTCCCGTCAATAACCAACAGCGGGATCTGGTTACCCATGTTGGCTCCCACATGCTCCTTGATGATCTCATCGGATGAACCACGATGTCAAGGATTCAATCAATCCCGTATACAATTCCCTTTGTCTATCGGTATAGTACTTGCCCGAGATTTGATCATCGGTATACCGATACCTTGTTCAATCTCGTCATGGCAAGTCTCTTTACTCGTTCCGTAATACATCATCCCGTGACCAACACCTTAGTCACATTGAGATCATTATGATGATGTCTTACCGAGTGGGCCCAGTGATACCTCTCCGTCACACGGAGTGACAAATCCCAGTCTCGGTTCGTGCCAACCCAACAGATACTTTCGGAGATACTCGTTGTGTACCTTTATAGCCACCCAGTTACGTTGTGACGTTTGGCACACCCAAAGTATTCCTACGGTATCCGGGAGTTGCACAACCTCATGGTCTAAGGAAAAGATACTTGGCATTGGAAAAGCTTTAGCATTACGAAATACATGATCTTGTGCTAGGCTTAGGATTGGGTCTTTTCCATCACATTATTCTCGTAATGATGTGATCTCATTATCAATGACATCCAATGTCCATGGTCAGGAAACCGTAACCATCTGTTGATCAACGAGCTAGTAACTAGAGGTTTACCAGGGATACATTATGGTCTATGTATTCACACATGTATCACTGTTTCCGAATAATACAATTCAAGCATGAATAACAGACAATTATCATGAACAAGCAAATATAATAATAACCATTTTATTATTGCCTCTAGGGCATATTTCCAACAGTCTCCCACTTGCACTAGAGTCAATAATCTAGTTACATTGTGATGAATCGAACACCCATAGAGTTCTGGTGTTGATCATGTTTTGCTCGTGGAAGAGGTTTAGTCAACGGATCTGTGACATTCAGATCCGTATGCACTTTACAAATATCTATGTCGACATCTTGAATATATTCCGGATGGAGTTGAAATGGCGCTTGATGTGCTTGGTCTTCTTGTGAAACCTGGGCTCCTTGGCAATGGCAATTGCTCCAGTGTTGTCACAGAAGAGAGTCATCGGGCCTGACGCGCTTGGAATAACTCCTAGGTCGGCGATGAACTCCTTCATCCAGACTCCTTCCTGCGCTGCTTCGCAAGCAGCTATGTACTCCGCTTCACATGTAGAATGCGCCACGAAGATTTGCTTGCAACTGCACCAGCTGACTGCCCCACCATTCAAAATATACACGTATCCGATTTGTGACTTGGAGTCATCCAGATCTGTGTCGAAGGTAGCATCGACGTAACCCTTTACGACGAGATCTTCGTCACCTCCATAAACGAGAAACATATCCTTAGTCCTTTTCAGGTACTTCAGGATGTTCTTGACCGCTGTCCAGTGTTCCATGCCGGGATCACTTTGGTACCTCCCCACCAAACTTATGGCAAGGTTCACAACAGGTCTTGTACACAGCATGGCATACATAATAGAACCTATGGCCGAGGCATAGGGGATGACACTCATCTTTTCTCTATCTTCTGCCGTGGTCGGGGATTAAGCTGTGCTCAATCTCATATCTTGCAATACTAGACAAGAACCCTTACTTGGACTGATCCATATTGAACTTCTTCAATATCTTGTCAATGTATGTACTTTGTGAAAGACCAATGAGGCGTCTTGATCTATTTCTATAGATCTTGATGCCTAATATGTAAGCAGCTTCTCCAAGTTCCTTCATTGAAAAACACTTATTAAAGTAGGCCTCTATGCTCTCCAAGAGTTCTACATCATTTCCCATCAGCAATATATCATCCACATATAATATGAGAAATGCCACAGAGCTCCCACTCACTTTCTTGTAAATACATGCTTCTCCCAAGTCTGTATAAACCCAAACGCTTTGATTACCTCATCAAAGCGAATGTTCCAACTCCGAGATGCTTGCACCAGCCCATAGATTGAGCGCTGGAGCTTGCATACCTTGTTAGCATTCTCAAGATCGACAAAACCTTCCGGCTGCATCATATACAATTCTTCTTTGAGGAAGCCATTAAGGAATGCCGTTTTGACGTCCATTTGCCATATCTCATAATCATAGAATGCGGCAATTGCTAACATGATTCGGACAGACTTCAGCATCGCTACGGGAGAGAAAGTCTCCTCGTAGTCATTCCCTTGAACTTGTCCGTAACCTTTAGCGACAAGTAGAGCCTTATAGATGGTCACATTACCATCCGCGTCAGTCTTCTTCTTAAAGATCCATTTATTTTCTATGGCGTGTCGATCATCGGGCAAGTCCACCAAAGTCCATACTTTGTTTTCATACATGGATCCTATCTCGGATTTCATGGCTTCAAGCCATTTGTTGGAATCCGGGCCCGCCATCGCTTCTTCATAGTTCGAAGGTTCACCATTGTCTAACAACATGATTTCCATGACAGGGTTGCCATACCACTCTGGTGCGGAACGTGTCCTTGTGGACCTACGAAGTTCAGTAGTAACTTGATCTGAAGCTTCATGATCATTATCATTAACTTCCTCCCTAGTCGGTGCAGGCACCACAGGAACAACTTCCTGCGCTGCACTACTTTCCGGTTTGAAAGGGGTGACTGTCACCTCATCAAGTTCCACTTTCCTCCCACTCACTTCTTTCGAGAGAAACTCTTTCTCCAGAAAGGATCCATTCTTGGCAACGAAGACCTTGCCTTCGGATCTGAGGTAGAAGGTATACCCAATAGTTTCCTTAGGGTATCCTATGAAGACGCATTTTTCCGATTTGGGTTCGAGCTTTTCAGGTTGAAGTTTCTTGACATAAGCATCGCAACCCCAAACTTTCAGAAACGACAACTTAGGTTTCTTGCCAAACCAAAGTTCATACGGTGTCATCTCAACAGATTTAGACGGCGCCCTATTTAAAGTGAATGCGGTAGTCTCTAAAGCATAACCCCAAAATGATAGCGGTAAGTCAGTAAGAGACATCATAGATCGCACCATGTCCAACAGAGTACAATTACGACATTCGGACACACCATTATGCTGAGGTGTTCCAGGCGGTGTCAATTGTGAAACAATTCCACAGTTCCTTAGGTGTGTGCCAAATTCGTGACTTAAATATTCTCCTCCACGATCCGATCATAAGAACTTTATTTTTCTGTCACGTTGATTCTCAACCTCATTCTGAAATTCCTTGAACTTTTCAAAGGTCTCAGACTTGTGTTTCATCAAGTAGACATACCCATATCTACTTAAGTCATCTGTGAGGGTGAGAACATAACGATAGCCTCCGCGAGCTTCAACATTCATTGGACCGCACACATCGGTATGTATGATTTCCAATAAGTTGGTCGCTCGCTCCATTGTTCTATAGAACGGAGTCTTGGTCATCTTGCCAAAGAGGCATGGTTCACACGTGTCAAATGATTCATAATCAAGAGACTCCAAAAGTCCATCTGCATGGAGCTTCTTCATACGTTTGACACCAATATGACCAAGGCGGCAATGCCACAAGTATGTGGGACTATCATTATTAACCTTACATCTTTTGGCATTCACACTATGAATATGTGTAACATCATGTTCGAGATTCATTAAGAATACACCATTGACCAGCGGGGCATGACCATAATACATTTCTCTCATATAAATAGAACAACCATTATTCTCGGATTTAAATGAGTAGCCATCTCGCATTAAACGAGATCTAGATACAATGTTCATGCTCAAAACTGGTACTAAATAACAATTATCAAGGTTTAAAACTAATCCCGAAGGTAGATGCAGAGGTAGCGTGCCGACGGCGATCACATCGACCTTGGAACCATTCCCGACGCGCATCGTCACCTCGTCCTTCGCTAGTCTCCGTTTATTCCGCAGCTCCTGCTTTGAGTTACAAATGTGAGCAACTGCACCGGTATCAAATACCCAGGAGCTACTACAAGCACTGGTAAGGTACACATCAATAACATGTATATCACATATACCTTCGACGTTGCCGGCCTTCTTATCTGCTAAGTATTTGGGGCAGTTCCGCTTCCAGTAACCCGTTCCCTTGCAAGAAAAGCACCCAGTCTCAGGCTTGGGTCCATTCTTTGGATTCTTCCCGGCAACTGGCTTACCGTGCGCGGCAACTCCTTTGCCGTCTTTCTTGAAGTTCTTCTTACCCTTGCCTTTCTTGAACTTAGTGATTTGATTCACCATCAACACTTGATGTTCTTTCTTGATCTCCACCTCCGCTGACTTCAGCATTGAATACACCTCGGGAATGGACTTCGCCATCCCTTGCATATTGAAGTTCATCATGAAGCTCTTGTAGCTAGGTGGGAGCGACTGGAGGATTCTGTCAACGACTGCTTCATCTGGGAGATTAATTCCCAACTGAGACAATCGATTGTGCAACCCAGCCAATTTGAGTATGTGCTCGCTGACAGAACTATTCTCCTCCATCTTACAACTGTAGAATGCGTCAGAGACGTCATATCTGTCGACTCGGGCATGACCATGGAAAACCATTTTCAGCTCTTGGAACATCTCATATGCCCCGTGGTGCTCAAAACGCTTTTGAAGTCCTGATTCTAAGCTGTAAAGCATGCCACACTTAACCAGGGAGTAATCATCACAACGCGACTGCCAAGCGTTCATTACGTCTTGGTTCGCTGGGGCGGGAGCATCACCTAGCGGTGCTTCAAGGACATATGTTTTCTTGGCAGCTATGAGGATGATCCTCAAGTTACGGACCCAATCCGTATAGTTGCTACCATCGTCTTTCAGCTTGGTTTTCTCTAGGAATGCGTTGAAATTGAGGGTAACATGAGCGTGGGCCATTGGATCTACAAGACATATTGTAAAGATTTTAGACTATGTTCATGACAGTTAAGTTCATCTAAACAAATTTAATGAACTACCACTCAGATAGACATCTCTCTAGTCATCTAAGTGATACATGATCCGAATCGACTAGGCCGTGTCCGATCATCACGTGAGATGGACTAGTAATCAACGGTGAACATCTTTATGTTGATCGTATCTTCTATATGACTCATGTTCGACCTTTTGGTCTTCCGTGTTCCGAGGCCATGTCTGTACATGCTAGGCTCGTCAAGTGGACCCTAAGTGTATTGCGTGTGTAAATCTGGCATACACCCGTTGTATGCGAATGTTATAGCCTATCACACCCGATCATCACGTGGTGCTTTGGAACAACGAACCTTAGCAACGGTGCACAGTTAGGGGGAACACAATTCTTGAAATTTTAGTGAGAGATCATCTTATTTACTACCGTCGTTCTAAGCAAATAAGATGTAAAAACATGATAAGCATCACATGCAATCAAATAGTGACATGATATGGCCAATATCATTTTGCTCCTTTGATCTTCATCTTCGGGGCTCCATGATCATCTTTGTCACCCGCATGACACCATGATCTCCATCATCGTGTCTTCATGAAGTTGTCTCGCCAAACATTACTTCTACTACTATGGCTAACGGTTAGCGATAAAGTAAAGTAATTACATGGCGTTTTTCATTGACATGCAGGTCATACAATAAAATAAGACAACTCCTATGGCTCCTGCCGGTTGTCATACTCATCGACATGCAAGTCGTGATTCCTATTACATGAACATGATCAATCTCATACATCACATATATTATTCATCACATCCTTTTGGCCATATCACATCACACGACACATGCTGCAAGAACAAGTTAGACGTCCTCTAATTGTTGTTGCAAGTTTTTACGTGGCTGCTATAGGTTTCTAGCAAGAACGTTTCTTACCTACACCAAAACCACAACGTGATATGCCAATTTCTATTTACCCTTCATAAGGACCCTTTTCATCGAATCCGATCCGACTAAAGTGGGAGAGACTGTCACCCGCTAGCCACCTTATGCAACTAGTGCATATCAGTCGGTGGAACCTATCTCACGTAAGCGTACGTGTAAGGTCGGTCCGGGCCGCTTCATCCCACGATGCCGCCGAATCAAGATAAGACTAGTAGCGGCAAGAGAATTGAACAAATATACGCCCACAACTGCTTTGTGTTCTACGCGTGCAAGATACTACGCATAGACCTAGCTCAGATGCCACTGTTGGGGAACGTAGCAGAAATCAAAAAAATTATACGCTTCACCAATATCAATCTATGGAGTCATCTAGCAACGAGGGAGAGGGGAGTGCATCTACATACCCTTGTAGATCGCGAGTGGAAGCGTTCAAGAGAACGTGGATGATGGAGTCGTACTCGTCATGATCCAAATCACCGATGATCCTAGCGCCGAACGGACGGCACCTCCGCGTTCAACACACGTACGGAGCAACGACGTCTCCTCCTTCTTGATCCAGCAAAGGGGAGGAGAGGTTGATGGAGATCCAGCAGCATGATGGCGTGGTGGTGGATGCAGCAGTATTCCAGCAGGGCTTCGCCAAGCAGCACTTGAGGAGGAAGGGGTGTCACGTGAGGGATAGGGAGACGCCAGGGCATGGGTGCGGCTGCCCTCCCTCCCCCCACTATATATAGGGGCCCTGGGGGGAGGGGCGCCGGCCCTAGGAGATCCAATCTCCTAGGGGGGCGGCGGCCAAAGGGGGGGACTTGCCCCCCAGGCAGGTGGGGCGCCCCCACCCCTAGGGTTTCCAACCCTAGGCACAGGGGGATGCCCAAGGGGGGCGCACCACCCCACTATGGGATGGTTCCCTTCCCCTTTCAGCCCATGGGGCCCTCCGGGATAGGTGGCCCCACCCGGTGGACCCCCGGGACCCTTCCGGTGGTCCCAGTACAATATCGGTGACCCCCGAAACTCTCCCGATGGTAGAAAACGGACTTCCTATATATAAATCTTTACCTCCGAACCATTCCGGAACTCCTCATGACGTCCGGGATCTCATCCGAGACTCCGAACAACTTTCGGATTACCGCATACTTATATCTGTACAACCCTAGCATCACCGAACCTTAAGTGTGTAGACCATATGGGTTCGGGAGACACGTAGACATGACCGAGACGACTCTCCGACCAATAACCAACAACGGGTGCTGGATACCCTTGTTAGCTCCCACATGCTCCTCGATGATCTCATAGGATGAACCACAATGTCAATGATTCAATCAATCCCGTATACAATTCCCTTTATCTATCGGTATAGTACTTGCCCGAGATTCAGTCGTCGGTATACCGATACCTTGTTCAATCTCGTCATGGCAAGTCTCTTTACTCGTTCCGTAATACATCATCCCGTGACCAACACCTTAGTCACATTGAGCTCATTATGATGATGTCTTACCGAGTGGGCCCAGAGGTACCTCTCCGTCACACGGAGTGACAAATCCCAGTCTCGGTTCGTGCCAACCCAACAGATACTTTCAGAGATACCCGTTGTGTACCTTTATAGCCACCCAGTTATGTTGTGATGTTTGGCACACCCAAAGTATTCCTACGGTATCTGGGAGTTGCACAACCTCATGGTCTAAAGAAAAGATACTTGACATTGGAAAAGCTTTAGCATTACGAACTACACGATCTTGTGCTAGGCTTAGGATTGGGTGTTTTCCATCACATTATTCTCCTAATGATGTGATCTCGTTATCAATGACATCCAATGTCCATGGTCAGGAAACCGTAACCATCTGTTGATCAACGAGCTAGTTACTAGAGGTTTACCAGGGACACGCTGTGGTCTATGTATTCGCACATGTATCACTATTTCCGGATAATACAATTCAATCATGAATAACAGACAATTATCATGAACAAGGAAATATAATAATAACCATTTTAGTATTGCCTCTAGGGCATATTTCCAACACCGTCGTCCACGCGTGTGGGCCTCCTCTTCTCCGGCCCAACGCGCCCCTGCTGGCCTCTTCCTCTCCACCGACCAGGCCAAGAGCCCAGCTGGGTGAGCCCCCAGCGCCCAGAGCACTGTTCAGATTCGGCCCAGTGTGTTTTTTTTTCCCGCTGCTGTGAATTTGTCTATTCTCCAGAAAACTGCATTTTTATAGTTTAGTCCCTAGAATCATGCATCTAATAACTTGTCACCCGTGCATCGGTTTAAGACAAACTTTATATGTAAAATTCTTAGAATTTTGTGTAGTTTAATAATTTCCAACTTTCATCCATGTTAAAAAATGTTAAACTCGCTGTTTCCATTAATTTGCATATTTGACATGTTAAAATGGCTTATTAATAACTAAAGAACCGTAGCTCCAAATGTAATAAACTTTGTATGCTTTTGGGGTAGAAAAATGGGTAGAATAACATGGTGCACTTTATTTTCCTATTTAACAATAATAAAATGTTGTTCTAGGCAGAACAATGGCAAATACGAAATATGCACATGGGGATTTTCCAGAATTGTTGTTTGTTGTTCCAGCCTCATTTAAACTTGTCTAAATAGATAGTGTATATATGCTTCACCTCGTGCCATGAGTGAACTAAATATGTGAATGTGGTGTTTCGTCAATATGCAACTCATTGCATATTGAGCTCCACTTAACTTGTAGTATTGTTTGTGCACTTTGCCATGCCATGAATCATTAAACCGGACATGCATCATACTTGTTTGTGCATAATGCCATGTTTATGCTTGTGTGTTCACCATGTTGTTTGCTTCTTTCCGGTTGCGTGGCTTCTCGATAGTTGCTGTTTCGTTGCGATCGTGAGGATTCGTTCGACTACACTTGGTTCGTCTTCGTGGCTTCTTCTTCGTCTTCTTCATGGACTCGTTCTTCTTCCTTGCGGGATCTCACGCAAGATGACCATCCCCTTGGATACCTTTACTATCATTGCTATACTAGTTGTCTCGATGCTATCGCTATATGTCGCGCTACCTATCGATTTGTTAGCCTCTCCTTGTTGCCATGAAACCTCTAACAGTTCACACCCTCCTAGCAAACTGTTGTTTGGCAATGTTACCCGCTTGCTCAGGCCCTCTTATAGCGTTGTTAGTTGCAGGTGAAGATGAAGATTGCTCCATGTTGGAACATGGTTCCTGTGGGAATATCAAAATATATCTACTATATATTAACACACCTATATACTTGGCAATGGGTGGAAGGCTTGGCCTTTTACTCGGTGTTTTGTTCCACTCATGCCACCTTAAGAACCGATAAATCGACGTTATGTTCCTTGATTTTGCGTTCCTAACGCGGTCGGGTATATGGGGACCCCTTGACAGTTCGTCTTTGAATAAAACTCCTCCAGCAAGGCCCAACATTGGTTTTAATTTGCCTCATAATAACAACTTAATTAATTAATGAATTTGCATAGGGAGCTAGTGCTACCCGAGGATTCTCTACATACAGGGGGCCAGTGCTGATGGTGTTGGTCCCAAACTAGAACCACTTGCGGTGCCACCCAGTTATCTGGGGTCATCGGTTGCTGTACGTAGTGCTCATCGGGACGTGGCCTGAGACGAGATACGTGCGGCTACTATCAGGGTGTCGGCACGCCGGGAGGTCTTGCTGGACTTGTTTTACCATTGTCGAAATGTCTTGTGCACCGGGATTCCGAGTCTGATCGAATTATCCCTAAGATAAGGGGTAATACTTTTACTTCTGGTGATCGTGAGAGCTTGTGATGGGCTAAGTTGGGACACCCCTGCATGGTTATAATCTTTCGAAAGCCGTGCCCGCAGTTATGTGGCAGATTGGAATTTGTTAATGACCGGTTGTAGAAAACTTGATAGAGGATCCGAAATAAAACACACAAACCGCGTGAGTAACCATGACCGTCTCTTTTCACTTGAAGAAGAGAACACGGTGGGGTTATGATTGACTTGTAGGTAGTTCAGGATCTTTAGCGATCATTATTAGTTTGTGACCGTTTGCGTAGAGGCTCATCTTATTCTTGTACTCGTAAGTTAGCCACCATACTTTTGCTTAGTCGCTGCTACAACCTCACCACTTATCCTTTCCATACCCAATAAAGCTTTGCTAGTCTTGATACCCATGGTTATGGGATTTCTGAGTCCTCGTGGCTCATAGATACTACAACACCAGTTGCAGGTGCAGGTTTCCGATGACTTGACATGAGAGCGATGTTACCTTGTGTTGGAGTCTTTCTTCTTCTTCTTCGTCGATCTTGGGTTAGGTTCCTGGTCGGCAGCTTGGGATAGCAGGATGGATGTCGATGTGTTTTTCATGTTTGCATCCGTAGTAGGATGCCTTGTATTGATGTTGTTGTATTCATGTGACTTGTATGAATTGCTGTATCCCCATGTATTTATGTACTGGTATGATGTAATGATATCCATCTTGCTAAGCGCCCGAAATGCGGTTGTGCCCCAATCACGAGTGTGTCACGTGATCGGCATAGAGTCGCATCTTGGGCCTGACAACGGGCTAACCAGCTATCCTCACCCACGCAAAAGCGAGTCATGAGTGTAGTTAGGGCTGCCATTGTCCTCGGCTTTTCCTGTCCAAGGTGTCTGGCTAGCCATTCGTCCCGGATACTACGCTTGAATGCCGCTAAGGCTTCGGCGCCTGGACAGTCGACGATCTAGTTCTTCTTAGTGAGAAACCGGTTCCAAAGCTTGCGGGCTGACTCCCCGGGTTGTTGGATGATGTGACTTAAATCGTTAGCGTCCCGGGGCCGGACATAAGTCCCTTGAAAAATGGCCCGAAAAGCGTCCTCAAGTTCTTCCCAACTTCCAATGGACTTTTCTGGGAGACTGTTTAGCCAGTGTCGAGCTTGTCCTTTTAGCTTGAGGGGTAAATATTTGATGGCATGGAGATCGTCTACTCGAGCCATGTGGATGTGAATAATAAAATCTTCTATCCAGATGGCATGATCCGTCATTCCATCATACGTTTCGATGTTCACGGGTTTAAACCCTTCTGGGAAATCATGACCCAACACCTCATTGGTAAAGCATAGAGGGTGTGATGCTCCTCTGTATCTTGCTATATCGTGGCGTATGTCCGATGGTTGTGGTGTTCGGTATTGACCCCGATCTGGTATGTCACCGGCGCGATTGGCTTGATAGTCGCCGTCCCGTGCAGGAAATCGGTCTCTGGGTCCAAATATAGACCTGGTCTTGCTAGCTTTTTTGTTTAGGTCCGCACGCAGATCGTGTTTTCGGACTTGGGCTAGACCCTCCTTTCCTTTATGGGGTGGGTGCTTGTTTACGCCATTGCTAGCGACTCTATCCTGTCCGCGAGGTGGTCGGTCCGGCTTGTTGGCGGTATTATTCTTCGGTGGGACGGGCACAACGGCCTCGTCGTCGAATTCGGGCAGCAGCTTGCACTTGGGATAGCCTTTGGTTTGGCCGTTAAAGCCATGTTTTTGTTCAGCATCTAGCACCTCATTCCATCTATCATTGAGCGTGTCTTGTGCAGCTCGAAGCTGTCTTTGCTGCTTTTTTAAGCTCTGTGCAGTGGCTATAAGCCGCTGATGGAAGCGTTTTTTATCGGAGGGTTCTTCAGGGTCTTCTTCGAAGACCGGTTTGTAGTCACCGTCTTCGGCATCGCTGTCATCGGACTACGGCTTCGGACTCTGTTCGCCATGCTCTCGCTCCTCGTGCTCTATCGCTGGATCTGCGGGGTCTTCGGCTTGTTCCGGAATATCACCGTCATTAGTCATGGTGTTGCTGTCTTTTCCTTTACGGGATTTTGTTCGGCATTTTGGATGCCGGCGCTTGGGAGGTTCTGCGGCGGGTTTATCCTCTATGGGATTGTTTTCATTGTTGCCTTCCGCCTATTTGGGTGTATCCACCATATATACGTCGTATGAAGACGTATCTTTCCACCGCCCTGTTATGGGCGGGCTTTGATCTATATCTATTCCAGCTTCGAGGTCCATCACGTCGAAGTCTTCTGAAGCGTAGTCGAGTAGATCAGTTAGACCTTCAACCGTGGTTACCAAGTGGGTGGTGGGTGGGGAACGAAATTCTTGATCCCCCTAGGTATAGTGCGGCTGTTCATCAGCCTCCAGTTCAAACTGGATATAGTATGACTGTGTGCTCTCATCCAAGGAGAGGGATCTTAATGACCTTAACATGTTGCCAAGTGGTGAGTGCTGGAAAATATCCGCATCACAGAATTTGGCGATAGGCGCCCGATTGGATTGGAGGGGCGCAATTACGCGCAGTTCGGAATCAGAGACCGGAGCCGAGTCCGGGGTTTCGGTAACACAGACCCCATCAGTTGGGTCCTTGTGCGGCTCCAACGCCATAGAGTCCGCGGCTCCCGTGATGGGGTTGAGTTTCCCATCTTCGGGTGACGCGGTTTGTTCTAGATCTAGGGCTAGAACTATTGCAGGTGCTATTTCTTGATCCGATGACAGATTTAAATCATGATCATCGTGGTGGCTGAGGGGGGTTACCGCTGGCTCGAACCCGATGAAGATCAAGTCTCCATGGATATCAGCAACGTAGTTCAAGCTACCGAATCTGACATGATGTCCAGTGGCGTAGCTGTCGATCATCTCAAGGTGGCCTTCAGTCTTGGTACGAAGAACGAAGCCGCCGAACATGAAAAGTTGGCCAGGAGGGAACATCCCCTCGACGTCGCCGTTGCAGTTGATGACGTGATCCATCAGTCCTTCCATCGATGACATAACGAAACTCTCAATGAAAGCACCAATGCCGGTGTCAAAACCGGCGAATCTCGGGTAGGGGGTCCTGAATTATGCGTCTGAGGATTGATGGTAACAGGAGGCAGCGGACACGATGTTTTACCCAGGTTCAGGCCCTCTCGATCGAGGTAAAACCCTACTTCCTGCTATATTAGTATGAAAGAGTATGTGTACAAGAGTTGATCTACCTCGAGATCATAGTGGCTAAACCCAAGGTCTGGCCTGTGAGGATATTATGATTCTTCTCTAGCCTCTATGGACTAAACCCTCTGGTTTATATACACACCGGAGAGGCCTAGGGTTTGTATATATCATCTTGCAGAGGAAGGAAAATCTATACCTGAGCCTAAAACTTGCCATTACAGGAATCCAGGAATCCTATCCGGATATGAGATATGATCTTCTATAATAATATTCACGGCCTTCCAGTCCGGCCCACAAGGAGTTTGTCTGGCCACATGAGGACCCCCGATACAGGACTCCCTCAGTCCTCTTCATCAAAGATGATGAGCGTGCGAGACCACTTGAGCGGCTTCCGAGAATCTGCCGCTGGCTCCACATCATGAACTTCTCGCGCCCACTGTTTAAGTCGACGGTGAGAGGAGTGCAAATACCCCCCGTCAATGCATAGGGCATCAGTGGCTCTCTGGAATTCCTGCTCACTGGTTTCCTCCTCATCTCCTTCATTACTCTCATCATCACAATCCTTCTTCTTGCGGCCCCTGGCATGTTTTCCTTGATACTGAGATGCCTTCCCGGGGTGATTTGCTCCACCGCCACGGCCCTTCCCGCTAGCACCGTTCTGATCCTTTTCCTGGTCACGCTTCTCATACTCAGCCCTCTATTTCTTGACATGCTGCTCAACCTGACGACAATCTTGAAGATCGTGGCCTTTAGTTCGATGGATCTTATAGTACGGGCCATCACCTTTCCCAGCTTTCTCCGGCAGGCACGACTTCCCGGTAGTCAGTGCACGGAGAAACTTCCTTGCCGGGGGACTCGATCCTGGCCTTCTTGCCGGTACCAGGTGTGCCTGATCGTTCCACGGTCATCACCACTTTATCCTTGTGCTTCTGATTGCACTTCTTGCTCTTCTTCTTCTGGCTGGTGACATCATCGTCGTCCTCTGAGTCGACGACATCGCCATTTTCTTCTCTAGGGAGTAGCCTCCCTTCCTCCATGCGAGCACACTTGTCCACCAAAGTGTACAACTCATTCATAGTCTTGGGCAGCCGCATGTTCATCTTAGAACGCAGCCTGTGGTTGCACACATTGGACTGGAATGCAGCTATCACAGCTGCCGGGAGAATGTATGGAATGTTTCTATGCACTCCGCTGAACCTTTGCATGTACTTCCGTAGAGTCTCTCTTCTTTCTACGGAAGAAGCTACAAGTCGCTAGGCCGCCCTGGTTCTTGATAGCCGCTGGTGAAGGCGCCAACAAACTCACGGCACAGATCAGCCCAGGTCAAGATGGAGTTCTCCGGAAGGTGCATCAGCCAAGACCTCACATTTGGCTTGAGTGCCAAAGGGAAGAAATTAGCAAATACCTTCTCATCCCTTCCCCCGACAGCTTGAACAACAATGGTGTAGTTGCTCAAGAACTTTGCCGGGTTCAGTCTTCCATCATACTTCTCGGGTATCTCTGGCTTGAACATGTGGGAAGATGGCCAATGGACCTGTCGCAGCACGCGGGTGAAAGCAGGGCACCCATCCTTGAAAGGCAGGTATCCGCTCTCACCGAGCATAGTCTCGTGGACGTCGAGGCCATTGGGCCTATCGGACTGGTGATGGCTTGCATGACGTTGCTCGACGGTGACGCGCGCGTCCCCCCTCCGCTCGTCCTCTAGGGCTCGCCGCTGGTCTTGACGTGCTCGGGGGCCAGATGAAGCCATCGACACATCATCAGGTGCTTGGTCGTGTGGTTCTGGCCACGGTCTCTAAGCTGGCTACCGCGGAGGTTACTACACTGTGGGCGTGACCCCCTTAGTGCGGTCAGCAGCTCGGGTCGTTGTTGCCGCTAACGGAGGTTGTGACGAGCCTGCTGTAACGCCCAAGATGCGACTATATCTCCACACATTCCCATGTACACGAACAAAGGGGAAAAATACATAGCTTGCTTAGAATCACAACATTACACAATGCATAAATAAGTCATACATTCATCCAAGTACAATCATTGTCCAGCTACGGACAAATCCAAATGAAAAGAAGATAACCACCCACGATGCCGGATCGGCCCTAGTAGGAACCACTACTGATCGTCGGGAAACATCACGTACATACGCCCACGTTCCTCATCGATCTCCCACTTGAGTTCCTGGCCATCAACTGAACCATACTCGGTTGTACCTGCACTGTGTTTGAAGTAAACTGTGAGTCACGAGGACTCAACAATTCCATTCCCGAGTATCAAAACTATCAAAGCCTTTGGGTAAGGAGGAAGTGTATAAGTGGGCTGCTGCAAGCACTAAGCGTAGATGAGGTGGCTAGCTTACGTATGATCAGAGCGAGAAGAGAAGTGAAATCCATCGGTTGTGAACTAACTCATGATCACTAAATGATCCTGTCTACTTATGAGTCATCCATAACCCAGCCGTATTCTCTTCCCTAACTCCCTCGAAAAGAGACGTTCACGACTACTCACACGGTAGTGTATTCTGTTTGAGGTTTTGTGTCAAGTTATCTACAACTGGATATTAACAAATTCCAATCCGCCACATAACCGCGGGCACGGCTTTCGAAAGATCATAACCCTGTAGGGGTGTCCCAACTTAGCCCATCACAAGCTCTCACGATCAACAGAGGTAAAAACCCCTTATCTTAGGGACTACCTGATCAGACTCGGAATCACAGTGCACAAGATATTTCGACAGTGGTAAAACAAATCCAGCAAAGCCTCCCGACGTGCCGACACCCTGATAGGAGCCGCGCGTATCTCGTCTCAGGCCACGTTCGGATGAGCGACGTGTACGGGAGCCAATATAACCCAAGTTGCCAAGGGGCGGCCCTGCAAAGTGCTAGTTTGGACCAACACTCATGAGGAGCACTGACCCGGGTTGTAGATTAAAAATTCATGGGGTAGCTAGTCCCTATGCAAATTTTAGTTGTTATTAGGCAAATGGTAAAACCAAGGTTGGGCCTTGCTGGATGAGTTTTATTCAAAGCCAACTATCAATGGGTCCCAATATACCCAACCGCGTTAGGAACACTAAATCAAGGAACATAACACCGATTTCTCGATTCTTAAGGCGGCATGAGTGGGACAAAACACCGAGCAAAAGGCCAAGCCTTCCATCCATTGCCAAGTATATAAGGTGCATTAATGTAAACAATAGATATTATGTTATTCCCAAAAACCCAATCCACACGGAGCAAACTTCATCTTCACCTGCAACTAGCAACGCTATAAGAGGGGGCTTGAGCAAAAGCGTAACTTAGCCAAACAACGGTTTGCTAGGAAGGTAGTTAGATGTTTCATGACAAGGTGGGGGGTGACATGCAAAAGGATAGGCATCGTCACAAAGAAAAAGAGCGAGACATCTAGCATAACAACAATAGAGGTGATATCAAGGTATGGTCATCTTGCCTGGTAATTCTTTAGTGTCATCGGGACCTTGCTCTTCGTAATCGTACTTAGTGGTTGTCTCGACCTCAGACTCGAACTCGTCTCCCGGTGCTACCCAACATAAACAAGCATCCAAATAAACACACATGGCGAGAAAAGAACACATGACATGCAAGAGGAATGCAAGTATGATGCTACGGAGCTACCGGTAAGGAAGGAGATGAAGCCGGGAAGGACTTGTGAAGACATGATGGATGTGGGCAAGATATTGGCAAACCAAGCATGCCACTGGATATACTGAAAGATTTTGGTCGAAATCGATATAAAGATCATTCGAATTAGATGCACGGTTTGCAAATGGCAAGCAAAACAAGATGCAATGCAAAACTGAAGTTAACAGCAACATGACATTTTTGGAGCATGATTTAAATATGCTACAACACCCAAACATGATGAATAAAGGCATGGATGTGAAGTAGACATGATTCTCAACAAGTATGAACTCAGAGCACACCCAAAAACTTAATGGAACACAATTAAACAAGCATGGCAAGTTTCAATAAGTTAATAAGTTTTCAGACTTAGTGAAAATTACTGGGCACGCAACCAGGAACAATAAGTTGCTGCCTTTGGAGGCACATAATAGCAAGCAAAAGAATTATAACAAGCATGACAATTACATGAGCATCCAGAAGACATAATATACTTTCAATTAATCTAAAGAAACAATTCATTCCATGCAAGGGTTGATTAACACGAGCTTCGCCAAAATGAATGTTCTGTTAACAGGCTGACAGTTTAGATTTCAAGCATTTTGAGAGCAAGATAACAACAAGCTACACCAGGGCATATATGCAAACAAGGACATGGATTCATAGATAAATACATGGACATCAAGACATGCTCACTGGTTATTCCAAAACATGCATGGAAAGGATTGTGACATCAAGTTTACATGGCAACATGTTATAACAGATTTCAGACTTAGGCAGTTTTTCACCAAGTATAAAAACAACAACATTGACATGGTATGTTCACAAGCTTGTTCAAGTCACCACAGAGCATATCATGAAAAACCAATTACACCACTTCAAAGATAACATGATTATTCTCCTAAAACATGTTGACATGTGGCTCAAAAGAAAATCACACAAAATACTACGAAAAAGACAAATCATCAAGTTATAACAATTTTAGCATCTTAAAAACAACATCAACTTTTGTAACAGGGATAACCATGACATAATGCAACCTAACATGTATGCAAATGCATCCATCTCGAAGAACATCACAAGACGAACATTTTGACATATCATACACTCCATTTGGACAAACATGCACAAAGATACGAGTTCACAAACATGCTAACATATTGTTGACGGACAACTAGTTCTGAAACAGCAACATCACATAGTAGTTTGCCAACGAAGATTAAGACATATAGATGACCCCTAACATGCACAAAACTCATGCCAGCATGTAGAGCACTTCGAGATGAACGTCTCCATATGTCATACACGCAAATCGGAGCTACGAGCACGGAGATATGACATGACGAAGAGGGGCACAAAAATATGAGGATTTCGGGACTTGATGAAAATATACCCTCCGAAAAGTCAACGGGACGGAGATGTGCGGGACGAGGATATCCGGGCGGACGGTGGTGGCATTTGGATGGGATCCCAGTGGATATCGTCCAGATCCACCGGATCCGGACGGGACAAGGGCGGCGGCGGCTCCGACGAGCTCCGCGGTGGCCGGAGTTCGTGGGGACGAGTGGTGGCGGGGACGAGTGGTGGCGACAAAGGCGGGCGGCGGTGAGGTCGCCCGGCAGCGGGGTAAGGCGGCGACAGCGTCGAAGGGCTCCGGGGCGGCGAGTTGGCGGCGGCGGAGGCGTTGTGGCGGCGCGGGGTGGCGAGGTAGGCGAGGTGGCGACCAGCGGCGGCGTGGTCCGGCGCCGGCGGCGGTGACGCAGCATGCAGGAGGTGAAGCGGCGGCGGGATCGCGCGGGCTGGCGGTGGCGATGGCTCGGGCCAGGCGGGCCCGAGTCGGGCCCCGCGGGCCACGGCGGCGGAAGGAGAGAGAAGGCGGCGGTGGGTGACGTGCCGGGCTGTGGTTGGCTGAGGGGTGGCGGCGGACGGGTCCGGCCGGGTCGGACGTGTCCGGCGGCGGTGGAGGAGCTCGGATCTAGGGTTTTTACCCGAAAATGGATGTGGGGGCTGCTTATATAGGTAGGGGGAGCTAGGAGAGTCCAAATGAGGTGTGGTTTTCGGCCACGCGATCGTGATCCTACGGCCAAGGGCATGGAGCGGGTTTAGATGGGCTAGTGGGCTATTGTGGAGGGGTGCTGGGCTAAAAGAGAAAAGGCTTCCGGCGGTTAACGCGGTTAACCTTCGAGGCATCAAACGACCTCCAAATGGAACGAAATTTGACATGCTGTCTACCAGTGATATACCAAGACCACTCGACAACTCTCGGCCCATTCCGAGGATGTTTTTATCGTGCTCACGAAACAAGGCTAGAGAGGTGTGACGGGTGCCGTGTGAGAGAGTCGGAATCCGAAATGGACAGCGGAGAGTACGGAGACGATGCAACTACACACGGATGCAAGTGAGACTATGCCAATGCAATGCACATGATGAATATGACATGGTGATGTGCAACAGATGCTCAAAGCAAAAAAACACACACAAAAAACCCGAAATGAAGGAGGAGCCCAAAATTGAATTGATTAAGTCAACGATGAATATATTGCCATATTGGGAATTGTTACATCTGGGGCGTTACAAACTCTCCTCCACTACGAAAATATCTCGTCCCGAGATCTAGGACTGAAAGAACTCCGGATATTCGGAATAGAGGTGATCCTCGCATTCCCACGTAGCTTCTCTGTCGGTATGGTGTGACCACTTCACTTTCAGGAACTTGATTGATTTGTTGCAAGTCCTGCGCTCGATCTCTTCAAGGATGGGAACGGGGTGCTCATGATAAGACAAGTCGGCTTGATTATCAATTTCTTCGAAGGCCACGGTGCGCTCGGGCATCTTGAAGCACTTGCGGAGTTGTGACACGTGGAACATGTCATGCACGCTGGAGAAGTTTGGTGGAAGCTCAAGTTGGTAGGCGAGCTCGCCCCTTTTCCCAACAATATTGAAAGGGCCCACGTATCTTGGAGATAGCTTGCCCTTGATACCGAACCTCTAAGTGCCCTTCATAGGAGAAACACGGAGATATACATGATCTCCAATGTCAAAAGCCAAGTCACGATGCTTGCCATCATAGTAGCTCTTTTGGCGCTATTGCGCGACCTTGTGATTCTGATGTTTGACTTTGCACCTTTCTTTGGCCTCTGAGATCAAATCATTGCCAAGGAGTTGACGTTCACCAGTCTCGGACCAGTTGAGAGGGGTACGACACTTTCTGCCATAGATAATTTCAGATGGTGCTCTGCCTGAACTTGCTTGGAAGCTGTTGTTGTAGGAGAACTCGACAAATGGAAGACAATCTTCCCATTTCATACCGAAGGAGATTACACATGCCCTGAGCATATCTTCAAGAATCTAGTTCACCCTCTGGACTTGACCACTTGTCTGAGGATGGAAAGCTGTGCTGAAGCGAATCTTGGTACCCATAGCTGACTGGAAGGAATCCCAGAATTTGGAAGTGAACAAGCTTCCACGATCAGAGGAGATTACTTGAGGGATACCATGCAAAGAGACAATTTTGGAGGTGTACAACTCTGCCTGTTGTGTTGCGTTGATGGATTCCTTGATTGGAAGAAAATGAGCCAGTTTTGTGAGCTTATCAATAACCACAAAGATAGCATCGTTCCCTCGCTTGGACTTGGGGAAGCCGGTGACGAAATCCATCTCAATGTGATCGAATTTCCACTAGGGAATAGGCAAAGGTTGGAGAAGTCTAGCTGGACGTTGATGCTCTGCTTTGACTCTGCGGCACACATCACATTCTTTCACGAATTAAGCAATTTCTCTTTTCATGCGAGTCCACCAATAGGATTGCTTGAGGTCATGATACATCTTGGAGCTGCCTGGATGTATCGAGAGAGGGGATTATCAAGAGAGGGACATTATCAGCCTCGTTCATTATTACCTTCCGTAGGTCACCTTTTGGAACCACAATCCGGTCCTCAAAGAATAAGGTGTCCTTTTCATCAATGCGGTAGCACTTGTACTTTGGAGTACCTTTGGCAATACCATGCTTCAACTTCTTCACCATAGCATCAAGAAGTTGAGCTTCGGATTTGACCTTCCAAGGTAGGAGCGACTTGAAGGTTGGCAAGAAATCCTTGCGGAACAACTTGAAGGTTGATTTTCCGGAATGCTTCACAAAGATCCGGTTGGAATGGTTTGAGGATGAGACTGTTGCAATAAGACTTTCTGCTCAAGGCGTCTGCAATCACATTGGCCTTGCCAGGAGTGTACTCAATGCTTGGGTTGTACTCTTGAATCATTTTGACCCAACGAGTCTGACGGAGGTTGAGGTTTGGTTTTGTGAAGATATACTTCAAACTCTTGTGATCGGTGAAGATGTCAACCTGCCTGCCCAACAAGAGGTGTATCCACGTTATCAAGGCATGGACAACTGCCGCCAACTCAAGATCGTGAGTGGGGTAGTTCTTCTTGTTTGGCTTGAGCTGCCGAGAAGTGTAGGTCACTATCTTCTTCTCTTGCATAAGGACACCACCCAGACCTTGCAAAGAGGCATCGCAAAACACTTGGTATGGTTTGGATTCATCACGAGGAGTTAAGACCGGAGAGGAAACAAGCTTCTCTTTGAGTGTATTGAATGCCACATCACACTCAGGAGTCCAAGAATACTTGACATTCTTTCACAAGAGGTTGGAGAGAGGCTTGGCAATCTTGGAGAACTTCTCGATGATCCTTCTGCAATAGCTTGTAAGCCCGAGGAGGCTTTAGAGTTGTTTGACGTTTTGGGGAGGTTCCCATTTAACAATAGTTTCAACCTTCTCGAGGTTAACTGAAATGCCCTTGGCAGAGATAATGTGACCCAGCTAGAGAACTTCATCAAGCCAGAATTCACACTTTGAGAATTTCGCATAAAAGCGGTGCTCTCTGAGCCTGTCAAGAACCAAACGGGGGTGCTTGGCGTGGTCTTCTTTAGTCTTGGAGAATACCAAAATATCATCAAGATAGACGAGGACAAACTCATTGGTGTAGGGGTTGAATATGAAATGCATCATCTGAGAGAAGGTGGGAGGTGCATTTGCAAGCCCGAAGAACATGACTGTGTACTCGTAGGAGCCGAAACTTGTTCTGAATGCGGTCTTGGTAATATCTTCCTCACGGATACGAATTTGATGGTAGCTCATTCGGAGATCAAGCGTCGAGAAAACCTTGGCTCCTTTGAGCTACTTGAACAGTTCATTGATGTTGGGGAGAGGGTACTTATTATTAATTGTCTTCTTGTTCAATGGCCGGTAATCGACGCACAATCGTTCCGTGCCATCGTTCTTCTTGACAATAAGAACTCCGCAGCCCTAAGGAGAAGAACTTGGTCTGATCAATTGTCGAGTTGCTTCTTCAATTCCTTCAACTCTTTAGGAGATAGCTTGTACGGATGCCGACAGGCTGGCTCCGTACCAGGTTCAAGTTCAATGACAAATTCAACTGGACGGTTGGGAGGCATCCCTAGCAATTCTTCAGGAAATACGTCTTCATATTCATAAACCACTGGAATCTGGGATATGGCATTAATCTCGCCCTTGTCATTGAGAGAGAATTGCCTGACTGTGTTATCTCGAGCTGCGAAGATAATCATGTCTTCGGAATGATGAGTTATATTGACCTCCTTGTTTGCACAATCAAGAAGAGCATCATGCTTAGAGAGCCAATCCATTCCAAGAATGAGATCAATGTCCGAATTGCCGAGAACAAGTGGGGAAGCTCGAAATTTATAATCGCCCATCTTGATAGAGATATCTGGAACAACTCAGGTGGAGCTCATCACCTTACCCGGTGAAACAATTTGCAAAGGGTTTCCTAGATATGACGAATTGAAATCATGCTTTGCAAAGAATGGTCTTGACATGAAATAATGCGATGCACCCAAATCAAATAACACTTTTGCAGGAAAAGAGATAACTGGAAGTGTACCCATGATCACTTGAGAGGAATCTTCTGCTTGAGCTGAGTTCATCAGGTTCACTCTTGCATACTTGGGATTGTGCTTGACAATAGCATTGATTGACGACTTGATAGGAGGAGGTGGCGGAAGGCGCCTCTGGTTGGTGCACTTGTTGGAGTAGTGGCCCTTTAGACCACATTTGTAGTAAGTAACCTCTGAAGCTGGGCAAGGAGGAGGAGCACTTGACCTTGAAGCCTGAGGCTGAAACTTGTTCTGGTTGCTTGGGTTGGGTGGGTGGGAAGATCCACGACCACCTGAGTGCTTGTTTTGACTTGGAGGACGGAACACTGAAGGTGGCCGAAGCTAGAACTTCTGTTGTTTAGCAACCACTTGTGCGGAGGAAGAGGAGCTGACTGCATATCTGATTCTTTTCTTTGAAGCCTCACACTTGAGCTGGGTAGCTTCTTGCTTGAGAGCCATGTTGTAGAATTGATCAAATTCGGTTGGCTCGAAGAGAGCGAGAGCAAGCTGGAATTCATCTTTCAGACCACCTCGGAATTGGTAGATCTTGCTCTTTGCATCGGGAATGTCTTGCTTAGCATAACGGGCCAGATTCTGGAACTTGACATTGTACTGGTAGACAGACATGTTCCCTTGCTTGAGGTTGCGGAACTGCGCACGCATGCCTTCAATGACACTGGTAGGGATGTGGTGCGCATGAAAATCGCGGCAGAAGTCAGTCCAAGAGATCTCACGACCCGCTCTGGAATCTTTGTACTGTTGCCACCAATCTGAAGCTTGGTCTTTGAGTTGGAATGCCGCAAACTGGACATAATCCTCAGGTCTAACATTACTGCACTCGAAGTGTTTATTGATGTCAGTGAGCCAATCCTCGGCCTCGAGCAGATCGACACAGTAGCTGAAGGACTTGGGCTGATTTGCAAGGAATTGATTCTGAGTAGCAAAGTGAGGCTGGTTGTTGAAGTTAGCTTGGCCTTCATTCCCATGATTGTTCTGGTTGTTCTGAATAACTTGAAAAGCTTGCGTCATCTGAAGCATCATCTGAGTATTGGCGGTGGTGGCTTGCATCACAGCCCGCCATGCCTCACGCGGAGGAGGAGGGGATGTGTCACACCCTGCATTTTGTAACATGTTATTTGTACCTTTGAAGCATGAAAATTTGGACCAGCAAATTTTTTTAGCATCATTTGGCTTTTATTTGGAATTGAGTTTTCTTCATGTGCTTTTTCATGTGCTCATTAAAGTCAACTATGACCTCTTGTAGAATTCATCTCCATACCCAAAACTTCTGCCCAATGATCATGCCAAGTGTTATATAACAATATAGTATTTTCCTACAAAATTAATTTGGCCAAAAAGTATTTTATAAATTTAGTTTTCCAAAAACCCCTGAATTGAGATTTGCACTGCAAGTACTTGATTTAGGGTGAGAAAATTATTTCAAAAGGTTTATTTGAGACCTAGCAGTCATAGGACTTCCAGAAACCACAAAGGTATAATTTTAAAAGTTATTTTCCTATTTTATTTAAAAGCTTTTTCTTAAGGCCAGAAATGGTCTTTAATAGGGGAAAATTATTTAACTATTTCAAAAATATTTTCAAAAATTCAGAGAGACTCAGAGGACATATATTGTCCATATATAAGAGTTTCAACACTTGGCCATGTTCAAAATAATGGGCTAAACCCTCTAAAACCCTTTCTGGATATTTCAAGCTTTTGAAATATTTACAAAGGAAAAATTCTCCAAAAATTCCAGGGAAATTCTATCATGTCATATATGACATATTTGATGATCTTGCCAAGTCCCATGCCTTGGGAAGCAAGAAAACATCCTCAAACCCCTTCATAACCATTCTGTCCATATTTGAAGTTTGAGCAACTTTACATTGCCAAACTTGTCCAAATGCTCTAAAACTTGGTGCACATGCTAGAATGACCTAATAAGGAATCTAGACCAAATGGCACAAGATTTGGAATAGAGCAACTTGATCAGATCACCTCAAAACCCTTTCTGTTCAAATGCAAATTTGAACAACTTTACATTACCAACTTTTTATCTGGAGCTTCAAACTTTGTGGGCATGGTCAATACCCCAAATGATGATGCTACACCAAGTGGTGTATCAAGGGGAGATGATTAGCTTGACTCAAACAAGATGAAGCTGTTTCTGTTGATTTCTAGGGTTCACCAAAGTTACATTGGCTAGTTTCTTCAAATGAGCCCAAATTTGGTGAAGCACCCTATTTTCTCATGTCTTTCAACCCTGTTAAGTGCCATGTCAAGTGGAGGTCATTTACTTGACCAAACACTGATCAAACACCTTCTGGCTTTTTAGTAAAACCTCCAACTTGATCACTTTTACTCTTCTCCATGGCCTCAACTTTTTACCACCTGATCATTGAGTTACTAGCTACCTCCAATAACTTCCCCAGCACCCCAGCTCCATGATTGAGGGGTAAGAACCCTGTTTTACCTTGCTGGACAGCAGGTTTTCACCAAGTCACCAGCATCTTCCCTCTCTCTCAGCATCTCCAGGGCATCCAAGGCCTCAGGCCATTTCTTTACTCCTCCCTCAACCTGCTAGACACTCTATGGCACGTTGGTTTTGACCAGGACGGCGAGAGCGCGGCGATGCCAGCCAAACGCGCGCTCTGGAGCACGTAACAGTGCAGACACGCACTGTAGCTCCAGCCAATCAGCCTCCCCCGACAGCCTCGGGCCTCCCCTTCGCGCCAGTCGAGGCCTCTCGACGTCCGCAACCTCCCCGACGCTGTCCCCCCTCCTCCTGCGCCCTCCAGTGGTCGTCGTCGCACGCGCGCTGGCCGCCCGCGACGGCCACTCTGCTGCTTCACACGCGCGCGCGCTCCAGACGCTCCCCCGCTCCTCCTCTCACTTCTACTGGATGTGGAGATCATCCAGGAACTCCATGGACTCATCCCCTTGGCCTCCCGTGCGCTGTAGCCTCGAGCCGGAGCTCGCCGGCGCACTGGACCACGGGCCTCCGTCGACCTCCTATAAATAGCCCCTCCCGAGCCTCTCCAGCAGCACCACCAGCCTCACTCCACTCCACTGACTCCCCCAGCACCTTCAGTTCGACCCCAAGAGGTCCCAGTACTCGGGATCGACCGGAGCGCCGCCGCGTCGGGCCGTCGGTGATCTCGCGGTACGGGCCTCCCCTGCCCTTCCTTTCGCCTGATTCGGAACCCCCTCGCCTCACTGACCCTTTCCCCCTTGTTTCCCCCCCTCCGTTTGCAGTCGGAAACAACCACATCAACCACCTCCCGACGAGCCTCCGCCGTCCCACCTCGCCGCCGGCGAACATGACCTCCCCGGCGTGCCGCACCACCACCACTGCAACCGCCACTTGACGCTGAGTCCATCCCTGGCCTCCGTTGCCGTCGCCGTGGCCGGAAACCTCGCCGGTGAGCTCGCCGTCGCCGTGGCCGCAAGGTTGGAGATGACAGGCGGGCCCCGCCTGTCATCCCCACACCTCTCTCCCCCTCCTCTCTGTGACTGACCCACGGGCCCCGCCCGTCAGGTTCAAAAACCTGACGTGCACGCGCAGGCTCCCGTGCGGCTGGGCTGGACCGCCCTGGGTCGTGCACTGTGGCCTCCTCTGGCCTAGTGCACAGGACACATTTTTCTTTTTCTTTTCTGTAAATGTTTTAAACATTTCTACAGAAAAGAATAATTGTCCAAATTAAATAATTCCAACTCCTAAAATCTTGTAATATTCCAACCTATTTAATGGTACCACTTTCACTCAAATCCATAAAACTTTTCTGTTCTGTTCAAATTTAAATTCAAATTTGAGCAGTAATACTCCTATTCAAAAATCAATAAATTCCATTCTGTTACTCCAAAACTCCAACTAAGATTTTTTCCCATCGCAGAAATTCCTCTAGTATTTTACAAAAATGAGTTGACATTTTTTCTGAGCACTTTGATTTTTCTGTTTTGTTTGTATTCTTATTTTCCCGTGGTTATTATGCGACGTATAGATCCCGTATTTGACGAAGTTGCTGTGGAAGGAGAAGGAGAAGGATTTGAAGACTTTGAAGAACAAGCCAATCCAGGCAAGCAGCCCTTTGACCATGATACACTTGTTCTTCGGAACCCGTATGTTTCCGATGCATGATGTTAGGGTTACGATAGTGACCTAGTTGATTCCACCATATGATGCATGCCATGATCTTGATCTTGCTATGTGCTAGATGACATGCATGTGGGTAGTAGTAATGAATAGTGATGCATGTGTGACATGAACCTTCGTGGTTGAAGTCTTTACATAAAACCCCGTCGGGTGCCATTCATGCCCGAGGGAGATGATGATGAGTTAGGTGACCACTTGATGACGAAGTGGTGTACCGAGGCAAGTGTGTGTGTTTTTCAAACGGATTGGTTTAAGTTGCGACCGTTATTCCAACCATACATGTGCAACCACACTACCCCTTATGGGACGGGGCTTTATTGATTACTTAGGTCGATACTAGCATGGTGCCCGCATTACTAGTGACGGGAAGACTTGAGGTCTTTCCCGGGACGGGGTCGTGCTTGGATAGACGACCATGACTGTTTTCACAGGGCACCGGACACACCGTTGGTCCCTTCGGGTACGCGTGACATTGAAATTAGGGAAAGTCCCGTGATCTATTGTTTGTACCCGAGGGCCGTGTACCAACGAGTGGACTCTATGTTAGTGTCGTCTAAGGAAAGATAATGACCGGGTGCTTACCCCGGGTACTTGAGGTACCGCGGGTCGTGGATGACACGGAAGTTCCCCGGATCTTGTCGGTAAAGTGTACAACCTCTGCAGAGTGTCAAACTATTCGAATAGCCATGTCCACGGTCATGGACAGTTGGGTCACCGCTCTTGGGCTACGTCCAATGTTTGTGAAACCATGCGTGTGTATGTGAGTCAAGGTGGTGACTTGACTCGATGAGTTGAATCATATTCATGTTGATATTGGTAACCTGTCTTCAAGGTTACGCGAGTTTATTGATGCATTAACTTGATGGTAGAATATTTGCTCTAGCCTTGCTAGATTGATCATTATTATTCAAATGCACTGTTACTTTGAACCACATCATGGGTTGCTTGCGAGTACATTCAAAGTACTCATTGGCTTGCCACTGGTTATTTAATTGGCCAGGCTTGGAAGAACAGGAATATGAGGAAGAATTCTTCGGAGACGAACATGCGAACTAGGACGCTGTCCCAGTTAGAATGCCTGTAGGGTTAAGGCAGATGGCATGGGTTCTACCCGTTATCAAAGGCTTCCGCTATTTGAGTTATTTGCTATTCAGCCCGTGAGGCTCTATCTATGTAAGACTTGGCCATAATGGCCATAATTCGTGTAAGACTATTTGTATGGATGTAAGACTCTTGTTATTCAGCTTCTGTGTGTTCAGTGAGCATTGATCTCTGGGATCACTGTACACGTGCATTCGGTGATCTCGACTTCTAAGTCGGGGTCCCCACAGAGCTGGTATCAGAGCCATCCTGACTGTAGGAAGCCTTAGTTAGCATGGACGTTAGTTAGATGAGACCCCTTTTTCAAAAAACCTTCTGAACCTCTCTTCTTTTCTAAACCTGAGATTTCGTCAGCTTATTAACCTCTCCTATTCCACCTTTGTAGATGGCCGCTGTACCCGAAGTGCACCTGACCACTGGGTTTCCCTTACTTCTCGAGGATAGCCTCCAGGAGTGTCAGTTCCACCGAGCACCCATCCTCACCTACCTTGAGCATTGGGTGAGCGATACTGAGGTGGAGTACCATGTGGAAGTGATCGTGAAGGCAAACGATCCTCCCACAAGTTGGTTCTTCGAGGGACCCCAGATGGCAACACTACCACTCGCTGTCGAGGCTGCTGCACTCAAGGCATTAACCCGTCTCCGCGAGCTTCTTCCGGAGATGGCAACCAAGATGACAACTCGCTTCTTACCTTACCAGAAGGAAGGTGAAGAAGAAAGCAGCGCACTAGCCCCTCCACTGAAGGAAGGACTCTCGCTTCGGTTCCAGACCTACTTCAGTCTATGTGCCGACAGCTTGGCACAAGACTTGGCCTCGGAATCAATGAAGCTTCGAGAAGAACTTCACAAGACCAAGGCACTTCTTCGTCGAGCTCAAGAGAGGGCAAATAGGATCAAGAAGGAAGGAGCACCTTTTGGACAATCCGCTATCGCATATCGAGGCGGAAGGCCCTCCGAGGATGTGTCTTCCAAGAATGAAGAACCACCTCGGCGACGCCGGATGACAACAAGGGAATATCGCAAGCTTTTCCCTGCACCACCGACGAAGCACCGTCGTATCCAACTCCTCCACTCCCCCACTCCCTCAAGCGACAAGGGAGCCCAGACAGATGAAGACACGGAGGAAGACCCAGAAGAGCCGGAATATGCGACCGAGCATTCCGCCGCTTAGGCATTATTCGCTACTCGGATATGCCAGTTGTAACCTCTACGGTAGGATAGGTCGTGTAAACCCTATGGGCAGTCGAGTCCTTGTATGCTTCATATGAAACCATCTACTGTTTGCTTTTGTTGTGTCTGGATGTATGTCGTATTCTTCTTTCGGGAAGGTGTAAACGACTACATCACCCATTTGGATTTTAATGAATGTGTTTTGGCCTTTCGACCCTTGCATAATTTGATTTAGTGTCACACCCACCCCCTTACTAGGCACCCATCTATCTTGCTTTCCCTCTTCCGAGTCATGAGACCTTTTACCGCTCCAACAGGATGCCTGTTGTAACTCGTACTGGTACCTCTACCCAGCAGCCCAAAGCCGGAGCAACCTCTCAGCCAGAGGCAGGCCACGACCAAACCAACGACCAAGCTCCACCACCACCTCCTCCAAGCATGGACATGGCTCAGCTTCTCCAAGCTTTCCGAGAGGAACGCTAAGCCAACACTGCAGCCCTTCAGCTGATTGCTCAAGCTGTCGCCAACAACCGCCAGCCGGCGGGGAATGGCAATGGACGTTCCACGTTGGCAGAGTTCAAGAAGCATGCACCGCCAACCTTCATCGAGACTGCAGAACCCCTGGATGCAGACGACTGGGTCCGATCCATTGAGGAGATACTGGAACTAGTCGGATGCACCGAAGACCGCGAGAAGGTGGCTTATGCAGCCCACTGCCTCGGGGGGACTGCTAGAGGTTGGTGGGATGGATTCAAGGTCATGCATGCTGAACAAGACATCACTTGGGTTAACTTCAAGTCAGAATTCCGCAAGGCCCACATTCCTTCCGAAATCATGGCTATCAAAAAGCGTGAGTTCCGAGCTCTGAAGCAAGGAAGTGGCACCGTCAAGGAGTACATGCAGAAGTTCAGTGTTCTGTCAAGGTATGCCCCTGAAGATGTCAGCACTGATGCTGCCAAAAGGGAGCGCTTCATGGAAGGCCTCAACCAGACTCTGCAATACTCGCTTGTCGTGTGCGACTGCCCGTCTTTCCCTGACCTGGTGAACAAGGCACTTATGCTTGAAGACAAGCGGCGTGCTTTGGAAGACACTCGCAAGCGCAAGTTGGTCAGTAAGGGAAGTTCCAGCAACCAGAAGCCTCGTCCGTGGCAGTCAGCCCCGGCCAAGCCAACCTATCAGCAACCAAGAGCTCCTGCACCTCGTGCCAACCCTCAGCCTGAGCAGTATGCCAACCCCAGGCCAACTTTCAACCCCAATACCAGTGGTAGCAACAAGATCAATCCAAACCAAGTCACTTGCTTTGGATGTGGTCAGTCCGGACACATCTCAAGGGTGTGCCCCAACAAGAAGCCTGATGCCCCGCGCCCCAATGCGCAGAACCAGGGACAAGGCCGTGGAATGCCACCAAGGAACCCAGCTCCTCGCAATCCACCGAACCATGGGAAGGGGCGTGTGAATCACGTCACTGCTGAAGAAGCCCAGGAAGACCCGGACGTCGTGCTGGGTACGTTCCTTGTCAACTCAGCACCTGCAACTGTCTTGTTTGATTCTGGAGCAACGCATTCATTTGTCACTCAAAGATTTGCATTAAAAAGTGGCATGACCCCTACACCCCTGAATAACCCTATGGTGGTACAAATCTCCGGAGCCGAGATGAGAGCCAATATAGGCTGTAAAGGAGTCGGTATTACCATTAACGGTGTAGACTTCCTAGCAGACCTTATCATCCTGAGATCACAAGGCTTGGATGTGATCTTAGGGATGGATTGGCTCAGTAAGCACCAATGCTTGTTAGACTGTGCCAATCGGACAGTCACTGTGACCAATGACCAAGGAGTCGAAGTCAAGTTTGCTTCCAACTCCTCCTCCGCTCGAGCCGCTAAAGTCAACTGTCTGTCTGAAGTTGGGCTAGATCAAGTACCGGTGGTATGTGAGTATCCTGATGTCTTTCCGGATGAACTACCGGGAATGCCCCCTGACCGTGACATTGAGTTCATCATCGAGCTCGTGCCCGGAGCAGGACCCATCTATAAGAAGCCTTATAGAATGGGGACGGAAGAATTAGCTGAGTTGAAGAAGCAGCTGGAAGAGCAGCTAAGGAAGGGATTTATTCGCCCAAGTGCCTCCCCTTGGGGATCTCCCGTTCCGTTTGTGGCAAAGAGGGACGGTACCATCCGCTTATGCATTGACTATCGTTCCCTCAATGAAGTTACAATCAAGAACAAATATCCACTTCCCAAGATCGAAGATCTGTTTGATCAGCTCAGCGGAGCGAAGGTGTTCTCCAAGATCGACCTCAGATCTGGGTACTACCAGCTGAAGATCAGACCCCAAGATATTCCGAAGACGGCATTCGTAACCAGATATGGCATGTACAAGTGCACGGTCATGTCTTTTGGGTTAACCAATGCCCCAGCTTACTTCATGTATCTCATGAATAAAGTCTTCATGGAATATTTGGACAAGTTTGTTGTTGTCTTCATTGATGACATTCTTGTGTTCTCAAAGTCGGAGGAAGAGCACGAGCAGCACCTGAGGATGGTCCTAGACAAGCTTCGTGAGCACCAACTGTATGCCAAATTCAGCAAGTGTGAGTTCTGGCTGCATCAAGTTGGATTCTTAGGTCATGTCTTGACCGAGGAAGGATTATCTGTTGATCCTGCAAAAATCGAAGCTGTGACCCAATGGCAATCTCCAACAACCGTCAAGGAAGTCAGAAGCTTCCTCAGACTAGCGGGCTATTACCGCAAGTTCGTGGAAGGATTCTCTAGCATTGCACGACCAATGACTCAGCTCCTCAAGAAGGACAAGAAGTTCGAGTGGACGCCAAAATGCGAAGAGAGCTTCCAAGAGCTCAAGAAGAGATTGACCACCGCCCCAGTTCTGGCAACACCTAATATTCACAAGGAGTTCGTGATATATTGTGATGCCTCTCGAACCGGATTGGGAAGCGTTCTGATGCAAGAAGGCCGCGTCATAGCATACCTCTCCAGGCAGCTACGACCCCATGAGGAGAACTACGCTACTCACGATCTTGAGCTAGCGGCAGTAGTTCATGCCTTGAAGACATGGCGGCATTACCTCCTACGGAAACGGTGTGAGATCTACACAGACCACAAAAGTCTGAAGTATATTTTCACCCAAAAGGAATTGAACATGAGGCAACGGAGATGGTTGGAACTCATCAAGGACTATGACCTCAGTGTTCAATATCACCCTGGGAAGGCTAACGTGGTGGCCGATGCCTTAAGCAGGAAGGCTTGCTCTTTGAATGCCGTTATTCAAGTAAGGCAGCCAGCCTTGTTTAAGGAGTTCGAACAATTCAGTTTGGAATTGGTCACTCCTGGATTTCTGGATCATTTGGAGGTCAGACCAACCCTGATGGACGACGTCAAGAAGGCACAAGATGGACACGCAAGCATCGAAGGTATCAAGAAGAAGATGAAGCTGGGCAAGGCCCCAGGATTCTCCGAAGACGAGCACGGGATTGTTTGGTACAAAGGTCGCATCTGCGTACCAAACAGCACCGAGCTGAAGACGCTGATTCTGCAAGAAGCCCACGACACTCCGTATTCCATCGACCCCGGAGGAACCAAGATGTACCAAGACTTGAAGGCACAATTCTGGTGGCACGGTACGAAGAGAGAGATTGCAACCTATGTTGCAAAGTGTGATGTGTGCCAAAGGGTCAAGGCTGAATATCAGCGACCTGCTGGATTGCTTCAACCACTCAAGGTTCCTGAGTGGAAGTGGGATAAAGTCGGAATGGACTTCATCATTGGATTACCAAGGTCGAATAAAGGACATGACTCTATCTGGGTCATAGTCGATCATTTGACCAAGGTGGCCCATTTCATTCCTGTCAAAACTACCTACTCAGGCAACCAGCTGGCAACTCTCTATATCAACCGAATCGTAAGTCTTCACGGTGTTCCCAAGGAGATTGTGTCAGATCGAGGCACCCAGTTCACTTCAAGGTTCTGGAAGAGATTCCAAGAAGCCTTGGGAACCAAGTTGTCTTTCAGCACAGCTTTCCACCCACAGACCGGAGGTCAAACAGAGCGAGTCAATTAGATTCTCGAAGACATGCTCCGAGCCTGTGTCTTGGCATATGGAGCCAAGTGGGAAGAGTGTCTCCCTTTTGCCGAGTTCTCCTATAACAACAGTTACCAGTCAAGCCTTCAGATGGCACCATTTGAGGTGTTGTACGGACGCAGATGCCGCACACCCCTCAATTGGTCGGAGACTGGAGAAGGACTAGTCTTTGGACCGGATATTCTCCGCGCAGCAGAAGAGCAAGTCCAACTAGTCAGAGAGCGATTAAAGGCAGCCAAGTCAAGGCAGAAGAGTTATGCTGACACTCGACGCCGAGACATGAGTTTCCGTGTCGGAGATCATGTGTACCTGCGGGTAACTCCTCTGAAGGGAACCAAGCGTTTCCACGTCAAGGGGAAGCTCGCGCCAAGGTTCATTGGCCCTTTCAAGATCACCGAC
Organism: Secale cereale; assembly: GCA_902687465.1. Taxonomy (NCBI): domain Eukaryota; kingdom Viridiplantae; phylum Streptophyta; class Magnoliopsida; order Poales; family Poaceae; genus Secale; species Secale cereale. Next base: position 525,738,833 of record LR738711.1, on the reverse strand, counting down.
CGACGAGGAGAAGTGGCTTACCAGTTGGAACTACCACCTGAGCTATCCGATGTGCACAATGTATTCCATGTGTCACAACCCCGGAAATGTCTCCAAGTTCCGGACAAGCCCAATCTCTACAAGGATGTGGATCACCAAGCCATTGATCTATAGCCTGATTTGACCTACCGCGAGAAGCCCATTCGTATTCTGGACGAAGCAGAACGACGTACGCGAAGCCGTACCATCAAGTATTTCAAGGTCCAGTGGAGCAACCACACCGAAGGAGAAGCAACCTGGGAAGGAGAAGACTATCTTAGATCTGAGTTTCCCGATCTCTTTTAAGCCCTAGTTTAGGAATCTCGGGGATGAGATTCTTGTAAGGGGGGTAGGTCTGTCACACCCTGCATTTTGTAACATGTTATTTGTACCTTTGAAGCATGAAAATTTGGACCAGCAAATTTTTTTAGCATCATTTGGCTTTTATTTGGAATTGAGTTTTCTTCATGTGCTTTTTCATGTGCTCATTAAAGTCAACTATGACCTCTTGTAGAATTCATCTCCATACCCAAAACTTCTGCCCAATGATCATGCCAAGTGTTATATAATAGTATAGTATTTTCCTACAAAATTTATTTGGCCAAAAAGTATTTTATAAATTTAGTTTTCCAAAAACCCCTGAATTGAGATTTGCACTGCAAGTACTTGATTTAGGGTGAGAAAATTATTTCAAAAGGTTTATTTGAGACCTAGCAGTCATAGGACTTCCAGAAACCACAAAGGTATAATTTTAAAAGTTATTTTCCTATTTTATTTAAAAGCTTTTTCTTAAGGCCAGAAATGGTCTTTAATAGGGGAAAATTATTTAACTATTTCAAAAATATTTGCCAAAGTTCAGAGAGACTCAGAGGACATATATTGTCCATATATAAGAGTTTCAACACTTGGCCATGTTCAAAATAATGGGCTAAACCCTCTAAAACCCTTTCTGGATATTTCAAGCTTTTGAAATATTTACAAAGGAAAAATTCTCCAAAAATTCCAGGGAAATTCTATCATGTCATATATGACATATTTGATGATCTTGCCAAGTCCCATGCCTTGGGAAGCAAGAAAACATCCTCAAACCCCTTCATAACCATTCTGTCCATATTTGAAGTTTGAGCAACTTTACATTGCCAAACTTGTCCAAATGCTCTCAAACTTGGTGCACATGCTAGAATGACCTAATAAGGCATCTAGACCAAATGGCACAAGATTTGGAATAGAGCAATTTGATCAGATCACCTCAAAACCCTTTCTGTTCAAATGCAAATTTGAACAACTTTACATTACCAACTTTTTGTCTGGAGCTTCAAACTTTGTGGGCATGGTCAATACCCCAAATGATGATGCTACACCAAGTGGTGTATCAAGGGGAGATGATTAGCTTGACTCAAACAAGATGAAGCTGTTTCTGTTGATTTCTAGGGTTCACCAAAGTTACATTGGCTAGTTTCTTCAAATGAGCCCAAATTTGGTGAAGCACCCTATTTTCTCATGTCTTTCAACCCTGTTAAGTGCCATGTCAATTGGAGGTCATTTACTTGACCAAACCCTGATCAAACACCTTCTGGCTTTTTACTAAAACCTCCAACTTGATCACTTTTACTCTTCTCCATGGCCTCAACTTTTTACCACCTGATCATTGAGTTACTAGCTACCTCCAGTAACTTCCCCAGCACCCCAGCTCCATGATTGAGGGGTAAGAACCCTGTTTTACCTTGCTGGACAGCAGGTTTTCACCAAGTCACCAGCATCTTCCCTCTCTCTCAGCATCTCCAGGGCATCCAAGGCCTCAGGCCATTTCTTTACTCCTCCCTCAACCTGCTAGACACTCTGTGGCATGTTGGTTTTGACCAGGACGGCGAGAGCGCGGCGATGCCAGCCAAACGCGCGCTCTGGAGCACGTAACAGTGCAGACACGCACTGTAGCTCCAGCCAATCAGCCTCCCCCGACAGCCTCGGGCCTCCCCTTCGCGCCAGTCGAGGCCTCTCGACGTCCGCAACCTCCCCGGCGTTGTCCCCCCTCCTCCTGCGCCCTCCAGTGGTCGTCGTCGCACGCGCGCTGTCCGCCCGCGACGGCCACTCTGCTGCTTCACACGCGCGCGCGCTCCAGACGCTTCCCCGCTCCTCCTCTCACTTCTACTGGATGTGGAGATCGTCCAGGAACTCCATGGACTCATCCCCTTGGCCTCCCGTGCGCTGTAGCCTCCAGCCGGAGCTCGCCGGCGAACTGGACCACGGGCCTCCGTCGACCTCCTATAAATAGCCCCTCCCGAGCCTCTCCAGCAGCACCACCAGCCTCACTCCACTCCACTGAGCCCCCCAGCACATTCAGTTCGACCCCAAGAGGTCCCAGTACTCGGGATCGACCGGAGCGCCGCCGCATCGGGCCACCGGTGATCTCGCGGTACGGGCCTCCCCTGCCCTTCCTTTCGCCTGATTCGGAACCCCCTCACCTCACTGACCCTTTCCCCCTTGTTTCCCCCTCTGTTTGCAGTCGGAAACAACCACAACAACCACCTCCCGACGAGCCTCCGTCGTCCCACCTCGCCGCCGGCGAACCTGACCTCCCCGGCGTGCCGCACCACCACCACTGCAACCGCCACTTGACGCTGAGTCCATCCTTGGCCTCCGTTGCCGTCGCCGTGGCCAGAAACCTCGCCGGTGAGCTCGCCGTCGTCGTGGCCGCAAGGTTGGAGATGACAGGCGGGCCCCGCCTGTCATCCACACACCTCTCTCCCCCTCCTCTCTGTCACTGACCCACGGGCCCCGCCCGTCAGGTTCAAAAACCTGACGTGCGCGCGCAGGCTCCCATGCGGCTGGGCTGGACCGCCCTGTGCCGTGCACTGTGGCCTCCTCTGGCCCAGTGCACAGGACACATTTTTCTTTTTCTTTTCTGTAAATGTTTTAAACATTTCTACAGAAAAGAATAATGGTCCAAATTAAATAATTCCAACTCCTAAAATCTTGTAATATTCCAACCTATTTAATGGTACCACTTTCACTCAAATCCATAAAACTTTTCTGTTCTGTTCAAATTTAAATTCAAATTTGAGCAGTAATACTCCTATTCAAAAATCAATAAATTCCATTCTGTTACTACAAAACTCCAACTAAGATTTTTCCCCATATTAGAAATTCCTCTAGTATTTTACAAAAATGAGTTAACATTTTTTCTGAGCACTTTGATTTTTCTGTTTTGTTTGTATTCTTATTTTCCCGTGGTTATTATGCGACGTATAGATCCCGTATTTGACGAAGTTGTTGCGGAAGGAGAAGGAGAAGGATTTGAAGACTTTGAAGTCCAAGCCAATCCAGGCAAGCAGCCCTTTGACCATGATACACTTGTTCTTCGGAACCCGTATGTTTCCGATGCATGATGTTAGGGTTACGATAGTGACCTAGTTGATTCCACCATATGATGCATGCCATGATCTTGATCTTGCTATGTGCTAGATGACATGCATGTGGGTAGTAGTAATGAATAGTGATGCATGTGTGACATGAACCTTCGTGGTTGAAGTCTTTACATAAAACCCCGTCGGGTGCCATTCATGCCCGAGGGAGATGATGATGAGTTAGGTGACCACTTGATGACGAAGTGGTGTACCGAGGCAAGTGTGTGTGTTTTTCAAACGGATTGGTTTAAGTTGCGACCGTTATTCCAACCATACATGTGCAACCACACTACCCCTTATGGGACGGGGCTTTATTGATTACTTAGGTCGATACTAGCATGGTGCCCGCATTACTAGTGACGGGAAGACTTGAGGTCTTTCCCGGGACGGGGTCGTGCTTGGATAGACGACCATGACTGTTTTCACAGGGCACCGGACACACCGTTGGTCCCTTCGGGTACGCGTGACATTGAAATTAGGGCAAGTCCCGTGATCTATTGTTTGTACCCGAGGGCCGTGTACCAACGAGTGGACTCTATGTTAGTATCGTCTAAGGAAAGATAATGACCGGGTGCTTACCCCGGGTACTTGAGGTACCGCGGGTCGTGGATGACACGGAAGTTCCCCGGATCTTGTGGGTAAAGTGTACAACCTCTGCAGAGTGTCAAACTATTCGAATAGCCGTGTCCACGGTCATGGACAGTTGGGTAACCGCTCTTGGGCTACGTCCAATGTTTGTGAAACCATGCGTGTGTATGTGAGTCAAGGTGGTGACTTGACTCGATGAGTTGAATCATATTCATGTTGATATCGGTAACCTGTCTTCAAGGTTACGCGAGTTTATTGATGCATTAACTTGATGGTAGAATATTTGTTCTAGCCTTGCTAGATTGATCATTATTATTCAAATGCACTGTTACTTTGAACCACATCATGGATTGCTTGCGAGTACATTCAAAGTACTCATTGGCTTGTCACTGGTTATTTAATTGGCCAGGCTTGGAAGAACAGGAATATGAGGAAGAATTCTTCGGAGATGAACATGCGAACTAGGACGATGTCCCAGTCAGAATGCCTGTAGGGTTAAGGCAGATGGCATGGGTTCTACCCGTTATCGAAGACTTCCGCTATTTGAGTTATTTGCTATTCAGCCCGTGAGGCTCTATCTATGTAAGACTTGGCCATAATGGCCATAATTCGTGTAAGACTATTTGTATGGATGTAAGACTCTTGTTATTCAGCTTCTGTGTGTTCAGTGAGCATTGATCTCTCGGATCACTGTACACGTGCATTCGGTGATCTTGACTTCTAAGTCGGGGTCCCCACAGGATGGTGGTGGTTCATCATCAACCTCCGGGTTCTGGTTGGGAACTCTTTTAGGTGCCATCCTGGAGATGACGACAACCATTAGAATCCCAATTGTAAGATAGATAACCCGAATCAAAGGATAGACATGTTGCAACAAAAATCTTCACAATATCATCCGAACCGAGCAATGAATGAATGAATTCCATAAGCTTAAATGACACATAAACTTGTTGAGAAGCCACGTGAATGAGATTGAAGAATAAACCAACAAGGTAACAGATGGAACAAATGCATGATAGACCCCAACCTCATATTCCATGCATCCGTTGGAAGATTTCCTAAGAGCTACTTGAATTCCCACCTATTAATTCCCGAAGCTTTCCGGTTATGCAATCTAGTGTTGGGTATACAGGGGCAGCACCGCATATCACACAACTAATAAGTCCTATGTCCAGCTGTATCCATCAGTCAACACATAACCAGGCACCTTCAGAAACTGTTTACCTCACACCTTCGAAAAGAATCCGCTATACTAGCTGTAGCAATACTCCCAAACTATCCCCCAGTACCGGGTGATGATGACCCACAAGTGTAGGGGGTCTATCATAGTCCTTTTGATAAGTAAGCGTGTTGAACCCAACGACGAGCAGAAGGAAATGATAGGCAATTTTCAGTAAGGTATTTTCTGCAAGCACTGAAATTATAGGTAACATATAGTTTTGTGATAAGGTAATTGGTAGCAAGTGACAAATGGTAAAAGTAAATAAGGTGCTGCAAGGTGGCCCAATCCTTTTTTTAGCAAAGGACAAGCCTGGACAAACTCTTATATAAAGGAAAGTCCTCCCGAGGACACATGGGAATTATCGTCAAGCTAGTTTTCATCACGATCATCTAATTCGCGTCCGGTACTTTGATAATTTGGTATGTGGGTTGACCAGTGCTTGGGTGTTGTCCTTACTTGGACAAGCCTCCCACTTATGATTAACCTCTAATGCAATCATCCACAACTACAAAAGAAGTATTAAAGTAAATCTAACCATAGCCTGAAACATATGGATCCAAATCAGCCCCTTACGAAGCAACGCATAAACTAGGGTTTAAGCTTCTGTCACTCTAGCAACCCATCATCTACGTATTACTTCCCAATGCCTTCCTCTAGGCCCAAATAATGGTGAAGTGTCATGTAGTCGACGTTCACATGACACCACTAGAGGAGAGACAACATACATCTCATCAAAATATCGAACGAAAACCAATTTCACATGATTACTAATAGCAAGACTTCTCCCATGTCCTTAGGAACAAAAGAAACTACTCACAAGACATAATATTGTTCATGATCAGAGGGGTATTAATATTCATAATGGATCTGAACATATGATCTTCCACCAAATAAACCAACGAGCATCAACTACAATGAGTAATCAACACTACTAGCAACCCACAGGTACCAATCTGAGGTTTGGGTACAAAGATTGGATAAAAGAGATGAACTAGGGTTTGAGAGGAGATGGTGCTAGTGAAGATGTTGATGAAGATAGCTATCCCCAAGATGGGAGAGTTGTTGGTGATGACGGCGGTGACGATTTCCCCCTCCGGGAGGGAAGTATCCCCGGCAGAACAGCTCTGCCGGAGCCCTAGATAGGTTTCCGCCTCGGTTCCGCCTCGTGACGGCGACGTCTGGTCCCAAAATCCTCCTTCGGATTTTTTTCCAAGTCAAAACACCTCATATAGGAGAAGATGTGCATCGGGGGCCTTCCGGCTGGCCCACTAGACAGGGGGGCGCGCCCTGGGCAGGGGGGCGCGCCCCCACCGTCGTGGACAGCCGGTGGCCCCCCTCATGGACTTCTTTCGCCAGATATTTTTTATATTTTCTGAAACAGAGTTCTCTTGAGTTTCGGGGCTTTTGGAGTTGTGCAGAATAGGTTTCCAGAGTTTGCTCCTTTTCTAGCCCAGAATTCTAGCTGCCGGCATTCTCCCTCTTCATGTAATCCTTGTAAAATAAGAGAGAAAAGGCATAAGTGTTGTGACAAAACAAGTAATAACATCCCATAATGCAATAGATATCAACATATAAGCATGATGCAAAATGGACGTATCAACTCCCCCAAGCTTAGACCTCGCTTGTCCTCAAGCGAAAGCTGATAATGAAAAATAAGTCCACATGTTTAGAGATAGAGGTGTCGATAAAAACAAAATACGGACATGAGGGCATCATGATCATTTTCATAACAACAACATATATATATATATATATATATATATATATATATATATATTTTCATATGATTCTTATGCTAAATTAAGAATTCATCCACAATATCAATCATGAATCATAAACTTCATTGAAAAACTAACAAACTTTGATCTCGGTCATTGAATTAATTGCAATTTATCGTAACATCAGAAAGAGTCAATATAATAGCTTTTCAGCAAGCCTACATACTCAACTATCATATAGTCTTTCACAATTGCTCACACTCACGCAATACTTATGTTTATGGAGTTTTATTCGGACACAGAGAAAGATAGAGGCTTATGGTGTTACCTCCCAACCTTTTACCTCAAGGGTAATGTCAACAGTAATACACCATGAAAACTTACATTCAAGGGGGTATATATGTCAGGATCTTTCCAACACAATGTGCTTGCCAAAGGATAAAATGTAAAAAGGAAAAGCTAAGTTCACCTTGACTCTTATAAGGCAGGAATAATAGATAGGCCCTCCGCAGAGGGAAGCAGAGGTTGTCATGTGTTTTTATGGTTGGATGCACAAAGTCTTAGCATAGAAGAACTTCACTTTATATTGCCACTTGTGATAAGGACCTTTATTATGCAGTACGTCGCTTTTATTACTTCCATATCACAAGATCGTATAAAGCTAATTTCTCCCACACTAATAAATCATACATATTTTAGCGAGTTTGCAACGTGACCACTTACTTGGAAGGATCATTCTCAATCCATAGGTAGGTATGGTGGACTCTCATGGAAAAACTGGGTTTAAGGATGTATGGAAGCACAAGTAGTATCTCTACTTGGTGCGAGGAGTTTTGGCTAGCATGTGGGGGAAAGACAAGCTCAACATGTTGGATGATCCATGACAATATACTGTATTTCGGATATAAGAAGACATAACCCATTATGTTGTCTTCCTTGTCCAACATCAACTCTTTAGCATGTCATACTTTAATGAGTGCTCACAATCATAAAAGATGTCCAAGATAGTATATTTGTATGTGAAGCTCTCTTCTTTTATTACTTCCTATTAATTGCAACGATGACCAAAACTATGTTTATCAACTCCCAACAACTTTTATTTATCATACTCTTATATATGAAGTCATTACTTTCCATAAGATCGATATGATATCTTCGATACTCTTTATGTTTTCTTTCTTTTTATCATGACCCAAGTGAGGAAATCAAGCCCTTGACTCAACACTAATCTTTATTATATAGCTCACAGACTCGATTACAAAGGGTAAAGATCATAAGGCAAAAGCTCACAACTAGATCATGCTAACTTTATTCTACTAGATCAAGATACTACCAAAAGGATCGAACTAAGTAAAACGGTAAAGATAGGAGTGATGGTGATACGATACCGGGGTCACTCCCCCAAGCTTGGCAGTTGCCAAGGGGAGTGCCCATACCCATATGCTTATGTCCCCTTCTTCGGGGGTGGTGATGATGACTTCTTCCTCAGCTTCCGCTTAAGGGCAGAATTTTGCTTCTTTAGATCATTGATCTCTTGCTCAAGATTTAATATGTTCTTGCATAGTGCCTACTTGTTTTCCTAGAAGAGGTTAAAAGGGATAAATTCGATCTTAGGTTTCTTTACTCTGTCGGGGAGGCTTGACTTTTTGAACTCCACATGCATGTCCCCCAGTTGAGGTAGTGGAACTTCGTCTTCATCTGAGCTAGTCCAATCCTTCCCCTTATGATCATGGTCCTCTTCTTCCTCCGTGGTCCAACCATAATGCTCCCAGTCCCCATAGACCTTAGGGGTCAACAAGGGAATCAGCCACATAGCTTTCTCCTTCCGAATCCTGGGACGACATGTTGCTTTTATCTGCGACAGAAACAGCTTGGAACGAAAACAGAGGATTTTTGCGTAATACAGAGGTCAAAATCTTCGGGAGTATATATAATGAATTTTTACCGACCAAAAGGAGTAACCCACAAGGAAACGGAGTCCGGGAGGCACACGAGCTACCCACGAGGCAGGGGGCGCGCCCTGGGCAGGGGGGCGCGCCCTCCACCCTCTTGGACAGCTCGTGTCTCTTCCGGACTACGGCTTATTTTTCTAATTTTATAAATATTCCAAAATGGAGAAAAAATGCCTTTAGAGCTGTTTTGGAGTCGGTTTACTTACCGTATCACATACCTCTTCCTTTTCGGAGGCTGAATCGTTCTGGAAAGTGTCCTTTACGTATTCCTCTGGGGTTACGGTTTCAATAATATTGGTTTCAATATTTATAGGATTACCTGAGATCAATGTTGAGGATATCGCTTATCGTTATCGTCTCGGTCACCTGGGGATTAGAGATTAATCGGAAACCGGCCGATTAATCAATTTTATCGGTCGACTATTAATCGGCCATTTTTCCAAATCCCAGGTTCCCAACACTAAAATATGCTATATTCAACACCAAAACAATACTGGACATAAGTGTTACCTTGAATCCTAGCCTTTGTATCGTGACATAATGACAAACATAATAGAAAACATTGTATATTGCGTAACAAGGTCCACAAAACACAAATAAACATAGTTCTTGCAAACATAGTGCTACAAATAGGCCCGATTTATCGGTAGATTCCCGATAAATTGCTTGTCTTAGCGATAAATCGGCCCAAATGATAAATGATGAAGATAAGGCATAATCTTATCGGTCACCCCAAGAGTAGCGATAAATCGGACGATAAATCGCTGAATCGGAAGATTTCTTGAACAGTGCCTGAGATATAATGTTTAATTCTTTGACCGTTCACCACCTTTGGATTTGTGCCTTCGAAGTTGTTGATTTCTATGGCACCGGAACGATAGACCTCCTCGATAACGTAAGGTCCTTCCCACTTGGATAGAAGTTTTCCTGCAAAAAATCTTAAACGAGAGTTGTATAGCAAGACATAATCACCTATGTTAAACTCACGCTTTTGTATCCTTTTGGCATGCACTCTTTTAACTTTTTCTTTAAACAACTTGGCATTCTCATAGGCCTGGGTTCTTTATTCATCGAGATAGCTAATGTCAAATAGCCTCTACTCACCGGCAAGTTTGAAATCATAGTTGAGCTCTTTAATAGCCCAATATGCCTTGTGTTCTAGCTCAAGAGGTAAGTGACAAGCTTTTCCATATACCATCATATATGGAGACATACCCATAGGATTTTTGTATGCAGTTCTATAGGCCTATAATGCATCATCAAGTTTCTTGGACCAATTATTCCTAGACCTATTAACCGTGTTTTGCAAGATTAGTTTCAACTCCCTATTACTTAGTTCTACTTGACCACTAGTCTGTGGGTGATAAGGGGATGCAATTCTATGGTTGACATCATACTTTGCAAGCATCTTACGGAAAGCACCATGAATAAAGTGTGAACCACCATCAGTCATTAGATATCTAGGTACTCCAAACCTTGGAAAAATAACTTCTTTAAGCATCTTAATAGAGGTGTTATGATCAGCACTACTAGTTGGAATAGCTTCTACCCACTTAGTAACGTAATCAACAACAACTAGAATTTGTGTGTACCCATTAGAGGCAGGAAACGGTCCCATATAATCAAAGCCCCAAACATCAAATGGTTCAATAACAAGTGAAAAATTCATAGGCATTTCTTGACGTCTACTAATATTACCAATTCTTTGACAATCATCACAAGATAGGACAAACTCACGGGCATCCTTGAAGTGAGTAGGCCAATAAAAACCGGATTGCAATACCTTGTGCGCAGTTCTATCTCCCGGATGGTGTCCTCCATAAGCTTCGGAGTGGCACTTGCGTAGGATATGTTCCTGTTCATGCTCAGATACACAACGTCTAATAATACCATCTACTCCTTCTTTATAAATATGTGGGTCATCCCAGAAGTAATGTCTCAAATCATAGAAGAATTTTTTCTTTTGCTGGTATGTGAAGCTAGGAGGTATAAACTTAGCAACAATGTAATTAGCATAATCAGCATACCATGGAGCAGTACGAGAAGTATTTATGACAGCTAGTTGTTCATCAAGAAAGCTATCATCAATAGGTTGTGGGTCATCAAGTATATTCTCTAACCTAGACAAGTTATCTGCAACGAGGTTCTCAGTTCCCTTTCTATCAATAATATGCAAGTCAAATTCTTGCAGCAAGAGAACCCATCTAATAAGTCTAGGTTTAGCATCTTTCTTTTCCATAAAGTATTTGATAGCAGCATGATCAGTGTGAATAGTTACTTTAGAATCAAAGATATAGGGCCTAAACTTATCACAAGCAAATACAATTGCTAAAAATTCTTTCTCAGTAGTAGCATAATTTTTCTGGGCACTATCTAGAGTTTTACTAGCATATTGGATAACATTTAGTATCTTATCAACTCTTTGCCCTAAAACAACACCTACAACATAATCACTAGCATCACACATAATCTCAAAAGGTAAATTCCAGTCAGGAGGCTGGACAATACACTACTGGAATCTGCTACTTTGCCATCTGCCAGATCTTTGCCGTCTGCCAGCTGATGGCAACGAAGGTCTTTGCCGTCTGCTTACAAAAAACAGACGGCAAAGAAATGACAGATGGCAAAGAACCTGGTTGCCATCAGCCAACTCTTTGCCGTCTGCTGGCAGACGGCAAAGAGGTGGGTGAGTCCAGTAGACGACAGTAGTGTAACAGCCCACCAGCCCCACCTCTTTGCCGTCTGCCAGCGGACGGCAAATAATCTTTGCCGTCTGCTGACAGACGGCAAAGAGACCGAAAGCAGACGGCAAAGAACGAATCTAACGCCCGCCCCCGACCCCGCCCACGGATCGATGAGTGGCACACACCCACCCCCTCTCTCTGCTAGGCCCCAGCCCCCTCTCTCTCCCCTCTCTCTCCCGCACCGCACCGCACCTCACCCGCACCCGCACCGCCGCCGCCCGGACGCTGCCGCCGCCCCACCACCCCACCACCGCCGCACCACCCCGCCGCCCCGGAGCCCTGCGGCCCCGTTGCCACCGCCGCCCGGCGCCCCCGTCGCTCAGCTCTCTCTCTCTCTCTGTCTCCCGATCCCCTTTGCTGCGGCCATGTTTTCCGGCCGATTCCAGCTGTTTCCGACAGTCTCCGGCGACACCTTGGCTACCCATCTCTTCCTCTCGTCGAGCTCTATCGATCCCTCCGTCTCGATCAGATTTTCCCTACCTCCTGTGGTCACTCCCTTCGGCTTGAGTTGCTGCTGCTGTTAGAGAATGGTGGGTTCTCCTTGTGCTGCTTGGTCGTGCCCGAGGGTCGTCTACCTGGGCGAGGCCGAGCTCGTGCCCGACCCCGACGACCGCGTCCTCGAGCTCGAGATCGTCACCAACCTCGCCGCCCGCTGCGCCGAGTCTGAGAGGCGCCTGGCCCTTGTGCTTGACGCGTTCCCCTGCGACCTCCAGCATCAGCTCGACCAGTTCATGAGCGGAAGGTGCGCTAGCTACCCCCCTTACTATTTTACCTGCTTGCAATCGGATGACGAGAATCGCTGGAATTTCAGCTCTGTTGAGATGACGCTTGCTGTACATTGCGACTTCATATTATGGTTCATTCAGGAGATTAGTGTGTGTGTGGAAATGAACTCTGATCTCTCTAATTTTCCATCGTTGGGTCTTTTGATAAGACCTCCTTATTAGAGCCCTGGCGCTTAAGATCAGTTTGGGTAACAGATAGGGCTAGGGGTTTCTCTAACTTCATGTGGAGCGGTGGACATGTCTGTACCTTTCTGATTTTTGTGAGAAATGCATCATCGTTAACCCATCTACCGGGCTACTCTGTTCCATTTAATCTGATTTTGTTCACAGTGTTTATTTCATTAGATGAAGGACACTTGGTGTCCACTTAATAGATTAGACTTATTGTTATTACAAGAATAATGGGAGTCATATGAGTTACATCTCTGTTTCTAATTAACAGGGCAGTGTTTCTATCGCAATTAAAGTTATAGGGTTTCAATGATGATGGAGTTTAGTTGAAGTAATAACTTGATTTCATCTTCATGAGAAAAATCTATTATCCAGAAATGAAATGCATTCTTGAGTGAGACCTCACTTCATTTTTATAATATTTTACAATCTTATGCTTTATGTAGGATTGATGGCAGCATCTTAAAGATGTACACGTCGCACTGGCCATCAGAGCGTTGGCAGGAGTATGAACCTCTTCTAAATTTCTGTCGTGATGAGGGGAAGCAGCAGCCCTAGCAGGTGTGGTGCCGGCGAACACGAGCAGTAGCAGGCAGCGGTGCTGTCGGAGTGGTGCCGGCGAACGCGAGCAGCAGCATCCACAGCAGGCGCGGTGCTGGCGAAGCGGTGGCCCACGGTGCCATCATCGTCGTCCTCGGTAGAAGGTCAAGCCAAGATGATTCAACGACGCCACAGCGGGAACAGACCATAAATCCCGGACACGAGGTAACTCTCTCTCATGCCCTTCCTCCATTCTCCCCCCTCCCATGATCAAAGCAAAGCAATAAAATGGTTAGCCAAAAAATATTCTTGACTCTGCATATACCAAAAAAGGAGAGATCTATTCGGTCAATGAAGGGAATACCAAAAAAGTGCGTCGTGCTTACTGTAGAGTATGTGGTTCTAAGTTCACAAATATTGCAGTCTCTTAAGAAATTAAGCTGAATTTTTCAGCCAGCGTTGCAGGTGTGTAGAGAAAATGCAAATTTCCTTGTTCTGTGGTCTGAATTCAATTTGATTTTCTTGGTCGAAATTCTTTGCAAGTCCAGGGAACACACACTCTCCACAAGTTCAGTTTGGCCTTCTCCTTTGAATATGTGTACAACTCCATTTTTTTATTGCTCACGCAAAAGAAGTTTATTAAATGCTTGTAATTTGTTTGAGGCCAGAGAGAAGATCTATTTTGTTGAGATGGTGTCCTAGATTAAATTTTACCTCTCTTGTTACTAAGACTGCATATAATTATTTATCTAAGAGTGTGTAATAAACTATCGACAGGTTGCATCATGGTAGTGTTTGTTTTGCGGCTAGAGCTGCAGAAATATACTTCCTTTCATTTATTTTAATTTGACATAGCCTTGCTCATGTGCAGTTTGTGAAGACTCCCATCTCATATAATTGTTTTATTTAAGATCCTAATTTTCCCCCTGCTATCTTCGGTTGCAGTGCTATTTTGTCCACATAATCACGAAGATGTAACTGATTTTTTATGTTCATTTATGGATGACCTAAAATAATTTTAGCTCGTTCATTTATGACATAATTAGCTCTAAAATGACATAATATGCTTTAGTTAGCTAAAAAAAGGCATAACTACCTTGGATAGCTCAATAATGACATAATTAGCATAGTTTGGTCAAAATTGGCATAATAATCTTGGTTACCTCCAAAATGACCTAAACTTAGCTTTTTTTCCTCAAAAATGACATAATAACCTTACTTAGCTCCAAAATGACCTTATTTACATAGCAATTTCATTCTTCATGCTAGCTTGAGACCTTGACTAATATTTTGTTCCTCTCTCTCAGTCGCACGACAACAAGAAGCCCGTGCCAGGTCTGTTCGACCTCTATGGCATGGCCCATAGTGCCCCGTACAAGAGATCAATGCTTTCTTAAGTATATCAAATGCTTCTAGGCAATCATCATCAAAGACAAAAGGAATATCTTTTTGTAAGAGATTAGTCAGAGGCCTGGAAATTTTGGAGAAGTCCTTTATGAACCTCCAACAAAACCCGACGTGACCAAGGAAACGTGGTATACCTTTGATGTCCTTTGGGCATGGCATCTTTCCAATAGCATCAACTTTAGCTTTGTCAACTTCAATACCTCTTTCAGAAATTTTATGTCCCAAGACAATGCCTTCATTAACCATAAAGTGGCACTTCTTCCAATTCAAGACAAGATTAGTGCCTTCACATCTCTGCAAAACTTGATCAAAGTTGCTTAAGCAATCATCAAAAGAAGTCCCGTAAACGGAGAAATCATCCATGAAAACCTCATCAATCTTTTCACAAAAATCTGAGAATATAGCCATCATGCATCTTTGAAAGGTATTAGGTGCATTACATAAACCAAAAGGCATACGTCTATAAGCAGAGGTACCGAAAGGACAAGTAAAGGTGGTCTTTTCTTGATCCCCTTTTGACACATGTATTTGAGAGAAACCATAATAACCATCTAGAAAGTAAAAATGAGTATGTTTGGATAACCTTTCTAGCATTTGATCAATAAATGGCAAGGGGTAATGATCGTTCTTAGTAGCTTTATTTAATTTACGGAAATCAATTACCATCCTATAAATTGTAACTATTCTTTGCGGGATCAATTCATCTTTATCATTAGGAACGACATTCATACCTCCTTTCTTAGGGACACAATGGACAGGACTTACCCACTGGCTATCAGCAACTGGATAGATAATACCTGCCTCTAGAAGCTTTAGTATTTCCTTCCTTACCACTTCTTTCATCTTAGGATTTAATCGTCGTTGATGATCAATAACTGGTTTAGCATTTTCTTCCAATTTTATCTTGTGGTGGCATATAGTGGGACTAATGCCCTTAAGATCATCCGGAGTATATCCAATAGCAGCTCGGTGCTTCTTCAGAGTTTTCAATAATTTTTCTTCTTCCTGCTCTGAAAGGCTAGCACTAATAGTAACCGGATATATTTTCTTTTCATCAAGATAAACATACTTAAGATTATCAGGTAAAGGTTTAAGTTCAAATACGACATCACCCTTGGGCGGAGGAGGATCCCCTAGGATTTCAACATGCAAGTTGTTTTTCAGTACGGGTCCCTGTTTAAAGAATATTTCATCTATTTCCCTTTTGTCATTCATATGCATATCATTTTCATGGTCTAGCAAGTATTATTCTAAAGGATCATTAGGAGGCACGACAATAGAAGAAAGACCAATAATTTCATCCTTACTGGGTGATTCCTTTCCAAGGTCTTGTCTACGGAATTTAGCAAAGTTAAAATCATGAGAGATATCCCCTAATCCAACAGTAACAATATCTTTCACGCAGTCTATCTTGGCATTAATAGTATTCAAGAAGGGTCTACCAAATATAATGGGACATAATTCATCTTGTGGGGAACTAAGAACAATAAAATCAGCAGGGTATTTAACCTTCCCACACAAGACTTCAACATCTCTAACAATCCCAACTGGTGAAATAGTATCTCTATTAGCAAGATTAATAGTAACATCAATCCCTTCTAACTCAATAGGTGCAATATCATGCATAATTTCTCGATATAAATCATGAGGGATAATACTCGCACTAGCACCTACGTCACATAAACCATGGTAACAATGATCTCCTATCTTAACAGAGATAACAGGCAAGCCCACAATAGGTCTATGTTTGTTCCTACCATTGGGTTTGGCTATTCTAGCAGACTCTTCTTGGAGGTAAATAACATGTCCATCTAAATCTTCTACCAAGAGATCTTTAACCATAGCAACACTAGGTTCAACTTTAATTTTCTCAGAGGGTGTAGGTGTTCTAGTATTACTTTTACGAACTACAGTTGAAGCTTGAGCATGATCCTTTATCCTAACAGGGAAAGGTGGTTTCTCAATATAAGCAGTAGGAACAAAAGGATCAACATTATAAGTGATAGTCTTTTCTTCAACTTTAACAGGTTCCACTACTTTTACTTCAATAGGGGGATGGTATTTAAACCACTTCTCTTTGGTAAGATCAACATGAGTAGCAAAAGATTCACAGAAAGAAGCTACTATCTCAGAGTCAAGTCCATATTTAGTGCTAAACTCTCGGAAAACATCGGTATCCATATTTTTTTTAACACAATCAAACTTAGGGGTCATACCTAAGTCCTTACCTTCATCGAGATCCCAATCTTCAGAGTTGCGTTTAGTTCTTTCCAATAAATCCCATTTGAATTCAATTGTCTTCATCATAAAAGATCCAGAACAAGAAGTATCGAGCATGGAGCGATTATTGAGAGAAAGCCGAGCATAGAAATTTTGAATAATCATTTCTCTTGAGAGCTCATGATTGGGGCATGAATATAACATTGACTTAAGCCTCCCCCAAGCTTGAGCGATGCTTTCTCCTTCGCAAGGCCAGAAATTATAAATATAATTACAATCACGATGTACCTGGTGCATAGGGTAGAACTTCTCCAACTTCAGACGATTGTAGTTCCATTATCCCATATCATCACATAGCCTAAACCATGTCAATGCATATCCCTTCAAAGATAAAGGGAAGACCTTCTTCTTGATAACATCCTCGGACATACCTGCAAGCTTAAATAATCCACAAACTTCATCCACATAGAGTAGGTGTAAATTGGGATGCAATGTTCCGTCTTCTGTAAAAGGATTTTCAAGCAGTTTCTCTATCATACCGAAGGAATCTCAAAGAAAACATTTTCAGTAGGTGTAGTAGGTTGAGGAGCAACTCTTTGCTCTTCTGATCGGGGTGAACATACCCCGAACAAGCCCGTCAAAGGACTTTGAGCCATAGTAAAAAGTGACAATAAATTTCAGCTCACTATATAAATTTTTCCTTACCAAAGGCGCTTCACTCAACGGCAACGGCGCCAGAAGAGAGTCTTGATGACCCACTAGTGTAGGGGATCTATCTTAGTCCTTTCGATAAGTAAGAGTGTCGAACCCAACGACGAGCAGAAGGAAATGATAGGCAATTTTCAGTAAGGTATTTTCTGCAAGCACTGAAATTATAGGTAACAGATAGTTTTGTCATAAGGTAATTGGTAGCAAGTGAGAAAAGGTAAAAGTAAATAAGGTGCAGCAAGGTGGCCCAATCCTTTTTGTAGCAAAGGACAAGCCTGGACAAACTCTTATATAAAGGAAAGCGCTCCCGAGGACACATGGGAATTATCGTCAAGCTAGTTTTCATCACGATCATCTGATTCGCGTTTGGTACTTTGGTAATTTGGTATGTGGGTGGACCGGTGCTTGGGTGCTGTCCTTACTTGGACAAGCCTCCCACTTATGATTAACCTCTAATGCAAGCATCCGCAACTACAAAAGATGTATTAAGGTAAACCTAACCATAGCCTGAAACATATGGATCGAAATTAGCCCCTTACGAAGCAACGCATAAACTAGGGTTTAAGCTTCTGTCACTCTAGCAACCCATCATCTACTTATTACTTCCCAATGCTTTCCTCTAGGCCCAAATAATGGTGAAGTGTCATGTAGTCGACGTTCACATGACACCACTAGAGGAGAGACAACATACATCTCACCAAAATATCGAACGAAGACCAAATTCACATGACTACTAATAGCAAGACTTCTCTCATGTCCTCAGGAACAAAAGTAACTACTCACAAGACATAATATTGTTCATGATCAAAGGGTTATTAATATGCATAATGGATCTGAACATATTATCTTCCACCAAATAAACCAACTAGCATCAATTACAAGGAGTAATCAACATTACTAGCAACCCACAGGTACCAGTCTGAGGTATGGGTACAAAGATTGGATACAAGAGATGAACTAGGGTTTGAGAGGACATGGTGATGGTGAAGATGTTGATGAAGATAGTCCTCCCCAAGATGGGAGAGTTGTTGGTGATGATCGCGGTGACGATTTCCCCCTCCGGGAGGGAAGTATCCCCGGCAGAATAGCTCTGCCGGAGCCCTAGATTGGTTTCCGCCTCGATTCCGCCTCGAGACGGCGGCGTCTGGTCCCAAAAGACTCCTTCTGATTTTTTCCAGGTCAAAACACCTCATATAGGAGAAGATGGGCATCGGGGGCCTTCCAGCCGGCCCACGAGACAGGGGGGCGCGCCCTGGGCAGGGGGGTGCCCACCACCCTCGTGGACAGCCGGTGGCCCCCCTCGTGGACTTCTTTCGCCAGATATTTTTTATATTTTCTGAAACGGAGTTCTGTTGAGTTTCGGGGCTTTTGGAGTTGTGCAGAATATGTTTCCGGAGTTTGCTTATTTTCCAGCCCAGAATTCCAGCTACCGGCATTCTCCCTCTTCATGTAAACCTTATAAATAAGAGAGAAAAGGCATAAGTGTTGTGACAAAACAAGTAATAACAGCCCATAATGCAATAGATATCAACATATAAGCATGATGCAAAATGGACGTATTAGGTGACGTCGGGTTTATCTCACCACCAGACATGCATAGAAGCGTTTTCGATGTCGGCCACCTCTGGTATTCCAGAACCGCAACGATACAATTGTGACGGCAACACATCGGAGCTCAACTCCCCAGGACACTGCCACAACCCCTAAATGACAGGAGGCACCAAGAACAATGTTCTCAAAAAAATATCAGAATGATCCCAACAATACATGCGTGATCCTAAAAACAATTTAGTGGAAAAGAGGGTAGGAAGACAAAACTTCTATGTTAGGAGTCCTCACTAGAGCGACGAAGGGGATAAGGAGAAAAAAGAATTCCTACTCTCTGATATATATAATCCTAAGACTCAATTTTTAAAAAAATTCTAGACTCAACATCGGTAGCGGTTCGATCAAGCAGGGGCTCCTAGGTCGGGAAGGCTCTGATTACCAACTTGTAACGCCCAAGATGCGACTATGTCTCCTACGTGTCGAGGCACGACTTAAAAGCATAATCGCATTTTGGTATGACCGCAAGAAGGTTACCTTCACACATTACCATGTACAAGAACAAAGGGAAAAATACATAGCTGTCTTACAATTGCCACTTCACACAATGCATAAATAAGTCATACATTCATCCAAGTACAATCATGGTCCGGCTACGGACAAATCCAAATGATAAGAAGATAACCACCCACTATGCCCGATCGGCCCCAGTAGGAACCACTACTGATCATCGGGAAACGTCACGTACATATGTCCACGTTCCTCATCGAACTCCCACTTGAGTTCCTGGCCATCACCTGAATCGTACTCGGTTGTACCTGTGTCGGGGAAACTGATCCACCCACGAACACCTATGGGGACGGAGCCCCTTTTCGGTACGGCAGGGGGCGGAGATCGCACGAAGAGCAGATCGAGGCGATGCACATGAGCAGTTTACCCAGGTTCGGGTCGCACGGATGCGTAAAACCCTACTCCTGCTTTGGTTTGTATTGAGTTCTTGCTCGGGAGCGCTGAGAGCTACAGTACCCTTCAACAGCTAACGAGACCGAGCGTGAGAGTGTTCGAATGTCTAACCCCCCCTACATTGTGCATGGGCCTCCTTTTATAGGCTCAAGGGGTCACCGACAGGTGGCAACGCAGTTGAGGGTAAAAAAGGGAAAAGGAGTGGTAGGTACAGCTACCTGTACAGTGTTCCATACCTAACCCTGACGGCAGGGGACAAGGGCATTAAATGCCCTTCGACGTCGTCCAAACAGTGCAAAAAGTGTCCGTCAGGGGCGCCACCGTTCGCCACGACGGCGATCTTGTCAGCGCTGCTAGCCACCGCGTACCCCAGGCTGCACAGCCTCCCGCCACGTATGCCTGGAAGGGACCCAGAGCGACACGTGGGTGGATGCGCTGGAGCGCGGGTACTGAGTGGAAGCTTGCCGCGGCAAATGCCTTGCCGCGGTCGCTATCTTGTCGCTTTCGGGAGCTTGTCGCTCACCAGGCCTTGCCGGGACGCGTGGCGCGTCACGGCAAGTTTCTTGAGATGCCTTGGTTGGCCTTCCCGGCAAGCTTCTCTTGCTAGGGTCTTGTGCCTTGAGCGCTCTTGTGCCTTGAGTGGCCTTCCCGGCAAGCTCCTCTTGCCGGGGCCTTGTTTCCTTGGCTTGGATTACTTTGTTCTTGAATGGTTCCAAAGGAACCACGGAGGACCTTGGCGATCACCCGGCAAGCCTTGCCGCGGGGCGCTGCGACTGCCCGTGCACAAGTTCGGGATACTAAGGGTACCCCTACTTTAGTACACCGACAACCTGCACCTGTGTTTGAAGTAAACTATGAGTCACGAGGACTCAGCAATCCCATTCCTAAGTATCAAAACTATCAAAGCCTTTGGGTAAGGAGGAAGTGTATAAGTGGGCTACTGCAAGCACTAAGCGTAGATGAGGTGGCTAGCTTACGTATCATCAGAGCGAGAAGAGAAGTGAAACCATCGGTTGTGAACTAAATCATGATCACTAAATGGTCCTGTCTACTTACGAGTCATCCATAACCCAGCCATGTTCTCTTCCAGAACTCCCTCGAAAAGAGACCTTCACGACTACTCAGACGGTAGTGTATTCTGTTTGAGGTTTTGTGTCAATTTATCTACAACCGGATATTAACAAATTCCAATCTGCCACATAACCGCGGACACGGCTTTCGAAAGATCATAACCCTGCAGGGGTGTCCCAACTTAGCCCATCACAAGCTCTCATGATCAACAAAGGTAAAAAAACCTTATCTTAGGGACTACCCGATCAGACTCGGAATCCCAGTGTATAAGGTATTTCAACAAAAGTAAAACAAATCCAGCAAAGCCTCCCGACGTGCTGACACCCTGATAGGAGCTGCGCGTATCTCGTCTCATGCCACGGTCGGATGAGCGACGCGTACGGGAGCCAAAATACCCTAAGTTGCCAAGGGGCGGCCCCGCAAAGTACTCTAGTTTGGACCAACACTCGTGAGGAGAACTGGCCCTGGTAGTAGGTTTAAGAATCCACGAGGTAGCTAGTCCATATGCAAATTTTAGTTGTTATTAGGCAAATGGTAAAACCAAGGTTGGGCCTTGCTGGAGGAGTTTTATTCAAAGTCAACTATCAATGGGTCCCAATATACCCAACCGCGTAAGGAACACTAAATCAAGGAACATAACACCGGTTTCTCGATTCTTAAGGTGGCATGAGTGGGACAAAACACCGAGCAAAAGGCCAATCCTTCCATCCATTGCCAAGTATATAAGGTGCATTAATGTAAACAATAGATATTATGTTATTCTCAAAAACCCAATCCACACGGAGCAAACTTCATCTTCACCTGCAACTAGCAACACTATAAGAGGGGGCTTGAGCAAAAGCGTAACTTAGACAAACAACGGTTTGCTAGGAAGGTAGTTAGATGTTTCATGACAAGGTGGGGGCTGACATGCAAAAGGATAGGCATCGTCACAAAGAAAAAGAGCGAGACATCTAGCATAACAACAATAGAGGTGATATCAAGGAATGGTCATCTTGCCTGGTAATTCTTCAGTGTTATCGAGAACTTGCTCTTCGTAATCGTACTCAACGGCTGTATCGACCTCGGACTTGAACTCGTCTCCCGGTGCTACCCAACATAAACAAGCATCCACATAAACACACATGGCGAGAAAAGAACACATGCTATGCAAGAGGAATGCAAGCATGATGCTACGGAGCTACTGGTAAGGAAGGAGATGAAGCCGGGAAGGACATGTGAAGACATGATGGATGTGGGCAAGATATTGTCAAACCAAGCATGCCGCTGGATAGTTTGAAGGATTTCGGTTGAAATCGATATAGATTTCATTGGAATAGGATGCACGGTTTGCAAATGGCAAGCAAAACAAGATGCAATGCAAAACTGAAGTTAGCAACAACATCGCATCTTTGGAGCAAGGTTTAAATATGCTACAACACCCAAACATGATGAAAAAAGGCATGGATGTGAAGTAGACATGATTCTCAACAAGTATGAACTCAGAGCACACCCAAAAACTTACTGGAACACAATTAAACAAGCATGGCAAGTTTCAATAAGTAAACATATTTTCAGACTTAGTGAAAATTACTGGGCATGCAACCAGAAACAATAAGTTGCTGCCTTTGGAGGCACGTAACAGCAAGCAAACCAATTATAACAAGCATGAAAATTACATGAGCATGAACAAGACATAATATACTTCCAATTCATCTAACGAGGAGCTCCCAAAGAGTCGTGAGGGGTTCCGAAAACCCGAATCCTCCTCCTGGTCGCCTCGGGCCTCCTTTTGTAGGGAAAAGGGGTTGCCACAGTGGCACACAGGAGGTGGAAAGGGTACAGTGATGCGAGGTTATCCCTCGCATTACAAGACAAGGTGCATTTAATGCGCCTAGCTTAGGTGTCCTTGCTTTATCGGGGACGAGGGGAGACGCCCGTCTTGTCTGTCGCCGCTCCTCCTCGTGTCGACACGCGCCCTGGCCAGCGGTGCCCGAGGTGCCATGTAGGCAGATAGGCAGCTGAGGTGGCGCAACGGCGGGTCTCCATGAAGATCTGTGGGTTGCCACGCAGGAGCCTGTCCAGCTGGTTGGGTCGGCAGCTACGTGGGTTGGTGGAAACCCAGTTGGTGCGGGCCTGATAGTGGCCCCGTGGGTGTCCTCGGCAAGGGCCTTGCCGGGGCCCTGGCAAGGGTCTTGCCGCGGCGCCTGCTGTCATCCCCGGCAAGGTGCTTGCCGGGGGCCTTGTGGACCTCCTTGGCTGGGATCCCGCCAAGGGTCATCGTCTTCTTACCTTGCATCTGATCTTGAAGGTCCTCACAAAGATCTGCATGCCACCACGGGGATATCTCCCGAATCCTCCCCCCATGGGGGTGGTGGACTCAAGGGTGATTCTCTCCATAGGCGCGGGGCGAGCTGCCGCGGCTAGGGTCTTGCCGGGGCTGCCAGAGCCGGCCCCAGCAAGGATCCTGCCGGGGGAAGCCGCTTCGTCCCTTTGCTCTTCGTGGTCTTGTTCTTGGCGTTGCTCTAGTCTCCATCAAGCTTCAGTCTTGCCCCGGCTTGCCTCCCTTGCCATGCTTGGTGCGACGGCGCCGTGGCTCAGACTGCCCGTGCAGAGTCATAGGGGTACAAAAAGTGTACCCCTCTTTTTGTACACCGACAGGAGCCCCCTGGCCTGGGCCACACATAAGCACGACACGTTGTTGGGCCAGGCCCAGAACGGTGCGCGGGCAGGTGGGGTGGTTCTCACCGTGGTAAAATTTCCGCGCGCTGCGCCTCCCACGGCCCGCGCCCGCGGCGCGAGTTGGGGAGGCGTGCTTGACGTGGGCGGCATGCGTGGGGCGGTTTCCGCACGCATGCGTCACGTCGCAGTAAATGCGAAAGGAGGCATCCCGCGCCTTCCCCATAAACAGGGGGAGGCATGGGGGCGTGGCCTGCTAATTGGATGGGGCCGAGGCGCGGTCTGCTAGGCGTCCACTCCCCACGATCACGGGGTGGGGAGAGGTCGCCTCACCCGTCCCTTTGGTCCCGTGCGTTCGCCACGTGCCTCCCATGCGTTCGAGGTGGCGAGCGGTGGAGGCGGGAAACCGAGCCGTCGTTGGTTGGGGCGGCGGGTCGGTCCGAGCCCCTCTTGCCTTCTGCGTCTTGATTGGTCGAGCGGGACGGTCGAGCTCCAGCCCCGCCCCTTTTTAAAGGGCGGAGGAAGGGGACGGCGCTCCGCACTCCTCCATCTTCTTTCTCCTTCAGCTTCTGCTCCTTTCTTCTATCCGCCATGAAGAAGGAAAACCCTGGCTCCTCAACGGTGGCGGCGAGGGTCGCTGCTCGACAGCGCGTCTCCTGCACCCGCAGTGGCGGAACCAGCTACGAGGGGAAGAGGGAGGGGGCGGGGCCGTGGGCGAGGCTAGAGTGCTCGGGGAAGAGGAAGACGGGGCGGCTCGCCGGCCTCGCCCCCGCCAGCAACTCCTCCCCCAGTGGAAGGTCATGTCGGAGATGACCCCTGCGAATTCTTCATTAGGATGCGGGGGTCGCCGCGCCGTCGCCTTCGTCTCCCGACCCCGTTTGCGCGGGAGATGGAGCAGAACCCGCCGAAGTCGCTGCGGCTGCACATGAGGGGTTGTGGGATCAGTGGCACGCAAGCCCTCGTCGACTTCCCCGCCCCTCATGTGATGTATCTTCGCCGGGGATGGAAGAGGTTCGCTCGCATCCACAGCCTGACGGACGGGCTCACCCTCCACCTCAAGCTGATGGGGGATGGCCACCTCTCCGTCAAGGTCTTCGGGCACCTCGGAACTCGCGCAAGGTGCTGCATGGAGAGCTCCTCCGACGATGAAGACACCTCCTCGAACGAGGGTGACGAGGAGGACAGCGACAACGACGATGAGGGCGGGGGACGACAGGATGACGGGTCCGACTAGGTGTCGGGCGCCGCTCCTGGTGGCACCGGCGACCCCATCATCCGCGTCGCCGGCTCCTTGAACTTCTCGGGGTCGTCTCCTTGGCGGCTAGCGTAGGGAGGCTGCGGAAGAGGAAGAGGAAGAAGGTGGGCGGCAAGGTCGTCATGTCGGAGTACGCGGGCACCGACGCCTTCATCTCCTACTGACGTCCTGACTCCTCGTCTTCGAGCTCAGCCTCCGGTGCCGTCATCACCGTCCAGCCCTAGGGAGGCCGCCGAGATGCCTTCTCGATGTCTTCTACCACCTGTAGCTCGCCTAGGCGCCCCTTTTGCCCTTCTCGCCTCCTTGACCTACCTCCTAAGGAGAGGGACAAGAAAGGCATTACGGGCATCTTATCTCTTTTTAGTCTGTAAGCCTTTGGGCATCTGTAAGTTTAAAACTTGTAATCCCCCTTGTTCATGTTTTTCATTCCCTATGGACTGTACCTGAATGGAATATTTTTAATGAAAAAGGAATGTCTGCCGGGTCCTTTGTTCGTAGGTAAAAACCCACAACAGGGAATAAATCCCTGATATCTTTAAGATAAACATTTTCTCGCCCGGCAACAGGCCCTGCCGTTTCCCTACTTCGCTCGACCTTTCTCACGCCCTTGGCGGAGGCAGGGATGAAGCGGGCCTAGGCTCCTCGTTTTATCCTTTTGCTGCCGCGACTACGACCAAACTTGGTCCCAGGGACGAGCCTTAGGACCTAGAGTTATGGGAGCATGGTAGCTTAAGGAAAAGAACGAGGTTTCACATACCTCAGTCCATAACGGAATGCACGACATGGGAAAAAGGACTTATCTGAAATTGCAGCCCCTGGCAACCCTGGTGTGCCGCGGGCGAATTCTTGCTCATGTAGCCCCCGACAACGCTGGCTTGCCGGGGCCTAAGTACTGATTTGTTCTTCTCTCCTCCCTCCAAGTGGCCTCGGCAAGGATGCCTGTGCGTCCTGTAAACCATGGAAGACAGAGGAAAGACAAAGACTCGACCTCTAAGCTAGGGGTTAGCCACTGCTAAGCACTATCAACCCTAACCAAGGACGAGACTCGACTCAGCATGCATGCTAAAACTCAGGGCGCCAGCGCTTCATTTATTTATGCTTAGGGTCTGCGCCTAGCTTTGTACAAAGGGTCACATGCCTTGCCGACAAAGCTTGTACAAAAGGGTGGCTTGCCGGGAGGCCCGACAAGCCGCGCCTTATGGGTAAAACATGCGAAGATGCTCGATGTTCCAGGAGTTACTCACTGGAACGGCATCCTCGGTCTCCAGGCGGACTGCGCCAGGCCTGGTGACTCGTATTACCAGATAAGGGCCCTCCCACTTCGGTGTCAACTTGTTCGTGTTCCTGGCCGATTGAACGCGCTGGAGAACAAGGTCACCTTCCTCAAAGCTTCGGGCATGAACCTTGCGGCTATGGTAGCGGCACAAGGCTTGCTGGTAGCGCGCTGCTCTCACAGCCGCCTGAAGACGATCTTCCTCAAGGAGCATCGCATCATCTTGCCGCAATTGCTCTTGCTCAAGCTCATCATAAGCGAGCACTCGAGGTGACCCGTATATGAGTTCCGTGGGGAGAACTGCTTCTGCCCCGTATATCAGGGCAAAGGGCGTCTGGCCGGTGGCTCGATTTGGCGTCGTCCTGATCGACCAAAGAACCGCCGACAATTCATCAATCCAGCGCCTCCAGCTCTTGTGCAGCCTATCAAAGGTCTTTGTCCTTAATCCTCGCAGCACTTCAGCATTTGCCCTCTCAGCTTGACCATTGCTTCGGGGGTGAGCAACGGAAGCGAAACAGACCTTACTGCCGAGGTCTTGGGTATATTGCATGAAGGTGCGGCTTGTAAACTGCGTGCCGTTGTCGGTGATAATCCTGTTGGGTACACCAAAACGACACACTAGCCCCTTGAAGAACTTGACGGCTGACTGAGCTGTGACCTTCCTGATCGCCTCCACTTCTGGCCACTTTGTGAACTTGTCGATTGCAACGTACAAGTAATCAAAGCCCCCGACGGCGCGGGGGAAAGGGCCTAGTATGTCGAGCCCCCAGACCAAGAAGGGCCAGGAGAGAGGAATGGTTTGAAGGGCTTGAGCTAGTTTATGAAGTTTCTTTGAATGGAATTGGCACGCTTCACACCTGGTGACCAGCGCCGCCGCATCCTGGAGGGCACTGGGCCAGAAGAAGCCTTGCCGGAATGCCTTGCCGGCAAGGGCTCTTGACCCTATGTGGGATCCACATATGCCTCCATGTATTTCCGCCAACAGCTCCAGTCCTTCCTCTCGAGGGATGAACTTCAATTTCACACCGTTCGGTCTTCTCCTGTACAGGACGTCATCGACGAACTGATACATGGCGGACCGACGGGCTACTTTCTCCACTTCTTCCTGCTCCTTAGGAAGTTCCCCAGTCTGAAGGAATCGGACGGTATGCTGCGCCCACGCTGGAGCCTGGGGCTCGACGGCGAGGACTAAAGGCATTTCCTCCGCCAAGGGAGTGGCCATCTCGACGGCAAAAGCTTGACGCTCCGCCGAAGTTAGCCCTCCGATGGCGGGCGCAGTGTCCCCGGCAACATCCTTGCCGGCAGCTCCGGGAGCTCGGCGGGAAAGTACTTGCCGGGCCCTGACTTCCTCCTCTTGTTCTGCTCTGTTGATGGATCAACGGATGGCTGAGAAAGCTGGAGCACAAAGGTACCTGGTTCCACAGGTAACTTGAGAGCAGCGCGCTTTGACAAGTAATCGGCAATGTCGTTCTCCGCTCGGGGAACGTGCTCCGCCTGTATACCGTCAGAGCGCTCTTCCAGCTTCCTCACTTCATCGACGTAGGCCTTCATCAACGGGCTCTGGTAGTCCTTGTTGACTTGTTTGACGACAAGCTGTGAGTCGCCTCTGACAATGAGCTTCTTGATTCCGAGGTCCGCCGCGATCCTAAGACCGGCAAGCAGCCCCTCGTACTCGGCAGTGTTGTTCGTTGATACCTCCCTAGGGAAGTGCATCTGGACCACGTACTTGAGGTGCTCTCCGGTGGGCGCGACCAGCAGTACGCCAGCCCCGGCGCCCTGCAAAGAGAAAGCCCCATCAAAGTACATGATCCAGTTGCAACTTGCCTCTTTGCCGGGGAGAGAAGTTTCTTGGACTTCTTCATCAGGCGTTGCAGTCCATTCTGCGACGAACTCTGCCAGGACTCGGCTCTGAATTGTCGAGGTGCTTTCAAACTTGAGGCCAAAGCTGGACAGCTCCAGTGCCCACTCTACAATCCTTCCTGTCGCATCTGGATTGTGCAATATCCATTGCAGAGGGAGGCGAGTGACGACAGTGATCTCGTGCGCCTGGAAGTAGTGACACAGCTTCCTCGAGGCCATAAGAAGGCCGAAGAGCAGTTTCTGCACACCGGAGTACCTTGACCTAGCCCCCTGCAAGAGGAAGCTAACGAAGTAGACCGGGTGCTGCATCATCTTCTTCCTC
Organism: Secale cereale; assembly: GCA_902687465.1. Taxonomy (NCBI): domain Eukaryota; kingdom Viridiplantae; phylum Streptophyta; class Magnoliopsida; order Poales; family Poaceae; genus Secale; species Secale cereale. Next base: position 525,710,409 of record LR738711.1, on the reverse strand, counting down.
GCATGCACTCCAATCGGTTGTGTCGTCTCTGTTGGCGACTGCGACAAGGCTTCGGATGGTGGCTCTCCATTCGTCGAGTTTCCCCATAACGGGAGGAAAGTCGAGGAGCAACTGCGCGCGCGCCAAAGCTTCGGCTGGTGTCGGTGGTAGCGAAACCTACACGGATCGTGACGTGCTTCGACCCCTGACCATGTCAGGGGGAGCTCCATCACGATCCCGCGGTCGCCTATCGTCTCCACCAGCGCTTTGGCGAGCGGGCAGGCCTTCTATGTCCCGGGAGCGGCGCTCGGGGCTCTTCCCATGGCGACGTCCGGGGTCTTCGGGACGACGACACCATTCGTCGTGCGCTGCTTGAGAAGAGCGCGCTGTTGGCGCCGGCGTGGGAGTTCTGGAGGGCCTCGCGTCGCCCTCAGGCGATGTGGCCGCGGCCTTGGAGGGCCCCGCGCCACTCGCGGAGGGCCGGGTTCCATCTCTGGAACTGGCGATGTGCGGCCCGTTTCCAGGCGCAGAGGCATCGCCACCTCCCAAACTCCGGCTGTCGGGACGGCGTTGGTGTTCGCGAGCAGCGCCCCGAGTCCTTTTCGCGACTGGTCCACTGCTCGCCCGCGCTGCGACGGGCTGTACGGCTTCCGACTGGCCAACCGCCACCGTCGTCTTCTTCTTGGGTGCCATGATGATACAGAAGCGTCGAACTAACCGCTAGAGCCGATTCTCACAACTGCGCCCCCTACCTGGCGCGCCATCGGTGTATTTGGATCGACACCTATGGGATCACAAGAATCCGTACTACGGTTGTGGGGCGCGGGATTGAGAGAAGAGCGGATCGAACGATCAGGACACGGTTCCTTTACCAAGGTTTGGGCCGCAAAGATGCGTAAAACCCTACTCCTGCTTTGGTGGATTATATGTTGGTGTTCTTCAGCTAACGAGGAGCTCCCAAAGAGTCGTGAGGGGTTCCGAAAAGCCGAATCCTCCTCCTGGTCGCCTCGGGCCTCCTTTTATAGGGAAAAGGGGTTGCCACAGTGGCACACAGGAGGTGGAAAGGGTACAGTGATGCGAGGTTATCCCTCGCATTACAGGACAAGGTGCATTTAATGCGCCCAACTTAGGTGTCCTTGCTTTATCGGGGACGAGGGGAACGCCGGTCTTGTACGTCGCCGCTCCTCCTCGTGTCGACACGCGCCCTGGCCAGCGGTGCCCGAGGTGCCATGTAGGCAGACAGGCAGCTGAGGTGGCGCAACGGCGGGTCTCCATGAAGATCTGTGGGTTGCCACGCAGGAGCCTGTCCAGCTGGTTGGGTCGGCAGCTACGTGGGTTGGTGGAAACCCAGTTGGTGCGGGCCTGATGGTGGCCCCGTGGGTGTCCTCGGCAAGGGTCTTGCCGCGGCGCCTGCCGTCATCCCCGGCAAGGTGCTTGCCGGGGGCCTTGTGGACCTCCTTGGCTGGGATCCCACCAAGGGTCGTCGTCTTCTTACCTTGCATCTGATCTTGAAGGTCTTCACAAAGATCTGCATGCCACCACGGGGATATCTCCCGAATCCTCCCCCCATGGGGGTGGTGGACTCAAGGGTGATTTGCTCCGTAGGCGCGGGGCGAGTTGCCGCGACAAGGGTCGTGCCGGGGCTGCCAGAGCCGGCCCCGGCAAGGTTCCTGCCAGGGGAAGCCGCTTCGTCCCTTTGCTCTTCGTGGTCTTGTTCTTGGCGTCGCTCTAGTCTCCATCAAGCTTCAGTCTTGCCCGGGCTTGCCTCCCTTTCCATGCTTGGTGCAACGGCGCCGTGGCTCAGACTGCCCGTGCACAGTCATAGGGGTACAAAAAGTGTACCCCTCTTTTTGTACACCGACATGGACGGTTGTCATCTGTAGGTTATTTCCTCTGGAAATGGCTGCCACGTACCGAATTACGGCCACTTAGCTACTTGAGGGCTTGACATCGCACCGATTGGTGACTTGGGTTGCAGTGAGGTGGAGCGGTAGAGCCTTGTTGGGGTAAGTCCACTCTCCGCGTCCCCGGTAGGCTTGCCGGGACGGCCTTGGGACTTGTGTGTGGGGTACCTAGCCCTCGCTGGGATCGCCTGCCCGGCAAGGGAAGTTTTCCCTTAGTGAGTACTTGTTCCTCCTTCTTGACTTGGTCTTCTTGATCCGCCCCTTGATTTCTCAAAGGGCTTCCTCTTCTGCTTGACGTGGTCGTGGTTGCTATACGCTTGCTTCCGTGCCTGTGTACAGTCAGGGCAACATACCCCAGGGTTTGTTGCACCAACACACACTTGTATGCATGTAGCTGCTTTCCCAAGGCCATCATGTCGGGCTTGAGCACTGCGTGTTCTTCGTGTTCGTCCACCCAATCCAGCAAAAAAAGCAGGAGTAGGGTTTTACGCCTCACGGTGGCCCGAAGCTCGGTAAAAGCCACCCGCATCATCGCCGTAGCGCTACCCCATGGCCTCCGCTCTTTGTGCAACGTGATCTCCCCCATGCGGAACCACAAAGGGGCTCATGGCCCCATAGGTGATCGTGTTCTCCCATGACATCTTTGGCACGCCAGGTAGGGGGATTCGCTTGCGCGAACCCGAAGTTGTGGATGACGCATCGGTCTTCATCGTCATCCTCACGTTCATCCTCTTCGTCAATGGCTTTGAATTGAAAAAACAGAGTTACTCCCTAGCCTCGTTCCTTCCAGACCTTGTCGCTCGTTTCTGCCGCAATGACGGTGACGACAAGGGCGGGAAGCGATGGCGTGGCATTTGCTATGGCTAGCACGAATGGCGTGATCACCATGCGTCCCATGGCCAGAAAGAGAAGCATGGCGTGCGGCAGCATCACCCTCCTTGCACCCACCCATAGAGTGCGTCCGACCCGAAGGGTCGCCGCTTGTGTGGACGGACGAGAAATTAGTAAGCAATTAGCCTCCTCCTTCCTCCTTCCTCCTTGCTCTCCAATGATTGGGTCGCGCAATGGTGATGCCGCCAACATCAATAAGCCCACGTGGATCTTGGTCCTGTATTTATCCCGTCGAGCATAAATCCTGAGTTGAGCATTGGTGCATATCCGTTGGTTGGCACCCTCGCAAGCGAGCCCCGACAGTACTCAATGCGCCAGCCTGCCCTTCACGCTAGCCGCTGAGAGAACATTGGAGACAACAAGAAAAGAGGAAGGAGCCAATTCTTTTCCTTTTCCACTCATATCATTAATCATAAATATTTATGCCGACTCCTCCGGCTCATGCCGGGGACTGGCACGTAAATAATGGATTTACCTAGTCCTTCCCTTGTGCTTCTTCCCATTTTTATCTTTGCAAAGTAGGAATGGTATCCGGGCGAAACCTTCTCAAGAGACGCACAGAGGGAGGGGCGACCATGGGTGGAAGAGAAGATATTATGTGTTATCAAGTAATTCCCCGACACGAGGGGATCATATACAAATTTGGCGTGCTTGTTAACTTTTCTTTAGAGCTTGCGCGTGCCTATCCCTCGGACAACCAAGGTCTCGTATGGCAAGTCCCTTGTGCGATGGAACCTTACTGTATTTGTCTGCACCCCTGCTTTGTTTCGAGCCTGCTCAACAAAGTGGACGACTGCATCAAGGACTGTTAGGGAAAAACCCAACGGCAGTATATCCTTGCTAGCTAAATGCTAAGGACCCGTACCTCAAAGCAATCGCGGCAGCATGCTACTGGCGGGCAACCAAAGTACGTAAGGAAACTAACCATACAAATACCAATGGGAAAACATAAGAGGGATAACATACACTAGCATATCAACATCAGTTTGAACAAGCATTAAAGCGAGAATAGTACAAAGCGTAAAAACGAGATACATGTTGTGTCTTATTACAGGGCACCACAGTAACAAGAATGGCTCAAGGCTGGGCCTAATGACCTCCGGGAACTCTTGAGACTGAGAGCACCTTGTCTGCAAGGGGATCGGACTTCGCTACAACAACAGAGATATTGGCACCTGGTGGCAGCTTCTTGAAGCCACCAGCAAGGTTGCGCTCTGGGTGGAAGAAAGCGAGGTTGCTCAAGACCAGGAAGAGAGCATCACGAGCAAGCTTCCGGGACTTCATTAGTGCAGAAGTCGTCCCTGTTTTCATCGTATGTCTTCAGCCCCTCGATCAAGCCCTCAAAGAAAAGCGTCAGCTTAACACTTGGGACTTTGTGCTTGCGGACGGAGAAGGCCCAGCTGTTCGTGTCCATCTTGGCGATCTCAGCAGTGAGGCGTTCAGCAATATCTACCAAGATCATGATCCAGAGGTCACGCTGTTCAACTTGGTTCGACAGTCTGTCCTCAACATCTTTCTGGAGGATCCTTGCCTTGTTCAAGTCCGATGTCAGTAGCCTCTCACGAGCACTGGCAGACTCAAATTCTATCTCCAAGGAGCCGAGCCTTGCCTTCATGTCAGAGATGGTGTTGTTGGCAGTATCAAGATCCTAGCTCTTGGAGGAAAGCTACGATTGCACCTCCTTCAAGATTGTCTCTGCTTTCTGTGCTTCCTCTTTGAGGGCCGTGATCTCCGTGTTGCTCCCGGCAAGGTACTCCGTCAACTTTCTCACTTGATAATCAAGATCAATCTTGGCGGCAGACGCAGCAGCTAGCTCGTCAGTAACCTTCTTCATTTGGGACGAGGATTCAAGGGTCAACGCAGTAAGAGTGGCTTCGTGGATGTCCTCCAGATACTTGGTACGATGTTGGACACGGGCCTCTAGCACCTCTTCTTTGCCGTGAAGAGTAGCCTCGAGGGCCCCTTCCCGGGAGGAGATGTTCATCTCCTAGGTGTCTAGAAGCGATTCATGCTCCGCCAGCCGAGCCTCCCGGGCTACAACGTCCTCCTTGGCCATAGCCAATGTCTCGTACCGCCTCTTAAGGGAAAGGATTTGCTGGTTATACCACTTGCGCAACTCGTTGCCCTTATCCTTCATCTTCTGGTCTACCCGACTGGTAGAGCTATGCTGCTCCTTAATTGCCTGCCACTTGAACCTGTATACCTCCTTTGCACATCCTTGAATCTAGCCGCCATGGACTCTAGAAAAGCCAAATCCTTGGCACAGTCAGCAGAATCGTCAGCCTCGTTGACTTCCCGGGACAACGGCGCCAATATGCGTCTTATCTCTTCATCAAAGTTTGCATCTGCTGGGACAGACGAGCCGGGAGTGTCAGTACCAGATCGAGCAAGGACTAGTGCCAGCTTGCCCGGGGAAGATTGTAGAGCCATGGCCAGTGGATGGCTCGAAGGGAGAGGCCCCATGGATTGGATAGGAGCGTTCTCCTTGATGGCTATGCCTAGGCCAGATGTTCTGCCAGGAGTTTTCTCTGTCTCTTTCAGGGACTCCAAGATACCGCTGGCCAGCAGCCTGGTCATGGCCCTTCGCGGCAGCAATCTTGGCCGCTTCCTCGGCGACATCTTTTCCTATACTGGCCACCTCCTCCAAGAGCGTAGGTTCGTCAGCCGATAGGGCTGCAAGCAGAATCAGCAGATAAGATGATAAGAAGCCAGATATTATTAAACCAGAGGCCTAGGAGTGAAGTAGTTCGAGCAGGTAGAAACAAAGACAAGTGACTTACCCGATGGGAGTACCTGAGGAAGGACGCTCCCTTCCCCGACAACGTTTGTTGCCGGCGTTTGGTCCACGACCACTCCTCGATGACTGTGGCCTCGGCATGAGCAGTCCCGTCGGTGGAGGTCCTTGCGAGTCACCTCTTGCTTGAGCTTGGGCCGAGGTGGGCCCCTCTTGGCGTGGCCCACCTGATTGGACCACACTATCTCCTTTGGCGGGGATGGGGGCATTCCTCCACACCTCGATGAGCCGATGAAGCTTACCCCGAACCTTCGCTCCAAGGGCTAGGCTGGGGGCTCATTGCGGTGTCTCCTGCCATGTCCCCCACCAGGCCTGTGCCTGCGGAATGGGCCGGCACCTTCGAGCATTTGGCTCGCTTGGCCCACTGGGCGACGGGTTCTGCATCTCTACCAAGATAACAAGACAAGACTAAATTAGCAGCCAAGTGAAGGATACTCCAACAACAAGAAGATTGGTCGTTCTGTTTACTCTGGGTCCAGAAGAATGGTGCTTTGCGCATACCCCGCATGTGGCGGGGTCGCTCTGCCCCTTTTTAGGGTCGGATGAGTAGAACTTCCCGACAGCCTTGGACTTGCCGGTGGAGCCGAGGTCTCTGGCGGGGTCGAGCTTTGCGAGGAAGCTGGGCTTGACTAGGGGCTCGGATCAACCCCCGTGACTGCACGTCGCTTGGCGGGTGGGGTCTTGGCCTCCGCCAGACGAGTGGACTAGCAGCATGCCACCTCAATCTTATCACCCTTGGAGGAAATCTTCTTCACTCTCCTTGCGACCGACAAGGAAGCAAAAACCGCTACTCCCCGACTGGCTCACTTGCTAGGGCATCGCCCTAGCTCTGGCTCTAGGACTTGCGAACCCATTGCAAGCCATTCCTCCTCCACTCCGGGCTGTTGTGCCTCCTTGGCCCCACCTTCCTCTTAGCCCCCTACTATCATGGCTTGATGAACTCCAGCCCCGGCAAAGTCGATCCCGGCAACCTCCTCCAGGTCATGCTCATGTCTCCCTTCATCATAAGAACTCTCGCTTTCAGCATGCTCTTCCTCCTCCTCCTCTCCCCTAGAGGCCCTGAGTGCTCCGTCATCTGCCATCTGCTTCACAATGAACGCTGCTTCTGCCCTTGAGGTGCGCTTGACCAGATCCTTCTCCACCCTGGAAGCCCTTTCTTTCAGACTGGAAACCCACTCTATCTCTGCATCCAAATCAGGCAATTGCCAATCACTCGCAATTCCGTACGCGTTGCAATCGGGTATCCATTTCATAATTTAGTCCCGCAGTGAATTCAGATGCGGAGGGACAACCCCTACCGGCAGATGGAATGGCCCAAGGATGTCGAATAGCTGTTCGCACAGCCAGCCATGTCCATATACCGATAGGTTGTTGATGGGTCCTGGGTACAGACGCATCCTCTCAGCAGAATTCCCATACTCCGAGGAAAATATATTCCTCTTCTGTAGCAGTGCGATGCGGCTAGATAAAGTCAACACCACCTACTCAATAATTATCCCGACAACTTTGAGGTGAGTGATTCTATTCAGCGCTGGGCGAAGCCTGTCGTCGATGAGGCCCAGCTTACTCCATTCGCTGCCGCTCGTGACACGTTCAGGCCGCCCCGCATAGAACTCGGGTGCGTCCTCATCTTGGATCCAGCACCGGTCAACTCTCCATTCGTCCCACCTGCTGTGTTGCTGTCGGGAAGATAACCCCAGTCTTCCTTCTTGCACTAGGGAATCCATCTTATGTTCCCCGAGCGATGGGATTTGTCCTCTATCCGTGGGGTGAAGAAGTGCCTAAACAAATCCACATTGGGGGCGGCTCCAGCAAAGTTTTCGCACAGATGAGCGAAGATCTCCATGCACGCCACTACATTCGGTGTGAAATCTAGAAGGTGGAATCCATACACCGTCATCATGGCACAGAAGAAATCAGCGAAGGGGGGAGTGATACCGCAGAGGAAGTACGCGTAGAAAAAGCGGTACACATCTGATGGAACCCTATCCGACAGAACCATAGGCGCCCCATGCCCTTTCCGGACGGGAAGAAAACCACGTCTTTATGCCACCCCTTGTCCAGTTCTCCGCTCTCTTATTCTTCTCCTCCGCTGCGGTGTCCTTTGCGGCGGCTGGCTGCTTCCCCTTCACGGCGCCCTTCTTCTGTCCCATATCTTGAGCTTACAGGGGGCGAAAGATCTCGCAGGGCTTCGGAGGAGGATTGTGGCAATGGAGGCAGTTGCTTGGCTTGAGGAAGAAGATGAAGGGAGAAGAGATAGATGTGAATGAGCAGCGCCCCTTCACATTGGGAACCGGCGTGGGGGCTAGCTCTTCGCTATCTTTTCTCACAAAGTAACAATTTTTGCAAGCACATTACCAATTAACAACTACTATTCCACGACCCCGCGACATGCGGTAATTACGCAGAGTGGATGTTGAATTGACTGGTCATCAAAACAACCGTTGTGTGGGTAGCATTTCTTCGACAAGTGTCCATGCACTATTTGGGGCCTAACCCAACGTGCCCAGCGACACGTATTCCTTAGGCCCAGGGGCTTCTGTCAGGGTACACAAACAGGGGTATGTGTTCCCCTTGACTTGTGCACGGACAAAGAGCCCCCGCCCCAGCAGCCGAGGCTCGATGAGGGAATGACTACACCAACATGCGGATCAAGAAGACCAAGTCAACATACAAGACAATAGAGCAAACCTCGGGAAGGTCTCCCTTGCCAGGTAAGATGGCCCGGCCAGGTCGAGACCACCCCAAGTGCGAGTCCAAGATCGCCTCGGCAGGCTTGCCGGAACCGGGGTAAGAACTACCCGCATCATCGTCGTCGCGCTGCCTCATGGCATCCGCTCTTTGTGCAACGTGATCTTCCCCACGCTGAACCACAAAGGGGCTCATGGCCCCATTGCTGATCGGGTTCTCCCACGACACATTTGATGATGCTCTTCAGATTAAATTTCATTTGATAACCATCTAAATTACCCAGGCGGTTTTTGATGGTTTGGTGTATGATCGCTTCTTTTCCTGCATGGTCTTCCACTTGCATGCCATCAGGGAGGGTTAAGGTGGGATGTTGTTTTTATGATACCTTTCTGAGGCTATGACCTTAAAAAAATTGGGGTCCTCATCGCCAAAATGGTGATACGTCTCCAACGTATCTATAATTTATGAAGTATTCATGCCATATTAAAACAATTTTAGATGGTTTTGGTACGATTTGCATGGAACTAACTTGGACCGACACTATTTTTAGCAGAACTACCGTGGTGTTGTTTTTTGTGCAGAAAACAAAGTTCTCCAAATGCAACAAAACTTTTTGACAATTTTTTTGGAACAAAAGATCCAATAAAAGCTTCATGGGAGGGCTAGAAGAGCCACTAGGTGGGCACAACCTAACAGGGCGCGCCAGGCCCCCCAGGCGTGCCTTAGTGTATCGTGCCCACCTCGAGGGCCATCTTCGCGTGAAACCGACGCCCAAAAATCCTATAAATACAGAAACCTCTATAAATAACCCTAGATCAGAAGTTTCGCTGCCGTAGGCCTTTGTACCAAAGAAAAATCAATCTAGACCCCATTCCGGGACTCTTCCGGAGGGGTAAATCATCACCAGTGGCCGTCTTCATCATCCCGGCAGTCACCATGATGAGAGGGAGTAGTCCACCCTTGGGGTTGAGGGTTTTTACTAGTAGCTACGTGTTTAACCTCTCCCTCTCTCTCTAGTGTTCTTGAGATGGCACGATCTTGATGTATCGCGGGCTTTGTTAATATAGTTGGATCATATGGTGTTTCTCCCTCTCTATCTTGTTGCGATGAATTGAGTTTTCCCATTGAGATTTTGTTCTTATCGGATTGAATACCTTTATGGATTTGAGAACACTTGATGTATGTCTTGCTATGAATACCCATGGTGACAATGGGGCATCATATTGATTCACTTGAAATGTGTTTTGGCACTCAACTCATAGATTCCTGAGGTGACATTGGGGTAATCTATGCATTGGGGTTGATGCATGTTCTCGACTTTGTTTCTTTGGTAGAAATCTTGGGGTAATCTTTGAGTCCTTGTGTTTGATTGAGTATTATTAATTTGAATTTGTTTTTGTGTTATTTTAGTACCAACTCTTGATAGCTCGATCAGAAAGAATAACTTAGTGTTATTTTAGTACAAACTCTTGATAGATCGATCGGAAAGAATAACTTGGTGTTATTTTAGTACGAAATCTTGGATAGATCGATCGGAAGGAATAGCTACAAACAATTTCTTCTTATGTTTTCCGCTAGATAGGAACTTTGGAGTGATTCTTCATCGCACGTTGAGGGGTGCTTATGTGATATAGTTACATTAGCATTGTTGAGAGATTGCACTAGCAAAAGTACGGACCATAGGCCTCATTTTCAAGCATATAAATACCATTTGTTCTCAATTTTGTTACTTTCTACCTTGCTATTTTTTATTGTTACTATTACAAAAATCAATATCTACTATCATTACTACACTTGTATCACCATCTCTTCGCCGAACTAGTGCACCTATACAATTTACCATTGTGTTTGGTGTGTTGGGGACACAAGAGACTTTTTATTATTTTGTTGCAAGGTTGTTTGAGGGAGACCATCTTCATCCTATGCCTCCCACGGATTGATAAACCTTAGGTCATCCACTTTAGTGAAATTTGCTACTGTCCTAAAAAACTATGCGCTTGGAAGCCCGACACAAGTCTACAAGAACAAGTTGTGTAGTAGACATCAAGCTCTTTCCTGGCGCCCTTGCCGGGGAGGTGAGTGCTTGAAGGTATATCTTTAGATCTTGCAATCGAATCTTTTAGTTTCTTGTTTTATCATTAGTTTGGTATATAAAAAGAAATTACAAAAAAATGGAATTGAGGTGGTCTCATGTTGTTCATCTTTATAATGTCTTTCTTAAAAATGATGGAAATGAAAATTGTGCTGAGTTGTTAGAATAAGAATTCAATAAAAGCTTTGGCATAAATTCCTTGAATGATGAGCGTGATTGCAATGTTGTTAGTATGCATTCTATAATTATTAAAGTACTAATGATGATTGCGCTAGTCATTAAAAAATGTTTCTTATAAGCATGTGGATAGATCGATCGGAAAGAATAGCTACAAACAATTTCTTCTTATGTTTTCTGCTAGATAGGAACTTTGGAGTGATTCTTCATCGCACGTTGAGGGGTGGTCATGTGATCCAGTTACATTAGCATTGTTGCGAGATTGCACTATTGAAAGTACGGAACCTATACCTCATTTTCAAGCATAACAATGCCGTTTGTGCTCACTTTTGTTACTTGCTACGTTGCTATTTTTATTGTTGCTATTATAAATATCAATATATACTATCATTACTACACTTGTATCACCATCTCTTCACCGAGCTAGTGCACCTATACAATTTACCATTGTATTTGGTGTGTTGGCAACACAAGAGACTTTTTTATTGTTTGGTTGCAGGGTTGTTTGAGGGAGACCATCCTCATCCTATGACTCCCATGGATTGATAAACCTTAGGTCATCCATTTGAGTGAAATTTGCTACTGTCCTACAAAACTATGCGCTTGGAATCCCAACATGAGTCTACAAGAACAAGTTGTGTAGTAGACATCAAGCTCTTCCCTGGCGCCGTTGCCAGGGAGGTGAGTGCTTGAAGGTATATCTTTAGATCTTGCAATCGAATCTTTTAGTTTTTGTTTTATCACTAGTTTGGTTTATAAAAAGAAATTACAAAAAAATGGAATTGAGGTGGTGTCATGTTGTTCATCTTTACAATGTCTTTCTTAAAAATGATGGAAAGGAAAATTGTGCTCAATTGATAGAATAACAATTCCTTAAAATGGTTGGCATAGCACTGGTACGTGTGGGTGCTATACAAACGGTTTTTAACCCCTTTCCGTGACGGCATTTGGGACCGTCGCCCAGTGAGTGTGTGCGATATGGTGTCCCGACCACACGACCCCAAAACCGTCGGAGATATGGAGCAGTGATCCAGAGGCCTTCCAAATGTAATTGTGTGCGATGCAGCACACACTAAATTCTTTCGCACGTGTGGTATCGGTGATTAAGCGTTTCTAATGATGCAGTGAAACCATACGGTATGTCTTAATGAACCATTTGGGACACAGTATGTAAGGCACGCGGGCCAATATATGAACTGTGTGTGATTTGTGCACCATCGCACACAAGTTTTCTGCGTAACCCGTCTGCCATGCAAGACTTCATCGCACACGTTTCCCAACAATTACCGTCTGCAATAATGTTCCATCACAAATGGTTCAGGAGCCCCTTCGCACACATACAAGTGTTGCAGACCATTTGTGATTTGTTGTGTATCACCGACGGTTGCGGAAAGAGTGACGTGTGCTTTTCGTTGCGATCCCACACGTTTCCTAAAACAATTACGATTGGGATCGTATTTTACATTGGGCCCGGTTTACTCCGAGTTTTCGTGCGTGACAACGCGATATCACAAATGGTTCCAGAGACCCTACGCACATGTAGTAGCGCTGCAAATCGTTTGCGATTTGCTTCATATCACCGATGGTTCGGCTACGATTGATGTATGCTTTTCGATGTGGATCGCACACACTCATTTAGTTGAACCGTATGCGGAGAAATTGCCAGGTCAAAACAAAAATATCCCATTTTGAATCGGCATGAAAAAAGCAAATTCGCCACAATATTAAATTGAATAAACAAACAAAAATATCCCATTTTGAATCGGCATGACAAAAGAAAATTCGCCACAATATCCAATTGAACAAATAAACAATAATATCCCATTTTGAATAAGCACGCAAAAAGCAAATTCGCCACAATATTCAGTTGAACAAATAGTGTCTACAGGAAGAACATTCATCAGATTTCGCATCAATTGCAATTGAACATATAACAGCTAAAATCCATTAATTTGTCCACACATATATGCATTACATAATTATTAATCATAGTGTATGAAATACGAAGACCTCATCAGATGCAAAACAATGGATCCATGCATATATGTTTAGCGGCTAACTCTTACTCAATGTTTCAAGAGAACGCATGCTGAAATCTTCATTATCACCAGTGGGATTGATGTAGTGATTCAAGAAGAAGTCGCTGATAAATCTCCGAACCATCATCAATTCACTAGACGGGAGCAGTTCAGGGTCCTCCGTTTTAAGATGAGTTGCAGTATTTTTAAGATCAGAATGTGCCATAGGAGTGGAGTAGAAGATATTAATTAAGATAGACTTACAGGTACTAATTCGCGAGGGTCGTCACAACTATCATCAGATTTGCAGATGGAGATCATGTGTCTGCAAACATAGTATGCACAAAGGTTGGTCCCTGCTTTTTGCTGAGGACACTGAATTTTTCTGTACATAATTAGTCATGTATTTGTCCTGTTAGGAACAACCTAAGCGGTGTTAGATGTATTATTTTTTCTTTGGACAAAATAGACACAGGTTTATTTAGTAGCTTGAACATTTGACTAGCGTAAGAAAAGGTATTTGCAGACTGTTGGATAAATTTTCCGAAAATAACGGATTTCGGTGTGTTACCGGAGAAACGATCTCGTGCTGCAGAGGTAGTTCCCTCTTGAACATGTTCCCTGGTTTAGTTTTCCACAATGCGAGCACACTGCAAATGAAGATGAGTTTTGACAAGATCAATTATTGAACCATATATGAATGCAAATTAATTTCAACATCATAGAATTCAATACCTATCAATGAATTGTTGAAGATCCATCAGATCCTGAGCATTTGTTGACTCTATGAGAGAATCGATGTAGTAAACTGTGTTCTTCTTTGGAACAACGAATTCCAATATCCAATGATCGCTACATATTAAGAAATCCATAAAATTATGAATTATGTCGAAATCTGAAAGACAACCAGTGTATGCATGGTAGTTTACTTGACTTACCGTTCATGGTATTAGCAGAGAAATGATTATGCATGGGATGAGTTTTCGAAGAGACGGACGACTGTGTAAATGGCCCAGTCCCGTCGGTCCTTACCATGTATTGTTGTGCCATTTGCTAATGCAGGATCTATGAAATACACGCTCTTCCTTTTTCTTCTCTATGCGTTCAATCCCCTGATAGGAAGAAATGCAGTTAGTTGTTTATAATTACAGCCTTGTATGGAGAAGTTGACCAGAGTTTGTTAAGAACTTACAAAATCAGGCATCTAACAAGAGTGGCATCGAGCACGTTGAAGTTGAAGAAGAGATGTAAGTCCTCGAAACTCACACTAATGGAACCAACATCATGTCAGAAATGATCTCTGTTGTAGTGGACTAGCAAAGCATGATGACCTGCTAACATTTGATCCATGCAATATTCATGTAACTCACGACAACTGGAACTACACTCATCAAAGTATTCGCCAACAAGAAATGGCTGGTCATGGACATCATTGCATGCTTCAAGTATGCACACTTTACTTTATTTCTTCATCATCCATGCCGTCAGAAATAATATTACTCCCCGATTCAAACAAGATGCTGTTAATTTGGTTCTAGGCGATGAGTGCTTTAAGTAAGAGGAAATCGTTCTCTTTCCTCTTCACTCTCCCGCTGCGCTTCCTCGTGGTCGTGGGTGTAGCCTTTTTGGCCACTTCCTTCTTGGTACTTGAAGCATTTCTGGCAGAACGTCTGGTTGCCTGCAAGGTAGACTATCGAGTAGACGGTGAAGCTTGGACAGACTGTTTAGCAGACTGTTTATCTATGCCAAACCGCTGAGCTGCCGGTGCTACTGAGATGGACTGCTGGGCTGTAGGAGCAGAGGCATCGGACTGCTGATCATGTGTTGAAGCTATGTCAGGTTTCTGCGCGGGTGGTGCCAACTTGTCGGTGTGGTGAGGAGGCCGTGCCAACGCGTTGGTTTGCTGAGCAGGAAGTGCTGACTGTCAGTGTACTAAGGTAGGGGTACCTCAGTACCCCAACTTGTGCACGGGCAGTAGCAGCTTCCCGCGGCAGGGCCTACCACGCGCTCGTCGGAGACCTTCCTGCTCCACGTAAAACCATTCAAAAACAAAGTATACAAGGCAGAAGATCGAGACCCCGGCGAGTGGAGCTTGCCGGGAAGGCCGTTCCAGGCTCAAGATTACCTCACTCACGCAAGGCCCTGGCAAGAGGAGCTTGCCAGGAAGACTAGAAGATTACATCACAGAAGACATGCCTCGACGCTATACGCGCCCCGGCAAGGCCCGGGGAGCGACAAGCTTCAGAGCCCGGCAAGCTCCCGGGCCCGGCAAGGTCAAGACCCCGGCAAGGTACTTGCCGGGGAGGATTGCGCTGTGTGCCCACGCTCCAGCTCATCGAACCACGCGTCGCCCTGGGGCCATTCCAGGGACGCGTGGTGGATGGCTGTGCAGCCTGGGGGACACGGTGGCACTCCACGGTGGTGAAGCCATCGCCGTGGCAAACGGAGACGCAAGGGCGGGCGCTTTTGGGGTCGACGGCGACGGGCATTAAATGCTCTTGTCCCCCACTGTCAAAGTAGGTAGCGACCACTGTTCACGCACTGTAGCTCCACTATTCCCGCACTGTTACAACTACCACCTCTTTTACATTTTTACCCTTTCTCCTACGTTGACACCTGTCGGTGACCCCTTGCACTATAAAAGGAGGCCCATGCACAACGTAGAAAGGGTTCGGAACCTAGATCGCTCATACGCTCGGTGTAGCTAGTTCTTCAAGCTCCCGAGCTCTCCAACTCAATACAAACTAAGCAGGAGTAGGGTTTTACGCGTCCTCCGCGGCCCGAACCTGGGTAAAACTGCCCGCGTGTTCACTACGATCTGCTCTTCGTGCTCCCTCCGCCCTCTTACCGCACAAGCAAGGGGCTCCGGTCCCATAGGTGCTCGTGGAGGACAGTTTCCCCCGACATCTTTGGCGCGCCAGGTAGGGGGCGTCGAGGTTGTGCGAACCTGATCCGGCGTTCATGCGGGCGCATTCTTCATCAGCGCATTCTTCATCAACCTCTCCGAATTCGTCAGTTTCATCAACAACAGCACCATGGCCCCGAAGAAGAAGGCTTCGGAGGTCGGAGGCCCGTCTGCGTCTCATCCGCCGCCGCCAGAGCCAACGGTGGGCGGGGGAGACGCCGTCGGAAGGGTGGTCGCCGGCGAGGACACTCGCGGCGCCACCAAATCCAAGGACAGGACGGACGACCGAGCCTCGGTCTCCGTGGACGCGCCACGTCCGTCTCAGCAAAAGACAACCCAGCAGCGCCATGTCACAGGAGGTGGCATCCGCTTGCTGGGCCAAGGGCAAACCGGAGGTTCGCGGGACGCCCCGGACCACCGTCCGGGCACAAGCAAAGCGAAGACGCCGGGGCGGGACCCTGCTCCTTCTAACGCTGTTAGGAGTCCGAGCATATCCCGCTCCTCGCGCCGCTCGCCCCCGCTCCCCTCCACTCCAGCAGAAGCGCTCGCAAGGGCGCAACTGCTCCTTGACTTCCCTCCAGCGGCAGACAAGGCCGAAGACTGGAGGGCCACCATCCAGAGCCTGATCGCCTTCGCCAATAACGATACGCCGCAGCAGCCGGCGACCTCGCGGCCGCGGCAAGTCGAGAAGACGAAGGCCGACGGCGACAAGACCGCCGGGGGTGCAACCACCGTGCACTCCCCGCCGCAGAAGCAGAAGACGCCGCCCCGCCGGAACAACGCCGACGACGGCTCCACGGCGTCGTCGGATCCGCGGGCTCGTCGGGACCAGCGCCAGGTCCTTGACGACCGGCGACAAGAAGACGCTCGAACAACGATCGAGCGCCGCCGAGAAGCTCGGCGACAATCAGACCAGAGAGCTGGGAACGCTGTCGACGCGCGCGCGCCCGATGAACCAGGCGACTTGCCGTACGCGGCAGGCTGCCCTGCGTTCACCCGTGAGCTGCGGCGCGTCCAGTGGCCCAGCATGAAGAATTTCAAGCCCGACGTACCGGAGAAGTACGACGGCAAGACGCACCCCTCGGAATTCCTCAGCATTTACACAATCGCTGTGCAAGCTGCCGGGGGGCGCGACGAGAAGATATTGGCAAATTACTTCCCGCTCGTGCTTAAGCCGAACGTTCGTTCGTGGCTTATGCACTTGCCGGAAGGCTCCATTTCTTCTTGGGAAGATCTTTGCCATCAGTTTGTTGGCGCCTTCACGGGCGGCCACAAACCCCACGGCCAGGAGAGCGATCTCCACATTCTGGCCCAGAAGGAAGGAGAATCCCTGCGCAAGTACATCCAACGCTTCAGCCGTGTACAGCACAACATCCCCGACGTCCACCCTGCCGCGGTTATCAGCGCGTTCCACCAGAACGTGCGTAACCGCCGCATGCGTGAAGAAATGGCCATGACCAAGATTCGGGATGTCAGCGAGCTCTACGCTCTGGCTGATAAGTGCGCACGCGCAGAAGAGGGGAGGAGACTCCCCGGGGAGGATGCTGGCGCAGGAGGAAGTGACAGCGACGACGACGCCCCGGCAAAGAAGAGCCGGCGGCGGAATAATAGAAGAAAGAACAAGAAGGAAGTGCTTGCCGTCGAGAAGTCCGGCAAGGAGGCTCCCGCCAAGCAAATGCAGGCTGGAGGCTCCGGGAAGGAGCCTGCCCCTGTGGCGGCAGCCGACAAGCAGGATGGCTCCGACAAGCAATACTGCAAGATCCACCGCACCAAGGGCCACGACCTCTCCAACTGCAAACGCGTCGAGTACCTCGTCGAGCAGCAGAAAGCTGAGTACGAGAGGCGTGACAAGGAGAAGGCCCAAGGTGTCGGGGGAGAACCAAGCAAGAAGCGGCCGTTCAATGGCCGGGGAGGACGCCGCGGCAAGGCCAAGCAGCGGCAAGGTGACCGACCTCCCCGGGGCCGCGACAAGGATGAAGAAGACGACGACGAAGACATGGAGGATGAGGATAACAGCGAGCAGGAGTAGGGTTTTACGCGTCCTCCGCGGCCCGAACCTGGGTAAAACTGCCCGCGTGTTCACTACGATCTGCTCTTCGTGCTCCCTCCGCCCTCTTACCGCACAAGCAAGGGGCTCCGGTCCCATAGGTGCTCGTGGAGGACAGTTTCCCCCGACATCTTTGGCGCGCCAGGTAGGGGGTGCAACCACCGTGCACTCCCCGCCGCAGAAGCAGAAGACGCTGCCCCGCCGGAACAACGCCGACGACGGCTCCACGGCGTCGTCGGATCCGCGGGCTCGTCGGGACCAGCGCCAGGTCCTTGACGACCGGCGACAAGAAGACGCTCGAACAACGATCGAGCGCCGCCGAGAAGCTCGGCGACAATCAGACCAGAGAGCTGGGAACGCTGTCGACGCGCGCGCGCCCGGTGAACCAGGCAACTTGCCGTACGCGGCAGGCTGCCCTGCGTTCACCCGTGAGCTGCGGCGCGTCTAGTGGCCCAGCATGAAGAATTTCAAGCCCGACGTACCGGAGAAGTACGACGGCAAGACGCACCCCTCGGAATTCCTCAGCATTTACACAATCGCTGTGCAAGCTGCCGGGGGGCGCGACGAGAAGATATTGGCAAATTACTTCCCGCTCGTGCTTAAGCCGAACGTTCGTTCGTGGCTTATGCACTTGCCGGAAGGCTCCATCTCTTCTTGGGCAGATCTTTGCCATCAGTTTGTTGGCGCCTTCACGGGCGGCCACAAACCCCACGGCCAGGAGAGCGATCTCCACATTCTGGCCCAGAAGGAAGGAGAATCCCTGCGCAAGTACATCCAACACTTCAGCCGTGTACAGCACAACATCCCCGACGTCCACCCTGCCGCGGTTATCAGCGCGTTCCACCAGAACGTGCGTAACCGCCGCATGCGTGAAGAAATGGCCATGACCAAGATTCGGGATGTCAGCGAGCTCTACGCTCTGGCTGATAAGTGCGCACGCGCAGAAGAGGGGAGGAGACTCCCCGGGGAGGATGCTGGCGCAGGAGGAAGTGACAGCGACGACGCCGCCCCGGCAAAGAAGAGCCGGCGGCGGAATAATAGAAGAAAGAACAAGAAGGAAGTGCTTGCCGTCGAGAAGTCCGGCAAGGAGGCTCCCGCCAAGCAAACGCAGGCTGGCGGCTCCGGGAAGGAGCCTACCCCTGTGGCGGCGGCCGACAAGCAGGACGGCTCCGACAAGCAATACTGCAAGATCCACCGCACCAAGGGCCACGACCTCTCCAACTGCAAACGCGTCGAGTACCTCGTCGAGCAGCAGAAAGCTGAGTACGAGAGGCGCGACAAGGAGAAGGCCCAAGGTGGCGGGGGAGAACCAAGCAAGAAGCGGTCGTTCAATGGCCGGGGAGGACGCCGCGGCAAGGCCAAGCAGCGGCAAGGTGACCGACCTCCCCGGGGCCGCGACAAGGATGAAGAAGACGACGACGAAGACATGGAGGATGAGGATAACAGCGAGCAGGAGTTCCAGAAGGCCACGGAGGTCCTGTGCGTCGACGGTGGCGCCTCTCTGCACACCTCCCACCGCTAGCTCAAGCAGTGGGTGCGCGAGGTGAACGCAGCAGAGCCGCCCGTGGAGTCGCGCAGGCTCCTCAAATGGTCCAGCACGCCCATCATTTTTGATCTTGAGGATCACCCTGACCGCACCACTGCGGTCGGGTGCTTGCCGATGCTGGTTTCACCCACCATCCGCAACCTCAAGGTCACCAAAATGTTGGTTGACGGCGGGGCCGGGCTGAACTTGATCTCCTCTGCTGTGATCAAGAAACTCCAAATCCCAGATGGAGAGCTCGAAGAGACCGGTTCTTTCCAAGGAATCAACCCGGGAAGGAGCAAGCCCAAGGGGAAGATAACTCTGCCGGTGACCTTTGGCGGGGAGCTCAACTTCAGGACTGAGCGCATCACATTCGACGTCGCTGATATTCCATTGCCATACAATGGAATACTCGGCCGTCCCGCCCTCGCCAAGTTCATGGCAGCTTCCCACCACGCCCACAACGTACTCAAGATGCCGGGGCCGATAAGCGTCATCACTGTCCACGGCGACAAGAAGGATGCGCTTGTCTGCGCCGACAAGATATACCGGGATGCAGCAGCTGCGGCAGAGAAGGACACACTTGCCGCTGAAGCTCCCGGGGGGAAGAAGATGAAGACCAAGTCCGGCAAGTGCTCTGGGGCCCACTCCGGCAACCGCACCTCTTCGGAGTGCTGCGTCGCCGTCGAGGACGTTCCATCGAGCTCCACCGGCAAGTGTAAGAAAGGGATGGCCGCTCCTCCGGCAACCAAGAAGGTGTCCGCCAGGGAGGACGGCACTGGTGGTACCTTCACCATCAGTGCCACGCTTGACAGCAAATAGGAAAGCGCGCTCATTGCCTTCCTGCGGGCGAATGTCGATGTGTTTGCATGGCAACCATCTGACATCCCCGGTGTTCCTAGGAAGGTAATTGAGCACAAGCTTGCTGTTTGTCCTCATGCGCGGCCCGTCAAGCAGAAGGTGAGGAAGCAAGCCGTGGAGCGCCAAGAATTCATCAACGAAGAGATCAAGAAGCTAGAGGCAGCAGGCCTGGTTAGAGGTGTGATCCATCCGACGTGGTTAGCAAACCCAGTCGTCGTGCGCAAGGCCAATGGGAAGTGGAGACTGTGTATAGACTTCACCGATGTGAATAAAGCATGTCCCAAGGTTCCATTCCCCTTGCCGCGCATTGACCAGATCGTTGACTCCACTGCCGGATGTGAGCTACTCTCTTTTCTTGATGCATATTCAGGCTACCATTAGATTTTTATGGCCAAAGAAGATGAAGAGAAGACTGCATTTATCACTCCATGTGGCACTTATTGCTTCATACGCATGCCATTTGGACTGAAGAATGCAGGATCAACATTTGCAAGGGTAGTGCACACTGCTTTCGAGCCACAGATCCACAGAAATGTAGAGGCTTACATGGATGACATCGTGGTGAAGAGCAAGAGCAAGGGTACCCTGGTCCAAGATTTGGAAGAGACATTCCAGAACCTGCGCAAGATACAGCTCAAGTTGAACCCCGAGAAGTGCGTCTTTGGAGTCCCCTCCGGCAAGCTTCTCGGGTTCTTTGTGTCACAGAGGGGGATTGAAGCTAACCCCGACAAGATTAAAGCCATTGAGCAGATCGAAGCCCCGAAGTGCGTCAAGGATGTCAGAAGGCTTGCAGGTTGTGTGGCTGCCCTCAGTAGGTTCATTTCGAAGTCTGCGGAACGCGCCCTGCCTTTCTTCAAAATCTTGAAGAAGGCAGGTCCCATGAAGTGGACTCCGGAAGCGGAGGCGGCGCTGCAGGATTTGAAACGGTACCTATCCTCCACTCCAATACTTGTCGCACCTAGACCACATGAAAAGTTGTTGCTATACCTAGCGGCAACCAACCAGGTGGTTAGTGCTGCGTTAGTAGCGGAGAGGGAGGCCGAAGAGGAGTCTACAACGCCGGCAAGCGAATCCAGCGACAAGCAGGGGGCTGCTCCGACGAGCTCTGGCCCCGACAAGGACAACTCTGCGCAGGAACAGGAAGAAGTGCGGAAGAAGATGGTGCAGCGCCCAGTGTATTTCGTAAGTTCCCTTCTCCAGGGGGCTAGATCAAGATACTCTGGTGTGCAAAAGTTGCTTTTCGGCCTCCTCATGGCCTCGAGAAAGCTACGCCATTACTTCCAGGCACATGAGATAACAGTGGTCACTCGCTTTCCGCTGAAGAGGATATTTCACAATCCTGAAGCAACAGGCAGGATCGTTGAGTGGGCACTGGAGCTGTCGAGCTTTGGACTCAAGTTCGAAAGTACTTCAACCATACAGAGCCGAGCTTTGGCAGAATTCATAGCTGAGTGGACCCCAACACCCGATGAAGAAGTCCAAGAAACAAGTACACCCGTACAAGAAGCGACAAGTGAATGGGTAATGTATTTTGATGGTGCCTTCTCGCTGCAAGGCGCCGGTGCCGGCGTGGTGCTCATCGCGCCCACCGGAGAGCACCTCAAGTATGTTATCCAGATGCACTTCCCAAGAGAGCAAGCGACAAACAACACTGCTGAGTATGAAGGCTTGCTTGCCGGCCTCAGGATTGCGGCCGAACTTGGGATCAGGAAGCTGATTGTGCGGGGAGATTCTCAGTTGGTGGTCCGACAAGTTAATAAGAGTTACCAGAGCCCTCTGATGGAAGCTTATGTAGATGAAGTAAGGAAGCTTGAGGAGCACTTTGAAGGTCTGCAGATGGAGCACGTCCCGAGAGCTCAGAATGAAATAGCAGATGGCCTTTCAAAGTGTGCTTCAATGAAGTTACCTGTGGAACCAGGGACCTTCTTGCTCAAGCTGACTCAACCATCCGTTACACCATCAATTGGGCAATCCAAGAAGAGAAAGATGGTCTCCGGCGACTACTTGCCGGCGGATCTTCCTGAAACCGCCGCCAAGGTCCCCAAGATCAACAATCAGAACGCTGAGGAACAGTCTGCTCCTGCAGATCCAAGGATCTGTGCAGTTGAAGCAGGTGTTCCCGACAAGCCTCGCCCCGGCGAGCTTGCCGGGGGATCACCAGCTCCGGCAGAACCGGAGGTTCTTGCCGTAGAAGCTGAGGTCCCCGCAGCGGCCCTCATGCCTTTAGTCCTTGCCGTTGAGCCCCGGGCTCCGGCATGGTCACATCAGATCGTCCGTTTTCTGCAAACTGGAGAACTTCCCGACGACCCAGAAGAAATAGAGAAGATAACCAGGCAGTCAAGTATGTACCAGTTCGTGGATAACGAGCTGTACAGAAGAAGACTCAACGGTGTCAGATTGAAGTGCATCTCCAGGGAAGATGGACAGAAGCTGTTGGCAGAAATACACGGAGGCATATGCGGCCACCACATTGGCGCAAGGGCACTTGCCGGGAAAGCTTTCCGGCAAGGGTTCTTCTGGCAAGAAGCCCTCCAGGATGCGACTGCACTAGTAACCAAGTGTGAAGCGTGCCAGTTCCATGCAAAGCAGATCCATCAGCCAGCTCAAGCTCTCCAAACAATCCCTTTGTCCTGGCCCTTCTCGGTCTGGGGGCTCGATATCCTCGGCCCCTTCCCCCGAGCCGTCGGGGGCTTTGAGTACTTGTACGTTGCAATCGACAAGTTCACAAAGTGGCCAGAAGTGGAGCCAGTGAGAAACGTGACAGCACAGTCAGCGGTCAGGTTCTTCAGGTCAATTGTTTGCCGTTTCGGAATCCCCAACAGGATCATCACCGACAATGGTACACAATTTACTAGTCGCACCTTCATGCGGTACGTCCAAAACCTTGGCGCCAAGGTCTGTTTCGCTTCTGTTGCTCACCCGAGGAGCAACGGTCAAGCGGAGAGGGCCAATGCTGAAGTGCTGCGCGGACTCAAGACGAGGACCTTTGACAGGCTGCGCAAGTGCGGAAGAAATTGGATAGAGGAGCTACCGGCGGCTCTTTGGTCAATCAGAACGACACCAAGTCGAGCCACCGGACAGACACCCTTTGCTCTAGTCTATGGAGCAGAGGCAGTTCTCCCCACGGAACTCGTATACGGATCTCCTCGAGTGCTCGCTTATGATGAGCTCGAGCAAGAGCAACTGCGACAAGATGACGCACTGCTCCTTGAGGAGGAACGTCTCCAGGCTGCTGTACGAGCTGCTCGATACCAGCAAGCCTTGCGTCGCTACCATAGTCGCAAGGTCAAGGCCAGGAGTCTCGAGGAAGGCGACCTTGTTCTTCGGCGTGTTCAGTCCGCCAAGAATTCCAACAAGTTGACGCCGAAGTGGGAAGGCCCTTATCGGGTGAGACAAGTCACGAGGCCCGGCGCTGTCCGCCTCGAGACCGAAGAAGGCTTACCGGTGAGCAACTCCTGGAACATAGAGCATCTTCGCAAGTTTCACCCATAAGGCGCGGTTGCCGTGATTCGCTCCGGCAACCACCTTTTGTACAAGCTTTGCCGCTGTTGCATGTAACCCTTTGTACAAAGCCGGGCGCAGACCCCGTGCATCAGTAAAGCTTTGTGTTTTGCGCTATTTGCCTTTTGCATGCTTTTCTTTGCTATTTGCATGTGTTATTTGGCATCTTGTGCAACATACATATCCGGTAAGCATTAGCACGCCGAAAGGCCACATACTTGTTTCCCTCTTCTTTTTCCTTGCCTCTTAAGCGGAAGGAATGTTCCTCGCGCACAAGTTTGCCGGGGGGGAAGGAGATGGAAGAGGAACCAAGTGCTGTTCAAGAAAGAGAAGCCTTACCGAGAAGCAAGCGATATACGAAAGTTAAGTTATTAGAATTTGATCAGTTCAAATTTTTAATTTTAAGTTGTCTTCCTTGAACAATCACACTTTGTATGGAAATCCTGTGCGCGGAGGAACCTACCCGTAGCTAGCCGCACCCTTATCTTGTTTTCGAGTACGCTCAGCGACTCAAGTGAGCTGCGACAAGTGTCGCGCCCTTGGTTCGTTTTCGAGTTCACTCAACAAGCTGAGTGCGTCGCGACTAGCCGCGGCAAGGTTGCTTGCCGGTAAGACCTTGGCCAGCAGGCTGCTCAGAGTCCAGCACTCAGCGCTCGCGGCAAAGGCCCCTTGCCGGCAAGCTCCCCGGGAGCGCAGGGTGAAAAACGTACAAAGCGGATGACCAAGACAAGGAAGATGACATTGCACTGATTGATCAAAATGAGATAAATATCTTACAAAGGATAACTTGTCGCAATGATTAATGAGTTCATAACACCCTATGCAGCAACAAAAGGAGATAAAGATAAAGGAGGCCTAATCTACGCGGTCGCCCTCGAGCCTGGAGATCTTGTTCACTTTGTCGATGATGTGGGCGACCTGCTCCTTCAGCGCCTCCATGTTTGCGTCGGCCAGCAAGCTACGGAGAACGTTGGTGAGGTTTATGCCGGGATTGCGGTATACAATCTTCGTCAGCACACGCTCCAGGGTTCCCGTGCAGAGCCGGCGCGACTCCTCGGCCAGTTGCGCGGGGATCTTCTTCCG
This sequence comes from Secale cereale, assembly GCA_902687465.1. Classification (NCBI taxonomy): domain Eukaryota; kingdom Viridiplantae; phylum Streptophyta; class Magnoliopsida; order Poales; family Poaceae; genus Secale; species Secale cereale. Next base: position 525,685,941 of record LR738711.1, on the reverse strand, counting down.
AAGATCTGCAAGGGCCGGCGCGATCCCCCTGAAGAAGAGGCTGAGCTTGGCGCTGTGTGGGAGGTTTGGGTCCGGAGAGTAGATGAGATGCTCCAACTTCAGCGCCAGCAGCTCCTGGTCGATGTTGGATGCAGAAGACACCAGGTCCTCGGTCCACACCTCGACGGTCCGGCGGAAGTTCTCGGCCGCGGTGTTGGCGCTCTCCACCAAGCTTCGCTCCTTGCGGAGCTCCTCCTTCAGCTTGGTTTCCCGGTCCCGGACGGCGTCGAGCGAGTCCTTCAACGTGGAAACCTTCAGCTCCAGGTCCTCGACGGAGTCCTTGGCGGCCTTCAGCTCGTCGCCCTGCTTGGAGAGGCGCACCTGGAGCTCGGAGTTGGTGTGGGCGTCCTTCTCGCGCTCTATGTTGAGCGCGGTGACCCTCTCCACGCTCGCCTTCAGTGATTCCTCCAGTTGCGCGACCTTGGCGGCAAGCTCCTCCTTGGCGGTCTCCGCGGCAGCCGCGGCGGCTTTCGCCTCCTTCAGCTCTCCGCCAAGGGCCTGTTCCCGAGCGGCAAGGTCTTCCTCGTGGGAGTCGAGGTTGACCTTCCGCTGGGTCAGCTCTCCTTCTCGCCGGGACAGCTCCTCCCCGGCGAGCCGCTGCTGCTCTTCGGCCTCGGCCTTCTCCAGCAACCATTCCTGGTACTCCCCGGCGAGCCTCTCGCGCTCCTCCGCCACCTCGCGGAGGGCAGCCTGGTTGGCAGCGCGGAGCTCCGCCGCGCGCTTCTCCATCTCGACGGCGGCCTTGGCGGCGAGGGCCTCCCGAGACGCTAGCTTCGCCTGCCTGGCCCGGTAAAGGGCCAGGAGTTGATGAAGTAGCTTCTCCTCCTCGGGCCCGTCGCTTCCGCCGGGCGCCTCGACAATCTTCAGTCCCGCGGAGGCGAGAACTTCTCCATCGAAGGCCTCGCCCTCCGCGGGGGCTCGCGATGAAGAACCCCACGGCATTTGAATGAAGACGCCGTTGGGAGCTTCAAGGTAGTAGCTGGCCTGCTCCTTTTCGGCGGAGGGGTCGGCGGCCGGCGTAGCACTTGATGCTCCTGCCGCCTCTGGGCCAGCAGTGCGGTCGCCGTCCCCCTCCCCGGCCGCTGCGTCCGCAGCCGGAGCGGTCTCCTCCGCAGCTGGCTCGGCGGCTCCCGCCGTGTCCTCGGCGACAGGAGCGTCGCCGCCGCCGCCCTGCGCTCCCTCCTCCTCGACGTCGATGACCTCCGTTTCCATCTGCTCGGGGGGAGGAGGATGTAGAAGAAGAAGAAAAGCAGAAGAAGTTCAAGCAAATATCCAAAAAGAGACGAGTCCAAGAAGACTAAGTTACGGAACTTACCCTGGCGGACGACGTCAGCGGCGGGCTCCCTCGCCGGGGAGCTCTGCCTTGGCAGAGTAGCTGCCCTCGCCGGGCTGCTCGCCCTTGGCGGGGTACTCGCCCTTGGCGGAGTACCCGTCCTTGGCGGAGCACTCTCCCTTGCCGGGGAGTTCGGCCTTGGCGGGGATGGCGGGGCCTGCGGCTCCTCGGGAACGACCTCCGGACGCTCCTGCGGCTGTGGCTCCACCTCTGCACAAGACAATCAAAACAAGGCACAAGCATCAGGATATTAGCACAAGGACAAATCCTCAAGCGCGCCCGACGAGCGGTAGTACAGAACCCAGACTTACGCTGGGGGCTGCGCTGGGGGCTGCTCCTCGAAGCAGCGCTCGGGTCCGGCAGGCTTGGCTCCGGCACGTCCCCAGTCGCCGCGATGGGCGAGTCGTCCGCGACCTCGACCACGGGCACCTTGGCTTTATTCGCCACTCGCTGGGCCAAGGTCCTGAAGATTGAAACAAGAAGCAAGATCAGAATCTACAATAATCAAGACGAAATTTAAGAAGATGCAAGATCTCGAGTTCTTACTCCCGTTCATCCTCGTCATCGTCGTCGCTCAAAGCGGAGAAGTCAAACTCCACCTAGGGCGCGTCCGCGCGGGGAGCGGGAGGCGAAGACTCCCTCGGGCGTTTGGCGGTCCCTGGGGCTGGGGGCTGCGAAGACCCAGCCCCTGTGGTAGCCGGGGCCCGGGGAGCAGGCGGAGCCGCCGCTCCGCTCTGTGAAGACTCCCTTCCGCTCGGCGCTGACTTGCGGGGCGCCTCTGCTGTGGCCTGCTTGCGGGGTGCCTCTGCCGTGGCCTGCGTGCGGGCCGCCTCCGCCGTGGCTGGTGCGCCGGGCGCCCCCGTCGCAGCTTGACTCCCCCGGGAAGCTCGCGCTGCCCGACGAGTTGGCTGTTGCCGGGGCGCCTGCGCCCTCGCCCCCGTCGCCGTCTTGCGGAGACGCTTCAGCGGAGAACGCCTAGGGCTTGCCCGGGGCGGGGAGGTCTCCGACGACGAGGAGAGGTCGTCGGCGTAGAGCCCCAGGGATCCGTCGGAGTCTTCATCGGCCCCGGCCTCCTCCTCCTCCTCCTCCTCCTCCCCGGCAGGCTTGCTGGGCCCAGCGCCCTGCACTGTGGCCTCTTTCCCTCCGGCGCCTCCGCTCCCTCCGGCGCCTCCGCTCCCTGCGGCGCCTCTGTTCCCTCCGGCGGCGTTGCCTCTCGCCGCGGCCTCGGTCAAGATTCCCTGGATCCCGGAGTGCCTCAAGGATGGGACCCCGGCGAGCTCGTCGGGAGGCAGCTTCAGCACCCTGCGGATCTCCGCCTCCTCTGCTTGGCAGGACGCTTCCGCAGCCTCTGCCTCCTCGGGCGAGAAGCCGAATTCCCCCGCCGCTGCGGCTGCAGCGGCCTCTTCAACCCGAGAAGCTATGTACGCTATCTCCTGGTCGGTGGTGTCCCGTGTCAGCTCCCGGACCTCGTTCTTGTTCTTCGCCACCTCCGTCAAGTTGTTGAAGAAGTTCAAGACGACGTCTGGCTTGGGCGGAATCCACGTGCGGTCGACGCCGTGCGAGTCGCACGCGGGCATCATGGCGCGAAGGGAATCCCGGGCCGTGCTATTGCAGAGAGGCACCACTCCCCGGGGACCCCTGAACCATTCTGGGTGGGCCGGGTCATGCTTAAATAGTTCCCGGACCATCCCCTTCAGCTCCAGCGACGTGAAGTTGAAGATGAGCCCGGGGCGCAGCCTCATTATGTCCGCCGAGTTGCCGTAATCCCAGGCTGGCCTCTTCCTATCTTGAAGGGGGGCGATGCGGCGGCGGAGGAAGTCTGTGCCCACTTCTCCGACGGACAACCTTGCTACCCGAAGACGAAGAATCCTGATGAGGGCGACGTCGAGCTTGTTGTCGTCCGAATCCAGCTCGCTCCAGTCCCTGCCGCGCACGATAGGTGTTGTGCGCGGCGCGGTGAAGGACTGTGGCTGGTCCTCGACAATCCAACACCAGTCAGCACGCCACTCCTCCCACTTGCCGCGGAGCTCCCCCTGCAAGTAGGACTCCTTCTTGTTCAGACGAAAAACCCAAGATATCCCTCCGGAGAGGGGAGCGCCGGCCTCTACTCTAGGGGTGAAGAAGTGCCTAAACATCGCTACATTTGGGTATATCCCAATATAGTTTTCGCACATGTGTGCGAAAACCGCCATCGTGAGGATGGTGTTGGGGGTGAAGTCAAGAAGATGGAGGCCGTAGGTGTGCATTATGTCGCAGAAGAATTCGGAAAAAGGGGGACAGAGACCGCAGTGGAGAAAGGCTGCGAAGAAATAGTACCCGCCGGGGTAGTTGTCCTTGGCGGCGGCCGGATAGGCTCGGGTGCGGGGATGCGCCTTGGTCTTCTTGGCCCAGAACAAGTAATACTTGTTCCAGAGCTCCCGCGCGCTGAGCCTCGGCGAGAAGACGAGGTTCCGCTTCCGCAACAAGGTAATCCTCGCCGCTTGCTCCGATTTCTCCTTCTTGGTCTTCTCCACCTTCGCCTTCTCGGTCTTCGGGGCCATGGCGGAGGCGGCGAGGGAAGGGGGACGAAGAGTACGGCGGCGCCGCAGATGCGGTAGGCGACGACGGAGGTGTGGAGGCGGAGCGCAAAGGGGATCTCTGGAGCTGGAAGAAGATGCAATGAAGGCGTAGGAGGGGAACCGCTCCTGCTTCCTCTACTTTTTATGGGGAAGTGGGGGGCGTTTCGCTCTTTCCATTAAAAGAACGTGGCCACGTCCCATCCCACGACGCCGCAATCGACGCGTGCCGTTACGGGGGGACGCGGCGGATGCGGAAGTGGATTCGGCGCGCCGTGGGCCGCGTGTGTCCGTGCACTGTTTTGGGCCTGGCCCAACAGCGCTCGGCACCGTGTGTGGCCCAGGCCCGGGGGCTCCTGTCAGTGTACTAAGGTAGGGGTACCTCAGTACCCCAACTTGTGCACGGGCAGTAGCAGCTTCCCGCGGCAGGGCCTACCACGCGCTCGTCGGAGACCTTCCTGCTCCACGTAAAACCATTCAAAAACAAAGTATACAAGGCAGAAGATCGAGACCCCGGCGAGTGGAGCTTGCCGGGAAGGCCATTCCAGGCTCAAGATTACCTCACTCACGCAAGGCCCTGGCAAGAGGAGCTTGCCAGGAAGACTAGAAGATTACATCACAGAAGACATGCCTCGACGCTATACGCGACCCGGCAAGGCCCGGGGAGCAACAAGCTTCAGAGCCCGGCAAGCTCCCGGGCCCGGCAAGGTCAAGACCCCGGCAAGGTACTTGCCGGGGAGGATTGCGCTGTGTGCCCACGCTCCAGCTCATCGAACCACGCGTCGCCCTGGGGCCATTCCAGGGACGCGTGGCGGATGGCTGTGCAGCCTGGGGGACACGGTGGCACTCCACGGTGGTGAAGCCATCGCCGTGGCAAACGGAGACGCAAGGGCGGGCGCTTTTGGGGTCGACGGCGACGGGCATTAAATGCTCTTGTCCCCCACTGTCAAAGTAGGTAGCGACCACTGTTCACGCACTGTAGCTCCACTATTCCTGCACTGTTACAACTACCACCTCTTTTACATTTTTACCCTTTCTCCTACGTTGACACCTGTCGGTGACCCCTTGCACTATAAAAGGAGGCCCATGCACAACGTAGAAAGGGTTCGGAACCTAGATCGCTCATACGCTCAGTGTAGCTAGTTCTTCAAGCTCCCGAGCTCTCCAACTCAATACAAACTAAGCAGGAGTAGGGTTTTACGCGTCCTCCGCGGCCCGAACCTGGGTAAAACTGCCCGCGTGTTCACTACGATCTGCTCTTCGTGCTCCCTCCGCCCTCTTACCGCACAAGCAAGGGGCTCCGGTCCCATAGGTGCTCGTGGAGGACAGTTTCCCCCGACACTGACGCATTGGTATGCTGATCAGGCGACTGCAGACCGACAAACTGATGAGTAGTCGGTTCTAGACCTATAGACTGCTTAGCAGGAGGTTCCAAAGCATCAGACTGCTTAGCAGTCTGTTCCACCAGGTTGGTCTGCTGAGCATGTGCTGCAGTTGGGTCTCCCCCCGCTGCTTTAGCGACCGACATCTGAACCGGTGGTGCGTCTTCAGTAGTTGTAGGCCTTGCCATTGGCTGCTTTGGGGCGGAGGATGACATGGCATGTATGCCACAAAGTCGGGCCGGCTGATCACAGGTTGAGGCATCAGCCCGTGAGAGCTGCTGTGGCAAGGAGAGCGTCACCGGTTGAGGGGCGAGAGTGGTTGCTCTAGGCTGGGCTTCAGGGATCTCATCGATGAACTCAATTTCCTTTTGTGGCCACTGGATGTGATGTAACAGTGTTTCTCCCAAGGTCATTTTCTCATCGAAGGCTCCTAGGACATTCTTCAGGGCAAATTCACTGAATCCGGGCTTTATTTCAGTCACGTAGCACTTCACACAGCTCGGTTTCAATGGCACATTGTCCCAGAAGAGGCCATCTTCCAAGAAGGGTGGGCAAACTCAGGCTGTTGCACATTATAATGTACCTTCATAATGTGTAAGTACACCCTTCCGTCTGTCTTTCATTCCAGATAGATTAGATATAGCATCATCATGAGCAGCTGCAGTCTCAGTGTTGCTGGGGTCAGCTGATTCACAGCTACTATTGTGCAGTGTTGTCGCGCAATAAGCAGCATCCTCCATGCTTGCCTCCCCTCCCATCTGCTGGCTATATGTCAGTGTTAGATTCTTCTGCATCATCATTGAATCCTCAACATCCATTCGAACAGCCGGATACATATCCTTCCTCAACCTTTCTTACAATGCATTCTGCTTCATTTGACTCCTCGCTTTTTTTCATGACGAGCCTCTCTTCTTTGCTGAGTGTGAAAGCCCTCTTGTGCGGGACATTAACACCTATACCCCATGCACGGCCAGGGGGCTCTTTTGTTTCTAGGGCAACGGACAGAATGTCACATGGCCCTGAGTTCCTGTAGAACCTTCCAGGGATCTTGGAAGCCTCTAACATCACTTGATACAGTTCGGAGTCACGTGAGTTTTCAAAGTAATAAGTTCCATCATCACGCCTCTTTGCACATGTACACAAGTAGTCTCTGGCGCGTTCGCCCCTGTTTTCACTAAAGGCCGGATTCCCACCTGCTGCTACTGCTTCTTTGTCCTCCTCGTCCCATATCGGTTTCATGCCGTAGTATCCTACCACACCCATACGGTGGGGGTGTATGTTCTTCTTCTGAAGTTTTGATTACTTGAAACTCTTCTCAACAAACTCTTTAGTTGCCCTGACCCTTTTGAATTCTACCCAGTCTGCCTTTGTAATTTGGGGGTACGCAGAGATAAGGTCCTTGCCTTCACTCAAGTACTTCTTGTACAACATGTGCTTCCAGTTTCTCCAAGCATCCCTAGCCTTTTTCAGTGTAGCGTATTCCACCTGCATTCTCCACTGCTTTGGAACATTCAAGTGATCCATGATCTCCCGGACTATCCTTCGCCATGTTTCTGTGTCAGCCTTCCGAAACCCCGGCAGATTAATGTTGAGCCCTGCACTGCAAATAAATCCACACACACTCCTGAACCTCGTGCGTGCTTTATATGGTTTAGTTGGAGCCCAAGACTTAAAATCAATCTCGGTTACTTCATATACACCTTTAGGCTGGTGTGTGGGCTTCCTTGGAGCGTGCCTCCATGTCCTGACCGGAAGGGTAATTGCTGCAGCTCTATCCCATTCAAGATTACTTGATCCCTCACAATCTACTGAAGACCTAGGGTTGTCCAAATCGGATGAAGATACATCGCCTGAAGCATGAGTGCTATCTCTGCTACTCGGCATCTACAGAGAACACATGCGAAACTCAAGAAAGGAGGATAAGCATAAAACTAACAACTTGGTATCAAGCTTTCTAAACATGCAATGCAAGAATTTAGAAAATGTACGGCTAATTTGTTAAGTTTGTGTGACTTGGACGCCCGCGATCTGTAAATAGGCAGTAACTTATTGGAACAAATACAACTTATATGTACTCCCTTCGTTCCTAAATATTTGTCTTTCTAGAGATTTCAACAAGTGACTACATACAAAGCAAAATGAGTGAAACTACACTCTAAAATATGTCTATATACATCTGTATGTGGTAGTTTATTTGAAATCTCTAAAAAGATAAATATTTAGGAACGGAGGGATAGTAAGGAAGGTAGATAATGAACATATATACGCTCTCCGTTATTTTATAGCCAATTTGGGAACATAATGAACGAATTTGGAAGAAGGGTTGCAAGGAAATATGCCTCACCGCGATGGAGAGAAGTAACTAAGAGGCTTCTTAATGCAAACCTGGCTGGACCATAGGAGAGGCAAGGGTTATTGCATCGATATGCTTGAGGGTGGCTGGCGAGCAAACAAAGACGGTGAGGCGCTGGCCGCCGCGTGCTGGGAACGGCAGTGGAGGTTGGCTTGACGCCGAAGAGCGGGTACACGGCCCGGGTGAGGATGGCGGCGGCGAAGAGGGTTCTGCTGTGGATCTGGAGGAGGGGGAGCTAGCGATAGAGATTGGGTGGACTTGTTGAGTGAAAAGCAGGCGGACGGTGGGGTTTTTTTGGGACTTTGGGTGTTGGCAGCCTAGGTGAAAAGGGCGAAAAATATCCCGGGTCGCCGCGCGCGCGGAAAGGCCTATGCAAACGGTTGCCTCTAAGTGCTCGTGTGCACAAACAGAATAATTTCGTTTGAAATGAAGACGTACTAATTTTGAAATGAAGACATGAGTTCATCGTTTCGCCTCTAATTTTTTCCCACGTAAAGCGAGCACAATTATACCATGGGTTTGATTTGCTGGCGCATTTCAGGTCTAATGTGCTAAATGTAAGACATTGTTTGGCATTTACCGTGCATTTTGGCATATAAATCAATTCCTAGCCGGACTGCATTTCCTGTCTAAAGGGATGAGGATTGTCGTTCGATCTGGCAGCATCCAACGATGCCGACGTACGATCCATGGGGTTTGGGTTCTGGCTAATCATAATGCACGACTCAGATCGCACGCGCCACAAAGGTGGGGGGCATCGGCCACGGTTTGGTAGGCACACGACTTTCGTGTGTGAACCATGTGCTATTTGAAAACATTTTTTTGGGAGGGGCTATTTGAAAACATTTACATGTGTTGTTGAAAGGGATGATGATCTCTGTTCGATCAAGGAGAATCCAACGGTGCAGACATACGATCCGTGGGGTTTGGGTTCTGTCCATTCAGACGCACCACTCAGATCACGCGCGTGGCAGAGGGGGGGGGGCATCGGCCACGGTTTAGTGCACACACGACTTTCGTGAGTGAACCGTGTGCTCTTTGAAAACATTTACATTACCTAACATCATATTTTTGTTTGAATGAAAACATGAGTTCATCGTTTTGCCTCCAATATTTTTCCACGGTAAGAAATCACGATTGTACCCTATGGTTTGATTTTCTCGTACATTTTACAAGGCGACATGCCTCGCTAGTAATATCAAACTATGAATATGCAAAAAAAGAGATCTCGTTTGTATGTATATGTATATATATAGTCGCAACTACACGTGCGTGTTAGCAAGATCATTTTTGTGTCGCTTTGAGAGTTTGCATTCATTGTGCGAGAAACGGGAAAAAACGTCAAATAGTTCGGCCGCAGGGTGCACCCAGAGGCGTAGGCCTTGTTGGTATTTTAATTTTAGGAAGTGCATATAGAGTCTGAAAAATAACAAAAATCATTGTGTCACTATAGCGTGTTCTCATGATCGCATGAAAAAGATGGTAAAATTTGGCAGAAGTTTTGGTGCTCGCACCTTCCATATCGGAACATCCCACAAGAAGGATCATAGTTCCCAAAAGAAGATGCGGCACTTCGGACTACAAATCGTCAGTTACTAGCTACAGTGTTCTGGCCCATTTCAGGTCGTCTGCTATGTTTAAGTGATTCTTTGCACTTACCTTGCATTGCATTTTAGTGCATATATAATTAGAGTCAGAAACCCTACTACAAACTACATGTGGGTGTTTTAGTAAGGCTATATATACTTAGGCTAGTTATAGTGGAGAGTGTCATATACTAGTATCATGCGCATAAATATGATACTAGTGTATATGATACTACATATAATTAATTATAGCGCATAGTATAATACATAGAGTATAGTATCATATATAGATCATATTTATTGTCATGCATGACACAAATTAGTATCGCATTTAATATGATACGTATGTACCTATATGTTACTCTAACCATCTCTACATATATTTAATTCTTTGCCACATCAGCATACTTGTTATTTTCGAGTGCATGGCATCGTCGGCTATGATACCACGACTATGGTCAGCCTTATATAGTGGGGAGTGTCATATACTCCCTCTGTTCGGAATTATTTGTCTCGGGAATGAATGTATCTAGAACTAAAATATGTCTAGATACATCTATTTCTGCGACATGTAATTCCGAACGGAGGGAGTAATATATATATTATCATGCATATGATACTAGTGTATGCATGATACTACGTATGTACCTTCATAGTGCATACAATAACATCATAGAGTAGTATATATCATAGATGATCGTATTTATGACCATGCATGACACAAAGTAATATATATATATATATATATATATATATATATATATATATATATATATATATATATGTGTGTGTGTGTGTGTGTGTGTGTGTGTGTGTGTGTGTTACGATATCTACCTATGTTACTGCTTCTTTGTCACATAATCATATTTGCTATTCCCGAGTGCATTTTGCCGGCTATGATACCCTCACTATGGCCACCCTAAGGCTGGTCGTAATATGGGAGTATCAAGCGGTATCATGCATGCCAACTAGACTTTTTGGATGATGTGGCACACAGTTAAATAAGAAAAGAGAGGGTGTGGTATCATATCATGATACCGTATCATATATATATATATATATATATATATATATATATATATATATATATATATATATATATATAGTGATACTATTCATCACTCAGGGTGCAGAATAAGTTATTCTTCACCCGAGGTAATCTTACGATCACTTCATATTTAAATTACATCTGGAATTCAAATAGTTACATTCCTATTGATTCAGTACGTAAAATTTGGCAAAAAATAAAAAAATATAGGTCATAAGACAAGAAAAGTTGCAATTTATGTATATTTTACACTATATTTTTAATTTTGTAACTTTACGTAACATAAATTATTTTTTACGTTGATTATATATTTTCTTACGGTCTCTTTTTACGTCGGAAATAAGACAAAATTTATAAAATGTAAAATTATGATGCATTGATGATAAAAAAGGGGGGTGACGAATAACTATTCCTCACATATACTACTTTATACGACAGTATATACCATATTTTTGTGATGGTGAATTTTTTTGATGGAGTATACACCTTTTTTTATAAAGTCGTCACCTTTTTCGGTGTAGTATATGCTGTAATTTCTTTTTACGATGGAGTATACATATACAATTTTTTCCATGTCGGAGTATATACCATATTTTTTGGATGGACCCTATACAACATCTTTTTCAATAGATTATGGATCATTTTTATTGGCGATGGACTATATACCACATTTTTAATGGTGGAGTATATGTATACCACAATCTTTCTGGAGGAGTATATATCATTTTGTGCATGAAGTATGTAACACATTTTTTTTCCTGAAGGAGTACATATCATTTTATGCATGATGTACTACATTTTTTTTCCTCAAGGAGTATATATCATTTTTTGCATGAAGTATATACCACTTTTTTGACCGAGTATATATTACTCTAAAAAGCAGTATATGTCAAAAAGGGTATAATAAATTATAAAATCTACTTAAACAAGATGGTACAAGACTAATTAAAACATATTACAAGGTATAATTCATTTCAAATAGTAGTATTTGTCTACTCCAAAAAATAACAAGATTTAACTTGTGTATGTGTATCACAAAAGCGCATCGATTTAATTCTAGCTTCTTCTTCCAAAAGAAATAGCTTCTTCTGTATGCGTCCGTCCTTCATGATTTATCCGTCATCTGCAGCAAGATCGTTGTTGGAGGATTGTTACATCATTTTGGTGTAGCAGCAACGTGAAAGAAAAGATAGTCTGCAGAGAAGATGAACACCGGCTGGCGGACCACAGCTGTCGTACAAGATAAGTTGAAGCTTCGTCATAATCGGTGTCATCTACATGAAGATTGGACAGAATGCAAGTTATTTAGTATAGAACGACATTCAAGTAACGGATGCATCTAGCTTGATAGGCAGTACATGGCTCTAATGGCTGTATGTATAGGATATGTTACTCTTCGATTTAAGATTGAGATCTCACCAACCGAGTATAATGCGGACACACACTGGAGTAGCGGGATTTGAGTAGGGTTCCATGTGGACGTCACACATGGGCATTGGCATATCGTCATCGGCGGCGAGGTGCTCGGCACAGTCACGGACTAGCGCCGCCCGCACCGAACGTCGACGAGACGATCAAAGCTGCAATTAGAGACGGGAAAAGGTGCTCGTTGTCGTCTCGTACCTGCTACCGATGCCAAATCATATGAGGTTAGCTGCATCTCGTCGTTGTCGATGTCGTAATCGCCGCCATGGCCGCAGTCGCTCGTTGTGTTACGTACACAAAGACGTCTTGCTGGAGGAGTGGCCAGTGGAGAGCACGGGACACCGGAGACCTGCTGCGTAGAAACATGAGCGTCGTCTTCTTCCATGCCGATGCATGCAGCGTGGCTATCGGATGAGACACAATCGCCATCGACGACGATGAAACTATAGGAAATAGGTCGCTGGTGGCACGAGAGACGCAGCCGTCACAGGGAGGTATGTGGCGAGAATATTAGATCGATGCAGATTAGTTTCTAGGGCGACATTTGATATATATCCCTATAAAGAAGGGTTCAGTTGCAACAAATTTAATTATCAAATAATTATCTTGCCTACTTTTATTGGCAGGCTAACAAGGTTTAAAATGTGGCTACCCGATAGATAAGGCCATACGAAGCGGTTAGTCTCTTTGGAGGTGGATCGACCTGGGAGTATGTACTCCTAGGAGTACCATCTAATTTTCCTATATATATATATATATAATGTTCAACTACTTTGTTTCATGCATGGCAATTAATAAGGCAACCTAAGATACTAACTTATGATACTATGCATGTGCGCATTACAAAGGTATATATATACTCCCTCCTTTCCGGTTTATATGCTTATCTCAAAATTTTAGTTTTTCCATTTTATAAGGCTCAATTTGGTTGTTACCCATCACATGTTCAGATTCCAAGGTGCATTAAATCATAACATGCAAGTATTAAGAGAAAGTTGACCAGTGCATGTACTTTATGCATGCATGTATTGCAATTAATACATTGGAAAAAATATATTTTTTTTAAGAAAACAAAAGCATTAATTGGGTGTTTTCGCAAACTAGAAAACGTATTACTTTTCATGCATCACACAAAGTAGTACAACATTTAATATGATACGGTATCATGATATGATACGATATCATGATATGATACCACATCCTCTCTTTAATTCCTCATTTAATTGTGTGCCACATCATCCAGAAAGTCTAGTTGGGCATGCATGATACCGCTTATGATACTACTCCATCTGTCCGGGTTTATTAGGCCTCTCAGCATCACAAGCATGTCCCTTTTTATAAGACTTTTCTTTGGAAAAGTGCATGCATGCAACCATTTCATCGGTTGCATTGAAAGCCATTATTGTTAGTGCCATGACTGAGAAATTAATACACTTCATGCGGGCTTTTTCATTGGCCGCATTCATGTGAGAGAGTGCATTGGGAGTGAACTGGAAGAATTAATGTGAGCAAATTACTATGTGTCTTGGTCTAAGAGAAGTTGTCCTTAGGCCTAATAAACCCAGACAGAGGGAGTACCAACCAGCCTAAACCGGAAATGAGGGAGTATGATACTAGCTATAGTCTATGATATACTAGCTACCTCATTATAATAGGATGGTTAATAATACAACCAATGGTCGGCTAGAATAGGTTGTCATGTCATATACACAACCAACCTCTTAGCGGGCATGTACAATAATAAGTTCTAAATACGTACTAGTTTATCAATAGTTGGCCCACATTACATCCTCACAAAAGTGTCTTGGGTCTCGTGTTGCAGCTAGCTCTACTAACCAAGAGCCCGCTTCTATTCTCTCTCCTCTTCTCTTTCCTCCAACTAATTAATAAGCACATATATATATTATTCCATTCCTTATAGCCTGCTTATGTCACTCTATTGTACTTGCTCTAAGACTAGCAACAATGGAGAGTAACATACACATATCCCTAGACTATGTTACTACCTTTCATAGTGGGTAGTAACATAAGTATGGTAACATGCAAAGCCTCATTTATTAGGTTATAGACTCATATTGCATTGGGACATGTGATGTTACAGTGACTAGCTAAGTTACTCAAACTATACCTCTCTCCTCATTAATTAACTCATTGCCACATAAGCAAATTTTTTGAGTTGGACTCGATGTTACTGCTGAAGTTACTGCCACTATGACTAGCTAGTCCAATGCATAGTATCATAGAGTAGCTAGTATCATATATAGTACTTTGTTTATATTGTCATGCATGACACATAGTAGCATAGCATTTATTATGATACAGTTTCATGATATTATACTTAACCCTCTCTTTCTTCATTTAATTTTATGACAACTCATAAAAATTGCCTAGTTGGCATGCATGATACTAGCTATGATACCCCCTTACTATCAGCTTAGCAAAGAAAGTTTACAGATCATTTGTGCGTTGCTTTCTGAGTTTTCATCTGTTTGTTCGAGAAGAGGGGAGAAGTTTGGCACAAGTTTTGATGACCGATCCTTCCAAACCAGAGCATCTCACATGAAGGATCATGGTTTCCAATAGGATACGTGTCAATTCAAACTCCTGTGGCCGGTGACTTCATCTTTTGGCCTCATAAAAAATTTCACGGTACGCAGTCAGCATTATACCACGGGTTTGATTTTTTGGCGCATTTCAGGTATCGTTAGCTACATTTAAAACATTTTTTGAGATTACTGTTCATTTTGTGCATAAAAATAAAATTACAACCGGAACTGCATGTGCTGTCGAAAGGGATGAGGATCGACGTCCGATCTGGGAGCATCCAATAGTGCAGACGTACGATCCGTGGGGTTTGGGTTCTGGCCAATCAGAAAGCACGACTCAGATCGTGGGCAGGGTGGCGGGGTTTGGTCGGCACACGACTTTCATCAACGAACCGTGTGCTATTCGTAAAGCAGATTGCATATTTTTGTTCACACATACTGTAGTGAGATCAATTGAGTGTGCTACCTCTATGATATAATAATAATAATAATAATAATAATAATAATAATAATAATAATAATAATAGTAATAGTAATAATAATAACAATAATAATAATAATAATAATAATAATAGTAATAATAGTAGTAATAATAATAATAATAATAATAATAATAATAATAATAATAATAATAATAATAATAACAGTTCATATTCATTGCCTAAGCTGACAGCATATCAAGGTCAACATATTAATGGTTCTTACATGCATCAACAGAAAACCGGGCATAACTAAAAAATTCAGTACACGTGACAATTCTAAATTGAACGAATTAAGTTGCAGGGTAGGCATAAAGACTAGTCTTATGGTTTAATTCCCATGTACATGGGGGAACTGGGATCATTACGTTGACCCCGAATAAACTTGTTTTTTGATGATTTTATGCTTCTCTGTTAGAGTGGTGCATGATCCTTTGGTTGGCAACTCATCAAATTCATTGTACTCGTCCTCATCGGAAACATCGTTGACACCTAGTACCCTTCTCTTCTCATGCATCACTAAATGGCAGTTCTTATGCAAAGGGTCTTCCACAAAGTAAATCTGGGTAGCATCGCTGGCAAGAATGAACGGGTCCGCGTGATATGCCATCGTTGTCCTGTTAACACAGGTCTTCCTCTAATTATCAACCTTTACAAGATGAAGAGGGATCCATGCGCACCTGAATAATGCCACCTTAACTTTCACATAGTCAAGCTCCCAAATCTCTTTGATGGTTCCATAGTATACCCTTTTATCATCTTCATCTATAGTCATGCATTTTATTCGAACAACATTGTTCTGATATGAGGTCTTCTGATCACATTCCTCAGTGTAGAACTTGTATCCATTTATGTCATATGCTGGGTAGATCAACACCGTAGATGATGGCATTTGTTCATCGATGGATCCTTGTGCCAAACGATTCTTTAGCCATTCGGCGTAGTTCTTAGTGTGCTCCTTAATCTCCACATCTGATGAAGGCACCATTGGTAATAAGCTTCGGCGTATCTCTGCCAAGTGTTCTTCTGCATAAGCACTAAGAATTGGGCTGTTAAGAAGTACCGTCAAGTGGGCTTTCTCTGCCAATTCTCCGGGTGCAGCCATTGGTGTGCCAGCAAGGACCGGCTTACCTTTCAGTCTTCCCTCTTCGCGAGAGAGGGGCAAATCTATAGGTCTTTGTTTCATGTATTCGGTGCAAAACTCAACCACCTCCTCCGCGGTATAGCCTTGTAGGATGCTTGCCTCTGGATGGTTTCGGTTCTGATAAAAGCGCTTCAATAATCCCATGAACCGCTCGAAGGGATACATGTTGCGAAGAAACATAGGACCACAATACTTTATCGTTGACAAGGTGCACAGTGAGATGGACCATGACATCAAAGAATGACGGTGGGAAAAACATCTCTAGGTTGGACAATATTCTTGTAATATCATCTTGCATATGATCCAACTCTTCCGGATCTACAACTTTCTGCCATAGTTGGTTGAACAAATCATAGAGGTCAACGAGTATGTTTCTTATATCTTTGTCCATCAGATTCCTGATGGCCACCGGGAGGATTTGTGTCACCATTACGTGGCAATCATGTGACTTCATGTGTCCCAACTTCATTTTACCTTAGCTCACATCCAAGAGACTTCTGATGTTTGCGCAGTAGGAAGAGGGTGTCTTAACTGACAACAAATAGGTGAAGAACTGTGTTGCTTGTTTTGTACTAAAATTGTAACTCTGGCCAGCTTTGATGAATTTGTTATCATCTTCTGCTTCACTCTTGCATTTTGATTGATCAGCAAACATATCGAGCCGTGAACCGTCACCATCCTTTCTTTTACCTGTAATCTTGAGTAGAGTACCAAGGATGCTTTCACATACATTCTTCTCTACGTGCATGATATCGATGCAATGACATACACGTAGAATCTCACAGTAAGGTAATTTCCAGAATACCGATTTCTTCTTAAACATTAACCCTTGGGTGCTTGTTTCACCGTCAATGGGTGGTTCTTGCCAAAAAAAATTAGCCATGTTGTGGACCACCTCCCCTTCATAGGGTTTGGGCCCACACCTGCCTCTGCCATACCATCAAATTCAGCTTTCATCTTTCAGTATGGTTGATTTTTCTTAAAAAACCTATGATGATGCAAATACACGGTTTTGTGCGAGTTGGGAAGTCTTCTGCTAGCTGTCCTATCCATGCATGTGACACACCCTACATCTCCCTTTGTTTTCTGCCCTAATGTGTTGCCTAATGGCAGCATATGTTGAATGGTGTGCACCAACATCGCATGTAGATCGAAAATCTCCTTTTTGTAAGCATCATAACATTTTACAGCCGGCGCATCTATCCACACTGTCAGTAGTTCTTCTACCAGTAGCTGAAAATAAATGTCAATGTCATTTCCAGGTTGCTTCGGGCCTTGGATAATCATTGACATCATAATGTATTTTTTCTTCATACACAACCAAGGAGCTAGGTTATATATGCATAGAAGCATTGGCCATGTGCTGTGATTGATGCTCATATCGCTAAAAGGATTCATCCCGTCAGTACACTCCCCGAGCCTTATACTTCTTGGATCCTTGGCAAATTTCCAAACTTGTTGTCGATTAATTCCCTCTGAGCCCCATCTTTCGGGTGCCTCATAAACTTATCCGTAATTCATGCATCATGATACCACTTCAACCTCTTTTCCTCTTTGGTGTTTGCAAACAAACACCTCAACCATGGAATTAAAGGCAAGTACCAAACAACCTTGAAAGGGATTCCTGTCTTGATCTCGTCGTCCAATTTGTACTTGTCCTTTGCTCTCCTGTGCTTGTATCGTCAAGCTTGCATGTGGGACATGCATGCAAATCTCTGTACTCACCACGGTACAATATATAATCATTCACACAAGTGTGTATCTTCTATACTTCAAGTTCCAATGGGAAAACAATTTTCTTCGCTTCATTCGTGCTTCTGGGGAGCACATTATCGTCCGGAAGAATTTCTTTGAAAATACCTAACATCTCTGTGAAGCCCTTGTTTGATAGACCGTTTGCTGCTTTAAATCCGAGAAGCGCAAGGGTGCCACTCAACTTGGAATATTTATTTTTGCAACCTGGATGCAATTCTTTCTTGGAGTCCACATCAATGGTTGGCAGATCCTTGTACCCAATCATATCCTTTTTTGGGCCCTCGAGATCTGCAATTATAGCAGCAAAATCTGGCATATCAAGATCATCGTCAGCTGCGTCGACGTCTTGGTTTTCCAGTGGGCACTTCGGCTTTCCGGTGTTCCATTCATAGCTTGACGCCTCTGCCCCGATGTTAGATTAAACATCCATGTGATACTGATCGGGGTTTGGCATCTCGCTACCTTGGGTATCTTCATCCATGACCTCCTCTTCACCGTATCTGGTCCAACATGTAAATTCAGCCATGAATCCCCTAGAGACTAAGTGCATCTAGACATCTGCAACTTCATGTGACTCTGTATTGGCACAATCAGTACATGGACACAGGATGTAATCCGCATCACCAATTCTCCTCTTTGTACTTTCAGCCAAATTCATGAACTCTGTCACCCCATTGATAAAATCTGTAGTTTTCCGATTCTTCATCCACCGAGATCATTCCATCTGCAGCACACGAATGGTAATTAAAAACAAAACAACAACATTAGAACACAGATTAACTGCTGCCCAAAGATGCATGCATAAATCACAAGGTTTTATTTTCATAATTATGGAGGGCGCTGTATGTTGTTATCCAGACGTGCAATGACAAAAATTAATGGCCAGTCAATTTACACGCAGAGACTACCCTTAGGAATTGAATACCTTATTTAAGGCACCCAGGAAAAGAATACCTTAATTAATTAGCCGCGCGACAACCTCCATCCAGCAGATAGAGAAGCGCGATGTGGCGGCACATCGAGACAGCAGGGTCGAGGAGCAAAGCTTAGTGCGGCTGCCGCCTGAAGTTTGACCTCTACTATCCCTCCATCGAGCGCGATGGATGTGCTCGAATCACACCGCCGGCAACCTCGATCTCGATGGTTTAGCTCCTCCTATCTCCCATCGTAGACCGAGGATTGACCTCCTATGACGCCGCCACCGCCCACCGACTGAGGATTGACCTCTTCTCCGGTAGCCGCCGCCTAGGGCGCCGCCGCCATCTCTATATGCAGAGCGGCTATTTTTTTGACGGATATCCGCAGAGCAGCTATTTACATGGTATCTCATTGTAACTCAATTATATGGACAAGGTAGTACATCACATACGGTTAACCTGCATTTTCTTCTCACACGGTTTGGTGCGGAAATTGTGTGTGAAGTAGTTCCCGACCGTTAGGTCATCTCCACAGTTTCCCCATTCCCCCCAAATCCCTACATAGCCTCCAAATTCCCTCTCTTGGTGCTGACATTGGGGGAATGCGGACGAGTGGTACTGATGGTTTCGGTGCGGCTCCTCCTGCTCGTATCGCCACCACGACGGCGGTCGCCGCCGAGCACTTGCCTAAGGTCATCAGAAGGCAGGTGTACTACGGATCCGAATCGTCCTGTCAGGTTCCAATCTATCCCGATCTTTTTTAGCATGTCCAAAGTATAGCTCCTTGCTGAATCCGTCCTGAATGACTCCCCTCCCCCAGGAAAGCGGTCTGTCGCTGGATCCGGAGCATGACTCTAGACTCCCGCAACACGAGTTCAACTCCGAGTTTTGCGGCACCGAGAAGTACCAAAAACTGAGTTGTGTGCACAGGTACACTCCCGCTCGACGTGCATGCACGGAGGGATTCGACATTGGCAGGCAGTTTCTCAGTTGCCCCTTAGAGGTTAGTGCTAATTAAGTTCATCATTTTACTTCAGTTAATGCCACCGCTCATCTTCAATACTATTTAACATTGGCAGGGATATGAGGCTTGTGCCTTTGTTAACTGGCTGGATGAAGAACGGCATGGCAGGGCTCGAAGTGTTATCACGAAGCTCGCAGAAGATAACGTAAAGTTGAAGAAGAAACTGGCTGATCTGGAATGTACAATCAATACGATGAAGCAAGAAAGAATCAATCACAGGCAACAGATGAAAGCAAGGGACAAGAAGGAACTAGCATGTGTAGTTGTGGTTGTCGCATTTGCCATGTTCTATGCGCTGTTTGCAATGATGATTAGGGGTTTTGTTTGACAATATTGCTAAAGCACATATAGATGTGCTCTAAGTAATGCACATCTAGGTCCTATGCCATTGATGTTACACGAAGATTCGTGTAGATATTTTCTTTGTTTTTTTCCTTTTCCTTTCTGGTTGGATTATTACTGGCTTCATCAATAATAAGAAGAGCTCAATGTATTGCTTGCCAACTGTTCTACTCCGTTCATACTGGTACCGGTGCATAATCCCAAAACGCGTTCCTTGTTTTTGTCCTGAAAAAGGAAACCAGCCAAATAGCCAATAGGAGTCCTGTGCAACCCTAGGAATTTGGAGCGAGTGGGTACAAATAATTGGGGTTGATTATGTCAGCGGTTAGATAATACATCAACCCCCGCTTCAACCCCCCCACCCCAAGCGCAAAAAACCCCGCTTCAATTGGCAGTTCCTCTTCTCTACATACCCCGCTTAAGTTTCCACCATCTTCATCGTCCCCGCCAGGCCGCGCTACACACTGGCACACACTCTGCAGCCATGTCGAGCAACAGCGACGACGACAGTTCGGCCAACAGTCTGGCGCCCAATGATAGGTCAACATCAGAATCATCCCGCTCATCTTCCATGATTCCGGCGTCGAGCCCAGACCTCGATTATATCCGGTTCATGGAAGGGACGCCGCCTCCGGAGTCGTCAGACGACAACCAGACAAACGAGGAGCCGTCAGAGGACAAAGAAGAGGACGATGATGATGATGAAGAGGAATGGTTTAACGAGGAGGAGGACGATGATGACAGCAACGATGATGATGACGTCGGCATCGATGAAAAGCCAACGGTAAGTGGCAAGAAGCGTCCTCGCCAAGACGATGTCGTGGGGCCATCCAACAAAAACAACAAAAAGAAGGACTAAATTAAGCAGACTGTATATATCTCTGTTTATGCTGTCAATCTCATCGCAGACGGTTAGTAATATGTATTCGACAAAGATCATCCACATTATCGCCCACAGGTTGGTTTGTTGAACTGTGTGCCCTTATGAGCACACAATTCACAAACAAAGACCGTATGGATTGTCTGCAATGATCGCACACAATTCTGATTACTGACCTGTTTGCCGGGTATCACGCACTTCTTGTTATGCCGAATCATTTGTGTTCACCTCAATCATCGCAAACGGTTCATCGGAGTGAACTGTATGCCGTATATCGCACACACCTTGATCTGGCTGCCCATTTCTATTGTTCTTTGTCATCACAAACAGTTTGTACAGATCAACTGTATGCACCTCATCGCACACGCAACTAAAATCTGAACCGTGTTTGATGCATCTATCATCGCAAATGTTTTTCATCTTTTTGAAGGTTTTTTTTACATCCCCGTTTGTGATTAATGCATCGCACACAGTTTCGTCAAAGGGTCTCTGATCGTAGTGTCGCGTTAGCAGCAACCTGTAGTAGTGTAAATTCCTTCAATGATGAGTGTGATTGCAATGTTGTTAGTACGAATTCTATAATTATTGAAAGTACTAATGATGATTGCGTTATTCATGAAAAAAAATGTTTCTTAAGAGCATGTCAATTTTTGTGGACTAGAAAGAATTTGTGAAGACACGCCTTATAGAGATGATAGATTTTGTAAGAAGCATAAACATGATATAACTAATTTCTTGCTCAAAGTGATAGATAAGTTTGCGATAAAATTATGTTCTGTCTATCTTATTACTTGTGAACTTTGCAATATAGTTGGTCACCTTAATTTCCAATGCATGCTTTTTCATGATCGAATTGTGTCCAAATATTGCAATAAATTGATCACTCTTGAACTTTATAATGAACTTTGTTTATTTGGGGGGGGGGGTGAAGAATTGTCACATAAAAATGTTTTTTCGAAGCATTCATATTCACAGACCATGCTAAAACTGTCAGGACCCCGATCCTAAGTCACACCGATCTAGCTGTAACACGTCATATCACTTTGCGGCCTCACGCACGGTAACCCCACGGGTGCCACCTTACCTGGCCCGGGACCGTTTGCGCATTTTGGCACACGTATATGACAGTGTCGCTAGCATCCATATGACAGAGAACCCGGGCCGACATGGCTAGTTATAAACCAAAAGTGGCACTAAATTACAGAGACAGGCATCCATGACCCAGCAACGAACGTGTCGGTCATCAACGTATGAACCCAAGTCGTAGCAAGCTACATGGACTTAAAGGAACAATGCGTGACATTTCCCCTAAGGGACAGACACAGGAACGAAGAAGGACACATGCCGGCCAGCCTACGTGTTCCGAGCAGTAGCAAGCTACCAAGGCTCATTGGAATCACTAGGAGGCATTTCCTTGTAAGATAGGCTACCAAAGGAAAACAACTAGGTGTCGGATCCCACACATACCAAGCATTTCAATCATACACGCAATATGCTCAATATGTGCAAATACAACATTGCATCACAACAGAACTCTATGACTCAAAGTACTTTATTTAAAAGGCTCCAAGAGCCATACATAACATATTCATACAGGTAGGGGTCACATGACCCAACACTCAAGTCATACAGTCATACAAGCACAAGCGGAAGCTACATGTCTGAGTACAGACAACTTAGAAAATAAAACAGGCTTGGTGTAGCCTGACTATCTACAAGGCCCTTCACAAGCTCCAGATCTCCGTCTGGGTGTCAAGCTACTCATCGACGTCAACGTCTATGTAGAACCCATCAGCAGGGGCAGGGTTCTCCTCTGCAACAGTTATTAAGCAAACATGAGTACAAAGGTACTCAGAAAGTCTTACCACAGAACCTATCATACATGCAACATTATCAAAAGGGGGTAGTGGAGTTTAGCAGAATGCCAGCTTTGACCTTGGCTAACCTATACTACAACTCTCAACGGATTGCGAGATGTTATTACGAACACGAGTCCTCTACTCACCACATCAATACACTACCGAGGATCCTCTTCCGTCATCCTACAGAAGGGCCATCCACGGCACTCACGCTTATCTTGAGGCTTTTAGTAGTATCCATCAACTTTTCTATGAACTGTAAGGGTAACCAAGTAGTTCGTACCGCGAACAACGGCTATTCGAATAGTTTGATAACCCTGCAGGGGTGTACTTCTTCACACACGCTTCCACCACTTATCGCCGTTTACTCGGCATGTACTCGGCAACCTTCAAGCGGAAGCCCAGCGGGGGTGTCGGCCACGACCTGACTAACTACTCAAGTCTCTCTTCCAGGTTTATCGCCTATTTGGGTTCCATCCGTGGGGAGATCCGGCCGGGGTGTCGCTCACGGCCCCAAACGATGTGTACAGGGTTCCCGAGTCACCAAACGGGCAACCGGTACACCGTGCCACGTACCTGTCGCATCACAACCCACCCCGAGGGTCAGCGTTGTGCACGACCTCCAGTAAGCTATAAACACCAGAAACTAGTTGCAACTCCTGGACAGAGATCGAGGGTAATTAATAAGCCGAGAGGGTCCATTGGTTTCGGGCCCAATGCATGGTAGTAACTGGAACTTGAACCACACATACAGATCTCGGGTCCTATGTACGGTTCCAATGAAACAACCCACCACGTACTCCTACATGGCCTTTCATCGATACCTTTACCAAGCGTATTCCACACTTCCTTCTCTTTATCGAAAGATTGTTTCACTCTGATCCATCACCCAGATGAACAAGACCAGACACAACTCTAAGCATAGCAGGCAACATAAACAAATAGCATGGTGGATCACACATCACATGGCTCAATCAACTCCTACACATGCTAGTGGGTTTCAAC
Source organism: Secale cereale (assembly GCA_902687465.1). Classification (NCBI taxonomy): domain Eukaryota; kingdom Viridiplantae; phylum Streptophyta; class Magnoliopsida; order Poales; family Poaceae; genus Secale; species Secale cereale. Next base: position 525,662,269 of record LR738711.1, on the reverse strand, counting down.
TATTTACTGTGGCAATGACAGGTCATGCAAGGGAATAGGGTTCAACTACCGCAGCAAGTAGCAGTTCACGCGCTGTTGCCTTAATGCAGTAAAAGAGAGCAAGAGCGAGATGATTGGGTTTGTATCGGAATGATCAATGATTGCTTGCCTGACAAGGTAGTTGTCGGGTACTGCTCTTCAACAGGATACGCAACAGTATCCTCGGGAGCAGGACCTAACGCAGGGAAAACCGGCGATACAATCATTAACAAACAAATGCAACAATATGATGCATGCTCATGACATGGCAAGATGCATGTGTGTTGGCTAATGCAACTAAAACCAGAAGGGTTTGAACCTATTTGAATCAAATATTCAAATTGGAGTTCAAACTATTATTTAAATAAGTGCATTATCATGTTTTTGATGTATACAGCAAGTTAACTTGTTCTAACATGCACGAAACTAGTGCCATTGGAAAGATTGGATTTTTCTGATCATTTTTCATATATAAATCTTTTCCATCTGAGCTATGGTTGATTTTATATGATTTTTAGAAGTTTTGGGTATTTTCTGGAATTTCCTGAATTATTTTAAATCTAAAAATCCCAGAAAAACCTTTACTGCGTCAGCATGACATCATGCTGACGTCTGCCAGTCAACAGGGCCAGTCCAGGTCAAACCTGACTGGTGGGTCCCTCATGTCAGTGTCTCAGGAGCTAATTCCGGTCATAACCAGGGTTGACTGGGTTTGACTAACAACGGGGGCCCACTGTCAGTGACTGTGGTGGTTAAACTAATTACTGTTAGCTACTATACAACAGGCCATGTCAGCCCGCCGGAGTTTGGCCGGCGGCGACCATTTCGCACGGCGGTGACTCGTCGGAATCCCTATTCCGGCATCCATTTGCCGCGCGGATGGGCTCGGTGTGCTCCTGGTGATGCACCGCATCCAACGGTGCCACTAGTTGGACGAGAGGTCGCCGGAGTCGACGGCGACGAGCTCGTCCGCGGCGGTGCTCGCACGGAGTTGGTCGGGATGGAGTTGTAGTGCACGGGAGGAGGAGCTAAAGCATGCTTTAGCTTGCTGGTGACCTACTGAAACTAATGGCGTGCTCAGCCACGAGGTACGGTGCCTATGGCCACGGCGGTAAGTTGGCCGGCGGCGGTGATCGTCGGTCAGCAAAGGGGGCGGCGGCTACAAGGCCTAAACGAGCCTGTGGAGAGGGGGGTTCGAAGCGTGAGCTCACAGCGGTCGCAGAGGGCGTCGAAGTGAGCTCGGGGACGGTCGGACGACGGCGTACGGGCGGCGGCGATCTCCGGTGCCGGAGGTTGAAGACGACGGCGAGGAGGACGTTGCGGGGCTCCTGGCATCGTGTGCGTCGGTGGGGAGCTTCGAGGCGATGCGGCGGAGCTAGTGGTGCTTCGAGGAGGCGAGGGGGAGGCGTAGAGCGCGGTGTCAGCGGTCGCCGGCGATGAGCTCGCTCGGGGGAGCTCGGCGGAGGGAAGAGAGGAGGGGAGAGACACGGGGAAGAGGGGAAAATGGTCGAGGGGGCTTCGTGGCGTCGTTCTAGTCCGTCCAGAGGGCCGAGGGGCCAGCCAGGCAGGCAGGAGGTGGCTGGCGCATCGGCGGCGCTCGCCACCGAGCTGCTTCGTGCGCTGGCGTGGCGAAGAAGACGGGGATGCCCCTGGTCGGCCGGGCCGGCTGGGCCAGCAGGTAAGTGGCACAGGTAAGTGTTTCTTCCTATTTTTCTTTTCCTATTTTCTTTCTGTTTTATTTCTTTTGCAGCTTTGTTCAATTAATAAAAATGCCTAAACATTTTTATAACTCATGACACTTGTCATACCTACTGTATATAATATGAATAGTAGGAAACATTATAGTTCATGATTATTTGAGCATTTAAAATATTTTATAGCATTTAAATGCCCAAATTCAAATACCATATGATTTAATCCAGAGCCCTTGGGTGTCCTAGAAATTTGTGCACCATTTTTAGCAGAGGTTTAAGACCAAGGCAGAAATGATGAACATTTTTGAAGGGCATTTTGGGTACATTGGAAAATATTTTAGCAAACCCTAGTTGTTAGGGGAGGGGTGCTGGGGTTTCTGTTAATCCCATTTCAAGTTTCTTTGTAAGTAAACATGATGCACACTCTAGTTAGGTCCTAATGCAAGTGCTAGCTAGGGATGTGACAACTCACCCCCACTTAAAAGAATCGCGTCCCGAGATTCAGGTTCCTCCGGAAAGAGGGGGGGGTACTCAAGTCGAAGACGATCCTCCCTTTCCCAAGTAGCTTCACTCTCGGAATGATGTGACCATTGAACCTTGAGAAACTTGATATTGTGGTGTCGAGTGGTGCGCTCAGTTTGATCAAGAATACGAACGGGGTATTCTCGATATGTGAGATTGTCTTGGAGATCAAGCGTTTCGTGGTCCACTCCGCGGATAGGATCCGAGAAGCAACGCCTGAGTTGAGAAACGTGGAAAACATCATGTACTCTGGAGAGGTGCGGAGGTAGTTCCAATTGGTAGGCAACTTCTCCTCGTTTGGCAAGAATGCGAAAAGGACCGATGAAATGAGGGGCCAATTTGCCTTTGATACCGAAGCGATGGGTTCCCTTAAGAGGAGTAACCCGAAGGTAAGCCTTATCGCCGACTTCAAAAGTCACAGCCTTATGATGACTATCATATTGGCTCTTTTGGCGAGACTGGGCTGTTTTCAATCTCTCACGAACGATGCGAACTTGTTCTTCTGCTTCCTGAATCATATCCGGGCCAAAGAATTGTCTTTCGCCGGTTTCTGACCAGTTAAGAGGTGTTCGACACCTTCGTCCATATAGAACTTCGAAGGGAGCTTTACCCAAGCTGGCTTGATAACTATTGTTATAAGTGAATTCGACAAATGGAAGACACTTTTCCCATTCCATACCGAAAGAAATGACAGAGGCTCGAAGCATGTCTTCCAGAATTTGATTGACTCGTTCCACTTGACCACTTGATTGCGGATGGAAGGCAGTACTGAAAGAGAGATGAGTTCCCATAGCATTCTGGAAACTTTCCCAAAATCGTGAAGTGAAAAGACTTCCACGGTCTGAGTTAATCTCCAACGGTACACCATGAAGTGATACTATTCGAGAGACATACAAGTCTGCTAGCTGGCTAGCGGTAATACTCTCGCGAACAGGCAGGAAATGAGCTACTTTCGAGAGGCGGTCGATTACGATGAAGATAGCATTATTCCCTTTCCTAGACCTGGGAAATCCGGTGATGAAGTCCATACCGACTTTATCCCATTTCCATTCAGGAATAGCTAAAGGTTGGAGGGTGCCAGCAGGCCGTTGATGCTCTGCTTTGACTCGACGACAAACGTCGCAGTTAGCAATGAATTGAGCGATTTCTCTCTTCATCCTAGTCCACCAGAATCTTTGACGTAGGTCTTGATACATTTTGGTACTACCGGGATGAATCGTGAGAGGAGATTCATGAGCCTCCTTAAGGATCAAACGTCTTAGGTTTCGTACTTTAGGAACCACCAAACGGTTGCTAAAGAATACGACTCCTTGATCATCAATTGAGAAACATCCTGCAACTCCTTTCTTGATGTTCCTCTTAATACGGGAAATTCCGGGATCAACTTTCTGTGCTTTGATGAACTGATCCATAAGGGTAGGTTTCGCCACCAAGGTGGAGAGGAATCCTCGAGGAACAATGTGAAGGTTAAGCTTACGAAATTCCTCGTGGAGAAGTGGTTGACTTTGTTGTAACATTAAATTGTTACAATATGACTTACGACTTAGTGCATCGGCCATGACATTGGCCTTTCCAGGAGTGTAAGTGATTCCTAAGTCGTAGTCGGTGAGCAACTCAACCCAACGTCTTTGCCTGAGATTTAGATCCGGTTGGGTGAAGATATACTTCAAACTTTGGTGATCAGTGAAGATTTCACAGCGATTACCAAGGAGGTAATGCGGCCATGTTTTGAGTGCATCGACTACAGCTGCAAGCTCTAGATCATGAGTAGGATAGTTATCCTCGTGTGGACGCAACTGTCGAGAAGCGTATGCAGTCACTTGACGATCTTGCATGAGAATGCAACCTAGTCCTTGTCGCGAGGCGTCGCAATAGATTATAAAATCCTTGGAAAAGTCTGGTGGTACCAGTATGGGTGCAGATGTCAGGCATCTTTTCAGTTCCTGAAAACTGGACTCGCACTGTGGGGTCCACTCAAAATTTTTATCTTTCTTGAGGAGTTCGGTTAGAGGTTTAGCAACCTTGGAGAAATTCTCGACGAAACGTCGGCAATAGCTCGCTAAGCCAAGAAAACTCCTAACTTGCTTGACCGATTCAGGAGGAGTCCAATCAAGTACGGCTTGAACTCGCTCGGATTGACAGCAATACCCTTGCCAGAGATCACATGACCTAGATAGGTTACTTCTGGCAACCAAAATTCACATTTAGAGAATTTGGCATAAAGGCGGTGCTCTCGAAGTTTTGTCAATACCAACCTTAAATGCTCGGCATGATCTTCCTTGTTCTTGGAGAAAATGAGTATATCATCGAGGTATACCACGACGAATTTATCCAAATATTCCATGAATATAGAATTCATTAACCGAGAAAAGGTAGCTGGGGCATTGGTTAATCCGAAGGACATGACGGTGTACTCATATTGGCCATAACGAGTAACGAAAGTCGTTTTAGGAATGTCCCCGTTCTTGATTTTGATTTGATGGTAGCCCAACCTCAAATCCATCTTAGAGAGGATTGAGGATCCAGCGAGCTGATCATACAGGTCGTTGATCCTGGGGAGCGGATACTTATTCTTTATGGTGACCAGATTGACGGGTCGGTAATCTACAACCATCCGCTCCGTTCCATCCTTCTTCTTAACGAAGAGGACGGGGCAAGCCCAAGGGGAAGAACTAGGACGGATGAAACCCTTTTGCAAGGACTCATCGAGTTGTTTCTTTAGCTCAGCTAATTCTAGTGGTGCCATCTTATAGGGTCTCCTAGAGATTGGGACAGTTCCAGGAATAAGATCTATCACGAACTCGACATCTCTGTCAGGTGGAACTCCTGGCAGTTCTTCTGGAAAAACATCCGGGAAGTCACGGACTACCGGGATATCTTCGAGTTCTGGTAGAGGGCTGGCATTAAGAGAATAGAGCTGACGTTCAGCCATTCGGGCCAAGACATTGATTATCTTGCCGGATGGATGTGTAAGTTGAACGGTCCTAGTAAAGCAATCAATTTTGGCGTAGTGGGTTGTCATCCAATCCATACCCAAAATGATGTTTATGTCCGAGGACTTGAGAGCGATTAGAGATGCAAGGAAAACAAGTCTATCGAGAAGGATTTCATTTCCATGGCTTACCCTAGAGGTTTGCCACTTTGAACCAGGAGTTTGAATAACCATGGAAGTAGGCATGTCACAAAAAGTCATGTTGTGCAATCGAGCATAGCTCTCAGATATGAATGAATGGGATGCTCCAGTATCGAAAAGAACAGATGCCGGATGGCAGTTTACGAGAAGCGTACCAAGGACGACGTTAGGATCCTCATAAGCTTCTTCGGCAGAAACATTGTTGACATGACCACGTGCAGTAGGGATTGGCTTGACATAATTCACCTTGCCGGTTGGCTTACGACGGCCAACGGGTTTTCCTGGCTGGTTCTGGGGACAATCACGCATGTAGTGTCCCGGTTCTCCATACTTGAAACATGTCACAGTGGTGGTGCGTGGAGCAAAGTTGGAGGGTGGACCTCCATAGGTCTTAGCAGGTGCAAACTGTTGAGTTGGGCGAGGTGCCTCATAGGATGGCCTCGGTGTGTACTTGGGTGGCAGAGCAGTGTTGGGAACCCACACACGGCGCTTGTGAGAGCCAGAGCCAGATGAGGAACCAAAGTCTCGAGTATGCTTGCGGGTGGCCTCGAAGTCGGTCTGGCCTGTCTCAGCACTGATAGCCTTGTTAACCAACTTCTGGAAGGAAGTGCACTCATGCAGACGTAGATCTCGACGAAGTTCAGGGCTGAGTCCCTTGCGGAACCTTGCCTGCTTCTTGGCATCGGTGGATACTTCCTCAGGTGCATAGCGTGACAGATTACCAAACTCACGACTATAGCCATCCACAGTCAAACGGCCCTGGGTGAAATTGCAGAATTCCTCCCGCTTGCGATCCATGAGACCTTCCGGAATGTGGTGTTCACGGAATGCCTCACTGAACTCAACCCAGGTTGTGACTTGGCCAGCAGGATGCATAGCTTCAAAGTTTTCCCACCAAAGACTGGCAGGGCCCTCAAGATGGTAGGCGGCGTAGATAACCTTGTCAGCTTCGGCCACACGGGCAGAGTGTAGCTTGTGGGTGATACTACGTAGCCAGTCATCAGCATCCAGAGGTTCAGTGGAGTGATGGAACTTTGGTGGACACATCTTGATAAAATCGTGGATTGACACCACGTCATTCCTCTGACGGAACCCAGTGTTCTGCTCTATGCGTTCCAGCAGACGGTTGGTCTCTCTCTTGTTCCGTTCTGCTTCAAGCATAACTTCCGCCAAAGAGGGTGGCTGGGGCAAATCTCCATCTCTAGCCCCCCTAGCCTCACCCTGCTCCTGAGCAGCAGGAGTGTTGCGAGTGTTGACCATCCTAGGAAAACAAAACAACGGTTTAGACAAGGATGGCAAAAATTTGACATAGAAGTGCAGAATGTAATGGACGACACAGAATACAGAGATGTTCATCCGTACGACATGGTAATATAGAAACTGCTATATATACACCAGTGGTCATACACACCATACAAAGTTTAGTACAAGCCAAGGCTAAAGTACAACTGCGGTGAAAGACGATACATCCCATCAGAGGCATTCCAAGCTCCTATACATTATTTAACTACACCTCCGGAACTCAGTACACACTAAGTCATATTCCACAAGACGCGCAGGACCGTGGAAATACAACTACTACAATACTACTACTACCACGGACTAGCTCAGACATTCGCGTAGTAATCCTCGTAAAGATTACCATCGTAGCCTAGAAGTGGTACAGACGGATCTTGGAACTCGCGAGCACTCGAAGGCTGAGGACCATAAGGACATGGGTGTGGTCTCGGTCCCGATGCTGGTGGTAACCGACGCCCACGTGGAGGTGTAATACCCCCAACGTCACGCCAATCCATGCAATCAGGAAGACGAGTCCGCACAGGATACAAATCCCGCATGTCCAGATATCCGGCGTGCATAGCAGGTGCAAGCCGTGTCAAAGTAGTCCAATGAGCGGCTCGAGTGTTATACAGCTCCATTCGAAGGGCACGGACCTCACGGTCCCTATCCTCCAACATCTGAACAGTGGTCTGAAGCAGTGGCTCTTCATGAGCAGCATCAGTATACAGACCAGTGTAGTAGCCTTCCTCTCCGGGAAGTGAGGCTGGCATGTAACAGAACTCAGTGTTCAGCAACAGGGCATGCCTAGCACGGAGAATGGTCATCATCGAATAAGCGGCATCCTGCACTGCCATCTCGATGGTAATCCCGAGTCCATAAGACCAATGGATGGGATCGTTAGCTCCAGGATATGAGGGGTATATCCGGACTGTGCAGAAATACAGACTTTGATTGAAATCCCGGTACTATTCCTCCACGGTGTATTCAGGATACCAGCGATAACCGGTCTCAGTCATCACACGGACTAGCATGGCCGTGTGACCGGGCACATTAATGCACCGAGTCAAACGAACCACTTGGTGAGGGATGCGGCCAGACATCTGAAACACGAAGTAATGCAAAGGCATTAGTGTTTCTGAAAGAAATTGGGCAGCATAACAACTGTAAATGCTCAAACAAAGATTTGAGACATCATACAAATGATAGCATAGCCACTAAACAATTCCATATCAAGGTTCCGGTTCAACAATCATCATACTCAAAGGATAGAAACTGAACTGAGGCTTGAAACCAACAATCCTAAGAGTCTACGGATTAGTAACACGTGAACCTAGTAAGGATAAGAGGCCTAGTCCTAATTCCCCGTAGAAAGAATAGACAGACTCAGATCAGAAGGGCATAAGGTAAAGGAGTAAAAAGAGCCTTACGTTCCCTTCCACAATCAATTCCCCTACATATAACTAAGAATTTTTCTAGACTCAACATCGACTAGTTTGGCTTGAGAAACCTACAGGCAGTCCAGCTCTGATGCCAACGCTGTCAGGACCCCGATCCTAAATCACACTGATCTAGCTGTAACACGTCATATCACTTTGCGGCCTCACGCACGGTAACCCCACGGGTGCCACCTTACCTGGCCCGGGACCGTTTGCGCATTTTGGCACACGTATATGACAGTGTCGCTAGCATCCATATGACAGAGAACCCGGGCCGACATGGCTAGTTATAAACCAAAAGTGGCACTAAATTACAGAGACACGCATACATGACCCAGCAACGAACATGTCGGTCATCAACGTATGAACCCAAGTCGTAGCAAGCTACATGGACTTAAAGGAACAACGCGTGACATTTCCCCTAAGGGACAGACACAGGAACGAATAAGGACACATGCCGGCCAGCCTACGTGTTCCGAGCAGTAGCAAGCTACCAAGGCTCATTGGAATCACTAGGAGGCATTTCCTTGTAAGATAGGCTACAAAGGAAAACAACTAGGTGTCGGATCCCACACATACCAAGCATTTCAATCATACACGCAATATGCTCAATATGTGCAAATACAACATTGCATCACAACAGAACTCTATGACTCAAAGTACTTTATTTAAAAGGCTCCAAGAGCCATACATAACATATTCATACAGGTAGGGGTCACATGACCCAACACTCAAGTCATACAGTCATACAAGCACAAGCGGAAGCTACATGTCTGAGTACAGACAACTTAGAAAATAAAACAGGCTTGGTGTAGCCTGACTATCTACAAGGCCCTTCACAAGCTCCAGATCTCCGTCTGGGTGTCAAGCTACTCGTCGACGTCAACGTCTATGTAGAACCCATCAGCATGGGCAGGGTTCTCCTCTGCAACAGTTATTAAGCAAACATGAGTACAAAGGTACTCAGCAAGTCTTACCACAGAACCTATCATACATGCAACATTATCAAAAGGGGGTAGTGGAGTTTAGCAGAATGCCAGCTTTGACCTTGGCTAACCTATACTACAACTCTCAACGGATTGCAAGATGTTATTACGAACACGAGTCCTCTACTCACCACATCAATACACTACCGAGGATCCTCTTCCGTCATCCTACGGAAGGGCCATCCACGGCACTCACGCTTATCTTGAGGCTTTTAGTAGTATCCATCAAGTTTTCTATGAACTGTAAGGGTAACCAAGTAGTTCGTACCGCGAACAACGGCTATTCGAATAGTTTGATAACCCAGCAGGGGTGTACTTCTTCACACACGCTTCCACCACTTATCGCCGTTTACTCGGCATGTACTCGGCAACCTTCAAGCGGAAGCCCAGCGGGGGTGTCGGCCACGACCTGACTAACTACTCAAGTCTCTCGTCCAGGTTTATCGCCTATTTGGGTTCCATCCGTGGGGAGATCCGGCCGGGGTGTCGCTCACGGCCCCAAACGATGTGTACAGGGTTCCCGAGTCACCAAACGGGCAACCGGTACACCGTGCCACGTACCTGTCGCATCACAACCCACCCCGAGGGTCAGCGTTGTGCACGACCTCCAGTAAGCTATAAACACCAGAAACTAGTTGCAACTCCTGGACAGAGATCGAGGGTAATTAATAAGCCGAGAGAGTCCATTGGTTTCGGGCCCAATGCATGGTAGTAACTGGAACTTGAACCACACATACAGATCTCGGGTCCTATGTACGGTTCCAATGAAACAACCCACCACGTACTCCTACATGGCCTTTCATCGATACCTTTACCAAGCGTAAAGTTGTCACATCCCTAGCTAGCACTTGCATTAGGACCTAACTAGAGTGTGCATCATGTTTACTTTCAAAGAAACTTGAAATGGGATTAACAGAAACCCCAGCACCCCTCCCCTAACAACTAGGGTTTGCTAAAATATTTTTCAATGTACCCAAAATGCCCTTCAAAAATGTTCATCATTTCTGCCTTGGTCTTAAACCTCTGCTAAAAATGGTGCACAAATTTCTAGGACACCCAAGGGCTCTGGATTAAATCATATGGTATTTGAATTTGGGCATTTAAATGCTATAAAATATTTTAAATGCTCAAATAATCATGAACTATAATGTTTCCTACTGTTCATATTATATACAGTAGGTATGACAAGTGTCATGAGTTATAAAAATGTTTAGGCATTTTTATTAATTGAACAAAGCTGCAAAAGAAATAAAACAGAAAGAAAATAGGAAAAGAAAAATAGGAAGAAACACTTACCTGTGCCACTTACCTGCTGGCCCAGCCGGCCCGGCCCACCAGGGGCATCCCCGTCTTCTTCGCCGCGCCAGCGCACGAAGCAGCTCGGTGGCGAGCGCCGCCGATGCGCCGGCCACCTCCTGCCTGCCTGGCTGGCCCCTCGGCCCTCTGGACGGACTAGAACGACGCCACGAATCCCCCTCGACCGTTTTCCCCTCTTCCCCGTGTCTCTCCCCTCCTCTCTTCCCTCCGCTGAGCTCCCCCGAGCGAGCTCATCGCCGACGACCGCTGACACCGCGCTCTACGCCACCCCCTCGCCTCCTCGAAGCACCACTAGCTCCGCCGCATCGCCCCGAAGCTCCCCACCGACGCACACGACGCCAGGAGCCCCACAACGTCCTCCTCGCCGTCGTCTTCAACCTCCGGCACCGGAGATCGCCGCCGCCCGTACGCCGTCGTCCGACCGTCCCCGAGCTCACTTCGACGCCCTCTGCGACCGTTGTGAGCTCACGCTTCGAACCCCCCTCTCCACGGGCTCGTTTAGGCCTTGTAGCCGCCGCCCCCTTTGCTGACCGACGATCACCGCCGCCGGCCAAATTACCGCCGTGGCCATAGGCACCGTACCTCGTGGCTGAGCATGCCATTAGTTTCAGTAGGTCACCAGCAAGCTAAAGCAAGCTTTAGCTCCTCCTCCCGTGCACTACAACTCCATCCCGACCAACTCCGTGCGAGCTCCGCCGCGGACGAGCTCGTCGCCGTCGACTCCGGTGACCTCTCGTCCAACTAGTGGCACCGTTGGATGCGGTGCATCACCAGGAGCACACCGAGCCCATCTGCGCGGCAAATGGATGCCGGAATAGGGATTCCAACGAGTCACCGCCGTGCGAAATGGTCTCCGCCGGCCAAACTCCGGCGGGCTGACGTGGCCTGTTGTTTAGTAGCTAACAGTAATTAGTTTAACCACCACAGTCACTGACAGTGGGCCCCCGTTGTTAGTCAAACCCAGTCAACCCTGGTTATGACCGGAATTAGCTCCTGAGACACTGACATGAGGGACCCACCAGTCAGGTTTGACCTGGACTGGCCCTGTTGACTGGCTGACGTCAGCATGATGTCATGCTGACGCAGTAAAGGTTTTTCTGGGATTTTTAGATTTAAAATAATTCAGGAAATTCCAGAAAATACCCAAAACTTCTAAAAATCATATAAAATCAACCATAGCTCAGATGGAAAAGATTTATATATGAAAAATGATTAGAAAAATCCAATATTTCCAATGGCACTAGTTTCATGCATGTTAGAACAAGTTAACTTGCTGTATACATCAAAAACATGATAATGCACTTATTTAAATAATAGTTTGAACTCCAATTTGAATCTTTGATTCAAATAGGTTCAAACCCTTCTGGTTTTAGTTGCATTAGCCAACACACATGCATCTTGCCATGTCATGAGCATGCATCATATTGTTGCATTTGTTTGTTAATGATTGTATCGCCGGTTTTCCCTGTGCTAGGTCCTGCTCCCGAGGATACTGCTGCGTATCCAGTTGAAGAGCAGTACCCGACAACTACCTTGTCAGGCAAGCAATCATTGATCATTCCGATACAAACCCAATCTTCTCGATCCTGCTCTCTTTTACTGCATTAAGGCAACAGCGCGTGAACTGCTACTTGCTGCGGTAGTTGAACCCTATTCCCTTGCATGACCTGTCATTGCCACAGTAAATAGTTGAAACCCACTAGCATGTGTAGGAGTTGACTGAGCCATGTGATGTGTGATCCACCATGCTATTTGTTTATGTTGCCTTCTATGCTTAGAGTTGTGTCTGGTCTGGTTCATCTGGGTGATGGATCAGAGTGAAACAATCTTTCGATAAAGAGAAGGAAGTGTGGAATACGCTTGGTAAAGGTATCGATGAAAGGCCATGTAGGAGTACGTGGTGGGTTGTTTCATTGGAACCGTACATAGGACCCGGGATCTGTATGTGTGGTTCAAGTTCCAGTTACTACCATGCATTGGGCCCGAAACCAATGGACCCTCTCGGCTTATTAATTACCCTCGATCTCTGTCCAGGAGTTGCAACTAGTTTCTGGTGTTTATAGCTTACTGGAGGTCGTGCACAACGCTGACCCTCGGGGTGGGTTGTGATGCGACAGGTACGTGGCACGGTGTACCGGTTGCCCGTTTGGTAACTCGGGAACCCTGTACACATCGTTTGGGGCCGTGAGCGACACCCCGGCCGGATCTCCCCACGGATGGAACCCAAATAGGCGATAAACCTGGACGAGAGACTTGAGTAGTTAGTCAGGTCGTGGCCGACACCCCCGCTGCGCTTCCGCTTGAAGGTTGCCGAGTACATGCCGAGTAAACGGCGATAAGTGGTGGAAGCGTGTGTGAAGAAGTACACCCCTGCAGGGTTATCAAACTATTCGAATAGCCGTTGTTCGCGGTACGAACTACTTGGTTACCCTTACAGTTCATAGACAAGTTGATGGATACTACTAAAAGCCTCAAGATAAGCGTGAGTGCCGTGGATGGCCCTTCCGTAGGATGACGGAAGAGGATCCTCGGTAGTGTATTGATGTGGTGAGTAGAGGACTCGTGTTCATAATAACATCTTGCAATCCGTTGAGAGTTGTAGTATAGATTAGCCAAGGTCAAAGCTGGCATTCTGCTAAACTCCACTACCCCCTTTTGATAATGTTGCATGTATGATAGGTTCTGTGGTAAGACTTGCTGAGTACCTTTGTACTCATGTTTGCTTAATAACTGTTGCAGAGGAGAACCCTGCCCCTGCTGATGGGTTCTACATAGACGTTGACGTCGACGAGTAGCTTGACACCCAGACGGAGATCTGAAGCTTGTGAAGGGCCTTGTAGATAGTCAGGCTACACCAAGCCTGTTTTATTTTCTAAGTTGTCTGTACTCAGACATGTAGCTTCCGCTTGTGCTTGTATGACTGTATGACTTGAGTGTTGGGTCATGTGACCCCTACCTGTATGAATATGTTATGTATGGCTCTTGGAGCCTTTTAAATAAAGTACTTTGAGTCATAGAGTTCTGTTGTGATGCAATGTTGTATTTGCACATATTGAGCATATTGCGTGTATGATTGAAATGCTTGGTATGTGTGGGATCCGACACCTAGTTGTTTTCCTTTGGTAGCCTATCTTACAGGGAAATGCCTCCTAGTGATTCCAATGAGCCTTGGTAGCTTGCTACTGCTCGGAACACGTAGGCTGGCCGGCATGTGTCCTTCTTCGTTCCTGTGTCTGTCCCTTAGGGGAAATGTCACGCGTTGTTCCTTTAAGTCCATGTAGCTTGCTACGACTTGGGTTCATACGTTGATGACCGACACGTTCGTTGCTGGGTCATGGATGCCTGTCTCTGTAATTTAGTGCCACTTTTGGTTTATAACTAGCCATGTCGGCCCGGGTTCTCTGTCATATGGATGCTAGCGACACTGCCATATACGTGTGCCAAAATGCGCAAACGGTCCCGGGCCAGGTAAGGTGGCACCCGTGGGGTTACCGTGCGTGAGGCCGCAAAGTGATATGACGTGTTACAGCTAGATCGGTGTGACTTAGGATCGGGGTCCTGACAAAAACTAATTTCAAAGAGATCCATATGTTTTGCATGGTAAATTGCAATGAAAATGCTTATATTGCCAACTATAGAAAGATGGGAAATCTTATAGAATATAAAAGGAATACTAATGAAAGGGTAAATATTTCTACTTTCCCTCCTATTGTCTCTAGTGATGAAATAGGTGACGAGAAGGAGCTCCCTATTCAACCAATCTCATCAATAAGAAGTTCGGAAAAATTAATTAAACCCACACATGATGCGGTGAAGAAGAAGAAAATAAGAAAGAGTAGATGTAAAAAGGTATGCCTCCCAAATGATGTTGCTCCTATTATTGTTGTGCCTCATGAGAATGAATCAAAAATAATTATGGAAGAGGATACACTTGATGATCATTTTACTATGCCTATTGCTTGTTGTGGTGACTATGATTGGGAAGATAATGATACTTCTTATAATCTTGAAAATCTTTTACGCATGAACTTGGGTAATTATGATGACTAGTCGCCAACCCGTGCATTCACACGGGCCATAGAAATCATAATATTTTGCATAGGTCTAATATATATTAGGAGGATAAGAATGACTGAGATTTAAATTAACGTTCTTGTTCCACATGTTAATGTAATGGAATAATGGATGGGCAACACATTAGGAAACATAACACAATATGTGGTAGAGTGGATAATTTGCAAATATAACCTTAAAATGTTCGGATCATTGGTTGATTTTTTATTGACAACCTTGGATCATATAAACCGGCCAAGTGTTGTCTCTGTATAATTTATATTTATATATCATTGTTACAAATTACTAATAAAATTGTAAATATTGAACCGTCTTATGATCTTTAGTGTATAATTTGTGCCATGATGCATGACATCAAGAAACCTATAAATATTATAAATTTGTACCAGTTAATATAAGTAACGTGTCTCATTTGTATAGAAAGATAAAACACTCTTAGTTTCTTTTTGGAATTATTATAGCCTGTAATACTATTGTATGAAAAAATAAAGGACAAAAATAGATTTATATTTGGATTAACTCTTAGCAACTTAAAAGCATGAAAGATTAATAATAGAATATCTTATCCTAACATGTCAAATTATATAGTTTAATTACTCTCAGGCCCCGTTCCGTTCATAGGATTTGGGGAGGAACTTTATAGGAACACTGTTCATGGAGGTTTTCTATCATTTGTTGTGTTCGGAACGCAGGAAAAATGTACAGTAAAGCAGACGAAATATTCTCTTACGGTGCCGATTACAAAGGAATCCAAACATCCACCTCAAGCTCATTTTTCTCACGTAAGACCGAGGTAAGGAACTCTGTCCGCTTGTCATTTGATTTAAAAAATTGACATGTGACATGATGACGTGAGAGATGGAGATAAACCCGCCTTACTTTATTTAAAAAAAGCTGAATACTACTGTTTGCACAGTGCTTCCTCGGGGTTTTTACGGTGGTCTACCGAACACCCATTCTAAGAACTCTCATGTGTTTTGTATTCCGGCGTTTTGCATATGCGTTTCTTTTTGGTTCCTACATTTTCTTTTGTTCCTGTGTTTTGTATTCCTATAAACCGAATGGAGCCTTAGTTGAGTTGACTGATTCCAAAGGCTGCTCCGTCGGCGTTGTAGTTACTTCACCCTTCAACCCATGTCTTCTCTAGATCTCATTATACCAACTGGATGTAAAAAAAATATCTTTTCTTCAAAGGGTTTTCCTTAAATGCATCTGAAACATGTACTTTTATATACATACCATCATAAACATCGCTATCTCGTTGCAAGGTACAACTTTTTTCTTGCAGCTAAATATTATTTTTTGAGAAGGTAAAACTAAAATATTGACATGTTATAATGTATAGAAAAAGATATAGGAAGGCTTATGTCATACTTCTCTCCCGCAATTTGTTTCATTATATTAATTTGCCATGAAAAATAGCCACAAATTATTTTTTCAGTTTTTTGGTGGATAATAAGAATCTTACTAACTGCAAATGATGTGTTGATTTATAGATCTTTTTCAATAAAGATGGCGATCGAAAGCTGGCTATGGTGCAGCCTAATGATAAGGTACTCCTCACTCTAGCATGTACCCCGTGATGTACTTGTACCTGAGCAAATCAACAGACATATACTTGAGTTATTGAAAACATACTCTTTTTTTTCTGGGATGCAGGTTACAGAAACAGTAGTTATGGATCACAAATGATTACATACCTCAACATGCATGTATATAGATCTATATGCCTGCATGTCATAGTTAATGGAGTTGGTAGACGACTCCTTTCATTAAAGAACATGTAGACGGCACCATGAGGGATGTGCTCAGACGATGTCAAAGTAGTAATTCTTTATAAGTTGTGCTAAGAGTCCTTTGATATTTTGGCATAACTAAGCGTTATAATTTGCCTGTTGCAGTGGAGTGAGCCAGTTCTTGCACTCGCTAGCGTCGCAACACAGCTTGTAGAACAACACTCACATCCATATCACGTTGGATATAGTACTGCGTGAATGTCCTTGTAAAACTTGCGCACATAATCATCTTGAACATGCCTTGTACATGATTCGAATGTCCTGTACTAGGTGGCCTATTGTGGTATTGCTTCATGACGCCTAAGCATCTAGAAAACCATTCATGGCCTTGCCTTAAAGGGGTGATCAATGTAAAGGAATAACCTTGCACTGCAATAGTCAAAACCTGTGAGCTGATCTCAGTTACGAAACTATTCAAAGATTTTTACACAAACATATACTACAACCCCATACTCGTCTCTCGACGAATCATCATTTAAAAGTTAAAACTAACTTTTTCTTACACATCAAACAGAGTTTTAAACATGCTCCCATACTTTTTGATTTGTATGTTACTCCCTTCGTTTCCAAATATTTGTCTTTCTAGACATTTCAAATGGACTACAACATACGAATGTATGTAGACATATTTTAGAGTGTAGATTCACTCATTTTGCTTCGTATGTAGTCACTTGTTGAAATCTCTAGAAAGACAAATATTTAGGAACGGAGGGAGTATATAATATGTTTGGACAGAAATAACTAACAATACAACACTCGATATCCACAGGAAAGTATGTAAAATTTCCGTGCTTTAAACTTAATATAATTGTTCCTCAAGTTCAATGGAAAATTGGCTAAACTGTATCCTATCCTTACTGAAAACTATAGTGCCAGCATTAGATTTTTGGTACTTGAAATCAGAATCGAGCAAAATTTCTACTGTTAGAAAGCACCCTACAAACCCGACTACTTCATCCATTTGTTTAATTTGATATTGGGAAGACAACCAGTCTCTAGATTAGTACTTAGCATGAATCTCTCCAATCCATTTATATGGTTTCCAACTTGATTGTTAATTAGGGTTTACCTCTGCAACGGGGAATCACTATTTGATAGCAAGCCCACAAATCTTGGAGAACGGCCATGAATTCTCCTTCCACCCTTATATTTGTCTGTACTCCACCTTGCTCTGTTCCAATTGGTTTTGTTTCCTTCGCTCCTCCAATTAAATTGTCCTTGAAGCAATATGTGAAGTCTTGTCGTATGCTACTGTGGCCGTTTTCTTCTCTCCGCTTCAGATCTCTCTTTCTCTCTCTCTCTCTCTCCCTCTCTCTCTCTCTCCGATGGGTGGCTACCAGGCAGCCGTAGAGCAGAAGCAACTTGAAAACACATGGAGCAGTCGTGTCCATGGCTGTAGCGGCAATACATCCTTTGAGCAGTGGAGCTCACGACAGCAGAATTTGGAAGGGAACCACGCAACGGCGACCAGCTACATCTTTCAACGGGGGTTGCGACCAGCAGCAGCATTCAGCATGTTCATGGCTGCAACATTAACACCATCGTTCAAGCAGCGGAGATCACAGCTGTAGAACATGGCAGCAGGCCACAACAAACCACAAATTATCATCTGCTTGTCAATCAAGTTTTCCTGTATAATAGGCAATAAAAAAGAAAGAGGATGATGCCATCATGAGGCTGAGGTCAAGCCCTAACACCTTTTCCCTGGTGCATTGCGCATTAGTTGTGATACATGATTTGCTGCCTGGTCTAACTCGGGGGAACATATTGATCGGAGGTGTTTTTTTTCTTGAGTAGCGAGGAGAGGAGGGATGTGATACGTGAGGTAGAGGAGATGAAATGCACCTAGCTCAATGGAGTTGGGATATGATTGCTACTTTTTTTACTTGATATGATTGCTTTTTTTCACAAAAGATATATGATTACTATAACATAGTCCATTCACTCTACGATTTGCAAGGCATGATCCATTATAGGATAGATCTGGACGGATATACATGGTCCCACAAAATAAATGGTTCTTAGTTTTCTGTTTTTTTGTTAACACGAGACTTTCTACAGAGTTAATCAACACCGTAATAAATCGGTCCCACCAGATTAACGGCTCATATTTACTCATTAACATGGTAATTTCTAGGGAGTCTCAAATTAGTATAGGTATAGATAGTAATTGTTATACTATTGGTGATATTCATACAATTAATGATGAGAGTGATTATGCTTATGATATGCCAAGCCACAAGCTTGGGGATGCCATGTTTGATGAGAATGACATGTTCTAGAATTTATTTGCTGCAATTAATGTTTGTCCCAATCTTGGTGATGCTATGCTTAATGAAGGTGATCTATTTAGCCCCCCTACTTTGAATGATCAAATTTGTTATGATGAGTGCATGCCTCCTATTTATGATGATTGCAATATTTATTAAAGTGGGTTTGGAAGAGTGTCAAATTTAGATAATATTTATCCCACAATTTTGGAGGGTGTTGAATCTTGTTATAATGGTAGAAGGGAATTTGTAGAGGTCATGACTTTACTTAGTAATGATTCCACTATCTTGGAAGAGGTTTTAATTGAATATGATGAGAACAGAGTTGCTACTTATGATGATTATTTTGATGATACTTATGCAACAAAAAGAAGTGATAATTATTGTCATAATTTTCAATATCCTTTTACTGAACATTACTCTTTTAATGTGGAAACAATTTATAGTATTCGAGTTTATATGATACTCCCACCTTTATGAATGAGAAGAAATTTGCTTATGTGGAGAGAAACAAAAATTCTATGCTTGTGGATCATGAAAGGAATGCTTTGTGTCATTTTTATATTGATGAATCCATTCATGATGCTACTAAAAATTATTATGAGATAGGAACTTATGATTCATGATGCTCTACTTGTGGTTCAATTCTTTACTTTTATGTGAGCATCATTGGAATCATCATGCCTAGCTAAAAAGGCATTAAAGAAAGCGCTTGTTGGGAGACAACCCAACACTTATACCTACTGTTTTTGTGTGTTCACATGATTAAGCTACTGTAGTAATCATGTTTTATAGCATTTGTTTCAATAAACTGCCAAGTAAACCCATTGGGATAATGTGGATGATAGTCGACTTGATTCTGTGAAAAATTGAAAGTTTTGCTTCCAGTCCAGAAAATTCAGTAAATTACTGGAACGTGCTAATTTTCTGCAATGTTTACACGTGATTGATATGCAAATTTTATATGTTTCTCTAAATTTTAAGAATTTTTAGAGTTGCATAATTATGGTCAATGTCCAGATCATTACAGACTGTTCTGTTTTTGACAGAATCTGTTTTCAATGCATAGTTTGCTTGTTTTGTAGTTTCTATGGCTTATATTGATCAATATAAATTCTAGAAATGATACGATACAATAGGCATTATGTGGAAACAATTTTGAACCTTGTCTTTTACAGTACCCAAGTGCCGTGGGATCGATTCCGACAATAGAGAGGGGCTAGTGTAAGGGAGCATGATCTATCACTACAAAAAAACACTACCGTGATAATATGTGTTTGTCACAGTAGGTCACGTTATGTGTCATGCATGTACATCCATGACAATTTTATGATAGAATCAAGATACTCATACATGTGCTGTCGTAGAAGTGTTCCATGACAATACCAAAATTATCATCACGGAAGTGTTCACTTCCATGATTATAAATGGCGCGTCATGGAAGTGCTTTCGTCAATGGTAACCAACACGTGGCATCCACCGTAACGGGTCGCCGTTGAGATATCGGGTCCGGCTTTGGATCCAATAACCCGCTAATAGCGAGGACCAATGGGAATTTTCCACGTGTAAAATTCTCATTGGCCGAAGGAACCACGTGTCAGCTCCACGTGCGGACAGATGTCAACAAACTAATGGACAGGACATGCCAATGATACGTCGACACGTGGCATAGCCCAACAGGGGCCCATTCAGGTCAAAAGGCCGACCCATTTAACTTGGTCAAAGGATAACGAGCTGGCCCATCTAAACCCTGCTAACGGCCTGCTCGCATATAGCCCATTCAGGCCCGATAACTCATGACCCATCATGGCCTTTCCTAATTCCGCCCACTAGCTTCATCTGGGCCGTCCAATATGATTCCAGCCCGTTGTGACTCCCGGCCCATGTACGGCCCATGACGTCTTTCGGCCCATATGAGGCCCTTTGTAACTCTTGGCCCATTAATGGTCGTAGTGAAACTGGCCCATATTGAACAGTATATCACTTCATACCCATTAGCAGCCCATTACTCCATTGGGCCGTTCCCAGCCCATGTTATCTTTCATCCTTTTAAGGGCCCGTTTATTCTTGGGCTGATTTGCAGCATTCAGTAGCTTACGGTCCGTTACTGGCCTTTTCCGCTTGTGGACCAAATTCAACCCGTGGTTAAAGTTGGCCCGTTTGTGGCCCCTTGACCCGTTGGGCCATTTTCATAGCGTCATCAATTGCGCCCATTAACGGCTCGTTATGCCTATCGATGGAATTAAGCCCGTTATATTTGTCAGCCTCTTAAAGGCTCGTTATGGTCGGCTGCCACTCTAGCCCGTTTACGACCCGTAATGGAGTCCATTATTGGCCCATGTTTGGCCAATCGATCATACGACCCGTAGAAGGCCCATTGATTCTACGGCCCGTAGAAGGCCATGGTGAAAACGGTCCGCATGTTGCGTATGGTTATTGTGGCCTAGTTTTAAAAATAGGTTATTGGGCTGTCGGTGTCAAAACTGGCAGATCTCGGGTTGGGGGTCCAAAACTGTGCGTCTAAGGATCGATGGTAATAGGAGACTGGGACACGATGTTTACCCAGGTTCGGGCCCTCTCGATGGAGGTAATACCCTACTTCCTACTTGATTGATCTTGATGATTATAGGGTTAATGGCTGAACCCTAGAAGTCTAGCCTAGGATGTTATGATTCTATCGCTACATACTAAACCCCCTGGTTTATATATGCACCGGAGGGACCTAGGGTTGTACATGATCATCTTGTAGAGGAAGGAAAATATTACACCCGGACTCCAAACTTGCTATTTTACACATATGGGAGTCCCATCCGGATATGGGGGATAGTCATCAGCGATAATCTTCACAGCCCACCAGTCCGGCCCATAACAAGTAATCCAGCCACCCGAGGACCGCTTAATCTAGGACTCCCTCAGTAGCCCCCGAACCAGTCTTCGATGACGATGAGTTCGGCTTGCGTACTGTCTTCGACGTTGCAAGGTGGTTTCCTCCTTCCGAACACATTCAAGTATTATTGCTTGCACAACGGAACTATGGCTGGCTTTGCATGATTAGTACATCCCTTAGCCTTGAAGGCAATGTATCGAAAAACGGACACTGTGTCTTTACTAACAACTTTTTAGTGACGCATCATGTTTGACCCTTTAATATTTCAAACCGTTTTCTTGGATCCAGTTTCGTATTTTGAGGCATAGCCCCATTGGCACGTCATGTCGAAGCAGAGATCGTGCCAACTTATTGTGGGATCCTTATCAATATGACATGGGTAACCCAACCGTGCCTTATGAACAATTGCGTTGGGAACCGGCGAGGTTTACGGCTGGAGTGGGGGGATGTTTGGCATTCACCGCCTATAAAAGGATAAAGATCATTCCCCTTTTCAACCCACATTCTCCTCAAGCCCTAGCTTCCCAGTCTCCTCAGCCCCAGCCCACAGCTCCAGCGCCTGCAACTCTCAACTCCTCCACCATCGCCTCCGTCCCCAACAATGGCCGGGACTAGTTCCAAGGGAAAGTGGGAGGCCTCCACGGTCACGGAGAAGACCGTGATGAATCTTCGAAGTGCCGGCTACCTCACCGACGACATAGCGCACCGGGTTCCCGACAAAAACTAGGTGATCCCCGTCCCTGAGCCAGGTGAGAGGGTGGTTTTCATCTCTCATTTTATGTGGGGGCTGGGGTTTCCTCTCCACCCTTTTGTCCGGGGCCTCCTATTCTTCTACGAGCTGGATTTCTATGATCTGGGCCCGAACTCTATCCTCCACATATCAGCTTTCATAGTTGTATGTGAGGCATTCCTCCGCGTCCGCCCCCCGCACTTCGGCTTTTGGCTCAAGATCTTCAATCTGAAGCCGAAGGTGGTCGACGGGCAACACGCGGATTGCGGGGGAGCCATGGTGGGTAAACTCCCGAACGCCACTTGGCCCAAAGGGGCTTTTATGGAGACAAATAAGATTTGGCAGCAGGAGTGGTTCTATATCACCGAACCCTGCGATGCCAAGAGGGCGGCGGCGCCCGCATTCAGATCTGGACTCCTAGAGAGGCTAACCTCATGGACCTCCAAGAGCCCGGATTGGGGGTCTCAGACAGAGGTGCAAGCCCTCCAAAACCGCATTTCTATTATGATGGAGAAGGGCACCCTCCTCACTAACGTGATTCAGGTGATGCTCTTCCGCCGCATTCTCCCTTGCCAACGCCGGGACTCCCACCTATGGGAGTTCAATCCGAAAGAGTCCCGGACATTAAAGCGCCTCTTCAGCACCACTCATGAAGATATCTGGAAGCATCTCTTCAAGGCCCAAAAGGGGTGGCCGGAGGAGACTGAGGACAAGGGCTTCAGCAGCGTGTTTTCGGCTTCAGAGAAAATCAGGGTTTCTGCCAAATACATACACAGTCCATATTTCAGTTATAACAGGAGTTAGAACTGTTACGTTCCAATCAGGCCTGGACAAAGAAAGCGGAGCGGATCAAGTGTCCGGCTCCACTACCCGAAGACCCAGATATGCCTCAATTGACGGTGATGATGGTTCCGGCATCATACAAGGCACCGGAGAAGAAGGCCAAGAAGAAGGTCAAGGAGGTCAAGAGCAACCCCCGCCCTAAGGGTCCCACAGACATAGTGCCCGGGGAAACCAACGCCCACTCCTCCCACGATGAAGAAGAGGAGTAGGAGGAGGAGGAAGATGAAAGAGACTCCCCCATCAAGGTAAAGGGGAGGAAGAGAGCGGCCCCCGTAGACGCGGGCAAGGCAGAGAACAGGAAGAAGCTGAACATTCCGGACAGTTCGGACTCAACATCCGAACACAGATTCCGAGTAAAGCTCAGGATCAAGTCCTTAGCCGAATCGTAAGTACTCAAACGGTCACTCCTTATGTTCTGTTCAAAATAGTATTCAGGTTTTAAGTAATTTCATTATGTCTTTATATAGCCCTCCACACACACTACCCGAGGCTTCGTTGTCATCGGGGAATTCTCTAGCGGCGGAGATGGTGGAGAGCGACACGCCTCCACGGGGCTCGTCGCCCATCCTAGGGGACACCAAGGTGTCCTCTCTACGGACTTCCCCTGCACGAGCGGGTGGGATTGAGGCAGCCAAGAAGGCGCCCGAGGCCAATCCCTCGGCCACTGCCAGCCAAGGGGGAGTAATGCCCATGGCGACTGACGACAGGGGGGCCAAGCAATTCAGGGCCCCGCCGAACACCGTTCCGGAGCCCAGTGCGGCTCTAGAATTGGGAAGTCAGCCCCCTATGATGGGGGAAGGAGAAACTGCTCCAACGGTTCCCGTTGTCAATCCAGAGGTGCCGAACACTCTGGAGGAAGCACTACGAGGTGCCTCCATCATAGTGGAACACCGCACCCTGATGGGTGCGATCATGGAGAAGATTCAATCCGTCTAAGGCGGACTGAATGAAGCCTTCAACAGCCTACTGTTAGGCTTCAAGGTATGCGACCTAATGTTCTAAAAAGAACTCTTTTATTTTATATATATGAATATAGGTTAAAAAACCTGGTATATAGACATTAGCCCCTGATGCTTTGTTTGATTTTGAATAGAATCGGACAAAGGATCCATGTTATAGCATCTAATAGAGGAAAACTGTGTCGTGTGTTTGAATAGGCTTCGCTAGTAGCGGCATCTGCCCATGCCGCAGAAGTTTCCGAGCTCAGTTGGAAGCTTCAACGAGCTAACGAGGAACTCGACCTCGTCAACAAGCGTTTTGATGAAACACAAGGTATGTGGATTTTCAAAAAATTGAAATGTCAAAAGATCATATGTTTGATCTGTGTGAGTGTGAACTCATTGTATGATATAATTTATGCAACAGTTGACATAGCTGAGGTCTAGGCCCTTAAGGGCGAGCTCACAAAGGCCAAGGAAGAGGCCAAGGCGAGCAAAGCAACCGCTGACAAAGCGGCTGCTAACTGGAAGGCCGAACAGGCCGTGCGTCAACAACATGAGTTGCGGGTGGCCGAAGTCAAAGAAGACTATAAGATGCCATTCGCAAGTGCAAGGCATTGGAGCAGAAGACTCTGGAGCAAGCATCCAAACTCAACACGATAGTCAATGCTGCCAAGGATGCGCGGAGTGAATCGCGCAATGCTCATGAGGAGATCAAACAAGCGCGACAAATAGCAGTTGGTAAGACTTTTCTCTTGCAGAGTATCTTTGGAGGTCGGAGGTATCTTGCGCTAACGCGATTATGGAGTTCTCCAGGCGCGTTTGCGGATACCCAGAGGAGCATCGCCAACGCCGCCCAATTCTTCCGAGCCCAGGTGGGGAATAACATGGAGAAGCTGTTCTAGTCGTAATTCCTTGCGCCAGAACGTCCAGTACCTCTGAACGAGCAGATGAAGCAGCTGGTCGTGCTGCATAATATGGCGGGTGCGGCCATGAGGGACTTAATAGTACAGCTATGGCCTTCTGATCCAATCCCAAGCAGATACTTTGGGTTGGTGAAGCGACTCGTCGACGCGAGTCCACGGGACGACGGTGTTAAGCATTCGGCCAGCATAGAAGGTGCACGAATGGCCTTCGCCCACGTCAAGATGCACTGGGCAAAGATGAAGGCCGCTGAGATAGCGACTGCTGGCCCGCCAGAGGGCAAGGATCATCGGAAGCCGGAAATGTATTTCGGTGATGTCCTAGAAGGAGCCCGCATTGTAGAGGGACAATGCTCAAAGGATGTAATATTTGAGTAATTGTATTTGGATTGTAAATACTAAGCTGGTATATTGATTTATATGAAATTTTAAGCTTTTTTATTGTAAGCCACTTTTCCTCCTGTGCGGCCGTTTGTTTATATCTGAAAGTTTCCAGTCGTCGGCTTCAGCCCCCATGTAGGTACTACATGGGTGTTCAGTAATTCGCATGAATACTC
Source organism: Secale cereale (assembly GCA_902687465.1). NCBI lineage: Eukaryota > Viridiplantae > Streptophyta > Magnoliopsida > Poales > Poaceae > Secale > Secale cereale. Next base: position 525,636,864 of record LR738711.1, on the reverse strand, counting down.
TTTATCCAATGTCTTGGTCCATAAAGGAGGTGTCCGCGGAGCGAACCAGGCAATCAGACTATGTGGCTTTAACGCTTTCACTTAGCCATAGGATCTTGACTTGTGGGGCTAAGTACTAGCCCCTAGTGCGTGTGCGGCTTTCCAAACTATGGTGCCTACTTTACACGGCTAGGCGAAGACCAACCCCTCGTATAACACGGAGTAGATCACTATCGATCGTAGTATAATACTAGGTCACCGTACCACTGACTAGCTCTCGCTTCATAATGACATTCAGTTTTCGGCTTTCTCTACTGAGGTGCTTGACCGGACGAACCAAAAGTATAATCGCAGTAGTTCTTCCTTTACTACCTTAGCCGAATGATGCGAAACGTAAGGTGGTAAGCACATGAGCCGGGCAACCCAACTATAGAACCAAGACATGATTCAGAGCTGAGGCATATAGTGCAATATCCGAGACGCCGAACAGTTCCTTGTAGGTGTTCGGACTTGGAGGTGTGCCAGGCCGAATACAACCCCTGGTATTAAGTCCAGGTATTAAGGCACATGTGGAAATTTGACATGGGGCCTGAATCTGGGGAAGAAAAAGAAATTTCGATGGGGGGCCCTGCTACACGTCTGCGTCATTTCTCCTTTGTAATGTGCCCTTGAAGATGGGAATTATGATGGCAGCCTGTAAGAAAGGAAAGAGAACTCTGGAAAAGAATGTCCTACACAGCCGTAGGTAAGGTGGGTTCTTTTAATGAACCTTTAAAATAAATGTATTTTAGAGTCCGAATAGGGTCAAGCCGAACTATGGACTATCTTTATGAAGTGTGCCCATGACACCGCCCAAGGTATTTTAAGGGCGTAATTGTGTACGCGAGGTACATATGCTACTACCTTGTGGGGCAGTCGACAGGGGCGTAACTGCTAATTGAGCTCATGTTCTTCTGACCTGCCGCATTGTAATGCTGGCCGGACACATTTAGCAGTGTCCGTGGTCTTGACGACCAATGAACCATTCGGCGTGAATAAGCTGCTTTGGACCTCGGGTGCTAGGGCCGCAGTGTCTTCCTCTGTACGGAGGGAGCGCTCCATGTTTCCATTGACCGTGATTATGCCGCGTGGTCCAGCCATTTTGAGCCTTAAGTAAGCATAATGCAGGACCACATTAAAGCGGGCAAAGGCCATTCTTCCGAGTAGTGCATGATAGCCACTTCGGTAATGAGCGATGTCGAAGATTCACTCATCTCTTCGAAAGTTATTAGGAGAGCCGAAAATGACCTCCAGTGTTAATGAGCCCGTGCAGTGGGCCTCTATGCCAGGTATTACTTCTTTGAAGGTAGTGCTGCTGGGCTTAATCCTTGACGGGTCTTTCCCCATCTTGCGGACAGTGTCTTGATATATCAAATTTAGACTGCTGCCGCCGTCGATAAGGACTTGAGTAAGATGATATCCATCAATTATAGGATCGAGTACTAGGGCCGCTGAACCTCCGTGACGGATACTGGTTGGGTGATCCCTATGATCAAAGGTGATCGGGCAAGCCGACCATGGGTTGAATTTGGGGGCGACAGGCTCTATGGCATAGACGTCCCTGAGTGCGCGCTTGCGTTCCCTCTTGGGGATATGGGTGGCATAGATCATATTCACGGTTTTTTCCTCCGATGGAAATTTCTTATGTCCCCCAGTGTTCGGCTGGCGAGGTCCGTCCTCGTCCTCGCTTTGAGGTCCTTTACCCTTGTGTTCGGCATTTAACTTGTCGGCCTGCTTGAAGACCCAATAGTTTTTGTTGGTGTGGTTTGTAGGTTTGTCAGGGGTGCCCTGAATTTGGCAAGGATTTTCTAGAATTTTGGTCCAGGCTAGATGGACTATCTCTATTTCCTTTGAATGGCTTCTTCCCTTGATCTGGCCTGGAGCCACTGAATCCGGCGTTTACTGCTGTGTCGTTTGTGTCTCCGGTATTGTTTTGACGCTTGTTCTTATTGCGTCGTGGCTTGCTATTGCCGTCCCTGGCTTCGGAAGTGCTGGGGTCGCTGGTGCTATTGCTGCTACGAGCTAGCCAACTGTCTTTGCCCGAGCAAAATCTGGTCATGAGTGTGGTAAGGGCTGCCATTGTCCTTAGCTTTTCTTGGCCGGGGTGTCTTGCCAGCCACTTGTCCCGGACACTGTGTTTGAATGCCGCTAAGGCTTCGGCGTTCAGACATTCAACAATTTGGTTCTTTTTAGTTAAGAACCAATTCCAAATCTTGCGGGCTGACTCCCCAGGTTGCTGGATCATGTGACTTAGATCATCAGCATCCGGGGGCCGGACATAAGTCCCCTGAAAGTTAGGCCGAAAAGCATCCTCTAAATCTTCTCAGCTTCCAATGGAGTTCTCTGGGAGGCCGTTCAACCAGTGCCGAGCTGGCCCTTTCAGCTTAAGAGGTAAGTATTTGATGGCGTGGAGGTCATCTCCACGAGCCATGTGGATGTGAACAATAAAGTATTCTATCCATACACCAGGGTCCATCATTCTATCATATGCCTTGATGTTTACGGGTTTAAACCCTTCGGGAAATTGATGATCCATCACCTCATCAGTGAACCACAGAGGGTGTGCAGCACCCCTGTATCGCGCAACATCATGGCGTAGTTCGTACGGTGTCTATGTTCAGTGTTGGTTCCGAACTTGATTGTACCCGGCATGTTTGGCTTGAGAGCCGCCGTTTCGTGCGAGAGGGCATTCTCTTGATCCGTATACTGATATGGCCTGACCGGCTTTCCTATTCAGGTCTGGACGTAAATCGTACTTATGGCCCTGAGCCGTTGTATCCTTTCCTTTATGGTGGGGAGGTGCGGGCTGGTGTACGGTATTACTGGCCGCTTTGTCCCGTCCACGAGGTGGTCAGTCCGGTTGATCGGCCTGATCGTACTTCAGTGAAATTGGCGCAAGGGCCTCGTCGTTGAATTGGGGCAGCAATTTGCGTTTGGAATAGCTCTTTGTTTGGCGCTCACGACCATATCTTTTCTTAGCGTCTAGCACTTCGTTCCATCTGTCATTGAGCGTATCCTGTTCGGCCCTAAGCCACTGCTACTGTTTTTTTAAAGCTCCTTGCTGTAGCAATGAACTGTTGTTGAAAGCGTTTTTGTTCGAGGGGTTCTTCTGGGATGATAAATTTTCGTCTCCCAGGCCGACGTCCTCTTTAGAGACATGTTGATAATTGCTGTCTTCGGAATTGTTGTGATCGGCGAGCTGTTTGGGACTGTGTTCACCGTCTTCTCGCTCGTCCTGCTCCGCCGCTGGCTCTACGGGGTCATCGGCTTCCTCCGGATCTTCATTGCCTCCAGTGTTAGTGTTACTTTTCTTTCCTTGATGCGATCGTGAGCATCATTTCTGACGCCGACATTTAGGAGGTTCATCGACGGGCTTATCCTGCTCTGGATCTTTATCACCGTCGTCTTCCTTCTCAATGGGTGTATCCACCATGTATACATCATAGCTAGAAGTAGCCATCTATTGCCCGGTCAAGGGCGGGTTTGAACCTACATCGGCTTCGGCGTCATGGTCCATCCCATCAATGTCTTTGGAGGCATAGTCTAGTAGGTCGGTTAAGTCATCGACCGTGTCTACCAAATGGGTGGTGGGTGGGGAGCAAAATTCCCCGCCCCCTCAGTCCCCTGTTCAAACTGGGCATAGTTCGGCCGAGAATTCTCTGTTAAGGTGAGAGATTGCAACAAGTCCAACACCTCGTTTAAGAGCGAGAGCTGGATATGCGTTTGGGAATCTGCGGGGCCAGGCTCGATGAAAGTCGCTCCATTGAGCCCGGAGAGTGCGGATCCCATGAGTCCGGAGTTTGTGATTCGAAACAAGTGCGGTGTTCCAGCGGCGGGGAGGATGTTCCCGTCTTCTGACAAAGCGATCTGCTCTGGATCTAGGACCAGAGCTATCACATGTGTTGACCCCTGGAGGGGAGCCGATGATAGATCGAAGGTGTCTTCTTCATGTGGGCAGGGAGCAACAACCATGGGTGTGAATCCGCCGAAGATCAAGTCTCCTCGGATGTCAGCAACATAGTTCAAGCTTCCAAACCTGATTTGATGACCAGGGGCATAGCTGTCAACCTGCTCAAGGTGGCCACCCGTGTTGGCACAAAGCACAAAGCCGTCGAACACGAAAATCTGGCCAGGGTGAAAAATTCCTCCGGAGGAGGCGCCGTCGTTGATGACGAAGCAGGCCATCAATCCTTTTATTGACGACACTATGGAAATCTCAATGAAAGCACCAATGTCTGTGTCAAAACTGGCAGGTCTCGGGTAGGGGGTCCCGCACTGTGCGTCTGAGGATTGATGGTAACAGGAGACTGGGGACACGATGTTTAAACAGGTTCAGGCCCTATCGATCGAGGTAATACCCTACTTCTTGCTTGATTGATCTTGATGATTATAGGGTTACAAAAGGTGTTCTACCTCGAGATCATAATGGCTAAACCTAGAAGTCTAGCCTAGGATGTTATGATTCTGTCGCTATGGACTAAACCCCGCGATTTATATATGCCCCGGAGGGACCTAGGGTTGTACATGATCATCTTGCAGAGGAAGGAAAATATTACACCCAGACTCTAAACTTGCTATTTTACACTTATGGGAGTCCCATCCGGATACGGGGGGTAGTCTTCAGGGATAACCTTCATGGCCCACTAGTTTGGCCCATAATGAGTGATCCGGCCACCCGAGGACCCCTTAATCCAGGACTCCCTCAGTAGCCACTAGCAAACCACGGAAAAAGAACTACACTCACTAAAAGCAAAAATAAACAAGACAACAAGGAAATAAATAAGCAAGCAACATACGCTAGGCTAATTCGGTTATTACACATATTACAACCACTTGGCATCAAAGTTCTCCACCAGTGTAAATATGGGCAACAAAGCAGCATATTACATACACTGGTTGTCAAAGTTGGCGACCAGTGCAAATAAACGCCGCATCAAAACGAGTCCAGAACTGAAACCACTTCACAAGAGCTCAAGAAACAATATCCTGGGTATCCACCATGCTGGCAAGATGCTTAGCAAGCTTATTAGCTTTCTCTTGTTTGGCGCTTAAATCCTCCAGCATTTGTTGTTGCACCAGAAAGTATGCATCTGAATTATGTAGGGACTTCCTCAGTCCTTCAGCTTCCTATCGCAGCACATCTGATCGATGTCTTTCAACTTGAAGTTGACACTCAAGAAGTCGAAGGGATTCAGGTAGTGAGTTCGAAGAGCTTGTGCTAGCAGTAGTGGCCAGTAACTCAAACACTACATCAAGGCACAACCTTGGGGTTGTCTCATTGTCTACAAGATAGTTTTTATCAGATTTCTTGGAGACCAACAGGGTTGTCTCACTATCTTGAACCTTATCTGCATTACTTTCTCTACCATTGCATAATGGGGTGCTTTTTTTCCAACATTCTATCGGCATTCTACAAGAGGAACAAGCAGACACGCCACATGTTTACCATGTTGTATATGAAACTCATTTTGGTAAACCAGTTAAGTTGTAAGGTGGACAGGATAACAGCATGAAACAAACATAAATGTATGTAGTATGGTCACTATATGGTCTATATCATTCTAGTGTATGTTGCCAAATCAAGATAGAGACAGTTCAAATCATATATGTTTAAGACAAAGCAGCATAGACATAATATAAGTGTGGGAAACTACACAACACTAACAACACTTGTAATGTGCATGCCATGAGAACATAACTGTTTATTCAATTGAAACTGAAATCAACATAAAGCAAGTTACAACAGCAAACCATTTAAAGAAACAGGTTTAAAACATACTTGTTGCACCATTGGAGTTTCAATTACATCCTTCAAATTTGAAATTAGTTGGTATGAGTAAATACAGTGATGCTAGAGCAAAGGAGTATGAACCATAGCTACAGATACTGACCTGAGAACAATTCCTCTTCTTCTTTAAGCGTTGACTTGGGGTTCAGAGTGGTGGTTCTCGTGCTTTGGGCACTGCACTTGCCTTTACTAACTGCTCGTGTTTGGGTGCTCTGTGGTGGAGACGGTGTTGTGTCAACTGGAACTGGTTATTGTCTGCTAGGGTTGGGGTTAGAAGGGGAGTAGCTGGTTCTCTATCCAACTGGGTAGGGGTATAATCTGCATGAGTCTGGGTTATGTTTGGTGGGGCTGGTTCTTGGGCAAGTACAACCGTGGTTCTATCTGCATCGACAGGTAGCATGATCTTTTCTAAAGACCGTGCTTCTACTCCCATAGATACTGCCATCACCCTCTCCAATTCAAATGGCTGATAAACGAGAAAAGTAATTGAATGTACAGACATTGTATGATAGACAGGTGCAATGGATAATAGGGAAGAAAACAGGGCATGAAATAATTCACATTTATGTTGTCTAACCAAACAGGATAGCATGGCACAATTTGACATATATGATAGCTAATTAAAAAGGATAGCATGACACAAATTGACACATATGATGGCTAACTAAACAAGATAGAATGACATACTTCAAAAAATGATGACTATGTAAAAGGATGACATGATATAACTATATGATGTGTCTATTAAAGTGGTTGGCATACCATAATTTACATACATGGATGGAAACATGATGTTATGATATAATTCATAGATAGAATGACATAATTCAAAATATGATGATTATGTAAACATGATGAGATGATATAACTATATTATTTCTTTAGAAAATGGGTTGGCATGCCACAATTCAGATACATTTTGTGTATTTAAACATCATGGCATGATATAATTCAAATATATGATTTATATACTAAGCAAGTGAGGAGAGGGCAATCACATATATGATGTGTCAACTAAGCAGATGGCATTCTATATTGTATATATGATGTAAAAATTTAGCATTGCAAGACAACATATGCATGATATGAGTAATATAACTGCCAAGTTTGAGCATACACCTCAGGGGGGGGGGGGAATAGGACTGGTCATCTGTCTTTGAATCCTCCTCTGAGGAGCTATCTTAAACCAACAAGATATTTGCTTCACAAGGTAGCATTGTCTGCTCTGAGGACCTTGTTTTCACTCCAGATTTTTGCATCACCAATTCAAATGGCTGATGCACAGGAAGAGTAGTTGAATATACAAACATTGTCGGCAAATGGAATACGTAATACAAAAAAAGATAGCATGATATAATTCACATATATGATGCTTGGCTAAACATCATGCCATTGCATAATTCACATATATAATGCCTTGCGACAAGATGGCATTGCATAATTCACATATATAATGTCTTGCAACAAGATGGTATTGCATAATTCACATTTATGGTAACTAGACACTAAACAGGTGGCATTCACACAAAGCATGTCTAAAATAAGCAAATAACATGGCAATGCAAGACACCATATGCATAATATGAGCAATATAACCCTACCAAGTTAGAGCATGCACCTCGGGGGGGGGGATAGGATTGGTCATCTGTCTCTGAATCCTCCTCTAAGGAGCTACCCGTAACCAGCAAAACATGCACTTCGTCAGATAGCATTGTCTGATCTGAAGACCTTGCTTTCACTCCAGAGTTTTCCATTTACGTGTCGAATGGAAAATGCACAGGAAGAGTAATTGAATGTACTAACATTTTTGACAAATTTATTACATAATAAAAAAGGATGGCATGATATAATTCACATATAAGATGACTGGCTAACCAGGATGGCATTGCAAAATTCACATATACGATGCCTGGCTTAACAAGATGGCATTGCATGATTCACATATATGATATAGAAACTAAACAGATGGCATTCACACAATACATGTCTCAACTAAGCAGATGACATATTTTATGTGTAAAGTAAGCAATGCAAGGCACCATATGCATGATATGACCAACATCAGCATGCCAAGTTAGAGCAAAAGACCTGAGGTGTTAAAGTAGTGGTCTGCTCCCTCTGAATCCCCCTCTGAACAGTTATCTTCCTCTTGATTACAGTCTGGAATGGGGGGAGGGGGGTTGCTTTTGTGCCAACTATGGAGCGACGTTTGCATGAAATTTTATTGCCATGCAAGGCTCGTCTCTTTTGCTCTACATGTTCAGTACCATTGTGTACAATAACTGACAGGCATAGGAATAAAACATAGTGAGATTAAGTAAGGAGTGCATACTGCGGATAGACCCAAAACCAATGATAGCAGGCAGATAATAGCTTCAGTTCAAAAATTCAGATAATGGCTCCTTTAATGTTTGTTTCCACCCAACATGAAACTCACAGTAGACACCCAAGATTAATCAGTTAGTGGACAGATAGTATTGATTTCTACCCTAATATGTACCCCACAACCATTTAAAAACTCAAGTTTGAGCATTAGTTTTGACCTGACTCGGAGTCTACTCGGTGAACATGACGATAAAGTAGCATGTCATCATGTTACGCGATTCATAACGTAAGCAGACACGAAAGAGTGTGACCTCTCTTGCGGACCCATGTAGTCCTCAAGGTCCTCTGCTCATTTGATGATGGTAATGCGGTTGTCGTGGCTACCAGCGACGGGGAAGAAGATCTGAGGCGGCGAAAGACAGTCTAGAGGGCGGATTCCTGCTGTGGTGAACCCTTCCGTCGTTGGATCAGCTAAGCTGGGGTGGACCACAGTGCAGTAGGAATAGGACAAACCACACAAGATTTTCTTTGACACATATCTGTAACAGAAGTAATTCTGTAAGGGCTTGTTTGAATTGGAGGATTCTAACAATGCAGTGATAGGAAATAAACAGGAATATGATAGGAATGCACGTGCAAAATAGAGAATTTAAAAACACAAGATTTCTGTCAATCTGGGTGTCTGGTTCACAAGAATTGGAAGATCACAGCAATGCAAAGAAGCATGGTGAAATTAAGTCAAACCACAAGAAAATATACAGTTATAATGCTATTATGCTACTATCTCATAGTCTTGTGCTTCATGAATTGGAATTTGAAAAGGAGGCCAAGTGGATATTAAAATTCCTACGGCTTTTCTATCAAAGAGACACTGAAGGAACAAATCCTATAGTTTTCCTTTGCTCCATTCCTTTGAACCAAATGCATGAATGTAGTACCATAGGAAATTTTCCAATTCCTATGTTTTATCTTCATTTTTCCTTTCACGCATTGGCGATTCTAGTAGGCAGGCTTGAATAGAGAAAAGCCTACACTCCAACAATGTTTTTTATGCTACTTCTACTACTTTGGACCCAGGACACTACCATACTAGCTCAACTCCGAGGCCCATCTATAAATGCACAGCTCAAACACGCGGAAATATATAATGATGGCTTTCATGAGAGTCCACACGGAGAGCTAGGTTGCTCGGTACCTAACTTCCTGTTATATAGGAGAAACTAATCATATTTCACATTACTACGTGTGCTCAGTGGACAATATATAACATGTAGAGTAAAAAAGCGATGCAACAAGTGTACAACCTCTTTGGCGAAGCCATGTCGATCTCAGCATCATTGGGTTGGTCGCTGAGGATGCTGCGGCTGATGTGGCAGTCGGAGGAGGGGAAGAAGATCTTAGGTGCCTGGAGATGGAGCCAAGGGTACTGCTCGGCTGTGATGGAGGGTTTCGTTGTTGGAGTAGCTCTGGTGAATTGTACGATGGCGAGGCTGAAGCAAGACAAGAGAGACAATGTTAACCTGAGTGGAATTCTAATAGCATCTCCAACAGATGATGTAAAATACATAACCACAAAGTGCTAGATGTAAAATACATCAGCCGCTCATCTCTAAACTTAACCATCGAAACTGAATTTTACTGTTGAAACTGAACGCACTAGTAGCAGAAAAACAGTACCAGCAGCAACGCCCTGAGCAGCAACGCGTGCGAGAGCCGGGGTAGCTGTTCGTGTAGCAGCATCTCGGGTAGCAGCTGCAGGGGCTTGAGCGAGAGCAGGATCTGCTGCTCGTGCAGCAGTAGCGCAATGAAGATTAGACCAGCAGCGCAAGCAAGAGCAAGATCAAGAGCAGCAGCGTGAGCAAGAGCAAGATCATACCAGGCAGGGACCAGAGAGCAAGAGCAGAGCAGCAGCGCGAGCGAGAGCCAAAGCATCAGCAGCTCTGACTGATGTGGATGTCGCCACCAAGGGAGCGTAAAGGAAGTGGCTGGCGACGCCATCGTAGATGGAGCTGCGCCATGGTGGCTTGGGACCGAGCGCCGGTAGGACCGTGAGATCGAAGCAAGAAGAAAATGCAGCGATTACAGTACAACCTCTTTGGTGATGGCGATTAGGCCTCATCTTCATCCGAGGAATCAGAGATGATGCTTCTCTTTCGGCGGTGTGGGAATGAAGGTGGCGCGAAGGATGAGGGGAACATTGGGGTAGCTCCTTGGAGGTGGAGGACGGGGTGGCTCAACCGGCGGGACAACGAGATTGACGATGGATCCTCATCCGGTGCGGTGGATGAGGGAGGTCGAGGTGTTGCGGTGGACGACGTCGTCGGGGAAGATGCTCCGGCTGGGTGATGGACGGAGGAGGTTGTGGGGCTTCACGGGTTTTCACGGCCTCGGTGTTCGATTGGGGGCGGCGGAGGGGATGGGAGGGGGAACCATGGCTCAGGGATGCGCTTGTCCGAGCTGTGGGGTAAGTTATGAAACAGCCCCACCGATTTGAACTAGGTGGTTCTTTCGGTTTAGGAGGTATCACGGGAATTTCGCTTGTCAGGATTTCACAGGAGATGGGAGCTTTCGCGCGCGCTGTAATTTTGGGATGTCAATGCGCGGGTTGAGATGGAGGGAGTTTTCCCAGCACAACAAGACAAAGAGTTAGCTTCAAATTTCGGGATAACAAGGCGTGGGTTGAAGAGGCGGGAGTTTCTCAGCACACTAGACAAAGATGCTAACTTGAAATTTCGTCATAACAAGGCGCGGCTTGAAATTTTGGCATAACAAGGCGCCGCTTGAAATTTTGGGAGAACAAGCTTAACATGTATGACATGAAAACAATTCGCACCTCACTAGAGAGAGCCATGTCCCATTTTACTATCTTACTAGAAATGCATTCAAATACAACAACAAAAAACAAAAACAAAATCATGACAACAAGCTTAACGTGTACAATACCAAATCAATTTGCACTTCCCTCAAAAATAATAAAACAGTTCGTGTTGTGTAGCATATGGACTAAATTTGAGTTCATTTCCCTGTTTGAAACAACCATCTAAATAGTATCTTCACAACACATGACATGAATATAGGAATAGTAAATTCCCATATAAATATGAACTACATGTACATACGATCTCGAATTCAAATATATGTATTCATTTTATGCTGAATTCAAATCATAGCACATGTATGCTCTAGCTAGATGTTTGGAATCTAAACCATGTATGATACTACGTACAATGTGTTTAACATGCGCAACACACACACACACCCACTCACACACACACACACCATTTAGACTAGTAAGGTACACGCGCATTGCACGCATGAGATTTGGCAAGCAAATTATGAATAAATACCACATTATAGCATGTAAGATTTGAGTCATATATATGCATGATGTAGATGTTCGTTTAATTCTTATAGTTCATCTCATTCAAAATCAATTAGTTTTGATTAAAAAGCTAATCTATTTTAACATTCATGGAATTGTACATTGAAAACCACAAAGTAAAAATAAATAATGGCGATTCATCTAGAAAAGTGGGCAATTATGATACGGAAGATTCTACAACAGAGGAGAAATGCTTCTGTTTTGAGGTTTGTGCATTCTTCTTATGTTCAACCATGGAGTCTTCTAGATTGTACATGTGGCTGAATCTGGCGGAATGTAGAAGATATCCAACAACTAGTAGTGCTCGGATTTGCCATCTCTTCACCGTCGGATTGGTTTCATCCAACAACCATCTTTCAAAGTTTATTCGCACACTATATAGGGGTATAGATATGTGATGCAAAAGCTACCCATCATGTCCAATCTGAGTAGTGTGTCCATGCGTGGATGCAATGTGGCCAATTATGCCTGCCATTTGTATCTCAAATTCAAATCAGTCCGACCTTGTTCAATGTGTATACAGTATAGCATGGTCGTTTCCAAACCACGCCACGCATATCTCAGTTATATTCATGCATGCATGGGTTTCAAACATCATGATCTCTTATTCAAATATTTGAATTCAACTTTACATTGATTATGACCTCACCTAGTCTTATACACCCACACAGTCGTCTTCTCTTTATAATTGTACCACCAACTTTCTCTAATGCATGCATGCACACACACTACCACTCGACATTATCCACCGCACACATGCAGTCTTTTTCTTCAGGTCGGTCTCCCATGCATGCACACACACACACCTCCCCCTCTCCATCGCTTCGGGCATTCTTTATCTCTCACATGCATGCGCAACGATCAATGTTCCTCTATGTGTGTAAATATATAGCTAGGTCTTTTCCAGTTTTCCACACAAACCGATCGATCTATATATCTAGTCAGGTCCCACCCTCTTTCCCACGTACACATTGATACGTCCAAAACGTATCTATAATTTCTGCTTGCTCCATGCCTCTTTTGGGTGATATTGCTATGATATTTATACACTTCCATACACTTTTGATCATATTTGGACTAACCTATTAACTCAGTGCACCCCAGTGCCAGTTTCTGTTTTCTGCTGTTTTTGTATTTCAGGTTTTCCCATCACGTAAACTGCCAGAAAAATCCCGGAAAAATTATATAAAAAATCAGCGTTCCGGAAGCTTCCACACGGCCGATGTAGGGCCGAAGGGGGGCCACCAGGGCTCCAGGCGCCCTGGTGGCGCGGCCCCCCTCCTGGCCGCGCAGGGGGGGGGGGCGCCTGGGCCCCCTAGGCCTCCGCTGATGCCCCCGTTTGGCATATATTTAACACGCGTCCCGAAACCCTTGAGGACGGAACCCTCTTTCACGATCTCATCTCTGTTCCGCCGCCGCCGCGCTTCCAAGATTGGGAGCACCAGGAGAACTCTTCCCGGCACCCTGCCGGAGGGGAGGATCACCACCGGGAGCCTCTCCACCACCATGGACGCCTCCCGAATGAGTTGTGAGTAGTCTCCCTTGGACCATGTATCCATGACCAGTAGCTATGTGATGTTCTCCTCCCCTTCTTGTGCTTCACTAATTAGACCTCGTGAGCTGCCCTACATGATCGAGGCACATATGTAATCCTTATGCTGTTGCTATGATGAGTTTGCTGGGATCCGATGGATTGTGAGATTATGTTCAGATTGTGTTTGAGTAATATATTTGATTTACCTCTTTTATATTTATGTTCTAGTGTAATTCTTGCATGTTCTCCGTTGCTATTTATTGCTTTGGCCGAGTAGTAGGTAGTGACTCCAAGAGGGAACGTTATGCTTGATTGTGGGTTCATGCCCCTCGATGACTAGCTTGAGTGACAGAAACATGAGTCTAGGGGATGTGCTGTTGCCACAAGGGGGAAAACAACGGTGCTTGTACTCGCGGGTGCAAGGATTGTTTACTTTACGCAAAGTTCTTTTAATGCTGTTGTCTGTTGCTTTGAGTTTACACTATGGGTGGGACTCGCAACTTAATACCAGCGAGATGTTCTAGATAGATATCTCAAGGTGGATGATTAGTAGTAGATGCAGATGGATTTCGGTCTACTTACCTTGGCGTACCGCCCATGCTTTGAACCTCTACCTTTCTTGCAACATAGTTAGCATTGGTTTGTGCACTTAATTCTGTCAATTGCCCAGCTGTAATTCGATTACCTCACATAGCTGTTTTATCGTCTTTTGGGAGAGAGACATCACTAGTGAACATCATGGGACCCCGGTCCATATTACCATCACTGATCACATCCGCTATTTACTTTCTGCTTTTACTTACTATTTGCAATTATACCAATCACTATTATCACTTGCGTTTGATCCTTTGTAAACGACAAGGCCGGAGGGATTGACAACCTCTCTGTACTCGTTGGGAGCAAAGTTATTTGTATCTGTGTGCAGGTCCAAGTTGATTGCTAATATCTGGCACCGTTAGCAGTTGACACCTTCTTGTTGAACCTAGGAGTCTCAGGGGAAATCGATCCTTGGTATCTTTGCCAAGGGAAAACTACAGCTACACTGCATCTCAAACCTTCCACTTGGGGTAACCAACGAGGGGCGAGAAGCCATCAAGCAAAGTTTTCTGGCGCCGTCGCCGGGGACTCCACTCTTCAAGATAGGGGAGTTGCACGCTATCTTTTACCTTTGCTTTTTAGTCTTGTTAGTTTACCTTTCAGTTTTTGCTTTAGTACCTTTTATCGAAAATCACAAAAATAGTTATCTTGCTTGCTTGCTGCTATGGGTTCCACCGAAAACACTAAATGGGAGGAGTACACCCCTTCTTCCATCACGCCAATCACCACTGTCGGGATTTACAAAAGTAATAAACCTTGTGATTATGTTAGTCTTAATGGAGAATTATGCCCATGGCATGGTCTTCCAGGAAAAGAGTATGAGCCTCAGTTTAAAGTTGTTCCTATGCTTCCCCAAACTTGGGAAGACGTTCAAACTCTTATAATAGAGAGCAATTCGAACAAATAAGATGACGCTACAATTCTGCTCAATAATGATAAAATTGATTTTGATAATTGTAGTATCTCAGAAGTTGTTACCTTTTTACAAAGAATGGCTAAAGATCCCCAAACTAGCACACTTAATCTTGCCTTCATAGAGCATATCACTAATGCTGTCATCAAAGCTAGGGAGGATAAACTTAGAGTAGAAGCCGCCATTCCTAGAAAGCTAGAAGATGGTTGGGATCCTATGATTAAAATTAAGTTGAATAACTTCTCTTGCTATGCTTTATGTGATGTTGTAGCTAGTACCTCCATTATGCCCAAAAGAATATATTATATGCTTAAATTGAAACCTTTTGATTCTTGTTCTTTTGGTGTTCGTCTTGTTGATTCTTTCATAAAGAAACCTTTGGGGAGGATCGACGATGTTCTTATCATTGTCAATGACAATTACGTTCCCGTTGATTTTACTATTATGGACATTGAATGTGAACCTTCTTGTCCAATTATTTCTGGACGTCCTTTTCTTCGCACCGTTGGTGCTATCATTGACATGAAAGAGGGGAATATAAAATTCCAATTTCCTCTCAAGAAAGGGCTGGAACACTTCCCTAGAAAGAAGATTAAGTTGCCTTTTGAGTCCTTTATACGGGCTAGCTATTCTTTTACTCTTGATAAAACTTGATCTTTGCATTATGCCTATCTTTAAGGCATAAAAGAAAGCGCTTTTGGGAGGCAGCCCACATGAATAAATTTTTATTTTGCTTTTGTTGTGTCTTGATGTTGTTACTACAGTAGCATCATCATTGTATCTTTACTTTTCAGTTTTGTGGCAAGTGTAGCCTCTGATTGCAAGAAAGTTCAAAAGTTGTGACGTGCTGTCCAGGAAACAGATTCTGTCCTTGGATAGAAAAATTTGTATAAAATCCCCAGATCATCTTTTTGGTCTGAATTTTTTTCGACAGCGTGCTCTATACAATTGTCTTTCGGGTGTCTGTTCTGAGTTTTTTTTATTAGAGTTGCAGAAGTGCCCCGAAAAAATCATTTACCACCTGCTGGTCTGTTTTTCACAGATTCTGTCATGTTTTGCCTTTCCTTCATTTTGCAAACCTTGAGCTTGCTTTTTCTTTGCAAAAACCTTTTGGCAATCTTGAGAAACAGTAGACTTTCAAGAATATCCTTATTTCTAGCAAGGAACAATTATTTTATTATGGGTACTAACCTCGCTAATTAGATTATGATGAGTTATGTATGAAGGGAGTTTTCAAGTGTGCGAGGGAAGATGATAAAAAGATTCAGGAGTGTCAAACGCTCAAGCTTGGGGATGCCCCCATGCACCCCCAAGAAATATTCAAGAAGACTCAAGCGTCTAAGCTTGGGGATGCCCCCGTGCATCCCCTTCTCTATCAACATTATCAGTTCGTCTTTCGTTCCACTATATTTTTATCACTTCATGTGTTATGTGCTATGCTTGGAGCGTTTTGCTTTTAGTTTCCTTTTTAGTTTTCTGTAGCTTTGCTTGCTTTTCATAACGAGTTGGAACTCAGCTTTCTTTGCGTGGGAGAGAAACACGCTCCACTTCAACCTAGAACATAACATAGAATTTTCATGTCTATCCTTGCTGTGTGTGTTCTTTGTCTTTCAATAGCTACTGTCATGCTTAGCTCTTAGTTTTCATGCTTATCTTTTTAAAGAGCTTTTGTTTAGTTGGTCGCTGGAGCTCTCTTTATTTATCATTCTTATCTTATTAAGAGAGTTTGCTTCCGTTGCATTGGTTGATATGTCTATGATAAAAATGCTACGTGCATAATGGTGCTTAGTAGTTCATGTTTTCTTATGGTTAGTCTCAAATAGCTGGGGGGTTCCCAATGTGTTATTGGAGTACCAACATGATTTGTTTGCCTATGATGTGGTATGGTTTAGTGATATATTCCTTCAAGAATTTATTTTGATTGACTTGGCGTATGCTCACGCATATTTAGGACTGTAAAGAAAGTCTGTCAAGCCTTGATGATATTTAGTTTCTGAGTAGCGATATAACTTCCATGCTTGATTCAATGTTGCTTTGTCGCTCTGCATGATTATGACCGTCATTGCTCTTTTAGTTGGTCGCTCCCAGTCTTTTGCTAACCTCCACCTGTACTAAGCGGACTGACTGCTTGTGCATCCAAAATCTTTTAAACTAGTTATGCCATATGAGTCCACCATACCTTCCTATACATGGTATTTACCTGCCATTCCTAACGAGGACTTTCATGTACCATCTCGAAATTATTCATAAAAAAGCATTTCTATTTTGTGCCTCTGTTTTAGTTCATGAGGAAGTAGTAGTTAATCCATGATCTTTTTAAGTTCGGCAAGCTTCCCCCCGGGATTGCATGTCTAATGTGCAAACCCATAATACGAGAAGGAACTGGCATAGAGTGCGCCCGGCTCAGTAAAAATAATATAACAAACAAACCCTCCTTCACGCTTTGTTCATGAGAAATCAGAAAACTTTGGCAGTGATTAACAAAGGAGATTAAGAGGATGTGATCGTCCTCATTCGGGAGCCGTTCCTCGAAACTTGTCCATCTCAAGAAGTGATTGAGTTATCTGCTAGCATTCGTTGACGGAACATGCATATCCAAAAATAATAATTATTACTTCTGTTTTTAAAACCAAGAGCTCTGGTACATGTTTAGTTTTTGTTTCCGACCACAGGTTTTCAAGTTTGCCAACAAAAGCCACGGTTCGAGAGTCTCCACCTTCTTTTAAAGCACGAACTATTGAGAGCATGATTGTCATTCTGAGTGTAATGTGCATTGTCCCAAAGTAGGATTGTCTTTTGCATGATTATGATATCGTTTATTTTGAAATCATTGTATCTAGTCATCACTTAAACCTTGGAGGTGCCCCTGCATTTATGTTTTGCTTCACTAAAGGGGGCAAGCGAGATACCACTTTATCATATTTGCACACCATGCTCATTACAAATCATTTGATGTTTCAGTTTCATATTGTAAAACTTTCAGTTCTTTGTGATTTTCTCATGAGGCAACTTAATTACTACAGATTCATTGTCTCAGTAAGCTTTTGTCATGTGACTATGAGAAGTCCTTATGTGGTTAATAGCATGTCACCACAGAAATTATTTTGTTATCATTTACCTACTCAAGGACGAGCAGGAATTAAGCTTGGGGATGTTGATACGTCCAAAACGTATCTATAATTTCTGCTTGCTCCATGCCTCTTTTGGGTGATATTGCTATGATATTTATACACTTCCATACACTTTTGATCATATTTGGACTAACCTATTAACTCAGTTCACCCCAGTGCCAGTTTCTGTTTTCTGCTGTTTTTGTATTTCAGGTTTTCCCATCACGTAAACTGCCAGAAAAATCCCGGAAAAATTATATAAAAAATCAGCGTTCCGGAAGCTTCCACACGGCCGAAGTAGGGCCGGAGGGGGGCCACCAGGGCTCCAGGCGCCCTGGTGGCGCGGCCCCCCTCCTGGCCGCGCCGGGGGGTGCCTGGGCCCCCCAGGCATCCGCTGATGCCCCCCTTTGGCATATATTTAACACGCGTCCCGAAACCCTCGAGGACGGAACCCTCTTTCGCGATCTCATCTCTGTTCCGCCGCTGCCGCGCTTCCAAGATCGGGAGCACCAGGAGAACTCTTCCCGGCACCCTGCCGGAGGGGAGGATCACCACCGGGAGCCTCTCCACCACCATGGACGCCTCCCGGATGAGTTGTGAGTAGTCTCCCTTGGACCATGGGTCCATGACCAGTAGCTATGTGATGTTCTCCTCCCCTTCTTGTGCTTCACTAATTAGACCTCGTGAGCTGCCCTACATGATCGAGGCACATATGTAATCCTTATGCTGTTGCTATGATGAGTTTGCTAGGATCCGATGGATTGTGAGATTATGTTCAGATTGTGTTTGAGTAATATATTTGATTTACCTCTTTTATATTTATGTTCTAGAGTAATTCTTGCATGTTCTCCGTTGCTATTTATTGCTTTGGCCGACTAGTAGGTAGTGACTCCAAGAGGGAACATTATGCTTGATTGCGGGTTCATGCCCCTCGATGACTGGCTTGAGTGACAGAAACATGAGTCTAGGGGATGTGCTGTTGCCACAAGGGGGAAAACAACGGTGCTTGTACTCGCGGGTGCAAGGATTGTTTACTTTACGCAAAGTTCTTTTAATGCAGTTGTCTGTTGCTTTGAGTTTACACTATGGGTGGGACTCGCAACTTAATACCAGCGAGATGTTCTGGATAGATATCTCAAGGTGGATGATTAGTAGTAGGTGCAGATGGATTTCGGTCTACTTGCCTTGGCGTACCGCCCATGCTTTGAACCTCTACCTTTCTTGCAACATAGTTAGCATTGGTTTGCGCACATAATTCTGTCAATTGACTAGCTGTAATTCGTTTACCTCACATAGCTGTTTTATCGTCTTTTGGGAGAGAGATATCACTAGTGAACATCATGGGGCCCCGGTCCATATTACCATCACTGATCACATCCGCTATTTACTTTATGCTTTTACTTACTATTTGCAATTATACCTATCACTATTATCACTTGCATTTGATCCTTTGTAAACGACAAGGCCGGAGGGATTGACAACCTCTCTGTACTTGTTGGGAGCAAAGTTATTTGTATCTGTGTGCAGGTCCAAGTTGATTGCTAATATCTGGTGCCGTTAGCAGTTGACACCTTCTTGTTGAACCTAGGAGTCTCAGGGGAAATCGATCCTTGGTATGTTTGCCAAGGGAAAACTACCGCTACACTGCATCTCAAACCTTCCACTTGGGGTAACCAACGAGGGGCGAGAAGCCATCACACATTGATCAATCTATACCTCTCTATATAGGACTACATAGGTAATACACCCACGTTATCTATCCATAGTCTCTCTCTCATCATCCATGCCTTCCGCTTCATCTCTCAGACACGCGCACAGTGGCGAAGGCCGAGGGCAGCAAGGGCCCTGCACCCCTAACATCACTATATATTGAGGCTAATATGAATGTTATCAGTAGATCAATTGCTGGTAAAATGGTTTAAGTTGATGAATTGGCGCTCCACGTAAAGGATTAGCAATGCTTGGCCCCCTAGCTCATTTATTTTTCATACCCCCACCACTGCGCGCAACCGCGCACGTCCTCACCCGTCTCTTTAAATATCAACCTCGCACTTGTGCACTCCCTCATACTCTCCCTCCACTTGGCCCCTCACACCATCTTCCAGCCCCCCTCCCATATCCCAGTGCTTGTACACTCGTAGAGCACTTCCCTCTATGTGACTTTAATGATATCTCGCATGGTCAACCCCTCCCATCCCTTCTCTTATATCGCCCCGGCCCATGCACATACATTTATGTATATACACATCTCATTCACACAAATTGCATTGACACTATTCCCTCGCCATATCTTGGTATCTCTCACACACATGGACTACGTGTGTGAAAGAGAAGAGGTACACACACGCACTCGTTCCCACATACAAACGCGTGGGTCCACGGTAGACCACATTTCTACAAAAAAGTGAACTTGTAAAAAGGTTTTAGATGATGTGCCACTAGTCTATATCTATACCTCTATATTTATATTTATATCTATACTCTATACCCCTATATAGTGTGTGAGTAAATTTGAAAGATGGTCATTGGATGAAGCCAATCCGACGGTGCAGAGATGGCAAATCCGAGCACTACTGGCCGTTGGTTATCATCTACATTCCCCCAGATTCCGTCACATGTACAATCTAGAAGACTCCATGGTTTAACTTAAGCATAATGCACAAACCTCAAAACACAAGTACTTCTCCTTTGTTCTAGAATCTTCCGTATCATAATTGCCCAAACTTTTTTTCTAGTTGAATTGCCATTATTTGTTTTTACTTTATGCTTTACAACGCAAAATTCCATGGATCATAAAATATATTAACTTTTTTATAAAAACTAACTGATTTTGAATGAGATGAACTATAAGAATTAAATGAACGTCTACATCATGCATATATGACTCAAAGCTTACGTGCTATAATGTGGTATTTATTCATAATTTGGCTTCCAAATCTCATGCGTGCAATGCACGTGTACCTTACTAGTACTTCCTGTGCAAAACACGTATATTAGAATTCTAATGGCATGCTGCACAGTGTCTCTCCCTATTTCAATTAATATATTATGATTAAAATGATGTGGGGGCATCCATGAAGCCATGTGGCACATGTGGAGGCGTTGTCGCGACCTCCTTGTGTGGACTGATCACAGTGACGTGCTGCTGGTTCCATAAGATTGTACTCGTCCTCTCTCACGCACACTGGCATTACGTGCACGAAGCGAAGATGTGCACGCATGCACTCATTCCCTCGCACGCACACGCGGGTACACGGTGGGACACATTTTTGTACGAAGGTCCACCCCATGTGATAATTTGACGCGTGTAAAGTCGTTCACTTCATTGATGGTCAATTAATACAGTGCATGCAAATTGAGTGGATGTGCGGGAGGAAGTAGTGGAGAATAACTAGTCCAGTGCGTTCATACGAGTAGTTAAATCATGGGTTGCTACTTCCATTGGTCTCGTTTGTATTTTGTGCTAATTTTTGACCATAATTTGAAGGAACACAATATTTATGCATGTCATAAAAATTAATGTAATCAAAAACTATGTTCAAATGTGATTCCAATGATATAATTTTTGGTGACATGCATTAAAATTTTCCTAGTTAAATTTTTGGTAAAAAAATGGCACAAAATAAAAAGGGGGGCAATAAACAAGGACGCAAGCAGCATGATCAAATTTTTCCTGGGTTACTGTTGGTGGCATTTGTATTTATATATTGACGGAGTGGAGTACTATTCTTTATCTTAGCCTCGTATGGCTCTCCCAGTGCCTACACTCGCCTCCCTGCCTCGCCCACTGGATCCCGCCATGGGTAATCCATTAGATCCCAGGATCCCGCGGGCTGCCCTCTCGCTACGGCCCGCAGCACTGCCGTCTTTGAGCGAAACCCACATGTGTTTCAAAGGGGATCCATTGCTCTAGAATCACAGATCGATGGCGTCGGAGGACATGCCAGGGCTGCATTTCAGGTGGTGGGCAGCAAGGGAAAATTAGATCGAGGAAGCATCGCATAAATCGGCGACAAGTTCAAAGGATCTACGCCTAGCGAAGCACAAGGAGGAGGCGCTAGTCAATCTTAGTGGAGAGATGCTGAGGGATGTCAGCATATGGCAGCGTCACATTGATTTCGAGCTTGGGCTAATGGTAGAGATCATATTAACGGAGTCGACTGCGGAGGAAACAACGCGCATGCCTACGGGATGGGATGAGCAGCCGGTGCAACTGTTCAAATGGGCGTTAGGAGAAGCCGAATCGCGAAGCCAGCTGCAGCGGCGACGCTGGGGATGCATCGTAGGCGAGGTGAGTTGCCCTCCTTCCCCGCGAGCGATGCAGTGACCTACTCAGTTGCTTCTACAGTGAAATTGCGACACCATGGCTGTTTGCAACCGTGACAATCACTCCATCTATATGTATTGTATTCCTATGAAAATACTTTGTCATTTGAAAAAAGTTAGTAATTTATTTATCAATAGTTTTGACTGCTTGGTCATGACAATCACCCGAAGCCACAACTAGAAGTCTCCA
Organism: Secale cereale; assembly: GCA_902687465.1. Lineage (NCBI taxonomy): Eukaryota > Viridiplantae > Streptophyta > Magnoliopsida > Poales > Poaceae > Secale > Secale cereale. The sequence goes on along the minus strand of LR738711.1, from coordinate 525,614,681 downwards.
TCGCATAATTCTTACGGTCGGTCCCACCAACAGATGGTCGGTTGGACCCGCGACACACACTGATACGTCTCCGTCATATCTACTTTTCCAAACTCTTTTTCCCTTGTTTTGGACTCTAATTTGCATGATTTACTGGAACTAACCTGAACTGATGTTGTTTTCAACAGAATTGCCTTGGTGTTATTTTTGTGCAAAAATAGAAGTTCTCGGAATGACCTAAAATTTCATGGAGAATATTTTCAGAATATATAAAAAATACTGTTGAAAAGAACTACCAGAGGGGGCCCACACCCTGGCCACAAGGGTTAGGGGCGTGCCCCCACTAGGGCGCACCCACTACATTGTGGCCCCCCTGGACCTCCACCGACGTCAACTACAACTCAATATATTCTCTTTTGGGGAGAAAAAAATCAGAGGGAAGATCCCATCGTGTTTTAAGATACGGAACCGCCGGCACCTCATGTTCTTCCTTGGGAGACCTGATCTGGGTTCCGTTCGGGGCTCCGGAGAGTGGAAATCGTAGCCGCCATCATCATCAACCATCATCCATCACCAATTTCATGATGCTCACCGCCGTGCGTGAGTAATCCCATCGTAGTCTTGCTGGACGGTGATGGGTTGGATGAGATTTATCATGTAATCAAGTAAGTTTGTCAGGGTTTGATTCCTAGTATCCACTATGTTCTGAGATTGATGTTGCTATGACTTTGCTATGCTTAATTCTTGTCACTAGGGACCGAGTGCCATGATTTCATATGTCAACCTATTAGGTTTTCATGAATATATTTGTGTTCTTGATCCCATCTTGCATAGTCACGTACTATGTGTTATGATCCGGCAACCCCGGAGTGATAACAGCCGGGACACTTCCCGGTGATGACCATAGTTTGAGGAGTTCATGTATTCACTAAGTGCTAATGCTTTCGTCCGATACTCTATTTAAAGGAGGCCTTAATATCCCTTAGTTTCCATTAGGACCCCGCTGCCACGGGAGGGTAGGACAAAAGATGTCATGCAAGTTCTTTTCCATAAGCGCGTATGACTATATGCGGAATACATGCCTACATTACATTGATGAATGGGAAAACTTTGTTTTTGCCACTCTAGTTTTTGCCCACTTTGCTTATGCCACTCTAGAATTTGACATTTCACTTTTGCCACTCTTAGCTTTTGACAATATATCTGTTTTGCCATTCCATGGCAAAAACAAAATTTTCAGAGTGGCAATTGTGATACATTGCAAAAGCTAAGAGTGACAAAAGTGAAATGAAAAATTATCTTATTTGCCACGAAATGGCATTTGTGATGTATTGTCAAAAGCTAAGAGTGGCAAAAGTGAGATGTCAAATTCTAGAGTGGCATAAGCAAAGTTGGCAAAAATTAGAGTGGCAAAAACAAAGTTTTCCCTTGATGAAATGGAGCTAGTTCTGTGCACCCTAGGTTATAACTGCTTCATGATGAATATTATCTGACACCTACCATTTTCGATCCATTGCCTACGAGTTCGTTCCATGTTGATACTTGCTTTGTTACTTTCGTTACTGCTGCTGTCGCCATCACTACAAAACTGCTACTGTTACTTTTACCACTATTACCATTACTTCCATATTACTTTGCTACTAAATACATTGCTGCATATATTAAGTTTTCCAGGTGTGGTTGAAATTACAACTCAGCTTCTAATACTTGAGAATATTCTTTGTCTCCCCTTGTGTCGAATCAATAAATTTGGGTTGAATACTCTACCCTCAAAAATTGTTGCGATCCCCTATACTTGTGGGTTATCAAGACCTTTTTCTGGCGCCGTTGCCGGGGATAATAGCTCTATTCTCTGAGTTACTTGGGATTTATATCTGTTGATCACTATGAAGAATCCGAAGGATGGTAGAACCAAGATCATTCCCTCTAGAATGAGGGGAGGTAACGAACTGCCATCTAGCTCTACACTTGATTCTCCTTCTATTTTGAGTAATCCTGCAACACCTACACCTGCTATTGGATCTAATATGTCGGATGATATTGATGATGCCACATCTGCTTTGAATGATGCTTATGATGCTACTGGTATATATGATAAAACTGTGCCATGGGGCGAATTACCTTATGTGCATCTTGCTAGAGCTAGAACTATTGATTATGCTAAAGATGATGATATTTCTGAAACTGATGAAATTTTTGATACTGAAGACTTTGAAATATCTGTTAGACCTACTTCCCCTAGATATGAATTGCCTATTGTACCTGAGGGATATGTTATGGAGGGAGAAATAGCTAGAGAATTTCTTGCTTGTGAGGATAAGGATGATCTTAAAAAATTAATACGCAAGTGTAAAGAAAAATCATTGAATGCTAAAAATGCAATATGATCCTGAATTTGCTACTTCACCTATCTATGTTACTAATAAGGATTATGAATTCTCTGTCGATTCTGAGTTAATTACTTTGGTTGAATCTGATCCTTTTCATGGTTATGAATCTGAAACTGTTGTGGCACATCTTACTAAATTAAATTATATAGCCACCCTATTTGCTCATGTGGAAAAAATTAGCTATTACCATATTCTTAAGTTGCTTACTTTCTCATAAAGGGTGATGATAAGTTATGGTTTAACTCCCATGCTCCTGGTTGTGTGCGTAGTCCCCAGGATATGATTTACTACTTCTCTGCAAAATATTTTCCTTCACATAAGAAACAGGCTGCCTTACAGGAAATATTTAATTTTGTGCAAATTGAAGAAGAGAGTCTCCCACAAGCTTGGGGGAGGCTTCTCCAATTACTCAATGCTTTGCTCGATCATCCTCTCAAGAAAAATGAAATAGTTGATATCTTTTATAATGTACTAACCGATGCTTCTAGGGACCACCTAGATAGTTGTGTTGGTTGTGTTTTTAGGGAACGAACTATCGAGCAAGCTGAAAAGTTATTGAATAATATATTGAGTAATGATAATGATTGGAATCTTCCTGAACCAACTTCGAAGAAAAGAGGCATTCTATTTCTTAGTTCCGAAGATATGCAAGAGGCAAAGAAATCAATGAAGGAAAAAGGTATTAAAGCTGAAGATGTTAAGAATTTACCGTCTATCGAAGAAATACATGGTCTTGATAACCCGAAAGAGGTAGTAGAGGTAAATTCTCTCTATAGATTTGATGAAGGAGATACTCCTCATAACAAGTCTGCTTGTCAATGCTTGCATGAGTTTGATAATTTTATTGTTAAACAAGAAAACTTCAATGCTTATGTTAGTAAACAACTGAAACATAATGCTCATACGCTTGAATACTTGGGTGATTATATGACTAGAACTGTTAATGATCTTAAACTTATTACTAAACATGCTTCCATGGTTACCACTCAAGTAGAACAAGTACTTAAAGCACAATTTTTTTTGCTTAATGAATTGAATAGTAAGAACAATGATAATGCTGTTATGGTCGGAACTAGAGGTGGTAAAGTGACTCAGGCGCCTTTGTATCCTGTGGGCCATCCTAAGAGAATCGAGCAAGATTCTCAGAGAACTAATACTGATAAACCTAGTCCTAGTAATAAAAAGAAAAAGAAAACTGATAGGACTTTGCATGCTTCAAGTGAACCTACTATAGACACACCTGAGAATCCCAATAATATTTCTATTTCTGATGCTCAGACTCGGTCGGGTAATGAACATTAACCTAGTGATAATGTTAATGATGATGTTCATACTAATGCTCAACCTAGTAATGATAATGATGTAGAGATTGAACCTGCTGTTGATCTTGATAACCCACAATCAAAGAATCAAATTTATGATAAGAGAGATTTCATTGCTTGGAAACATGGTAAAGAAAGAGAACCATGGGTTAAAAAACCCATGCCCTTTCCTCCTAAACCATTCAAGAAAAAGTATGATGAGGAATTTGAACGCTTTTGTGAGATGATTAGACCTATCTTTTCGCGTATGTGTTTGACTGATATGCTTAAAATGTCTCCTTATGCCAAGTATGTGAAAGAAATTGTTACTAATAAAAGAAAGATACCGGAAGCTGAAATTTCTACCATGCTTGCTAATTATACTTTTAAGGGTGGAATACCAAAGAAACTTGGAGATCCGAGAATACCTACTATACCATGCTCGATTAAAGGACACTATGTTAAAACTGCTTTATGTGATCTTGGAGCCGGTGTTAGTGTTATGCCTTTCTCTTTGTATCATAGAATTGAATTCAAATAAGTTGACACCTACTGAAATATCTTTGCAAATGGCTGATAAATCAACCTCTATACCTATCGGTATTTGTGAGGATCTGCCTGTTGTGGTTGCAAACGTTACTATCTTAATAGACTTTGTTATTCTTGATATTCCCGAGCACGACAGTATGTCGATCATTCTTGGTGGACCCTTTTTGAATACTGCAGGGGCTGTTATTGATTGCAACAAAGGAAATGTCACTTTTCATATTAATGGTAATGAGCATACGATACACTTTCCGAAGAAACAACCTGAAGTTAATAGCATCAATTCTATTGGAAAAATTTCAACTATTGCTATTGGAGGATTTGAATTCCGTCCTCCTACTGTTAAGAAGAAATATGATATTCTTATTGTTGGGGACATGCATATACCCATTGAGGTAACCTAGTCTTATTCGAAGATTCTCCGGTTTTATGTTATTCGACAGAAGTTTGTTAATGTGACTTGATCAACCACGTTGACGGATTCCTTTTGATGAGCATGAGATGGATGAATTCAGAGAGCACCACCTTCTATACCCACCTTTTACTTTCTGTTATTTATATTAAATAAAGAAAAAATAGTACTATATTACTATTTTCTGAATTATCCGTGCAATAAAAAATGTCTCGAAAATAAAAGTTCTCCAAATGCCCTCAAAATTTAATATGATTTTTTCTAGAATATTGTAAGATTTTTGGCACTGAGAATGCACTAGAGGGACTGCACTAGTGGGCCACTAGGGTGGAGGGCGCGCCCCCTGTCCTTGTGTGCCCCGCATGCCCCCTCCACTTATTCCAGCACCCATCCTCTCCTTCTTCATACAGAAAAAATCATCCACCATCTCCAACCCGTGTCCTAGCTCATCTTGCTTCCATTTTCGATCTCCTTGCTCAAATCATCATTTGCAAAACTATTTTGGGGGATTCTTCTTCGGTATGTGACTCCTCCAATGATCCAATTAGTTTTTGTTCTAGTGCTTTATTTAATGCAATTTTTTGCTGCTGTGATGACCTTGTTCTTGAGTTTGCAAGTCAAATTTATATGGTCCAGAGTATTTTTGATGTATGATATAGCTTCTAGACACTTGTAGGAGTAGTTGCTGACAATTTTGTTGAGTTTGGTTCACTTTTATTTTGAGCCAAAAAAATCAAAAAATTTCCGAGAAATAAAATGTCTAGGAGAATATACAAAGGAGGCCCTTTAAGAAAGCAAGCACCGAGGCTGGCAATACGCGAACCAGACCTTGAACCACCAAGAGATGCTCAAGTAGGGCCTTGTGAATGCCCGTCAGATGAATTTATGATTCACGTAGGTTTCAAGGATGAGTTTGATGCGTATGTACAAAATGCTGGCCTTGAAGACTTTGTGTCAGATAAGTGCCTACAACACTATCACCTCACTGATTCCTTTGTGAGGAGGTTTGAGTTTTCATCTAAGCGCAATACTCATACTGTCCTGTTTGATCTTTATGACAAATCTTATAATATGGACCTAGAAGATTTTTGTGATGCATGCAAAATCCCACAATGGGGTAGTCTTAATGATCCTCACAAATCTGAGTATCATAATTTCTTTAATAGCATCACCGGGGGGAAACTATAAACATTACACAAGCCACCATAGGGAGCATTCATTTTCCTGTTATACATTATTTTGCTCTCTTTATAGGAAGATGCATTAATGGTAAACATGATCATAGCCACCTTTGTATTCCAGATCTTAGTGTCCTTAAGTGTGCGGTGTTAAGTGATAAGCGTTATAACTTGGGGGCTATTATTGCAAGGAGGTTACATCATAATGCTAAAGATGGAGATTTATTTGGATGGATTTATGCAACTCGCTTAGCTAATTATTTAGGCGTACCCATAAGATGATATGATATTGAGTTGCCACCTTCTTTTCTAGATTATGAAGCTATGATACATTATCAGTTTCTCGAGAGGAATGAACATCATCTTCAGTACCGACTAATCTTTGACAGACGGCATGCCATCCATATTAGTCTTCCTGCTCCTGCCTTCTTTCACTTTCAGGTAAAAGGGAGATATTTTGTAGCCAGAGAGGAGGCGAACGCATACGAGCGAGAGGCAGAGACCTCTCACCATCAAGAAGAAGCTTGCCAAGCAGTGGCTGTTGCAGCACAGTACAACCCCAACTATGATTTCGGATATCTCCCAGGCAAGTGATGGCCCTAGACCAACTTAGGCAAAAGCCTAAGCTTGGAGGAGTACGTATTTCTCATCAACATTACATTCATGTTCACACATTCATTCCAGTTGTTGGTATTCATAATTTTTCATTGTATTATCCATGTTAGTTTATTATTCTCGCTTTCTTCTTATGTGTTTGAAAAACTTTGAGAAAAACCAAAAAAAATCTTGCTTATTTTTGTCTTTTCTTTCTAGTTAGTTTCTTAGTAGTTTGTAGTATTAAAAGAAAATCCACAAAGATTTCTCGTTCTTCTTTTGTTTGTTGGGAGATTTCCCATGTAAATAGTTTTCCTTGTTCTTGTTTTGCTTTTTCAGAATGCCAAAAAAACTAAATAAATATTTCAGTGTGTTTCTTTGAAATTCTTTTCTTTTTCTTTGGGGGTCGAGAGGAGAAGACCACGATGAAAATGATGAGTGGCTCTCTTATGCGTTATTGATTATCTAACAAGAGCTCATATTACCTTGTCTTCTCCTTTGAATAAATGTTTGTAGATTCGGGCTTAGTCCAATGCACGTGCACTATTATTATTATTCACAAAGTTTGGTCGTGCAAGTGAAAGGCAATAACGACGATATATGATGAAATGATTGAGATGGTGAATGTTAGTATGAACTCGACCTATTTTGTTTTTCTAAATATGATTAGCTTGTCATTCCAGATTCAGCTTATTATGAATGAAACATGTTTGCAATGACAATTAGAGATTATAGTTACTCATGCCATCCTTAATTAGCTAGGAGCTTATAATGGTTTACCTTGCGTGCCAACATGCTTTTTAAAATGGTTGTGACGTAGTATGATAGTATAGTATCCTCCTTTGAATGATTTAAGTGGCTTGACTTTGCACATGTTCACACATGTAGTTGAAACACAATCAACATAGCATCCACGATATTTAAGTTCATGGTAATTTATATCCTACTCATGCTTGCACTCAATGTTGGTTAATCTCAAGGCATGTATATGACCGTTGTTGCTCTCTAGCTGGTCGCTTCCCCATCTCTTTGTAGCCTTCACCTATACTAAGCGGGAATACTGCTTGTGCATCCACTTCCATAAACCCAAAGTTGTTCCATGTGAGTCCACCATACCTACCTATATGCAGTATTTACTTGCCGTTCCAAGTAAATTTTCATGTGCCAAACTATAAACCTTCAAACTAAATTCTATTTTTATGCCAAAATCGCTCATGTGGTGACTGGGGGTTGTCTTTAACTTCCATGCTAGGTGGGTTATTCTCACGATGAGTGGACTCCGCTTGTCATTCATGAGAAAATGGTTGGTAATCGGGATGCCCAGTCCTGTGATCAAAAGATCAAAAGCAAAATCACAAATAATTAAACTAAGCTCCCCTAGGCCTGTTGTTGGTTTGGATGGCACATGTTGTTTCGGATAAGCCGTGGAGTGTGTTTGATGGTGGAGGGGTGTAAAACTTTACCATTCTGTTTGGGAACCGCCTATAATGTATGTAGCATGGAAGATATTGAGAAATCTTGGTCATAGCGTTGACAAAGAAAGCATACCGCTCAAAATTATATTCATCTCTAATTTAAAAACTTGAGCTCTGGCACCTCTGCAAATCCCTGCTTCCGTTTGTGAAGGGCCTATCTATTTACTTTTATTGCTGAGTCATCATCCTCTTATAAGAAGCACCTATTGGAGAGAACCTTTGTCATTTATATGCTTTGTTATTAACTGATATTAAGTATGAGTGTGACTAGATCTCTTTAACCATGAATTACACTGTCTAGTCAGTCCTTGATCTTCTTAGGTGCTCTACATTTATTTTTTGTTGTCTTAGAAAGGGCTAGCGAGAAACCACTTTATCATATTATATCATGATTGTGTTAAAAAGTGTTGTCATGTGAGATTTATTATTATTGCTCGCTGGTTGATTATGTTATTGATATGAGTAAACATGAGACCTAAATGTTATTGTGAATATGGTTAGTTCATAATCTTTGCTGAAAACTTGAATGCTGGCTTTACATATTTGCAACAACAAGATCGAACAGAGTTTGTAAAAGCTTTTCTTTATCACTTTCAGTTTATCAACTGAATTGCTTGAGGACAAGCAATGGGTTAAGCTTGGGGGAGTTGATACGTCTCTGTCGTATCTACTTTTCCAAACTCTTTTGCCAGTGTTTTGGACTCTAATTTGCATGATTTGAATGGAACTAACTTGGACTGGCGTTGTTTTCAGCAGAATTGCATTGTTGTTATTTTTGTGCAGAAATAAAAGTTCTCAAAATGACCTGAAATTTCAAGGAGAATATTTTCAGAATATATAAAAAATACTTGCAAAAAGAACTACTAGAGGGGAGCCACACCCTGGCCACAAGGGTGGGGGCGCGCCTCCCCTAGGGCGCTTCCCCTACCTTGTGGCCCCCCTGGACCTCCACCGATGTCAACTCCAACTCCATATTTTTCTCTTTCGGGGAGAAAAAAAATAGAGGGAAGATCCCATCATGTTTTACGATACGGAGCCGCCGCCAGCTCCTGTTCTTCCTCGGGAGATCCGATCTGGAGTCCGTTCAGGGCTCCATAGAGTGGAGATCGTCGACGTCGTCATCATCAACCATCCTCCATCACCATTTTCATGATGCTCACCGCCGTGTGTGAGTAATCCCATTGTAGGCTTGATGGATGGTGATGTGTTGGATGAGATTTATCATGTAACGACTTAGTTTTGTTAGGTTTTGATCCCTAGTATCCACTATGTTCTGAGATTGATGTTGCTATGACTTTGCTATGTTTAATGCTTGTCAATAGGGCCAGAGTGCCATGATTTCAGATCTGAACCTATTATGTTTTTATGAATATATTTGTGTTCCTCATCCTATCTTGCAAGTCAATAGTCACCTACTATGTGTTATGATCCGGCAACCCCGGAGTCACAATAGCTGGGACACTTCCCGGTGATGACCATAGTTTGAGTAGTTCATGTATTCACTAAGTGCTGGTCCGGTACTCTATTAAAAGGAGGCGTTAATATCCCTTAGTTACCATTCAAACCGAGCTGCCACGGGAGGGTAGGACAAAAGATGTCATGCAAGTTCTTTTCCATAAGGACGTATGGCTATATGCAGAATACATGCCTACATGACATTGATGTATTAGAGCTAGTTCTGTGTCACCCTAGGTTATAACTGCTTCATGATGAATATTATCCGACACCTATCATTACTGATCCATTGCCTACGAGTTCGTTCCATATTGATACTTGCTTTGTTACTTTCGTTACTGCTGCTGTCACCATCACTACAAAACTGCTACTGTTACTTTTGCCACTGTTACCATTACTTCCATATTACTTTGCTACTAAATACTTTGTTGCAGATATTAAGTTTTCCAGTTGTGGTTGAATTGACAACTCAGCTGCTAATACTTGAGAATATTCTTTGGCTCGCCTTGTGTCAAATCAATAAATTTGGGTTGAATACTCTACCCTCGAAAACTATTGCGATCCCCTATACTTGTGGGTTATCACGCATCGGCTCGGTCTGACATGTACGACCAGTTACATCACTGACTTGTGCGACCGCATTTGAGCAGTAGTACTTAAATTTTGTGTTGCAGGAAACTCACCGGGAGCCGTTTCGGGCCTCGACCATCAATTAATCTTTAGGTTGTTCCCATCACATTCTAATGTAGTACTACCATGCTATAATTAAGTGCAAACCTGCTCACACGTAGTACGTATCAAACCTGATCGTGTTACCACTATGCAGGTTTTAGTACTAGTGCAGTACTAGGCTACAAAAGGGGAACTATACCTAGACGAAAATCACTCTACCTTCCTCCTCATAGTTCTTTCTTGTTCGTCCGTCCTTGCCATGGACGGTGTGTAGAGCTCTAGGTTGAGATCTACTCGTAGCAATGGAGCGGCGACCAAGGCCGCAGACAAAGAGAGAGGGCTCGCCGCCTCGCAGAGACCTCGAAAGATCACTCACGGACAGGCGAGGGCTCCCAGGAGCGCCCTAGCCGTGGAGGCGAACTGTAGGGGAACGTTGCATGGGAAACAAAAATTTTTCCTACGTTCACCAAGATCAATCTAGGAGATGCATCTACGAGGGGAGAGTTGGATCCACATACCCTTGTAGATCGCTAAGCGGAAGCGTTCAAGAACGCGGTTGATGGAGTCGTACTCGCCGCGATTCAGATCGCCGAAGATCTTAGCACCGAAGCAACGGTGCCTCCGCGTTCTTCACACGTACAGCTCGGGGACGTCTCCTCCTTCTTGATCCAGCAAGGGGGAAGGAGAGGTTGATGGAGACACCGGCAGCACGACGGCGTGGTGGAGATGGTGGTGGAGGATTCCAGCAGGGCTTCGCCAAGCACCGCGGGAAAACGAAGATTGTTGTGGGAGAGGGAGGGCAGCGCCGAGGCACGAACGTGTGTGGCTGCCCTCCCTCTGCCTCTCTTTATATAGGGGGAGTAGAGGGGAGGGGGCGCCCTAGGGTTTACCCCTAGGGGCGGCGGCCAAGTGGAGATGGGGGGGGCGGCGGCCAGGGCTGCGCCAGGGTTAGGGCTCCCCCCCCTCCAGGTGCCTTGCCCCCCAAGCTAGGGGGTGCGGCAGCCCTAGGAGGGGCCAGCCCCCCTTGCGCATGAGGAGAGGGCCCAGGGGGGGCGCACAGCCCTATGAGGGCTGTTGTGTCCCCCCTTTGTGGCCCATTAGGCCCGAAACTCCTTCCGGGACCCCGAAACCCCTTTCGGTCATCCGCCGTCTTCCCGGTAGTCCCCGGAACACTTCCGGACTCCGAAACCTTTCATCCTATATATCAATCTTCGTCTCCGGACCATTCCGGAGACCCTCGTCACGTCCGGGATCTCATCCGGGACTCCGAACAACCTTCGGTAACCATGCACTGTTCTCACTAACAACCCTAGCGTCACCGAACCTTAAGTGTGTAGACCCTGCGGGTTCGGAAACTATGCAGACATGACCGAGACACTCCCAGGCCAATAACCAATAGCGGGATCTGGATACCCATATTGGTTCCCACACGTTCCTCGATGATCTCATCGGATGAACCACGATGTCAAGGATTCAGGCAATCCCGTATACAGTTCCCTTTGTCTCGTCGGTATGTTACTTGCCCGAGATTCGATCGTCGGTATCTCTATACGTAGTTCAATCTCGTTACCGGCAAGTCTCTTTACTCGTTATCGTAATACATAATCCCGTGACTAACTACTTAGTCACTTTGAGCTCATTGAGATGATGTATTACCGAGTGGGCCCGGAGATACCTCTCCGTCACACGGAGTGACAAATCCCAGTCTCGATCCATGTCAACTCAACAGACACCTTCGGAGATACCTGTAGAGTACCTTTATAGTCACCCAGTTACGTTGCGACGTTTGGCACACACAAAGCACTCCTACGGTGTCAGTGAGTTACATGATCTCATGGTCATAGGAACTTATACTTGACATGCAGAAAACTATAGCGATAACTGATACGATCAAAAGCTATGTTTAACGTTTGGGTCTCGTCCATCACATCATTCTCCTAATGATGTGATCCCGTTATCAAATGACAACTCATGTCTATGACCTGGAAACCACGGTCATCTTTGATCAACGAGCTAGTCCTGAAGAGGCTTACTAGGGACACAAAGTTTGTCTATTTATCCACACATGTATATGAGTTTCCAATCAATACAATTATAGCATGGATAATAAACGATTATCATGAACAAGGAAATATAATAATAACTCTTTTATTATTGCCTCTAGGGCATATTTCCAACAGTCTCCCACTTGAACTAGAGTCAATAATCTAGCATTACAAGGTAATGAATCTAACACCCATAGAGTCTTGGTGTTGATCATGCTTAGCCCGTGGAAGAGGCTTAGTCAACGGATCTGCAACATTCAAATCCGTGTGTACTTTGCAAATGCTTATGTCCTCCTCCTTGACTGAATCGCGGATGGAATTGAAGCGTCGCTTTATGTGTCTGGTCCTCTTGTGAAACCTTGGTTCCTTGGCTAGAGCAATGGCACCAGTGTTGTCACAGAACAGAGTCATTGGGTTTAGTGCACTAGGCACAACTCCAAGATCTGTCATGAACTCCTTCATCCAGACACCTTCCTTTGCCGCCTCCGAGGCAGCTATGTACTCCGCTTTGCATGTAGAATCGGCTACCACGCTCTGCTTGGAACTGCACCAGCTTACCGCTCCCCCGTTGAGAATATATACGTATCCGGTTTGAGACTTAGAGTCATCCGGATCAGTGTCAAAGCTTGCATCGACGTAACCCTTTACGACGAGCTCTTGATCACCTCCATAAACGAGAAACATTTCCTTAGTCCTTTTCAGGTACTTTAGGATATTCTTGACCGCTGTCTAGTGATCCATACCAGGATTACTTTGAAACCTTCCGGCCATACTTATGGCAAGGCTGACATCTGGTCTTGTGCACAGCATTGCATACATGATAGAGCCTATGGCTGAAGCATAGGGGACGACACTCATCTTTTCTCTATCTTCCGCAGTCACTGGGCATTGAGTCTTACTCAACTTTGTACCTTGCAATACCGGCAAGAACCCCTTCTTGGATTGATCCATTTTGAACTTCTTCAAAACTTTATCAAGGTATGTACTTTGTGAAAGTCCTATCAAGCGTCTTGATCTATCTCTATAGATCTTGATGCCCAATATGAAAGCAGCTTCACCGAGATCCTTCATCGAAAAACTCTTGTTCAAATACCCCTTCACGCTATCCAAAAATTCTATATTGTTTCCAATCAGCAATATGTCATCCACATCCATCTGCCAAATTTCATAATCGAAATATGCAGCTATCGCCAACATGATTCGGACGGATTTAAGCATCGCTACGGGTGAGAAAGTCTCATCGTAGTCAATTCCTTGAACTTGTGAAAAACCCTTTACCACAAGTCGAGCTTTATACACGGTGACATTACCGTCAGCGTCCGTCTTCCTCTTAAAAATCCATTTATTCTGAATGGCCTTCCGCCCTTCAGGTAATACTTCCAAAGTCCATACTTTGTTTTCATACATGGATCCCATCTCGGATTTCATGGCCTCTAACCATTTGTCGGAATCCGGGCCCACCATCGCTTCTCCATAGCTCGTAGGTTCACCGTTGTCTAACAACATGACCTCCAAGACAGGGTTACCATACCACTCAGGTGCAGTGCGTACCCTTGTCGACCTACGAGGTTCGGTAGTAACTTGATCAGAAGCTTCTTGATCATCATCATTGGCTTCCTCTTCAACCGCTGCAGGCTCCACAAAAACATCTTTCTGTGCTGCGCAACTCTCTGGTTGAAGCAGAGGTTCAATAACCTCATCAAGTTCTACCTTCCTCCCACTCAATTCTTTCGAGAGAAACTCTTTCTCGAGAAAGGACCCGTTCTTAGCGACAAACACTTTGCCTTCGGATCTGAGATAGAAGGTGTACCCAACAGTTTCTTTTGGGTATCCTATGAAGACACATTTGTCCGCTTTGGGTTCAAGCTTTTCTGGCTGAAGCCTTTTGACATAAGCATCGCAACCCCAAACCTTGAGAAAAGACAACTTAGGTTTCTTACCAAACCATAGTTCATACGGTGTTGTCTCAACGGACTTAGATGGAGCCCTATTTAAAGTGAATGCAGCTGTCTCTAACGCATATCCCCAGAACGATAGTGGCAAATCGGCAAGAGACATCATAGAACGCACCATATCTAATAGGGTTCGATTACGACGTTCGGACACACCATTACGCTGTGGTGTTCCAGGTGGCGTCAACTGTGAAACAATTCCACATTTTCTTAAGTGATTGCCAAACTCATAACTCAGATATTCTCCCCCTTGATCAGATCGTAGGAACTTGATCTTCTTGTTACGATGATTTTCAACTTCACTCTGAAATTGCTTGAACTTTTCAAAAGTTTCAGACTTATGCTTCATTAAGTAAATATACCCATATCTACTTAAGTCGTCAGTGAAGGTGAGAAAATAACGATATCCACCGCGCGCCGTGACACTCATCGGACCACACACATCAGTATGTATGATTTCCAATAAGTCACTTGCCCGTTCCATTGTCCCTAAAAACGGGGTCCTCGTCATCTTGCCCATGAGGCACGGCTCGCATGTGTCAAGTGATTCAAAATCAAGAGACTCCAAAAGTCCATCAGCATGGAGCTTCCTCATGCGTTTCACGCCGATATGACCCAGACGGCAGTGCCACAAGAAAGTGGTATTATCATTATCAACTCTACATCTTTTGGCATCAATGTTATGAACATGTGTATCATCACTATCGAGATTCAATAAGAATAAACCCCTCACTTCGGGTGCATGACCATAAAAGATATTACCCATATAAATAGAACAACCTTTATTCTCTGATTTAAATGAGTAACCGTCTCGCATCAAACAAGATCCAGATATAATGTTCATGCTTAACGCAGGCACTAAATAACAATTATTCAGGTTCATAACTAATCCCGATGGTAATCGAAGAGCGAGCGTGCCGACGGCGATCACATCAACCTTGGAACCATTTCCCACGCGCATCGTCACTTCGTCCTTCGCCAGCCTCCGTTTATTCCGCAGTTCCTGTTTAGAGTTGCAAATGTGAGCAACCGAACCGGTATCAAATACCCAGGCACTACAACGAGAGTTGGTAAGGTACACATCAATAACATGTATATCACATATACCTTGCTTGTTGTTGTTGTTGGCCCCCTTCTTGTCTGCCAGATACTTGGGGCAGTTCCGCTTCCAGTGGCCGTTCCCCTTGCAATAGAAACATTCAGTCTCTGGCTTGGGCCCAGCCTTGGGTTTCTTCACCGGATGAGCAACTGCCTTGCCACCCTTCTTAGAGTTACCCTTCTTGCCCTTGCCATTCTTCTTGAAACTGGTGGTTTTATTGACCATCAACACTTTATACTCCTTTTGGATGTCTGCCTCAGCGACTTTCAGCATCGAAAACAGCTCGGCGATGGTTTTGTTCATCCCTTTCATGTTATACTGCTGTACGAAGC
The DNA here is from genome assembly GCA_902687465.1 of Secale cereale. Lineage (NCBI taxonomy): Eukaryota > Viridiplantae > Streptophyta > Magnoliopsida > Poales > Poaceae > Secale > Secale cereale. The sequence continues at coordinate 525,599,251 of LR738711.1, read as the reverse complement.
TCTTGTAGCTAGGCGGGAGTGACTGGAGAATTCTGTCAATGATAGCCTCATCCGGGAACACAAGTCCCAGATCAGCTATGCGGGTATAGTACCCAGACATCTTCAGTAAGTGCTCACTGATAGACGAATTCTCCTCCATCTTGCAAGCAAAGAATTTATCGGTGGTCTCATACCTCTCGATCTTGGCATTCTTTTCAAAGATGAACTTCAACTCCTGGAACATCTCATATGCTCCATGACGTTCAAAACGCCTTTGAAGTCCTCCTTCCAAGCTATACAATATGGCACACTGCACTATTGAGTAGTCATCCGAACGCGACTGCCAGGCGTTCATAACGTCCGCAGAGGCCTGAGGAGCGGGGGGTTCACCTAGCGGTGCATTTAAGACATAAACCTTTTGGGCAGCTGTGAGGATGATCCTCAGATTGCGGAGCTAGTCCACAAAGTTGCTCCCATCATCTTTCAGTTTAGCTTTCTCTAGGAACGCATTAAAATTCAGGGGAGCTACTGCGCGAGCCATCTACAACAAAAGATTTGCAAAGACATTTTAGACTATTGTTCATGATAAGTGAGTTATTACCTAATCAAATTATTTATAACTCCCACTCAAATTGACATCCCTCTGGTCATTCGAGCGTGACATGATCCAAATCCACCAACCCAAGTCCGATCATCACGTGAGATGAGGTGGTGTCAATGGTGAACATCTTCATGTTGATCATATCTACTATATGACTCATGCTCGACCTTTCGGTCTTCCGTGTTCCGAGGCCATGTCTGTACATGCTAGGCTCGTCAAGTCTAACCCGAGTGTTCTGCATGTGCAAAACTGGCTTGCACCCGTTGTATGCGAACGTAGAGTCTATCACACCCGATCATCACGTGGTGCTTCGAAACGATGAACCTTCGCAACGGCGCACACTCGGGGGGAGCACAATTTTATCTTGAAATTTTAGTGAGGGATCATCTTATAATGCTACCGTCGTCCTAAGCAAAATAAGATGCATAAAAGGATTAACATCACATGCAAATCATAAGTGACATGATATGGCCATCAACTCGTGCTTTTGATCTCCATCTCCAAAGCACCGGCATGATCTCCATCGTCACCGGCGTAACACCATGATCCCCATCATCATGATCTCCATCATCGTGTCGCCATCGGGGTTGTCGCGCGCCCACCATGCTCTTACTACTATTGCTACCGTTTAGCGATAAAGTAAAGCATTACATAGCGCTTAATGATTGACACGCAGGTCATACAAAAATTAAAGACAACCCTATGGCTCCTTCCGGTTGCCGTATACATCGACATGCAAGTCGATATTAACTATTACAACATGATCATCTCATACATCGAATATATCTCATCATGTCATTGGCCATATCATATCACATACATACCCTGCAAAAACAAGTTAGACGTCCTCTAATTTGTTGTTGCATGTTTTACGTGGCTGCTATGGGTATCTAGCAAGAACGCTTCTTACCTACGCAAAGCCACAACGGTGATATTTAAGTTGCTATTTAACCTTCTACAAGGACCGCCTTTGTCTATTCCGATTCAACTAAGATAGGAGAGACAGACACCCGCCAGCCATCTTATGCAACAAAAGTCGCATGTCTGTCGATGGAACCGGTCTCATGTACGTGGACATGTAAAGTTGGTCCGGGCCGCTTCATCCCATAATACCGCTGAATCAAGAAAGACTAAGGAGGGCAGCAATTTAAACATCAACGCCCACAAACCCTTTTGTGTTCTACTCGAGAAAGCATCTACGCAAGAACCTGGCTCTGATACCACTGTTGGGGAACGTTGCATGGGAAACAAAAATTTTCCTACGCTCACCAAGATCAATCTAGGAGATGCATCTACGAGAGGAGAGTTGGATCCACATACCCTTGTAGATCGCTAAGCGGAAGCGTTCAAGAACGCGGTTGATGGAGTCGTACTCGCCGCGATTCAGATCGCCGAAGATCCTAGCACCGAAGCAACGGTGCCTCCGCGTTCTTCACACGTGCAGCCCGGTGACGTCTCCCACGCCTTGATCCAGCAAGGAGAGAGGGAGAGGTTGGGGAAGACTCCATCCAACAGCAGCACGACGGCATGGTGGTGGTGGAGGAGCGCGGGACTCCAGCAGGGCTTCGCCAAGCGCTGCAAGAGACGAGGAGGGAGAGGGGTAGGGCTGCGCCAAGATGGAGATGTTCTCGTGTCTCTAGCAGCCCCAAAACCCCTCATATATATAGGGGGAAGGGAGGGCTGCGCCCCCCTTTAGGGTTTCCCTCCCCTAGTGTGCGGCCAGCCCTAGATCCATCTAGGGGGGGCGGCCAAAGGGGGAGAGAGGGGGAGGCGCACCACTATTGGGCCTTAGGGCCCAACTGCATTAGGGTTTGCCCCCCTTCCCCTCTTGGGGCGCCCTGGGACTTGGTGGGGGGGCGCACCAGCCCCCTTGGGGCTGGTCCCCTCCCACACTTAGCCCACGCAGCCACCTGGGGTTGGTGGCCCCACCTGGTGGACCCCCGGGACCCTCCCGGTGGTCCCGGTACATTACCGATATCGCCCGAAACTTTTCCGGTGACCAAAACAGGACTTCCTATATATGAATCTTTACCTCCGGACCATTCCGGAACTCCTCGTGACGTCCGGGATCTCATCCGGGACTCCGAACAACATTCGGTAACCGCGTACATACTTTCCCTATAACCCTAGCGTCATCGAACCTTAAGTGTGTAGACCCTACGGGTTCGGGAACCATGTAGACATGACCGAGACAACTCTCCGGTCAATAACCAACAGCGGGATCTGGATACCCATGTTGGCTCCCACATGTTCCACGATGATCTCATCGGATGAACCACGATGTCAAGGATTCAATCAATCCCGTATACGATTCCCTTTGTCTATCGGTATAGCACTTGCCCGAGATTCGATCGTCGGTATGCCGATACCTTGCTCAATCTCGTTACCGGCAAGTCTCTTTACTCGTTCCGTAACACATCATCCCGTGATCAACTCCTTGATCACATATTGTGCACATTATGATGATGTCCTACCGAGTGGGCCCAGAGATACCTCTCCGTCACACGGAGTGACAAATCCCAGTCTCGATTCGTGCCAACTCAACAGACACTTTCGGAGATACTTGTAGTGCACCTTTATAGCCACCCAGTTACGTTGTGACGTTTGGTACACCCAAAGCATTCCTACGGTATCCGTGAGTTGCACAATCTCATGGTCTAAGGAAAAGATACTTGACATATAGAAAAGCTTTAGCATACGAACTACACGATCTGTGCTAGGCTTAGGATTGGGTCTTGTCCATCACATCATTCTCCTAATGATGTGATCCCGTTATCAACGACATCCAATGTCCATGGTCAGGAAACCGTAACCACCTATTGATCAACGAGCTAGTCATCTAGAGGCTTACTAGGGACATGGTGTTTGTCTATGTATCCACACATGTATCTGAGTTTCCTATCAATACAATTCTAGCATGGATAATAAACGATTATCGTGAACAAGGAAATATAATAATAACCAATTTATTATTGCCTCTAGGGCATATTTCCAACATGTCTGCCTCAGCGACTTTCAGCATCGAAAACAGCTCGGCGATGGTTTTGTTCATCCCTTGCATGTTATACTGCTGCACGAAGCTCTTGTAGCTAGGCGGGAGTGACTGGAGAATTCTGTCAATGATAGCCTCATCCGGGAACACAAGTCCCAGATCAGCTATGCGGGTATAGTACCCAGACATCTTCAGTAAGTGCTCACTGACAGACGAATTCTCCTCCATCTTGCAAGCAAAGAATTTATCGGTGGTCTCATACCTCTCGATCTTGGCATTCTTTTCAAAGATGAACTTCAACTCCTGGAACATCTCATATGCTCCATGACGTTCAAAACGCCTTTGAAGTCCTCCTTCCAAGCTATACAATATGGCACACTGCACTACTGAGTAGTCATCCGAACGCGACTGCCAGGCGTTCATAACGTCCGCAGAGGCCTGAGGAGCGGGGGGTTCACCTAGCGGTGCATTTAGGACATAAACCTTTTGGGCAGCTGTGAGGATGATCCTCAGATTGCGGAGCCAGTCCGCAAAGTTGCTCCCATCATCTTTCAGTTTAGCTTTCTCTAGGAACGCATTAAAATTCAGGGGAGCTACTGCGCGAGCCATCTACAACAAAAGATTTGCAAAGACATTTTAGACTATTGTTCATGATAAGTGAGTTATTTACCTAATCAAATTATTTATAACTCCCACTCAAATTGACATCCCTCTGGTCATTCGAGCGTGACATGATCCAGATCCACCAACCCAAGTCCGATCATCACGTGAGATGAGGTGGTGTCAATGGTGAACATCTACATGTTGATCATATCTACTATATGACTCATGCTCGACCTTTCGGTCTTCCGTGTTCCGAGGCCATGTCTGTACATGCTAGGCTCGTCAAGTCTAACCCGAGTGTTCTGCATGTGCAAAACTGGCTTGCACCCGTTGTATGCGAACGTAGAGTCTATCACACCCGATCATCACGTGGTGCTTCGAAACGACGAACCTTCGCAACGGCGCACACTCGGGGGGAACACAATTTTATCTTGAAATTTTAGTGAAGGATCATCTTATAATGCTACCGTCGTCCTAAGCAAAATAAGATGCATAAAAGGATTAACATCACATGCAAATCATAAGTGACATGATATGGCCATCAACTCGTGCTTTTGATCTCCATCACCAAAGCACCGGCAAGATCTCCATTGTCACCGGCGCCACACCATGATCCCCATCATCATGATCTCCATCATCGTGTCGCCATCAAGGTTGTCGCGCGCCCACCATGCTCTTACTACTATTGCTACCGTTTAGCGATAAAGTAAAGCATTACAAAGCGCTTAATGATTGACACGCAGGTCATACAAAAAATTAAAGACAACCCTATGGCTCCTGCCGGTTGCCGTATACATCGACATGCAAGTCGATATTAACTATTACAACATGATCATCTCATACATCGAATATATCTCATCATGTCATTGGCCATATCATATCACATACATACCCTGCAAAAACAAGTTAGACGTCCTCTAATTTGTTGTTGCATGTTTTACGTGGCTGCTATGGGTATCTAGCAAGAACCTTCTTACCTACGCAAAGCCACAACGGTGATATTTAAGTTGCTATTTAACCTTCTACAAGGACCGCCTTGTTCTGTTCCGATTCAACTAAGATAGGAGAGACAGACACCCGCCAGCCATCTTATGCAACAAAAGTCACATGTCTGTCGATGGAACCGGTCTCATGTACGTGGACATGTAAAGTTGGTCCGGGCCGCTTCATCCCATAATACCGCTGAATCAAGAAAGACTAAGGAGGGAAGCAATCTAAACATCAACGTCCACAAACCCTTTTGTGTTCTACTCGTGAAAGCATCTACGCAAGATCCTAGCTCATGATGCCACTGTTGGGGAACGTTGCATGGGAAACAAAAAATTTTCCTACGTTCACCAAGATCAATCTAGGAGATGCATCTACGAGGGGAGAGTTGGATCCACATACCCTTGTAGATCGCTAAGCGGAAGCGTTCAAGAACGCGGTTGATGGAGTCGTACTCGCCGCGATTCAGATCGCCGAAGATCCTAGCACCGAAGCAACGGTGCCTCCGCGTTCTTCACACGTATAGCTCGGGGACGTCTCCTCCTTCTTGATCCAGCAAGGGGGAAGGAGAGGTTGATGGAGACACCGGCAGCACGACGGCGTGGTGGAGATGGTGGTGGAGGATTCCAGCAGGGCTTCGCCAAGCACCGCGGGAAAACGAAGATTGTTGTGTGAGAGGGAGGGCAGCGCCGAGGCACGCACGTGTGTGGCTGCCCTCCCTCTGCCTCTCTTTATATAGGGGGAGTAGAGGGGAGGGGGCGCCCTAGGGTTTACCCCTAGGGGCGGCGGCCAAGTGGAGATGGGGGGGGGGGCGGCGGCCAGGGCTGCGCCAGGGTTAGGGCTCCCCCCCAGGTGCCTTGCCCCCCAAGCTAGGGGGTGCGGCAGCCCTAGGAGGGGCCAGCCCCCCTTGCGCATGAGGAGAGGGCCCAGGGGGGGGGCGCAAAGCCCTATGAGGGCTGTTGTGTCCCCCCTTTGTGGCCCATTAGGCCCGAAACTCCTTCCGGGACCCCGAAACCCCTTTCGATCATCCGCCGTCTTCCCGATACTCCCCGGAACACTTCCGGACTCCGAGACCTTTCATCCTATATATCAATCTTCGTCTCCGGACCATTCCGGAGACCCTCGTCACGTCCGAGATCTCATCCTGGACTCCGAACAACCTTCGGTAACCATGCACTGTTCTCACTAACAACCCTAGCGTCACCGAACCTTAAGTGTGTAGACCCTGCGGGTTCGGAAACTATGCAGACATGACCGAGACACTCCCAGGCCAATAACCAATAGCGGGATCTGGATACCCATATTGGTTCCCACACGTTCCTCGATGATCTCATCGGATGAACCACGATGTCAAGGATTCAGGCAATCCCGTATACATTTCCCTTTGTCTCGTCGGTATGTTACTTGCCCGAGATTCGATCGTCGGTATCTCTATACCTAGTTCAATCTCGTTACCGGCAAGTCTCTTTACTCGTTATCGTAATACATAATCCCGTGACTAACTACTTAGTCACTTCGAGCTCATTGAGATGATGTATTACCGAGTGGGCCCGGAGATACCTCTCCGTCACACGGAGTGACAAATCCCAGTCTCGATCCATGTCAACTCAACAGACACCTTCGGAGATACCTGTAGAGTACCTTTATAGTCACCCAGTTACGTTGCGACGTTTGGCACACACAAAGCACTCCTACGGTGTCAGTGAGTTACATGATCTCATGGTCATAGGAACTTATACTTGACATGCAGAAAACTATAGCGATAACTGATACGATCAAAAGCTATGTTTAACGTTTGGGTCTCGTCCATCACATCATTCTCCTAATGATGTGATCCCGTTATCAAATGACAACTCATGTCTATGACCTGGAAACCGCGGTCATCTTTGATCAACGAGCTAGTCCTGAAGAGGCTTACTAGGGACACAAAGTTTGTCTATTTATCCACACATGTATATGAGTTTCCAATCAATACAATTATAGCATGGATAATAAACGATTATCATGAACAAGGAAATATAATAATAACTCTTTTATTATTGCCTCTAGGGCATATTTCCAACACGAACATGCCGAGCTGGCGGTGCTGGAGTTGTTATCCCTCGATGACATGACCGATCAACTCAATAAGCAGAAGGAGTTCATCGATGGCTTTGTGGAGCTGCTGAAGGAGAGCCTTGATGACATGTCGGCTAAGCTCAATAAGGGGGAGGAGTTGACCACCAACTTGATGATGCAGCCGAAGGAGAGCATTGCCTCGGGTAAGAAGGCGACCGGCGAAATCCTGCAACTTCAGGAGGACAATGCGAAGCTCCGCCATGAGCTCGACCAGCTGGAGGAGGAGAACGCCGGCTGGAAGGAGCTGCATGAGAAGAGTAGTTCCTCCATGAAGATGTTGCGCGCCCTCGTCATGGAACAAAGGGAGGAGTTGGCAAAGCTCCGCATCGAGCACCGGACTGTTGTTAAGGTACGTAATGCGGCCGTCGAAGAGATGATGAAGGCTCGCATCGAGAAATCTCGTGCCATGGATAGAATGAGGAAGATGGCGGAGGAAACGAGCAAGGAGATGAAGGTCGTGGAGGTGATGAAGAACTAGTTAGGACTCGGCGGTCAACTCTTCATGAAGTAGAGAGCAGCGCCCTAGACTTGTGTCTGCGGCTCCATTCTTTTTTTGGGGGGCGGGGGGGGGGGGGGGG